>JAVIAB010000041.1:32839923-34039923 GCA_032433765.1 Megaustenia siamemsis | reverse complement strand
TGCCCAAGTATTTGATGTTTTAACAATAAGTATCAATCATAAATTCTCATTGCCAATTTTTTAGTTAGTTATTTTGTTTGGGTGTTAAAAAAAAACACTACCATGGACATATCAGGATAAAAAAGTTTTACCTGTACTCATCTGTGGATTTACTGTTGGGAAATTACCGCTGCTAATTCTGCTGCCTGAAAAAAGAATAAATTTATGTTTAGTGATCACACGATCTATGACAGAAATAAAAAGCAGAATAGCTCAGCTCAGAATATGATAGACGTCTTATGCAACAAGTCTATGTCAATAGAAGTGAGAAAGAGAGTTCATAGGTGCTATATAGAGCCAATTCTGACCTATGGAAGCGAATCATGGACAGTAGACAAAACAATTAAAAGACAATTAGAGGCCACAGAGATGGGATTTCTCAGAAGAATACTGAAAGTTCTCTGGTCAGCTAAAAAAAACCCAATTAGGGACATTTTCAAAGAGAACACAAAAAGGGAGCTCCAAAAAAAACAAAGAAACAACACTTTTCAGGATTATCATGAGAAGAGGAAAGTTGGAATACAACTGGCAAAATACAGGGAAAGAGAGATCAGGGATCACAAAGAGAGAATATATATATATATATATTGGTATGGAATGATACGTATGATACATGATGATGAATCACATGTCTGGTTCCATGGGTTTAACAACTATTGTCTTGCCCTTTTTCCCTCCTTTTTCTTTTTTATATATAACCAAATATTATAACCAATTTATTAGGCAACTGAACAGTCCTGCAATGTGCTTAGATTCTAACAATCATGTAAATCATCAGAAGCTGAAAGTTGGGGCATGTCTAGCAAAAGGAAGAAAACCGCATTCCTAAGCAAATACTATATGGTGAATTTAATAAACAGAAAAAGAAAAATCAGCAGAATTAAACTACGATATAGTGATCATCTCTGAATGACTTCTCTATCTGTGAAAATGACTGGGAACATCTGACAAAAGATCACATATGAAAGAGAGCACATCACACATTATATAAAAAAAATGTTAATATATTTTTCCTGGCAGCCGTGTACACAGGGATCCCTCACCGCACAGACAGATAACTACGTCTTTGGAGGTACTAATATTTTTTCCGTGTATGAGTAATTAATGTTTCAAGTCAGGGTTTGCTGCTGAGACTAGGGGTGGCTCCCACAGAGAGAAATCACAAATAAAATCTGAAATGGTGCAGCTGGGATTTGAACTCACAACTCTTTGTCTCAAGACAGGCTTCTTGCCTCAAGATCAACCAGTCCCCCATGATATCATTTGAGACTGTGCTAAGGCAAAACATGGAAGAAAAAAGACTAATGAAAAAAAAAGATGGAAAACCCTGTGGATCAGTGGGTCTGACTTGTTCATTCTGTGGCCGAATGTGTTTGACAAACATTGGTACAATCAGCCATCAGATAAGCTGTTCGACAAAAACAAATCCTCAAAAAAAAAAAAAAAAAAAAAAAAAAAAAAATAAAAAATACACAGTAGCCTCTAATAAACAGACAGCTAAGAAGAGTAATGGGAGCCGCGATAGCTCAGTGGTTAGTGAACTAGACTACAAAGGACAAGGGGTAGGGTTCGATCCCAAATGACGGCTTCCGGGTTCACTCAGCCTTAAATGGGTACCGGATTTTTTTCTGGGAAAGTAAAGCGGCACAGGCGTAATACTGACCACATTACCCCAAAAATCATGTGCCGAAGGTCTGTAAAATTTATGGTCACTAGCACCATATTCCCTATATGCCGCCACTTGGCGTGACTGGGGTACTTTACTTTTTACTTAAGAAGAGTAATGAAAATATTCTTTATACATTGTGATAACTGGGAAAATTGCGAGACAAAGATAGAGGAAAAAAAATAATAAGATACCAAAGAGAAAAGATACTTAACAGCTTAATAGAATGACGTGGCGAAGGTAAACTACAGGTAAACTACAGAAATGATAAATAGCTTTGGAGAGAGAGATAGAGATAGAGAGGCACACACACAAACATACATAGATACATATTATACATTCAATCATACATACATACATATATATATACACATATATTTGTGTGTTACCAAGGTCTCATTATGAGGAAAGTAAAGAATAGTGACACTGTGACCTTCCAGGCATGTCGTAATAGGCGGCTAAGGAGGTTGATCGATGGCTTGACAAACTGTCATTGTAAAAAGTATTGTTATGGAAACAGAACCATAGATTTTTGAAGCAGTGATCTCTGCAATATGTGCCATTTTGGTATGCAAGGTTTCTGTTTTTGAGATTGTGCTTCTGCCCTATGTGCAACGAAGGTTGGCTACCATGGAGCGCCATTCTGCTCTGTCTCTTGCTTTGATGGTGCAGGCTGTCATAGGCTGATTTGTCCATCTTTTGATGTTACTCATCCATGTTAGTCTTGGTCTGCCTCTGCCTCTTTTACCTTGTATTTTCCCATCCAGGATTACTTTTAGTAGGCTGTTGTGTCTTTTAACATGGCCCAAAAATCACATTTGTCTTGCTTGAATTGTGCTTAATATTTCTCTTTTCATTTTCAGTTGTTTTAAGACTTCACCATTTGTTTTCTTTTCCTTCCATCCAATTCTACCTATTCTTCTATATCCACATATCAAAGGCTTCAATTCTCTGTTCTGTTTTCTTGTCTAATGTCCATGTTTCTGTACCATATAGGAATATTGAGAAGATGTAACATTCTGCCATTCTTAGTTTTAGCCCTGGTGTTATTTGTTTTGATGTTAGCATGTTCTTCATGACATTAAAATTACTTTTTGCCATTCCTATTCTTTTGTTTATTTCAGTTGTACATTTTCCATCACTGGTTATAGTATGTCCAAGGTAATTGTAGTTTTGAACTGTCTCCAGGTCTATTCCTTCAATTTTGATATC
Organism: Megaustenia siamemsis; assembly: GCA_032433765.1. NCBI lineage: Eukaryota > Metazoa > Mollusca > Gastropoda > Stylommatophora > Ariophantidae > Megaustenia > Megaustenia siamemsis. The sequence continues at coordinate 34,037,006 of JAVIAB010000041.1, read as the reverse complement.
CACTTGTGGGTTTTGAGTATTTTCTTTGTTTATGATCATAGTTTTAGTCTTTTTTGATATTCATATCTTCTTCTTCTTTTACCTTTTAGCTCCCAGTGGAGCATAGGTCTTCAACAAACACTTTCCAAGTCATTCTGTTTTTTGCCATTCTTTTAAGATCATTCCATGTCTTCCCCATCATCTTCATCTCTGCCTCTATCTGTCTTCTCCAAGAATTCCTTGGTCTTCCTCTTTGTCTTTTCCCCTGGGGATTCCAAAAAAGGGCCTGTTGTGTAATACTCTCAGTTGGCTTCCGTAGTGTGTGTCCTATCCATCGCCATCGTCTTCGCTGTATCTCTTTATCCACTGGTATTTGACTGGTACATTTCCATAATTCCACGTTAGTGACTTTGTCCTGCCATTTCCATCCCTTTATTCTGCGCAAGCATCCATTAATGAAAGTCTGTACCTTCGTGATTGTCAATTTTGTCATTCTCCATGTTTCACAGCCATATAATAGGACCGACTTAACATTTGAGTTGAAAATTTTTATTTTTGTATTTAGCCTAATTTCTTTGGATTTCCATAGGTTTCCCAGTGCAATGAAAGCTCCTCTTGCTTTTGATATCCTTATTTTGGTATCATTTTCTGTTCCTCCCTCTTTATCTATATTACTGCCCAGATATATATAAGATTGTACGTCTAGTAGAGGTATTTCTCCAATTTTTATTTGGTTATTGCAAAATGCATTAATTCTCATAATGTTGGTCTTATCTCTATTAATCTTTAGTCCTAGCTGTTGTGATCTCTCATCTAATATACTCATTTTATCCTGCATCTGTTGATGGCTGTGTGATAGGAGAGCTATGTCATCAGCAAAGTCTAAATCATCAAGTTGTTTGGTCAGTGACCACTGGATCCCATTTCTGTTGTTTTGAGTTATTTTCATAATCCAATCTATGGCCAGTAGAAAGAGAAATGGAGACAGGAGACATCCTTGCCTTACTCCTGTTCTTATTTCAAATGCTTCTGTAAGTTGTCCTTCATACATTGTTTTTATCAGGTTAATAAACTTTATGGGGATTCCGTAATGACTCAGCAACTTCCAAAGCATTATTCTGTCTAAACTATCAAATGCCTTTGTGTAATCTATGAATCCAATATAAAGTGGGGATTTTAGTTCTAAACTTTGTTCAACTATTATACGTAGGGTAGTTATTTGATCAGCACATGATCTGTTTTTCCTAAAACCTGCTTGTTCATCTCTCAAGTGTTTCTCTATAGCCTCTTTTAGTCTCTCCAGAATGATTCTGCCTAATATTTTTCCTGGCACTGATAGTAGCATAATTCCCCTATAATTTGTGCACTCCTGTAAACTTCCTTTCTTTGGTAGTTTGATCATATAACCTTCTCTCCAGTCTTTAGGTATTTCTTCCCTCTCCCAAATTTTATCCAATAGATCATGTAACATCTTGGTAGAGGTGTTAATATCTGCTTTGATGGCTTCCAAAGGAATTTCATCTGGTCCTGTGGCTTTACCATCTTTTAATAGTTTGATGGCTTTCATTATTTCTTCTTTGCTTGGTTTTCCGCAGTTAACATGTAACTCTTCTTCTGCTGGTAGTATATCTGGAGGATTACTTGAGCCGGGTCTGTTCAAAAGTTCTTCAAAGTGTTCTTTCCATCTCTCCATTTGTTCCCTTATATTACTAAGCAGATTTCCTTTCTTGTTTTTGATAAAGGCGTTGATCTGTTTGTATTTTCCACCTAATTTCTTTGTGCTGTTGTACAGTTCTTTCATATTCCCTTTATTTGCTGCTTCTTCTGCCTCTTTAGCTAGTTCATCTATATATTTCCTCTTATCCCTTTTAATGCATCTTCTCACTTCTTTGTTCACCTCTGTGTAAGCTTCCTGTGTCTTGGCTTTATTACTTCTTGTTTTGCTTTTATTTATGTCTGCTTTCTTGTTCTTTCTTTCTTTAATTTTATCCAGGGTCTCTGCTGTCATCCATGCCTTATTCTGGCGTTCTCTTTTCCCCAGTGTTTCTTCGCATGTCTCTTTCCATATATTTTTTACCTGTTTCCAATGATCTTCTATATTTATTGTATTTTCTAGTTGTTGGAGGACTTGGTATTTGTTTGATATTGTGACTGCGAATTTATCTTTAATTCCTTGTTCTTTAAGAAACCCTACATTGAAATACTTTCTACCCTTATTCGTTGTATTATACCTTTTTAATTTAATTTTAAGTTTGGCTAACAGAAGATGATGATCAGAAGCTATATCTGCCCCTCTATATACTTTTACATCCTGTAAGGATGACTTAAACTTATTATTAATACATATGTGATCAATTTGATTTTCCGTTCTATGATCTGGTGACACCCATGTAGCTTTGTGTATTCTTTTATGTTGGAATATTGTTCCTCCTAGGCTCATTTGATTAAGGGCGCAGAAATTCACAAATATCTCTCCATTCTCATTTATATCTCCAAGTCCATGTTTTCCCATAATCTCTTCGAAGCCTCTGTTGTCTGATCCTACCTTAGCATTTAGGTCTCCCATCAAGATTATAATATCCTTGGCTCGTCTTGCATCCATCTGCCATTGTAGCTGTTTATAAAAATCATCTTTAACTGAGTCATCTTTATCGTTGGTTGGTGCATAGCATTGTATAATGTGTAATTTTATTTTGTTTTTGGTTGTTCTAAATGTTGCTCTCACCAGTCTTGGTCCCACTGCTTCCCATTCTATTAGTGTCTTCTGTGCATTTTTTGATAGCATTATAGCTACCCCTTCGCTATGTTGTGCTCCTGGTTCCTGGTGCCCTGATGATAAAATCATCTCCCCTGTATTCAATTTTATTCTCTCCGCTCCCAGCCATCTTGTTTCACACATTCCCAGAATATCTATCTTATAGTTGGTCATTTCTGCTGCCACTTGTGCCGCTTTTCCCTGTTCGTTAAGGGTACGAACATTCCAGGTGCCAATTCTGGATGATTTCCTGGTAGACAAAGGGTGAGTCGGCAACCCGGACTCCTTATGGCTTTCTCCGGATTGCGTCATAAGTCTCTTAGACAGAGAGCCCTTCTCTTTCCTGGTTGACGGATTAACTTTATCTTTCTTTGACTTGTTCATGTTTGTGAAGTTTTTTGGCTTATTTTTTTTTACAGTATGGGATAGCCAGTCCCATGCCTAACCCTCCTTTCTCGCCTCTTACGAACATGCCTGGTAGGGTACAGCGCCGCTATTCTTTACTCCTCTTTCGGGCCCCGGCAGCGCACGGGCGATATTCATATCTAGTCCATATTTTTTGCTTGTCATGTTTATTACATTAAGTAATTGTAGATCTTTAGGATTTTCTGCTAGTTGTACAATATCATCAGCATATCTTAGGTTATTGATTATCTTTCCATTAATGTTTAGGCCTAGCATCTCTGTGATGTTTTTAAAGATTTGCTCAGTGTATAGATTGAACAAGCTTGGTGATAGGATGCATCCCTGACTTACTCCTCTTTTTATATCAATGGGTGTAGAGTTCTCTTTGTTATATTTTATTATTGCTGTTTGCTCCAAGTATAGATTACATATTAGTCGTATGTCCATGTCATCTAGTTGTATCTCTTTTAGGCATTTTATAAGTTATTTACATCACCTCAGTGCAAAATAAAGACAAGTGGAACAATATTAAAACAGGTAAATGAATTTAAATATTTGGGAACTTTGTTAACCTCAGACGAAAGATGTACAAAAGAGGTGAGATGCAGAATGGCTCAGGCAAAAGCAGCTTTCCAAAAAATGAGGAAAATACTATGCAATCCATTTTTGACAATAGAAACAAGAAAAAGAGTTCTTAAATGTTACGTAGAGCCAGTCTTAACATATGGACAATCATCATTTTTTGGCCATGTAATGAGAAGAGAACAACTGGAATATATTGTAACAACTGGAAAAATTGAGGGACGAAGAGATAGAGGGAAGCAGAGAGAAAAATTAACAGACAGCTTAATTAAGAGAATGGCTTGGCAGAAGGTCAACAACAGAAATGATAAATAGCTGCCGAGATCGAAAGTTGTGGAGAGACATGATCACCTACGCCACTACTACGACCATTGTCTTTTCTTGATTACTGAAGAAATAGTGGTTGATTGGCGATTTCTCTAATTTCCTCGTTTGTTTTGAATTCGTTCCACGCTATACCAAGTATTTTCCTTAGACATTTATTTTCGAATGCATTCAACTTTGTTTCTATGTCTCTTGTTGTTTTCCAGCTCTCAAATGCATACGTAAGGGTTGATAGAGCGTTTCCAGCTCTCACGTGCATTCGTAAAGGCACACACATACATATACACACACACACACACATATATACATACACATATATACACACATATAATATAATAATGTACTCTTTAGACTTTAGAACAGAATTGCATTACTGCAGGCGGGGCATTATGCACAGCCCAATAAGCAAAGTGTTCATCTTGATCATTCAGACCATTTTAGTGAATGTTCTGCATTGTGAAAAATGGTACACAACTGATTGACAGCTCATTACTAGATGAGGAAAAGATGGTATTAATAAGGGCATAATTTTTTTTAAACATGCTAGCGTTTTTCTATCATTTTATTTTATTCTTAAATCACTAACATTAAGAGTATAAATGCAAACAAGTCAATAAGGTAGTTTTAGCTCCAATTTTCTTTCCATTTACTTAATTTCCTTATGAAATCACTGAAGTCTGTAGAAATGTGGTTTTACAGAAGAATGTTGAGAATACCATGGACAGCTAAGAAGAGTAATCAAAATGTTCTGAAAAGAGGTCATAGCAAAAAGAGAACTAATTTCCAATATTATGAAGAAATAATCCATCATCTTTTGGCCATGTAATAAGAAGATAACAATTGGAATATATTGTAACAACTTGAAAAATTGAGCGACAAAAAGATAGAGGGAAGTAAAGAGAAAAAGTACCAGACAGCTTAAGAGAATGGCTTGGCAGAAGGTCAACAACAGAAATATTGTTGTTGTTGTTGCGTTCGCCAGCTTTCAACTCTGACGAAGTCCCTAGAGACTAGGAACTGAATTTTATGTGTTAATCCATTTTTCCCTGGCAGTCGAGTGCACAGGGGTTCCTCGCCGCAGGCAGATAACTCCGACTTTTGAGGTACTCATGTTTTTTCCGCCGATGAGTAACTGACATTTCAAGCTGGGCCTCGCTGGGTCAGGGGTGGTTGCCGCAGAAAGAAATCATAAATAAAAATTCCAACCGATGGAGCTGAGATTTGAACCCACAACCTCTCTGTCCTGAGGCCGGCGTCCTGCCTCGAGACCAACCAGTCCCCCATGGACTTGGAATATGAGGAAACTGCAACAAGGAACACTTTTCATGCATAGCCTGCAATGGTTCCTGCCGCCTATCCACCATATACCAGAAGTTCACATCCTCCCGAAAGTGATGATCGTCATATTTCTTTAAAAGTGTATAGTGCTTGATGATGTAACGTTGTTGACTCAAATTTTGAACATATAAACACACAGTTAATCATCAGATTATCCCCATCGCACATCAAACAACAGACCATAAGATTAGCGTACAGCCAGTCTAGGGATTTACAATGAGCCATTACGATGACATAGCACACATAACAGTGGCGCAAGCACAACAATGACGTGCCCTTTAAATTCTTGATTACTCTAGTGAATGTAGCTTACGATGAACAGAACACGGTGCAAATTCCCTAAAGAGATAAAACTGTGGCTGACGAAGCTTCTTCTACCTTTTTTAGCTCCCGGTGGAGCATAGGTCTTCAACAAACACTTTCCAAGTCATTCTGTATTTTTGCCATTCTTTTAAGATCATTCCATGTCTTCCCCATCATCTTCATCTCTGTTTCTATCTGTCTTCTCCAAGAATTCCTTGGTCTTCCTCTTTGTCTTTTTCCCTGAGGATTCCAAAAAAGGGCCTGTTGTGTAATACTCCCAGTTGGCTTCCGTAGTGTGTGTCAGCGCCATCGTCTTCGCTGCATCTCTTTATCCACTGGTATTTGACTGGTACATTTCCATAATTCTATGTTAGTGATTTTGTCCTGCCATTTCCATCCTTTTATTCTGCGTAAGCATCCATTAATGAAAGTCTGTATCTTCGTGATTTTCAATTTTGTTGTTCTCCATGTTTCACAGCCATATAATAGGACGAACTTAACATTTGAGTTGAAAATTTTTACTTTTGTATTTAACCTAATTTCCTTGGATTTCCATATGTTTCCCAGTGCAATGAAAGCTCCTCTTGCTTTTGATATCCTTATTTTGGTATCATTTTCTGTTCCTCCCTCTTTATCTATATTACTGCCCAGATATATGTAAGATTGTACGTCTAGTAGAGGTATTTCTCCTAGTTTTATTTGGTTATTGCCAACTGCATTAATTCTCATAATGTTGGTCTTATCTCTATTAATCTTCAATCCTGGCTGTTGTGATCTCTCATCAATTTTATCCTGCATCTGTTGATGGCTGTGTGATAGGAGAGCTATGTCATCAGCAAAGTCTAAATCATCAAGTTGTTTGGTCAGTGACCACTGGATCCCATTTCTGTTGTTTTGAGTTATTTTCATAATCCAATCTATGGCCAGTAGAAAGAGAAATGGGGATAGAAGGCATCCTTGCCTTACTCCTGGTCTTATTTCAAATGCTTCTGTAAGCTGTCCTTCATGCACCACACTACATTTTGTTCCTTCATACATTGTTTTTATCAGGGCTGACGAAGCATTTCACATTAATAAGTAACATGGAAATAACTTGCGTCAAGCAAATCCAACAATGGTCATGAACAGCACCAATGTGACATAAAGCGCAGAACAAGTCTAGACAATGGAAGGTCACATTCACAACACTTGATTTGTCGAAAACGGAATATCGCCGGCGTACAACATTGTTTTATCAGCGCAGATGTAATAAGTAGATCATTATCTTGTCTTTAACGCATTGGAGTACGATGGAGAACTGAAATTAATCAGACATCGAATGCACTTTTTGCAGCGATCAAGAGAACGTGGACTAGATCGCCATCTTAGAAACGGAAGTCCAACAACAGAAATAATTAATAACTGTCGAGATCGAAAGTTGTGGAGAGACATGATCACCTATGCCAGCAGGTCTGGTACTTGATGATGAATTTCCTTATAATATATAATAATTTGTGGTTTTTTGATCTTCTGTTGGGCTTTGCTGTTGTTATGTTTCCTAGTGTTCCTAATTTTCCATCAATCCATTAATTTTGTGGTCGCCCTTGAGTCTGGTGTTCTCACAACATTTATTCAAGGCTTATTGTGTTGTGTTTTAGTCTTTCTGTCTTATTACATGGCAAAAGCCATTTATCTTTTGTTTCTTTATGTATTCTACGGCGGAAATTATTCCTAGCTTTTTTTTCTCAGTTCTTTATTTCTGATCTTATCTCTCAGGCTGTTTCCTATCATGGTCCAACACATTTCATCTTCATAGTGGTTATTTTTCTTATTGTTCTTGTGTCTAGAGTCCAGGTCTGGCATTTGTAGCACAACATTGGGATGAAGATTGTGTTGTAGATTGCTTGTTTTGCCTCTAGTGTTCATTTGATAGTGTATTTCTAATATCAGCATATTATGGTTTATTCTTTCTTCATAAATCATGTTCCACTTTTCTGCCCACATTGTGCCATGTGGCTTTCTACAATTGTCTTTGGTTGTCATATGATATGAGGTGTGTTCAAATGAAACCTATACCAGTGACTTTATCATAAACATATGTAAGATGCATCAGCAGGTGTGGCAGAATTAAATTAAGCAAATGTTATGAACCAAGTACTCACCAGAAAAAGTCGCCATAGGCATTTAGACTTTCATCCCACTACTTTGGTAGACAAATGTTGTCCGAGAAAATTACTTTGGTTGTTCATTAAATCATTTTATTACTGAGGCCAATACACTTGCATTGGTGTTGAATGTCTCATGAGAGATTTTTTTAAGGGTCTGAACAAATTAAAATCACATAGTGACAGATCAGGGCTGTAGGCTGTGGATTGTAGAACTTTCCACTGATTCCTTATTAACGCTTCCTGCACAATGATCGTGACATGTGGACAAGCATTGTCATGTAACAGAATCACACCATATGAAAGCATGCCAGGTCTCTTAATCTTGATGGCTGTATGCAGGTTGTCTAGTGTGTCTTGATGGTTGTATGCAGGTTGTCTAGTGTGTCTTGATGACTGTATGCAGGTTGTCTAGTGTGTCTTGATGGCTGTATGCAGGTTGTCTAGTGTGTCTTGATGGCTGTATGCAGGTTGTCTAGTGTGTCTTTGTAGTGGATGGTATTGATGTTCACACCAGGCTCTTTAAAGTCTGCCATCAGAAGCCCTTCATGGTTAAAAAAAATATGCACCTTACCAGTGAAAAGCTGTGACTAGAATTTTGTGGGTTTTGGTGATCTGGGATGTTTCCATTGCATGCTCGTTGTTTTGCTGCATAGCTCAAAGTGGTGGCACCCCGACTCATCACCTATCACTATACGCAAAAGAATATTTTTCTTTAGGTGGTGAGCATTTTTGGTGCGTCCAAGACGACGATGTATTTTCAATAGACTATTGTCAAAGAAGCGTAATTTATTTCTGTGAGCTTCCAAATGACAGAAATCAATCGTCTATGGTGCCTCCACGTGCTGTAGAGCTAATTGACTTGAGTTGGCCAGTCTATAATGTGGAAATAGGTTCTGGACCGTGCGACTGAGTGAGTGTACGTAAGTCTAGACCATCCATAGCATAGATGTTCAGCGACCATATCAATCATGGCGACAGTAGGTATTCAGATGAAGCCCAAAACACTACAACGAAGGAGGAAAACTAGAAAAGGTAAAAGAGGTGGTATGAAATTGTCAAAGTGTGAGAGGCTAGCCCAAAAGTATGTGCGTGTTACATATTGAAATTGTGTATCTATAAATCATATCGCCTCATTCTTGATAAGCAACTGAGCAGCACCGATATCATGATTCTGCAAGCAACACTTTTTGGTGATAGGACAGTTATTGACCCTGGATTTCATTGTTTCTACAATAGAAGACACCTTGGACAGACCATCCTTGTGCGAAACAACGTGGTAGCAGCTGAGGTTGATATGGCTGCGTGGGACAATGCAGAATTGCAGGTATATGCAATTAGGGTGCAGACCCCAGTTCCTTTCATGGTTGTAAATGTGTATGCCTAGAATGGGAAGGAGGACACACAACAATGGCAAAATCTCTTCGCATTCAAGGAGGAGAACATCATTTTCTGTGGAGACTTTAATGCTAGAGGAAACCAGTGGGGTTTCTGCATGATGATGGAGGTGATGGCAGTAACCAAGGTATTCATCTGGTTAGAGTCACAAGACTACACCCACGCCTGTATACTGAGTGATTCAATGAGCATGATAAGAAAAGTTTAGGTGGGATCTGTACATATGCAATGGGTAGTCATTGTAGAAGTCAAAAATACGTAAGGTCACCTTTGTCTACATCCCAGGACATGCGGGAGTATGGGGAAATGAAAGAGCTGACAGGTTGGCTAGCTGCACTATTGTTGAGGACGGTCAACCAATGGATCAGGCGGATATCATCAGTGCCCTCCGGGAAGTGGGAAGGACACAGGACTTCAACAACCATGAGTCCACGTCACTCCTTCAGATGAAAGAGATGGGAGTTAAGATGGGCACAGCCAGAAACGAGAAACTTAGTGGACATGTAAGAAGACTAATCATCCAACACAGAACTGGAGTCGTCAGTCGTTAGAGACTTTGAGACTTGCTGTGGAGGGGATCCGAGCACCTATAGACATGTTCGGAGTGCAATGATGATGACTCGCTAATAACTCAATAACTCAATAACTCAAAATGCAACAGAAATGTATCACCCTCCTCTTTGTAATGCTTCAGGTGGTTCAAACTCCACATCATGCGTTCTTCTGTATAGTAGGGTTAGACAACATCCATGGAACCCATTCCAACACCCATTCCAATATTTCTCTCTCTCTCTCTGTGATCAGGACTCAATCAGAGTAGGATTCCAGACTCTCACATGAAGTCAGCTGTCAGGTTAAGTGTGTTGATCGCCCCCACAGACAGTACATCACAATTAGAGTCTGCCAGATCCACTCTGATTGAACACCCGTTAAAACTTTGCACTGTGCTCTGCGCCAGTGGCCCAGTGCATCCGATTACAGCCAGCATTTTATTCAGGTTTGCTTTCCTTAGCCTTTGATTGTCCTCAATCTTCCTGCAAGGCAGCAGATGATCTTTTCTGTAGGGGGATTTCTGCCCTTAGATGGTCAGCCCTCCCAGGTTTACGAGCACCATCTGCCTGAGTCACTAGAGGTGACTAACACAGACATGAACACACTAAGATATGAGATGTGACCAACACAGACATGCACACAGCGATACGAGGCATGACTAACACTGACACACATCAAGATATATGACACATGGCTAACATAAATATGCACATAAAGATATGAGATATGACTGACATAGACATGCACACACAAAGATATGACACATGCCTAACATAGACATGCACACAAAGATATGAGATATGACCAACATAGACATGCACACACAAAGATATGAGATGTGACTAACATAGCCATGCACACAAAGATATGAGATATCACTAACCCAAACATGCACACACAAAGATATGACACATGACTAACACAGATACACACTTAGATATGAGATATGACTAAACACATACACACATAAAGATATGAGACATGATTAACACGGACACACCAAGATATGAGATATGACTAACATGACACACACCAAAATATGAGCCATGGCCAGCACACACACACACACACAAGATAAGATATGAGCCATGGCTAGCACAGAAACACATCAAGATATGAGCCATGACTAGCACAGAAATACAGTAAAGTCTCGATTATGCGGTACTCAATAATCCGGAATTCTCAATTTAACGGACTTTTTTTTTTTTTAATTATTATAGGGAGAAAGCTTGAATCATGTTTTGTTCAGTTAAATTAAATGCCTTTATCCGGAAATCGAAAACGCTACAACACGGTTTGTGCGCTGCGCTTACTTCTACAGGCTCTATCATTACACAATATTGCGTTTACAATAGTGTATTTACAGTAATATACTTCAAATAGGAGCGAACATATTTTATTCAATCCAGACATTGTGTCTCCAAATATTCCAAGTAAAAGCGACAGACAGTCTATATCTTCACTTTTTCCCCCGACTAAATGTTTTTGTCGGGAAATCTTAGTCGTGCCAAAAACACTTATCTACATGATTTTACAAATTTGCTTAATTTTCTCATAGCCTGCTTTAGATCTAAAGTTGGTCATGAATTTGTCAAAAATATGGCGTTTGACAGTCTGACTGAACATTAGAAGCAGACGTATTGTTTGTGAAAATTGAAGAGCCCATAACTTTGATGATTATAAATCAAAGGTTGAGCAGCCGGCGTGCAGTGACATAGAGATGGTGAGAAGAAAGGGGGAGGGGTTCAAAAATTACCGACTGGAAATTCAAAAAGAGTAAGATACAGAGTTTGACGTTAGTTTGTCTCAGACATTTGTGCAAGCTGAAATTCGTTCCATCAGTATAAATTATACATGATATGCTATAAACGCATGTGTGCATACTTTTTAACGGAATACATTTTTGTGTTAAATAATGGCCTCTGCGAGTGCAAACCACACCTCAATTTCCCGCAAAGGTAAACGCAAGCGAACTGTATTGACACTGAACCAGAAGATTGAAATCGCTAGTAGACTTGAAAAAGGCGTTAATCGCAACGTTTTGATGACTGAATTTGGCATAGCCTCTTCAACATTATATGACATACGAAATCAAAAAGATGAGTTGTTTAAGTTTGCGTCGGAGTCTGAAAGCAGCAACAATATACACCAGAGACGAAGTATGAAACGGCCAAAATTTGAAAAACTCGACGACGTCCTTTATGTGTGGTTTTTAGAAAGAAGAAGAAAAGGAATGCCAATATCAGGACCCATGTTGATAGAGAAAGCTAGTGAATGTCACACGAATTTAAATATTTCTGAGCATTGCAATTTTTCAATCATGTTTTTTCATAAATTTTGAGTTTGGTTTTCTTACTCTCGATTATCCAGAAAAATTCAATTATCCAGAATGGGTTCTTCCCCGAGCATTCCGGATAATCGAGACTTTACTGTACATCAAGATATGAGCCATAGCTTCACAGAAAAACACCAAGAAATGAACCATGTCCAGCACAGAAACACATTAAGGTATCCATATTTTGGGTTTGTTGTAGTCGGCAGACTCTTCTTAACGTGGGAATCATCGACATACGAGACGCAAACCCCGATTAACTGTTCACAGGCTTCGTTCAAACAGTTGTCAGGAGATTTGAGAGTGCAGTCTGACCCGTAGAACATTCCCTTGCATGTATAGTTCCCGGTTGACTGTTCACAGGTGTCGTTGAAACAGTTGTCTGGACATTTGAGAGTACAGTCTGATCCGTAGTACGTTTCCTTGCACGTACAGTCTATACTTTCCGGGTCACATATGATGTCACAGCCATCAGAACACGTCTGTTTGCACTGTAGCCCAAAATTACCATCGGGACAGGTGTCATTACAGGTGTAGCCAGGATATTTACATTGTAGGCATTTTCTGGATTTTTCCACACATAAAGGACAGACACTGAGACAAGTCCTGGAGCAGTTGTGTCCATAGATCCCATGTGAACAGTTGCTGTGATACGTACCGATGATGACGTTGTAGCCTTTGCAGCACCCACTACACGCTGCACAAAACGACCAAGAATGCCCGTCCAGACAATAGGTGTCTGTAAAATCTAATCACCATTTGATAAGTCCCAAGTGACACAGCAAATTTCTCTGCTTTTCTTTTTCCTACAGTCTGCAGTAAACTAATTAATACTACACAGAGATTGTGCCAATCAACCACTAATATCTTCAGTAATCAAGAAAAGACAATGGTCATATATTGGACATGTGATGAGGAGAGATAATAACCGAGAAGAACATTGATCAGAGAGGCAAGAGCAGCAGGAATCGGCTCTCTCAATGAGATAGAGTTGCTTGCACAGAACAGAGTCAAATGGCAAGATTTGATAAAAGATCTTTACAAGGATTTAAAACTGCTAGAATAAAAATTTCGATAAGAGGAAGAGTATCTGGGCACTATTTATCACAATATGGAGACTTCTGTTTCCAAAATGGTGGAACGAATTTCATGTTCTCTCGATCGCCGCAGAAATTGCATTTGGGAACTGATTAATTTCGGCTCTCCAATGCAATTTTCTGTGTTAAAGTCAAGATGATGTTCTACTTAACAAATCTGCGCCGATGAAGTGGAGTCACACACATGGCAAAATTCCTTTTTGACAAGTCAAGTGTTGTGAATGATGCGGCCATCCACTGTCTAGAGTTGATCTGCGGTTTACATCAACACAATGAGTGCTGTTCAATGGCCACTGTTGGAATTGTTTGACAAAAGTTATTTACATGTTACAACTCATTAATGTGGACTACTCCGTCAAGTCAACCGAAGTTTCCACTTTAGGTAATTTGCATCGTGTTTCATACATTGTAGGCTGCATTCACTAGAGTAATCGGGAATCTATGGGCGCAGCCATTGTTGTGTGTGCTACGTCATCATAATGGCTCATCGTATATCCCTAGACCGTCCATACACTAATGTTGAAAGGCGAAATGACGGATCTTTGTTCATGACTTTCCAGCACTGGGGAGACTCTCGAAGTTACATGTTAGTCAGGAAGGATGTTGTCTAAATTCAAGAGGGCTACTGTGAGATCTAGGGTAGACATGCTTGCTGTGTTCAATGACTAAAAGAGTACACCTCTTCATCATTCATCCTTAAAAGGATGTTAAGTGGGCATGTCTGCGTTGTGTTATTGCTTGCAGTATAATTATGATATTCGTGCCCAACACATCTGACTTCAGCGCAACATTTTTGAGAACCAGGTTGTCTTCCCTCTTCAATCCCTACTCGATTGACCAGACTAGACAGGTTAGTATGTCACCACAGAGAGGTGGAGCAGGGTCTGGATGGTACTGGTTCACTGATCCTGGCGCAAGCAATCTGTGGGTCGCTGACAATTTTCAGATCTGGTGCTGTGTGGTGCGCCTTCGCTTTGGGTAGACATGTGATTTTATAATTTCAATATGTGGTTTACAATTTCACAAATTCACATTGTGGGAAGATCTTACGGTCTGTTGTTTGATGTGCGATGGCGATAATCTGACGACTAACTGTGTTTTATATGTTCGGAATTGGAGTAAAAAATGATGTCCTAACATCATCAAGCGATTACACATTAAAAAAATATGACGATCATCATTTTCAGGAGGACGTGAACTTCCGGTCAATATGGTGGATAGGCAGCAGGAATCATTGAAGGCTATGTATGAAAAGTGTTCCTTGTTGCAGTTTCCTCATATTCCAAGTCCGGCTTGTTGCAGGAGCTACTGAGTTAAGTGCTCTGTGCACATCGTGAGCTGTGTGTTTCATTCGTTTTGATTGTGTTTCGATATTCCAATTGTTTACAATGAATGATGATATCGTATGACAGGGAACAGTTGGCTGTGTTCACTTTCTGTGCGGTTTCGCATGTGTTTTTGGCATGTGCTGAGACTGCTATAATGGGGACTACAGCTACCTTTCTTTGTTTGGGAGATGAGTTAGTAATTCGGATGATTCCACTGGCACAGGCAGTTGAGCAATTATGGATTTTAATTTGTTTGCAGTGATACCAGGGCCTTCCATAACCATAAACATAACCATGTGCTTATTATGTAAGATGTGACATCATCATGGCTCCTATGTATGTCCACTTGGCGCAGCTTGGATGGGTTTCATTTGAACACGTCTCATATAATCAATCATTTCAAACTTGGGTAAATTAGGTGATATTAACTTATCTGCTTCTTATCAATCTTAAAACCTTCTTGCTCACAATCTTTTGAGTCTCTTTCTTTGTCTTTTTCCGTTCAAGGTCTGGACCTCAAGTCATCAACTTGTTGTTAATTAATCACTGTGTCACTTCTTCTACCTTTTTAGCTCCCAGTGGAGCATAGGTCTTCAACAAACACTTTCCAAGTCGTTCTGTTTTTTGCAATTCTTTTAAGATCATTCCATGTCTTCCCCATCATCTTCATCTCTGCTTCAATCTGTCTTCTCCAAGAATTCCTTGGTCTTCCTCTTTGTCTTTTCCCCTGGGGATTCCAAAAAAGGGCCTGTTGTGTAATACTCTCAGTTGGTTTCCGTAGTGTGTGTCCTATCCATCGCCATCGTCTTCGCTGTATTTCTTTATCCACTGGTATTTGACCGGTACATTTCCATAATTCCACGTTTGTGACTTTGTCCTGCCATTTCCATCCCTTTATTCTGCGCAAGCATCCATTAATGAAAGTCTGTACCTTCGTGATTGTCAATTTTGTTATTCTCCATGTTTCACAGCCATATAATAGAACCGACTTAACATTGGAGTTGAAAATTTGTATTTTTGTATTTAGCCTAATTTCTTTGGATTTCCATATGTTTCCCAGTGCAATGAAAGCTCCTCTTGCTTTTGATATCCTTATTTTGGTATCGTTTTCTGTTCCTCCCTCTTTATCTATATTACTGCCCAGATATATATAAGATTGTACGTCTAGTAGAGGTATTTCTCCTAGTTTTATTTGGTTATTGCCAACTGCATTAATTCTCATAATGTTGGTCTTATCTCTATTAATCTTTAGTCCTAGCTGTTGTGATCTCTCATCTAATATACTCATTTTATCTTGCATCTGTTGGTGGCTGTGTGATAGGAGAGCTATGTCATCAGCAAAGTCTAAATCATCAAGTTGTTTGGTCAGTGACCACTGGATCCCATTTCTGTTGTTTTGAGTTATTTTCATAATCCAATCTATGGCCAGTAGAAAGAGAAATGGAGACAGAAGGCATCCTTGCCTTACTCCTGTTCTTATTTCAAATGCTTCTGTAAGCTGTCCTTCATGCACCACACTACATTTTGTTCCTTCATACATTGTTTTTTATCAGGTTAATAAACTTTATGGGGATTCCATAATGACTCAGCAACTTCCAAAGCATTCTTCTGTCTAAACTATCAAATGCCTTTTCGTAATCTATGAATCCAATATAAAGTGGGGATTTTAGTTCTAAACTTTGTTCAACTATTATACGTAGAGTAGTTATTTGATCAGCACATGATCTGTTCTTCCTAAAACCTGCTTGTTCATCTCTCAAGTGTTTCTCTATAGCCTCTTTTAGTCTCTCCAGAATGATTCTGCCTAATATTTTTCCTGGCACTGATAGTAGCATAATTCCCCTATAATTTGTGCACTCCTGTAAACTTCCTTTCTTTGGTAGTTTGATCATATAACCTTCTCTCCAGTCTTTAGGTATTTCTTCCCTCTCCCAAATTTTATCCAATAGATTATGTAACATCTTGGTAGAGGTGATAATATCTGCTTTGATGGCTTTCGAAGGAATTTCATCTGGTCCTGTGGCTTTACCATCTTTTAACAGTTTGATGGCTTTCATTATTTCTTCTTTGCTTGGTTTTCCGCAGTTAACGTGTAATTCTTCTTCTGCTGGTAGTATATCTGGAGGATTATTTGAGCCAGGTCTGTTCAAAAGTTCTTCAAAGTGCTCCTTCCATCTCTCCATTTGTTCCTTTATATTACTAAGCAGATTTCCTTTCTTATCTTTGATAAAGGCGTTGATCTGTTTGTATTTTCCACCTAATTTCTTTGTGCTGTTGTACAGTTCTTTCATATTCCCTTTATTTGCTGCTTCTTCTGCCTACTGTGTCACTTGTTAACCACTTTAGTTGCACTTTTCACTTGTTATTTTCTATGTTATTTCTGCTCTCAGCCAATCATTTCTCATTTATTGAATCTTCCATTCTGCATTATGAGTTTTTGCTCATGTGTCTTTTTGTTTCAAATTTAATTATAACATATTTATAAGCTTGAATTCAAGATTAATATTGAAATCAAAGGAATGTCCATATAACCAAAAATATAACCTACAATTAAGGAAAGAAGAATGACATATGTTGGACATGTGATGAGAAGAGACAACAAGAGAATTTAAAATCAGGCTCTTCTATGGAAACATCAGGACACAGAAAAAGAGGAAGACCTAAAGTGACACTAAAAATAATACTTACAAGAGAAGCAAAGTTGGCAGTCATGGACTCATTAGAAAAGATCAAACATCTCGCCCAGAATAGAAATGGGTGGAGAAAAACACTACAAGCTCTATGTAATGCTTAACGGCGCAAGGATCAAGAATTTATTAGCTTCTGTCTTTTTGTTTCAAAACTATTTATAAGCTTCTGTTTTTAATGACTCTGTCTTCAATCTATCACCTCTTTCCTCATCTCTTCATTACTGTAACACTTCTCTCTAAAACCTATTACCATAAACTTTACACTCACCTATTTCTTGTTTCTCACTCTTCAGCATAGAGGAGACTGTGTTTGTCTAATGAACTGAGATGGACCAAAGAAAGCCACTCAAGGTTCATTCATAAGTAAAATATTTTTTAAAAGTTAAAAAAATTGTAAATGGTTACAAGAAATGAAAACAGATATACAGAAATATAATATAGAACAAAAATAAATCCTGAGAGAGGACATATGGTCACCATATTCTGACATTTACCTGTAAGATATTGGTCACAGCCGCTGTTCAGAAGCTGTATGTCATCCAATGCAATATCAGCCTTATACCCTGAACCACGCTGAACCACAAAGGAAATGCTGATGTTTCCCACAGGCAGTTCAAGACACATATACTTCCATGTGTCCTGATTGTCTGGAACATCTGACCACAACTCAGTCTGATTAAGTAGATGTAAACCAATTACAAAGTACAAAATACACACAAGGAATAAATGAAATAATTACAGCTTATAGGTATTCAAAGTTTATAAAACACTTTAAAAGTAGGGAACAGGCAAATAATTGCAATGCTGCGGTAAAGCTGACAGCAAGGAGCCAGTAGTGGGGTGTGATAAACACTTCAAGGTATGGTGACAGCTTTACAAGGAAGGAACACAAAACAGTACTGATGTTTCGGCCTGTGGCCTTCTTCAGAATACAAGGACAACGACAACAAATGGTGAAGCACAATTTTCTAACACTACATATTAAATGATCAAGTGTAGGGAGAGGAAAGTAGGATGTTGAAATAAGAAAGGAGAGATAGAGAGATGTGTATGAGGAGAGGTAGGATGAGCGACAAGATATAAAATTGTAAGATGAGGAAGAGCATGAGACTCAAAGGTCGAACTACAATAGTAAAAAGAGAAAAAATTTATCATAAAAAGTATATGAAAATAACTTAGCTTGAGCAACCGGTCTGTCCTCCATGATGGAATACATCAGAATGACTGGGTATGTTCAGACTATGTCCGGAAGGCATCACATGACGGAAACATGTGAGATATAGATAGACAAAGAAGGACCTGGTTCATGGGATAACAACTATGAGGGGGGAAGAGGAGAAAAAGAGGGATAGGCATACTGTGTAAACAAAAGTCGATGGTCAGAGGAAAAATAGAAGCCCAAAACAAAGGCCAGTGAAGGGCAAAACTGCGTGCCAACAAAGAGCCGGGGGGAGGGGAAGAGGGAGATAAGTGGCCTCATAAATCTACTTGGACAATGCTTGATGATAACCCAGAAAGAGGTGTAAAGAAAAGTGAATAAAAAGACAAGGTAGTGAACTAGGAGAGGAGTAAGAGAGATAGTCTCTACAGAATGGATGGGCTGGAAATGGATGAGTAGAGAGGTAGGTCAAAGTGGGGAGGGAGAGGGAGGAAGTATATACCAGAGGAAGAGAAAAGGAGAGGAAGAATAAGAAAACCGGTATAAGTAAAGTGGGTAGGGAGAAAGGAGGGAGAGTGCTGGAGGGGTGGTACGCAGGAGATTAGTACATAGAGAGGTAGAGAAGTATTAGAGGGGGAGATATGGCAAGGAGGGATAGAAGGTATAGGGGAGTAGTGACTACAAGAGAATAGAGAAGGAAGGGGTGAGCTGGGAGTAGATCAGCAGAGAGGAAGTGGGAAGGATGAGGATCAATAGATGTGGGCAGAGAGATGGTGCAGTTAGGTAGAGAGGTAATATAAGGAGGTGATGGACATGAAGGTAGTCCGAGGAGAGGGAGGGGGGTTTGGATGAAGAAGACAAGATGAGGGGTTACTCAAAGAGGATATGGAAAGAAGGGATGGGCGAGGAGTAGACGAACAGAGAAGTGAAATAGGAAGAGGAGTAAATAGGTGGGAGGATGGAGTTGGAGGAAGAAGGGTCCTCATAGAGACAGGGATACATTGATGCCACGGGAGGTGAGGCAACCCCAATGAGCGATCAGACGATTCTCAAGAGTGAGATGACTGTGGTTATCAGAGGAGCATGATGTTAGGCCAGTGACTAAGACATCAGCCTTCCCCCTGTGACCCCTCGAGTTAAAGTGGGCTGCTACAGGAGTGCCCGCATCTCGGGTGATGTCATATAGGTGTTCACGGCATCGATCACCGATACGTCATCCAGATTGGCCGATGTAGGTCAACATACATCGCTTACAAATGATGGCATATATGATGTTATGCGATGTGCAAGTGAATCCCACTCGGATCTCAAAAGGACCATTGGGGAAGAGAACACTATCAGTCTCTAGAACGTGGTCGCAAGTTTTGCATACCCTACAGTTGCAGCGGAAAGTACCTCGATGGCTAAGGGAGGGAGCCGGAAAATGGCCTCTAACCAGAAAGTCACGGAGATTCTGGTCACGCCTAAAGGCCACTAATGGAGGGTAGGGGAAGAGCAGATGAGTAGTGAGGTCAGATCGGAGAATGGGGAGGTAGTGGTGAATAGTCCGAATCACTGCGTAGTGGTGAGGAAGATAGGTGAGGGCGAGCACTACTCTATCCAAGGGAGGATGAGTAGAGGGGGTGAGAGCAGACTGATGAGAAGTGTGAAGAACTTACTTTAATAATAACATGTTTAACTAAAATTAAAATGAACTTTTTGTGTAACTAATATCTGCCTTTCCTCTAGGTGACAGTATATTAATTAACCAATTAAAATTGAAAACCATTTAAATTCACAAATGAACATATCAAAACTTTCAATTATTTACTAAGAAAATATGTTTGATGAAGCTTGCACTTAAATCAATACTGTTGGGAAAATCATCAAAAATGACCTTTCAAATCTTGCCAACTTTGCAGGGCAACAGATTACTCAATCGGCATTCAGCTGAAAAACATGCACTTAACTTTTATCTTTGTTTCATCCTAATGTTCCATTGATAATTAGTATTCACTATGCTTAAATTTTAATATATTTAGAGAGACAAGATGCCAGTTCAAAGATAAATTATAGCATCATTATAAAGAGTAAAATAAATATATATTTTAAAATGGAGGTAAATGTAAGTAAGGATTCCTCCAATGTTTTATATGGAATATGGGGAATATGGTGTTAGTGCCTATATTTGTCAATGACCATCGACATATTTTATGGTAATTTTTTGGCTTGCTGCCGGAGCTACTGAGTTTAGTGCTCTGTGCAGACTGTGAGTTGTGTTTTTAATCCAGATTGTGTTTTGATATTTGAACTGCTTACGATGAATGATGATATCTTATGATGGACAATTTAGCTGCGTTCACTTTTGATACTACTTAGCCTTATGTCTTTTGGCATGTGCTATAGGTGCTATGATGGGGTCCAAAGAAAGCTGCCTTTTTTTGGATCCTTCAATGAGATGAGTTTTAATTTGGATGATTTCACTAAATTTTCAGAAGCTTGGTGAACTCAGATGTTATACTGGTTAAAAAAATATTAGTGCCATCTGGGTATTAAACAGGGATCCTTCTTATAAGGAGCCAGTGTATTAACTACTACAGCTGTTGGAGGAGAATGACAGATTTGTTAAATTTGGAGCTAGTAGTAGTCAGTCCATTACAGGCTGTTACGAACAAAAATATGAGACTTAGTAAAAAAGAGACCTTAATACTGCCTTAAAAAATATTTAAAATCATGTAGTAAAATCTTCATTTGGTAGATATACATTATCGCATGAAGTGGCAGTGTAGTATTACTTATGCATCATTTCAGTAGATTTATAAGTGGGACAGAAAGTTCAAAAGTGGTGTTTGATCTGTGATTGATGCAGATTGCTCTGGCAGACCTTAAACCATTATTATACCTGATACTGTCTCTGCATTGAAATGAATGATCCTGGAAAACCAGGTAGAAACAATAGATGATATGGAAGGAGATCTGAAGAGTGGTCATAACATGGCACTATTTATCACAAAGTCTCTACTAGGTGAATATGAAAAGAACTTATTCCAGATATAAAAGAATGTCAAGTGAAAGTTTAAAATCTTATGAAAATGATAAAGATATCTTCCCACATAGTTTAGTCATTGGCGATGAATACACTTCCAGCCAAAATTTGACTGAACCAGCTTTAAATGGTGGCGTATATCATTGAAACTTAAGAAACTTTGTATGAAGTGGTCACCAGGAAATTGATACTCATATTCTTTTTGGACAGTCCAATCCTGAAACATTGCATATTTAATGAACCCACTATCAATAGTGAATCACACTAAGATCTGCTCCAGAATTGCTTGAAACCTGTAATCAGATAAAAACTTGTAGCTTGCTCAGCACTAGTGTCTTGTTGCAGCACAATAACAGATAGTTATACTCAATTCTTGCTACAACAACAAAAAATAAAAAATTGACATATTTAGTGTCTTCCACAACCTTTTTGCCAGGCCTGACACCTATTGATTCTCATATGTTTGAATCTAACAATATGGCATTTATAGAAATAAGTTTAAATAGATACTAAATGAAAAATATGGTGCATACATTGGTATGTCATCAGTCAGAAGATATCTGTTCTTGTGGTTTCCAGGTATTAATCCACACTTGCATTGAACATGGTGATGACTTTGCTGAATATTCTATTATTTAAAACAACATTCAGTTACTTTTTGACTCACCTTCTTAGTTCTCTCACCATGTGACAAAAGGACTATGGCAAATATATAGCTATCACCAGAGGTTTTACTAACTAGCTTAGGGTGAAGAAAAGTTTAATTGTTTCTGGGTTCAGCCAGGTAATTAATATATTTTATTTTATTTTGTTGTGTCATGAATATTTGTATGTGTTCCGATGTATGACTGTGCTGGCAACACGATGCACTTTTCGATGGGAGCCAAATTTAAATTATAAGTGAATTTCAATGCCCATAGTAAAAGAAATTCAAGCGTTCTTGTGCTATTTGAACGGATTTATTTGTGATTTATTCTTACAGTTTGTGCGAATAAGTAGTCAAGGATGTGTCCTCTCACCACTCCTCTTCATCATATATATGTACAAAATAAATAAGGAAACAACCAACAATAAGAACAAATCAAATAATAATATAGAGGTAGAAAATTCCAAAATCAACGAGCTACTATTTGCAGATGACCAATGCGTAATATATGAGGACGAATACCTGCTACAACAGCATATAACATCTCTAGATAAAAATTGCACAAACTACAGTATGAAAATTAACACAGCAAAAACAGAGGCTATGAGAATAAGCAAATTAAGACACCCATTAAACAATATTAACACCCATTAACAAAAATAAAGAAAAGACGATGGTCATACGTTGGACATGTGATGAGAAGAGATAATAATCGAATAGCAAAGCAAGCCCTCATATGGGAAACAACAGGTAAAAGAAAAAGAGGAAGACCCAGGGAGACACTGAGAAGAACATTGATGAGAGAGGCAAGAGCAGCAGGAATCGGCTCCCTCAATGAGATAGAACTGCTTGCACAGAACAGAGACAGATGGCGAGATTTGATAAAATATCTTTAAAAGAAAACTGCTAGAACAAAAATTCATATAGGAGAAGGTGTATCTTGGTCTACGCCCTATGGGCCGGTTACGGCTCAAAAGGTCAATAGATAGATAGATAGATTAAACAATAAGATCAAAGATAAAGAAATAAAACAAGTAGAAGAATTCAAGTATTTAGGCACAATGTTCACAGAAGATGGAAAACTAGACAGAGAAATTGACATGAGAATACAAAAAGCAAATGCTGTTACGTACCAGCTTTCACCATTGCTAAGACATCCAAACATTTCTATGCCAGCTAAACAACAAATGATAAATAGCATTTTCATACCAACTTTGTGCTATGAAAGTCAAACATGGACCCTTTCTAAATCACATTTAAGAAAGATCAATACATGTGAGATGTGATGCTTGAGAAAAGTAACAAACAACACAAGAAGAGATAGAATACCAAATGAAACCATAAGAAAAATGGTAGAAACAAAACCCTGCCAAGAATATATAGAACAACAACAACTTAAATGGTTAGGCCACCTGGTCAGAATGAATCCTCCTCACCAATCACCATCAAGGGCGTTCTTCTTGAGAATGCATTGAAAAAGACCAAGAGGAAGATCCAGAAGAAGATGGATAGATGCAGTGACAAAGACATGTAACAACAAAGGAAAATCACTAATTCAGATAATTCGAGCAGCTCAAGAACAACAAAAGATATAAACCACAACACCTTTTAGGTATCAGTGAAAAGAGAAAAGAGGAAGAAGACTAACCTCTGTTCCACTCATTATCATTGAGTGCTGTCTTTACATCGAAGGTTAGCTACCATGGAGCACCATTCTGCTCTGTCTTTTGCTTTAATAGTGCAGGTTTACTTTATATCCAATTCTTCACTTTCTTCTATAAATCCACAACTGAAATGCTTCAATTTTCTGTTCTGTTTTCTTGTCTAATGTCCATATTTCTGCACCATACAGGAATGTTGCAAAAATATAACATTTTGCTATTTTTAGTTTAAGCCCTGGTGTTATTTGTTTTAATATTAGTATATTTTTCATGGCATTAAAATTGCTTTTTGTCATTCCTATTCTTTTTTATTTCTGTTTTACATTTTCCATCACTGGTTACGGTGACATTTCCAAGGTAGTTGTAGCTTTGAACTGTCTCCAGGTCTATTCCTTCCACTTTGATATTCACATGTAGGTTTTGAGTGTTAGTTTATGATCATAGTTTTAGTCTTTTTGATATTTATATATTTTTTTACATATTCCTTTTGCTTGTCATGTTTATTTCATAAAGTAATTGTAGTTCTGCAGGATTTTTTGCTAGTAATACAGTATCATCAGCATATCTTAGGTTATTGATTATCTTTCCATTAATGTTTAGGCCTAGCATCTCTGTGATGTTTTTAAAGATTTGCTCAGTTATTTATTTAGTTATTTAGTTATTTGCGGGTCATCATCATTGCACTCCGAACATGTCCATAGGTGCTCAGATCCCCTCCTCAGCAATTCCCTCAGTGTCCAGTGACTGACGACTCCAGTTCATTGTTGGTTGATAAGTCCTCTTACACGTCCACTAAGTTTCTCATTTCTGGCTGTGCCCATCTTAACTCCCATTTCCATCATCCGAAGAAGTGACGTGGATCTATGTTTGTCGAAGTCATGTGCTCTTCCCACATCTCGGAAGGCATTGATGATGTCTGCCCGATCCATTGGTTGCCCGTCCTCAACGACAGTGTAGCTAGCCAACCTGTCCGCTCTTTCATTTCCCCGTACTCCTGCATGTCCAGGGACATAGACAAAGGTGACAAAGGTATTTTGGATTTCTGTAACAACTCTACCCATTGCATGCGTACAGAGCCCGCCTCCACTTTTTTTATCATGCTCATCGAATCACTCAGTATACATGCGTGGGTGTAGTCTTGTGACTCTAACCATTTGAATGCCTTGGTCACTGCCATCGCCTCCATTGTCATGCTACTCGTGGTCATGATGTATGCACCACTGTCTTCCTTGACTATTCTGCCTGCCGAGCGTGCTGTAAATGCCCATGCACTTCTTTGGTGTCGTCTTACAGATCCGTCTGTATGGATGACTGCATCTTTCTCATCGGTGTTATCGCAGATGAGACCGTTGACCTCAGCATTAACCACGACCGGGTTCTGTTCCCTACTTTTCCTGTCGAGTGTGACAATACACGAGAAATTCCCCTTGAATGACGAAGGCATCGGTATCCACTCCTCACCAACGCTGATATTGGTAAGCCCACAGACCTGTTTGATGACATCTTCTGCTCGGCCCACCCATGATTTGCCTCTTTTTAGCCTGGCACCTTTCTCTGTGTTGAGCATGTGGTGCAATGGATGCTCTGTATCTGTACTAATCTTCAGGTATGCTCGTGCTCTCCAGATCTTGATTCTGTCATCCATGGTTGGAAAGTCAAGAAGGTATCTCATTGCTACACAGGGAGTGTCCCTCGTACATCCCAGGATAATGCGCATGGCTTCATTTTGTATTTTCTCCAGCCTATCAATTTGAGTTGTACTGACAGTAAGAATTGCCAAGGCATACTCGATTGGTGTGAGGACTAATCCCTGGAACATAAGAGTAAGTAGCCTCTGCTTGATGTTGGCAGCTCCCATGACCTTCAAGGCGGCTAATCCTTTGCGGGATTTTATTATCACATGGTCGACGTGGTCCCGAAAACATAGGCTGCGATCAAGCTTAACTCCGAGGTATGTCATCAACTTGTCCCTGGTCACCTCATCAGCTCCCATTCGTACTACCGGTGTGGTCGTATTAATGATATGATTGTTAAGGGAGAACCATGAAACTGATGCTTTATTAGGATTGACCAAGGCACCTGAAACCCCACACCAGGAAGAAAAACGATCGAGTTCGTCTTGCATTGTGGAGGTGATTCCCCGTCTGTTTCTTCCCTGCTGATATACCAGAATATCATCAGCAAAAGTCATAGTTCTTCCCCTCCCATCCAGCTGTTGTTCCGTGATCGTTATTGTGTACACGTTAAATAGAACTGGTGACAATGGTGAGCCTTGTGGCAGCCCTGGACAAATGGATGTTGGCTCGGAAGACCAACTTCCACATCTGAATATCACCTTCCTCTGAAACAGTGCCGCGGCGATCCATGTAATGAGGAAGGGGTGCACCACCAGTTTGAGGAGCATATGCATGAGATATTCAAATGGTACCCTGTTGTATGCATCCTCCAGATCTGTAGCAGCAGTACATGTCTCCTCTCGTCTGTGGAAGCCTTCGAAGACGTCATAGGCAAAGACTGCCGTATTGAGCCATGTCTCTTTGTTATATCTATAACCTCCGAGTGTGGGTGGGAATACACGTTTCTGTTCAAGGTGACAGGTGAGGACATGGGCAACTATTTTCTCCAGCAGCTTCCCGCAGTGTTCTGCATTGTGATGATTCTGTAGGCACTGATCTGAGAATGGTCCTTGTTTGGCTTCTGTAGCAGTAGTAAGTAGCTGTGTAGCCACTCCTCCTTAATCTGGCCACTCCGAATACTGGCATTAAACTAATTTGCTCAGTGTATAGATTGAACAAGCTTGGTGATAGGATGCATTCTTGTCTTAGTCCTCTTTTTATATTAATGGGTGTAGAGTTCTCCTTGTTATATCTTATTATTGCTGTTTGCTCCCAGTACAAATTACATATTAGTCATATGTCTGTAATATCCAGATTTATATCATTTAGGCAGTCTATAAGTTGATTATGGTGTATTCTATCAATATCTTTGGTGTAGTCTATGAATAGGCATATATTGGTTTGTTTACTTCTATGTATTTTTCAATCAATCATTTGTGATGTTTTTAAACATTTGCTCTGTTCCATTATTTATATTTGTTATTTATCATGAATTATGGAGTGTGCATGTCACTAACCTTTGTCCCATTACTCATGAATTGTAATATCAGTGTCAATCTGCCTGTCATCCAAGCAGTAGACAAGAAGTGTCGAGCATGATAGTAGAAAACAAGCCCTTTTCCAGTTGAGATAAAAGGGATAGACTCCAGAGAAGTGTAATCGCCTTCATATTGACGGTTAGCAACAACATAGGAACCTATAAAATTGAAAATTGAGATTTTAATAAGGACATATGGATCTAAACATTAAATAGGCTTATTCACTCTATTTTAGTAACATACATTTTTCTCTGGCAACCTACATTTTCCTATCACAAAAATTTATGGAGAGGAAATGAATTTTACAAACAGGAGCACAGCCATTTGAATTATCTGTGCTAAGTAAATTCAATAAGCAGCATATTGTATTAAAGAGCACATAACTTTTTCACCACAATTTGGCAGACATCCGTGATATTATGTTATATCAGGATAGTTATATATATTTAGCAAATGCGTCCACAATATTTACTGTTTTTTTCTCTCAATCAACAGCAGTGCAAAACAACTGTAGAGAATTCATTCTCTGCAAACCATAAGTATTTCTTAGCAGTGTCAACTCCCTTCACTTCTAGAAATCATCATCATCATCGAGTGCCATCTCTGCATCAAAGGTTGGCTATCATGGAGTGCCATTCTGCTCTGTTTCTTGCTTTGATGGTGTAGGTTGTCATAAGCTGACTTGTCCATCTTTTGATGTTACTCATCCATGTTAGTCTTGGTCTGCCACTGTCTCTTTTACCTTGTATTTCCTTCCAAGATTACTTATAGTAGGCAACCATGTCTTTTAACATGCTCCAAAAATCTCATTTGTCTTGTTTGAATTGTGTTTAGTAGTTTTATTTTCATTTTTAGTTTTTTAAGACTTCATTGTTTGTTTTCTTTTCTTTCCATCCATTTGTTCCTATTATTCAATAAATCCACATTTCAAATGCTTCAATTTTCTGTTCTGTTTTCTTGTCTAATGTCAATATTTCTGCACCACACAGGAATGTTGAGAAGATATAACAGTTTGCTATTATTAGTTTTAGCCCTGGTGTTATTTGTTTTGATGTTAGTATGTTCTTCATGACATTAAAATTACTTTTTGCCATTCCTATTCTTTTGTTTATTTCAGTTGTACATTTTCCATCACTGGTTATAGTATGTCCAAGGTAGTTGTAGTTTTGAACTGTCTCCAGGTCTATTCCTTCAATTTTGATATCCACTTGTGGGTTTTGAGTATTTTCTTTGTTTATGATCATAGTTTTAGTCTTTTTGATATTCATATCTAGTCCATATTTTTTCTTGTCATGTTTATTTCATTAAGTAATTGTTGTAGATCGTTAGGATTTTCTGCTAGTAATACAGTATCATCAGCATATCTTTGGTTATTGATTATCTTTCCATTAATGTTTAGGCCTAGCATCTCTGTGATGTTTTTAAAGATTTGCTCAGTGTATAGATTGAACAAGCTTGGTGATAGGATGCATCCCTGTCTTACTCCTCTTTTTATATCAATGGGTGTAGAGTTCTCTTTGTTATATTTTATTATTGCTGTTTGCTCCCAGTATAGATTACACATTAGTCGTAACACAAAAAACAAAAGACTAAGGAACAAAAGACTAAGGAACTAGTTAAGAAAAAAATACACAATGAAGACAAATGAACATCGTCTTCTACTTCTTTACTTCCTTATTTGCCTTTCAGTGTTGAGAGGAGATATATCTTGTGATCTTTTGCTATTCTGTTTGCCTCTGCTGCTGTTATGTTTCCTCCTCATAATTATTATCATGTGCCATACCGGTTGGCGTAGGCAATCATGTCCTTCCACAATCTTCTATCTACAGTGCATCGTATGTTTCCAACATTACATCAATCCATCTTTTTTGTGGTTGGTCCTTAAGTCTGGTGTTTTCGCAACATTTATTAAAGGCTCATTGTGGTGTGTTTTGATCTTTCTGCCTTATCATGTGGCCAAACCCTTTTATCTGTTGTTTCTTTATATATTCTATTGTGGGGATTATTCCTAGCTTTTTTCTCAGTTCTTCATTTCTGATCTTATCTCTCAGACTGTTTCCAGTCATTCGCCTAACACATTTAATCTCTGTAGTGGTTTTTTTTTTTTTTATTGTTCTTGCAGCTAGGGTCCAGGACTGGCATTGGTAGCAAAATGTTGCAATGAAGACTGCAGAGTGCCCATTTTGCCTCTTGAGTTATCTTCTTGTCGGACAATAGTGGTGTAGTCATTATAGCTGTCCAATGATTTGACAAGCATTGTTGCATCTTGAGTTTATTTCTGCTGTTTGTGAATTGTCATTTGTTACTAGACCTCCTAGATATTTAAATTCCTCTACTTGTTTTAGTATCCACCGTCTATAGTTATGTTGATGTTCTGTTTCTCTTTTGTGATAGGCATGACTTCTGTTTTATTGATGTTGATTTTCATGTTGTATTTTGTGCCTGTGCTGTTGAGTCTTTTTAAGTGCTCTTGTAGGTCTTCTATTTTTTCATGTACTAGTGCCTGATCATCTGCAAATAGATCTGCTCATTGATCTCTTCTGTCTCCAATGGGTTGGCTAACTTGCATATATAGTCCATATATGTAATAAACAATAGGGGGTGGGGGGGGTGGAATAGTACACACCCATCTTACTCTAAATCTAACTTCAAAGTGGTCTGTGTAGCTTGTTGCTGTTTCGACTGTGCAGCTTCTGTTGATGTAGAGACTTTTAATTGGGTTGGCAAGGTGTTAGGTTACTCTGTATGTTGTTGGTATCTCCCATAGTAGTTCTCAAATTACTCAATTGATTGCTTTTTCCTGGTCAATGAAAGCTATGGACAAATTTTGTTCTGTTGTCTTTTCTGTTAGCTGTTTTAGGGTGAATAATGCGCCACCACATCCTCTGTTTTTTTGGAACCCCATTTTAGAATCATTTAACTGTAGTTCTATTATTGGTCTTAGCTTTTTTTCTATAATTTTGGTGTATAGATTTTTCCATTTTTCCATATTGGTATGATGTTTGTCTTTTGCCAGTCTTCTTAGGATTTTGTTGGTTCAATGCTGCATTGAATATTCTGTGCAGCTGTGTAAAACATGTTTTTCCTGCTGCTGTCATTATTTCTACTGATATGTTGTCTAACCCAGGTGCTTTATTTCTTTGTGCATATTTGATTACTTTTTCTATGTTCTCTTTCATGATGTTGGGTTCAGTGTTTGTGCATTCTTGTGTGGTTTTTGTTGTGTAATTGGTAGTTGGTGTTATGTTCAAGAGGTCTTCAAAATATTCTTTCAATCTTTGTTGCATATGTTGGTTATTTGGTATTAGTTGTCCATCTTTGTCATTTATGAGTTCAGTAGGATTGTGGTTTTCTTTTCACGCTCTTGTTGCTTTTACTGCTTTGTAGAAGTCTTTTGTGGGTGTCTTGAAGTCCATAATCATATTTTGTCAAAATTTTGTCCAGGTGTTTTGCTTAGTTTCTTTGATCAAAATCTTAACTTTTTTCTGGACTAAGGCATATTTTTCATAGTCTCCATGGTTCTTCTTCACGCTCCAATTTTTAAATAGCTTTTTATTTTCTTTAACTGCTTCTCTGATTGCATTGTTCCACCATGGGTTACTCTTTTCCCCTTCTTTTGTCCTTAGTTTTGTTCCACATACTGTTGATGTGATGTTGGTTATTGTTTTCTTAAACTGCTTCCAATATTCTTCTACTGTGCTTACTTCACTTTAGGGAGTTTCTTGAATTCCTAAGTTTCTCTTTTAGGGTTTTCCTTGATTCTTGATCTTTTAATTGTTTTTTTTAATTGTCTGTTCTTTTTGCTTCTTCTGTTTGAAGATCTTGTCTTTTTTTTGGCTGTTTGGGTGTAATCATGACTATTTTGTGGTCTGTGTAGTCTGTTATATTAGGGACAGCTCTGCTATCGGTTACTCTTTTCTTGTTGTTTTCTTGTTAGTATAAAATCTATATGGCTTCTACATGTTGTGTCATTCCACTTCTACCAGGTGTATATTTGCGGCTTTCTGTCTTTAAAGAATGTGTTGGTGATAAACAAATAATTTTGATTACATAATTCCAGCAGTCTGCTTCTATTTTAATTTATTTCAGCTGTCTTATTGCCAAAGGGTCCCAGGATATCTCTGTTCTCAGTGTTTCCCAAGCCTTCCATTAAAATCTCACATCACTAACATGTCTTCGTCATTGTTGTTACATGGTACATAGATTTGTATTTGAGTTGTTTTTCAGTCATCTTCTAGTAGTGTGATTACTATTATTCTTTCTGAGCATGAACATACCTTCTATAATTTTTATAGGCAAACACCAGACTGATAAAAGTCTTACAAATGGTAAAAAAAACAACCTGTCCATTCTTTTTCTCCAAGATCTTGATAATTTTGCTGGTTGATCTAGGTTTTTTGCCTTTTTTTATGGTGAGGTACAATCAGTTTACCCTCTGACTGTGCCTTCTAGGCTATACTAGACCACAGTTGTCATTAACAAATTTTAGTTAATAAAACTACATTTTTGTTGTTATGTCCATTCGCTCATCTGTCTGTCTATCTAATCTACATGCCTACTTACCTATCTATTGTTTTTTTGAGCCGAGGACAGTACATAGGGCAGAAATTCTAGACTCTTGTGTCTGACAATCTTTGTTATCAAGTGTCAGACCTTGCACAGGACCTACATTGTGTCTCGCCACATGGCTCTGTACAGGGCGAGGCACTCAATCTTGGTGAGGGAACTGATGCCTGCTGTTGTTGCCTCTTGCCTCAATGGTTTTGTTTTTAGTGTTTCTCTAGGTTGGCCTCTTTTTTTTTACCCTCTGATCCTATTTTAGGGCTTGCTTTGAGATTCTCTTGTCCCTTCTCATCACTTGGCCAACATATGCCCACCGCCTTCTCTCGATTATAAATTAAATTGTTTGAAGCTTTGTCATTTCTCACATTTCTGCACTAGTCTTGAAATCATTCCATGGATAACAATGCATATTCATGAGGCATTTGTATTCAAATGCATCCAATTTATTTTCTATTTATTTAGTTGTTTTCCAGCTTGCACATGTCAACAGAGTAAGGGTGATTAACACATTTGATTTGATAATCCTGAGCTTTGTTTTTATGCTTAGTAATTTTGATTTGTATATTTTATCAAGGTTCTGAAAGTCATTGCTGTCTATTATATATATTCCAGTTTTTATTTCTTTGTGTCTCCTTGATCTATGCAGCTTCCAGATATACAAAATGATCTACTTCTTTCACTTCTTTTCTTTCAAGGTATATATATCTTTCTTCTGGGCGACTTTGATTTTTCATTACTTTTGTCTTTTCTTGGTTGATTTCAAGTCCTATTTTTTATATTTATTTTATATCCTGTTCAAAATTTAGGCTTATTTTGATTTGATTGGCTAACACACATATCTTCAGAGCTATTTTTCTGATTCTGTATACATACTTTAAATAAGCAAAATATGTAGAAAGTTACACTGGTCTGTTTTTCCCTTATAAATTAACTTGTAAGGCTTACAAGTCCAATTTCTAGAAAAATCTTTACAAATTAAGGGAAACCCTAACAATATGAAAGGTTTAAAAAATGAATTGAATTTATGAGGTGCAAGATGTAGTAAAAATCAACTTAATATGTCAATACTGAAGATATAATATTTTCCTCTATCATAAAATCATGTGATTAATTTATTTCACTATTAATCATGTTCGGAAACATTTAGAACTTTGCTTTGATAAAGAGTATGTATAGACAAAAAAAACATAACTGACCGACAAATTTGCCTTCTGCTTCAAATGTATGATCAGAGCCAGGTCCTGTATGTTTGTCTCCTGTCTT
Organism: Megaustenia siamemsis; assembly: GCA_032433765.1. Taxonomy (NCBI): domain Eukaryota; kingdom Metazoa; phylum Mollusca; class Gastropoda; order Stylommatophora; family Ariophantidae; genus Megaustenia; species Megaustenia siamemsis. The sequence goes on along the minus strand of JAVIAB010000041.1, from coordinate 34,004,308 downwards.
CCCTTTAGCTGACTCCCAGTGAAACACTGTTGTTGAAGTATTGACTCTGTAGCCACAAAGGAACATGTCCTCAAAGTCACAGTTTACTGAACGCTTATGATCTGAGACAGAAATACAAAGACTCAGTTTTAATATTTCTAGATTATTTGGCATCTCTGTGTACATTACCATCTACAGTTTTTCCTTCCTTTTACCCCTTTTTTTCTTTATTATTCTTTCAGAAAGGTGAACCTTTATCAAGAACTAAATGTGCAGGATTAGAGAAAGAATGAGGATGGCGTATAAGAGAAAGAGAAAGAAAGAGAAAGAAACAGAGAATTTGAGAGAGAAAAAACTAACCGCAAATAGCTCCTTCATCACTTCCATCTGGACAGTTTTTTATTAAATCACACATAAGCACTTTAGGTATGCAAAGTCCAGTTAAGCATTTGAATTCTGTCTCATTACATTCTGTTTATAAAATAAGAAATAAATAATTGTTAACATAAGTTACTAGCAGAAAATCCTAAAGATCTACAACAATTACTTAATGAAATAAACATGACAAGAAAAAATATGGACTAGATATGAATATCAAAAAGACTAAAACTATGATCATAAACAAAGAAAATACTCAAAACCCACAAGTGGATATCAAAATTGAAGGAATAGACCTGGAGACAGTTCAGAACTACAACTACCTTGGACATACCTTAACCAGTGATGGAAAATGTACAACTGAAATAAACAAAAGAATAGGAATGACAAAAAGTAATTTTAATGTCATGAAGAACATACTAACATCAAAACAAATAACACCAGGGCTAAAACTAAGAATAGCAAAATGTTATGTCTTCTCAACATTCCTATATGGTGCAGAAACATGGACATTAGACAAGAAAACAGAACAGAGAATTAAAGCCTTCAAAATGTGGATATATAGAAGAATAGGTAGAATTGGATGGAGAAAGGAAAAGAAAACAAACGATGAAGTCTTAAAACAAATAAAAATGAAAAGAGAAATATTAAGCACAATTCAAACAAGACAAATGTGATTTTTGGGCCATGTTAAAAGACACAATATCCTACTAAAAGTAATCCTGGAGGGAAAAATACAAGGTAAAAGAGGCAGACCAAGACTAACATGGACGAGTAACATCAAAAGATGGACAAACCAGCCTATGACAACCCGCACCATCAAAGCAAGAGACAGAGCAGAATGGTGCTTCATGGTAGCCAACATTCGATGCGGAGATGGCACTCGATGATGATGATGATGAACATAAGTTAGCCAAATAATTTATATTAACATAACATCAGAATTCTTGTCCGCAGGAAAAAAAAACATAATGCAAGATTTATCAGGCACCAATGATTAACTTTAGGAGCCGCGATAGATCAGTGGTTAGTGAACTGGACTACAAAGGACAAGAGGTCGGGTTCGATCCTGACCGACAGCTTCAGGGTTCACCCAGCCTTAAATGGATTTTTTCTGGGAAAGTAAAGCGGCACAGGCAAAATACTGACCACATCACCCCAAAAATCATGTGCCCAAGGTCTATAAAAATGATGGCCACTAACACCATAATCCCTATACGTCACTTGGCGTGACGGGGCTCTTTACTTTTTTTTTTTTTTTTAATGATTAACTTTTACTGAATTTAATTTTCTTTTTAGGGTTTGCATCAAATTATTTTTCAGTTGAAAACCAATTACATTGCATGAGTTTGGTGCGCATGGTGCGTCCAAGATGATGGTGTATCTTAACTAGACCATTGTCAACAAAGCGTATTTTTATTTATGTGAGCTTCTAAAGGACTGAAATCAATCGCCTATGGTGCCTCCACGTGCCGTAGAACTAACTGACTGGAGTTGGCCAGTCCATAATGTGGAAACGGGTTCTGGACCGTGCGACTGAGTGAGTGCACGTGAGTCTTGGCCATCCACAGCATCGACGCTAAAAAATATCAATCATGACGACAGTAAGAATTCAGATGAAGCCCAAAAGACTACAACAAAGGAGGAAAACTAGAAAAGGTAAAAGAGGTGGTTTGAAATTGTCGAAGTGTGAGAGGCTAGCCCTAAAGTAAGTGCACGTTACATTTTGGAATTGTGCATTTATAAATCAACGACGTCCCATTCTTGATAAGCTGCTATGCGGCGCCGATATAATGATTTTGCAAGAAACACTTCTTGGTGATAGGATGGTTAGTGCCCCTGGATTTCATTGTTTCTACAATCGAAGACACCTTGGACAGGCCATCCTTGTGCGAAACAACATGATAGCAGCTGAGGTTGATATGTCTGCGTGGGACAATGCAGAATTACAGGTACATGCAATTAGGGTGCAGGCCCCAGTTCCTTTTGTGGTTGTAAATGTATACGCCTGTAATGGGAAGGTGGACACACAACAATGGCAGAATCTCTTTGCATTCGAGGAGGAGAACATCATTTTCTGTGTAGACTTTAATGCTAGAGGAAACCAGTGGGGTAGAGACTTCCGTTTCCATGATGGTGGAACTAGGTCACGTTTTCTTGTGCGCTGCAGAAATTGCTTTGGGATCTGATTAATTTCGGCTCTCCATTGCAATTTTCTGCGTTAAAGTCAAAATGATGTTCTAGTTAACAAATCTGCGCTGATGAAGTGGTGTCATACGCAGGGCAATATTCTGTTTTGACAAATCAAGTGTTGTGAATGCGACCTTCCACCGTCTAGTATTAATCTGCATTTTACATCACATTGAGTGCTGTTCAATGACCATTGTTGGAATTGTTTGGCACAAGTTATTTACATGCTACAACGCATTAATGTGGTGGACTCCGTCAAGTCAGCTGAATTTTTATCTCTTTAGGGAATTTGCACCGTATTTCATTTGTTATAGGCTGCATTCACTAGAGTAATCAAGTATCCATGGGCGCAGCCATTGTGTGTGTGCTACGTCATCATAATGGCTCATCGTATATGATGCCTAGACCGGCCATACGCTAATCTTACAGACTGTGCGGGAATAATCTGATGACGAACTGTGTTTTATATGTTCGGAATTGGAGTCAAACACTACGCAATAACATCATCAAGCGCTATACATTTTAAAAGTATGACGATCATCATTTTCAGGAGGATGTAAACTTCTGGTCAATATGGTGGATAGGTGGCAGGAATCATTGATGGCTGTATCTGAAAAGTGTTCCTGGTTGCAGTTTCCTCATATTCCAAGTCTGGCTTGTTGCAGGAGCTACTGTTTTAGGTGCTCTGTGCACATTGTGAGCTGTGTGTTTCATCCGTTTTTATCATGTTTCGATATTCCAATTGTTTACAATGAATGATGATATCGTATGACAGGGAACAGTTGGCTGTGTTCACTTTCTGTGCGGTTTCGCCTTATGTCTTTTGGCATGTGCTGAGACTGCTATGATGGGAACTACAGCTACCTCTCTTTGTTTGGGAGATGAGATAGTAATTCGGATGATTCCACTGGCACGGGTGGTTGGCAATTATGGATTTTAATTCATTTGCAGTGATACTGGGGCCTTCCATAACCAAAGAACCAAAGTGGGGTAACGTCATAACCAAGAAGCAGGATGAAGACCTAGAGAAGGCGCTGGTGTTGGTTAATTTAGTGTGCTTGAATGATGGAAGAGCAACCAGAATAGCCACTAGAACATGGGACTTTGATGGTGTCATAGACCTGGCACTGGTGTCTTCTGCCTTCGCACCGGTTTGCAGGTGGAGTGTATAGGGATTCCACAGAAGTGATCACTATCCATGTGTCCTCCTAATTAAGAAAGGCAGAAATAGAAGTCAGAAAAGGAAACTTCACACATTCCACTATGGGAACACAGACCAGGACGTCATTAGCAAAATCAGACATAGGAAACAGGGCGCCCCTTGAAGGAGGCAGGAGAGATGGACGCAGCCACCCTGGCAGAATGCTGAAGTCGAGGAAGCATGGTGGAACAAGAGACTAACGGTCAAGACATGGCAGAAATCCAGAAGGAATGGAAGAACACAACCTGAGCTCTTGGAGCATCTAGAATGAGAAGGCCAACCAAAAAATTATGCACTTTAAACTATGTGCTATGCAGGCTAGGATGTCAAGTGGGATGATTTCTGTAAAAATGTGTGCCACATTCTGGCGCCTTCATCAGAGCATGAATGGCACAACACGACACAGATGCATACCAGACTTCCAGAGCACAGGCACAAATCTGAAGAGAGCAAAGGGAAGGCCCTGCTTGCCTGCTACATTGAGCAGACTGACCAAAGAAATGAGGCTGTAAGAATGAGGATACGGAGGTCCCTTTCAGAATTGTGTGAGGATGTAGTCCTGGGAGACAATCTCACAATCACAACGGATACTATTCGTACAACACTTAAAAGGTCACACAACACTGCCTCCTGGTCCAGATGGTGTTCGGTACAGCGACATAGGTGATTAGCTGACGATGACTTGCAAAAACTGGCCAAAGAGTTTAATTCAGCATTCAGAGTGGCCAGATTAAGGTGGAATGGCTTCACAGCTACTTACTACCATTCCCGAAGCCAAATAAGGACTATTTTCAGATCTGTGCCTACAGAATCATCACGATGCAGAACACCGCTGGCAAGCTACTAGAGAAAATAGTTGCCTGTGTCCTCACCTGTCACCTTGAACAGAAACACACGTTCCCACCCACACTCGGAGGTTATAGATATAATAAAGACGCATCTCTTTGTGGAGTATCAAGTGCATTGGTTAATCCTAATAAAGTATCAGTTGCATGGTTCACACTTAACAATCATATCGTTAACACAGAAACACCGGTGGTATGAATGGGAGCTGATGAGGTGACCAGGGACAGGATGATGACGTACCTCGGTGTTAAGTTTGATTGCAGCCTGTGTTTTCGAGACCATGTCGACCATGTGATAACAAAATCCTCCAAAGGATTAGCAGCCTTGAAGGTGATGGCAGCTGCCAACATCGAACAGAGGCTACTTACCCTTCTGTTCCAGGGACTAGTCCTTGCACCAATCGAATATGCCCTGGTAGTTCTTACAGTAAGTAAGACGCAAATTAACAAGCTGGAGAAAATACAGAATGAAGCTATGCGCATATGGATGACAGGATCAAGATCTGGAGGGCACAAATATACCTGAAGATTAGTGCAGATAAACAGCATCCATTGCATCATGAGCTCGAAACAGGGAAGGGTGTCAGGCTAAAAAAAGGCAAATCATGGGTGGGCCGAGCAGAAGATGTCATCAAACAGGTCTGTGGGATTACCAATATCAACGCTGGCGAGGAGTGGATACTGGTGCCTACGTCATTCAAGGGGACATTCTCATGTATTGTCACACTCGACAGGAAATGTAGGGAACAGAACTCAGTTGTGGTCAATGCGATGGGGGCAATGGTCTCATCTGGGATAACACCGATGAGAAAGATGCAGTCATCTATACCGACAGATCTATAATACGACACCAAAGAAGTGCATGGGCATTTACAGCACGCTCGGCAGGCAGAATAGTCAAGGAAGACAGTGGTGCATACATTATGACCACGAGTAGCATGACAATGGAGGTGATGGAAGTGACCAAGGCATTCATCTGGCTAGAATCACAAGACTACACCCACGCCTGTATACTGAGTGATTCGATGAGCATGATACGAAAAGTGGAGGCGGGATTTGTACGTAGGCAATGGGTAGAGTCAATGCAAAAGTCAAAAATATGTAAGGACACCTTTGTCTATGTCCCAGGACATGCTGGTTATTTGGTTATAGAAGGCCCCGGTATCACTGCAAACGAATTAAAATCCATAATTGCTCAATTGCCCGTGCCAGCGTAATCATCCGAATCTCATCTCCCAAACAAAGAAAGGTAACTGTAGTCCCCATCGTAGCAGTCTCAGCACATGCCAAAAGGCATAAGGTCATGCTGGAGTATGGGGAAATAAAAGGGCGGACAGGTTGACTAGCTGCGCTATTGTTGAGGACGGTCAACCAATGGATCGGGCAGACATCATCAATGCCCTCCAGGAAGTTGTAAGGACACAGGACTTCGATAACCATAAGTCCACATCACTCCTTCAGATGAAAGTTAAGATGGGCACAGCCAGAAACGAGAAACTTAGTGGGCGTGTAAGACTAATCAACCAACACAGAACTGGAGTCGTCAGTTGCTGGACACTTCGAGACTTGCTGAGGAGGGGATCTGAGCACCTATGGACATGTTCAGAGTGCAATGATGATGACCCGCTAATAACTCTATACATTACATGACTCTTTCCTTTTATTACTTCACACTAAAATATATATAAATTTGGTACATATTATATATCAATGGAAAGGAAAATGGATACAAAAAGTGGCATCAGTAAATTGCTGAGTTTTGATTATTTTGAAGGAACAATTATCTTATTAGAAATAAAATGTTCATGTGAAGATAGTTTTAAGTCTTTCAAAGTATATATTTATTTGGTGTGTCAATGTCATGACTTTATATAGATTTTTGTCGATGGCTTCAGAATCAAAACAAATATGATAAATTGAGCAAAAAATGCAAATTAACCAATATCAAAAGTGTAGCCCAATTGTAAGCATCCTCCTCTACTAGTCCACACTGCATCCCTTCATCTGTCCCCTATATTTATTAACCCACTCAACGACACCTCTAGTCTGTCCCCAATATCTATTACCCCACTCTACGACACCTCTAGTCTGTCCCCTATATCTATTACCCCACTCTACGACATCTCTACCTTTCTTCCTCTCTAGTCTGTCCCCTATATCTATTACCCCTCTCTACGACACCTCTATCTTACCTCCTCTCTAGTCTGTCCCCTTTATCTATTACCCCACTCTACGACACTTCTATCTTAACTCCTCTCAAGTCTGTTTCTTGCACTTTTGGTATGCACATGGGTCTGTTTTTGAAAACTTCTGTGTTACTGCATGCTGTTTGCGTATTTTCACTTTTGCACACACACACACGCACCCCGTGCATACTTCCATTCTTTCCACAGTTGATCTTACAGGGAAAATTTTATTCTTATTTACTTTTCATATCTCTTTCTAGTTCGATTTTTACAATTATTTATTTTTTATTTTAAATACATATTTGTACTTGTGTTGTATGTTTTTTCCTGTTGAAGGCCTTTGTGTCAAAATGTCATTCTGATTTGTTTTGTCCACTTGTATTGTGAAGTTTTAACCATACCATTTTTTTCCCTAAATATTTTTTCATTTCTCATTATTAGCTTCACATTTTGATGCATTAATGTGCATTTCTTTGTCTTGACCCCCCTGTAAGCATCCTCCAGGTCGATTGTAGTAGCAAAGGTCTCAATGCCTGCATGCAAGCCCTTGTATACATGGACAAAGATTGTAGTATTTACTCAAGTCTCTTTGTTTGGGTGGTACCCACATGGTACACAGCCTCTCCAGCTGGTAGGTTATTTTCCTAGTAATTATTTCCTTCAACAACTTATCCATTGTATTTTGCATGGTTATTACAAGATAACTTTGTATTTTCATATGATCTTTGCCTGGTTTCAGCAGAGGTATCAAATAACTATGTAGTCACCAATGATGGCACTCTTGATACTGCTGTTATACTTGCTAGTGTCTCTAAACCCTCAAACAATTAGCCAGTGTCCTTGTACTGAATGCCATCTTGGCTTGGTGCACTGTTTTTTACTCGATGTAACATGGCTATAATGTATAATGCTATAATAATATATAAGTTGATGATACAGTCTCAATCACTAAGAGTGAAAATAAATTACAAGAAATGTTAGAAATTATAGTGAAAGAAAGCAAAAAATAAAGGACTCAGCCTTAATAGCAAAAAGACCAAAGTAATGGTAATAACAAAGAAAAAGACATCACCTCAGTGCAATATAAATTCAAGTGGAACAATATTAAAACAGGTTAATAAATTTAAATATTTGGGAACTTTGTTAACCTGACAGAAGATGTACAATAGAGGTGTGATGCAGAATGGCTCAGGAAAAAGCACCTTTCCAAAAAAATGAGAAAGGATACTATGCAATCCATTTTTGACAATAGAAACAAGAAAAAAAGTTCTTAAATGTTATGTAGAGCCAGTCATAACATATGGATGTGAATCATGGACAATAGGACAACAAACAAGAAAATCACTGGAGTCTATAGAAATGTGGTTTTACAGAAGAATGTTGAGAATACCATGGACAGCTAAGAAGAGTAATGAAAATTTTCTGAAAGAGGCCAAAGCAAAAAGATAACTAATTTCCAATATTAGGAAGAAATGATCATCATTTTTTGGCCATGTAATGAGAAGAGAACAACTGGAACATATTGTAACAACTGGCAAAATGGAGGGACAAAGAGATAGAGGGAAGCAAAGAGAAAAGATACCAGACGGCTTAAGAGAACGCCTTGGCAGAAGATCAACAACAATGATAAATAACTGTCGAGATCGAAAGTTAGGGAGAGACATGATCACCTGCGCCAGCAGGAATGGTACTTGATTATGATGATATTTAAGTTGTAATAATCCATGTGATGTCAGAGATCCACTTTTTTCTTTCAGTTTCCTCAAATCCATTGCTTAATTCAGATGATGTCAATATTATTGTCAATATTGTGAATATCCCATAGTTTATCTCTGAACCATCTTTCTGGCATCCCCTCCACCTTCTTTCAATTCGGAACATGCGGACCTCATCGCTCCTTCAGAAAATCTTGAAACGAATGTGAGAGGGGGATAGTGTAATTTGGTCAAGCACTCTCCATATTCTATGCACAGCCAGAGTAGACATAGTGAAATGAGGAAGAAAGCACCAATGTTTAAACTTGGCACATGGAACATAAGGACCATGTGCCCTGACTTGTTTAACACGCTAAAAGAAGCGCAAATTAGAACAACAACCCTCATAGACAAAGAAATAAATAGGCTACACAAAAAGGACAAATTGGCAGACCTAAACTATTTGTAAATCATCTCTGAATGACTTCTCCATCTGTGAAAATGACTGGGAACATTTGGCAAGAGATTGCACATCATGGAGAGCATGTATAAAAATGGCATAACATCATTTGAGGCTGTACTATAGCAAAACATGGAAGAGAAAAGACGCATGATAAAAGATGGAAAACTCTGTGGATCAGTTGGCTTGACTTGTTCATTCTGTGGCTGAATGTGTTTGTCTAACATTTGTAGAATCAGTCACAAGAGAAGCTGTTCAATAAAAACAAAATCTCAAAAAAAAAACACAATAGCTCCACTAAACTGTCTGACAAGATGAAAAGGGCCATATATATAGTTCATCTATATTCACTCCATCTATTGCACCGAAAGCTTCAAAATTGTTGCTGAGTTCTAGATTAAATTGGGAGATGCACCAAGATAGATGCACCAAGATAGATGCACCAAGATGGACGCTTGTTTGTGTTTGAACAAAGCCCAATGGCCAAGATCTGAATTTGCAGAATTTCGTTCATTATCAACGGCGGCCGTTATAGTTTAGCTTTTACTGGCACAATGCCTGGAGTACGTTGTGTGCATAACAGTGGAGAATTACATCACCATATGTCATCCAACAAGCTTTGTGGTTATGTGCACAAAGTGACGTGCCAGTATCGTGGTTATGTGCATTCTAGTCTTGTCATTGTTGCTGTATATGGCCACTGCTGTTGCTGCTGAGGTAATGCCAAATGAGATAGGTCTTGAGAAATGTTTGCCAAGTCCAAGGCTGATGTTCTTGCACATAATAACCTACATTGACTCGGAAGTAATGTTGCTACTACCGCTGATCGCCATTACTGTCATGGTCTTCACGATAGTTCTGTCCATCGTATACAAGTCCTGGTGGAAGAAGCTCAGTGGCCTGCCGATGCTGGAAGTTTCTGAGCTGAAACCGATCAACGATCCTAGGTGGAACTCAGTGCGAGCTAGCGCCCAGGTTCATGTGACTAGGATGCTCTTTGCCTTGTCTCTGTCTTACACCATCATGAAAGCACCCAGCCACGTGGCCAGGCTGTACTATCTGATGCGGACTCAAAACTCAGGGGACATGAAATTGACATTCTCTGAAGGTCTTATCTGGCTGATCTTCCAAGCACATCGGTCATGCCCAACATGCCTGCAAGTTTTGGATCTTCGTGGTCATCAGTAGAAACTTTACCAGGAACCTCACTCAAACTTTGGTGAACGTTACCAAGTGTATATGTTAGTCGTGGCTTATATCTTGGTGGTTGTCTGTGCTAACAGTGGCTCCTATCTTTGTGTGTTTATGTGATAGCCATGGTTCCTATCTTGGTGGGTGTATGTGCTGGCCATGGCTCATATCTTGGTGTGTGTCTGGACTGGCCATGATTCATATCTTAGTGTGTGTCTGTGCTGCCATGATTCATATCTTAGTGTATATCCGTGCTAGCCATGGCTCATATCTTCGTAGGTGTCTGTGCTAGCCAAGGTTCATATCTTGGTGGGTGTCTGTGCTAGCCAAGGTTCATATCTTGGTGTATGTCTGTGCTGGCCATGGTTCATATCTTGGTGTATTTCCGAGCTAGCCATGGCTCATATCTTAATGTGTTTCAGTGCTAGTCATGGTTCATATCTTGGTGTGTTTCCGTGAAGCCATGGCTCATATCTTAATGTGTTTCTGTGCTAGCCATGGCTCATATCTTAGTGTCTTTCTGTGCTAGCCATGGCTCATATCTTAGCTTGTATGTGTGTGCTAGCCATGGCTCTTGGTCTGTGTCATGTTAGTCAAATCCCATATCTTGGTGTGTGTCCATGTTATTCATGTCTCATATTTGTGTGTGTGTGTCTGTCTTTAGTCATATCTTAGTGTGTATCTGTGTTAGTCATGTGTCATATTTTTGTGCATGCATGTCTGTGTTAGTCATATCTCATATCTTTGTGTGCATGTCTATGTTAGTCACATCTCATATCCTTGTGTGCATGTCTATGTTAGTCACATCTCATACCTGTGTGTGTGCATGTCTATGTTAGTCATGTCTCATATATTTGTATGTATGTCCATGCTAGTCACATCTCCTACCTTAATGTGTGTCTGTCTATGTTAGTCATGTCTAATATCTTTGTGTGTTTGTGTTTAGTTATATCTCATATCTTTGTGTGTGCATGACTGTGTTTAGTCATATCTCGTAACTTAGTGTGTGTATCTGTGTTAGTCATATCCCATATTTTAGAGTGCGTCTGTGTTAGTCACATCTCATATCTTAGTGTGTGTGTGTGTCTGTGTTAGTCATATCTCATATCTTGGTGTGTGTCAGTGTTAGTCATGCCTCATATCATTGTGTGCATGTCTGTGTTAGTTACCTCTAGTGACTCGGGCAGATGGTGCTCATAAACCTGGGAGGGCCGACAATCTAAGGGCAGAATCCCCCTACAGAAAAGACAATCTGCTGCCTTGCAGAAAGATTGGGGACAATCAAAGGCTAAGGAAAGCAAATCTGAATAAAATGCTGGCTGAAATTGGATGCACTGGCGCGGAACACACTGCAACGTTTTAACAGATACTCAATCAGAGTAGATCTAACAGACTCTAATTATGATGTTCTATCTGTGGGGGCGATCAATTCACTTAAACAGACAGCTGACTTCATGTGAGAGTCTGGAATCCTACTCTGATTGAGTCTTGATTGCAGACAGAGAGAAAGAAATCCTTAATGTAGTTTTTCATCTATATTATTTCAGCAATGCTTAGAAAAGCTTTTAACACTTTTGTACAATCGTAATTGTTTGATTACCACATGATATTTCATCTGTGCCTTTATTGCAATCAATGGTTCTGTCACAGATTTTGCTTTTAGTTACACAGAAGGCTTCATCCTCACACAGCAATGAATCTGGTGGGCAAGCTGTGAAAAAAGGTATAAAATTAATAAATCAGTATATTTTTTAGAGGCCAATTTTTTTCTAAATGTACCTATACAGAATTATTGTTGAAAAACTGGCTGTATGGAGGTGGACATTGTCATGGAGAAAAGTGAGATTTCCAGACATATCAGATCTATCTTGTGAATGGACTTTTGTACAGCACCAGTCAATGATATGCAGTAATACTGGGCATTAATTTTGACCACATTCTCCAGGAAATCCATATTTAGCACTGCTCACCCAGAAAACAGTTCCAATGCTCTTTCCAGTAGTGGCTGTGTTTTGCCTCTCTTAGGTGGCATGGAACCATTTTATTCTAATTTTTTTTTTACACAATCTGGGTCTGGGTGTACAGTACAGTCTCCGCAAGGAAGCTGATGCCTGCTGTTGTTGTCTCTTGCCTCAGTATTCTTTTTAGTGTTTTTCTTTTTCCCTTTGGTTCCCACTTAAGGATCTGCTTTCTAAGTCTCTTGTCATCTCTTCTTATCACATGACCAACATATTTACCACCTTCCGCTCTTGATTATAGGTATTTTTGAGTGCTTTGCCATTGCTCTTACATCTGTACTAGTCTTCAATTCATTCCACATTATACAACAGCAACACAAGAATTGTTAAATAACTAAGAATGTGATGTTTTGTTTTGTTGTAAGATAGGACTGGACAAACCAACTTTTAAACCCTAAAGGTCTTCAATGTAGGACAGACACAAACAAAAAAGATTATTCATCGTTATCATATACTGTGCCTGTAGGCAATCATGTTTCTTCACAACTTTCTGTCACTACAGTTCTTTGTAATTTCTGTTATTGATGTCCTAAAAAAACATTCTCTTAAATGTTTGATACCTTTTCTCTCTGTTTTCCTTTATCTCTTCCTCTTTTAATTATTTATAGTTTCTTCAGGGCCAGACCAAGAAGAAGGTGATTGCAAGACATCAAGGACACCTTGAACATGACAACAGAAGAAGCTGGAGATCTGATTAGAGACAGAGATTCTTTCAGATGGCCTGTGGCGAATGCAATGTTCTGCAAAGGACAAGCGACCTGATGATGATGTCATAACATATTCCAGTTTTCCCTTCTTATTACATTAATAATAAATTATGATTTTCCATCTGATGTAAATACATTTTTTTTCAACTGACTTCTTTTAGGGCTTCCTCATTGTTCATTTTAGATTTTTTTATCTTGATCTTTCCAGTAACGCTAGGTTTTGCCTAGGGCTCGTAATGTTTTTTGCCATCCATCTTTATTCTAGGCAAGATGTTCAATCTTATCTAATGAGTTTATGCCTGCCAACTTTGCTTCTCTTATAAGTGTTCTTTCAGTGTCTCTCTAGGTTTTTTTTTCTTGTATCCTGATGTTTCCCATAGAAGAGCCTGTTTTGAAAATTCTTTTCTTGTCTCTTCACACCATATGTCCATCTTCTCTTCCAAATTATAGTTGAGATCGTTGGCTGCATGGCTATTTCTCTTTTCTCTATATTCATTTTGAAAAATCATTCCATTGTGTACAGATTATTGTTCTTAGACATTTGTCTTCAAAAGCATTTAGTTTTCTCTCAATCTCTTTTTTTCATTTCAAGCTTTCACATACATAGATAGAGGATCTCTCTCTCTCTCTCTGCGTTCAGGACTCAATCAGAGTAAGGATTCCAGACTCTCATATGAAGTCAGCTGTCAGGCTAAGTGTGTTGATCGCCCCCACAGACAGAACATCACAATTAGAGTCTGTCAGATCCACTCTGACTGAACACCCGTTAATACGTTGCACTGTGTTCTGCGCCAGTGGCCCAGTGCATCCGATTTCAGCCAGCATTTTTTCAGGTTTGCTTTCCTTAGCCTTTGATTGTCCCCAATCTTCCTGCAAGGCAGCAGTTGATCTTTTCTGTCGGGGGATTCTGCCCTTAGATGGTCGGCCTTCCCAGGTTTACGAGCACCATCTGCCCGAGTCACTAGAGGTGACTAACACAGACATGCGACTTGTAATATGAGGAAACTGCAACAAGGAACACCCTTCATGCATAGCCTTCATTTGTTCCCGCCGCCTATCCCCATATACCGGTAAGTCACGTCCTCTTGAAAATGATGATCATCGTAGCACCTGATGATGTTAGGCCATCGTTGATGACTCCAATTCCGAACATAGAGACACACAGTCAGTCGTCAAATTCTTGTTGCACATCAAACAGCAGACCGTAAGATTTGCGCACGGCCGGTTTAGGGAACCAATACGATGACGTAGCCCACAATGTCGCCAAACTCATAATCTCGATACCTTTAGACTTATGTCTGATTACTCAAGTGTAAGTAGTCTACGACGAACAAAACACGAAGCAACTTCCCCAAAGAGACAAAACTGCGACTGACGAAGTAGTTTACATTAATGTGTAACGTGGAAATAACTTGCTATTTCTATAAGATAGGGATGATAATACATTTAAGTTGAATTTTCTAAGTTAGTTTTCTTGCTTAGTATTTTTTATTTCCATGTTTTGTCCAGGTTTTTAAAATTGACTGCTGCTTTTGCTATCCTGCTTCTGATCTCTTTCTATTGTTTCACCTTCTTGATCTATATTATTGCCACAATATACATAGTGGTGTACACTTTCCAATGTCTTACGATTTAGATATATATATTGCCCTCTAGTGTATTTTTATTTTTAATTATTTTTGTTTTATTTCTGTTGATTTCAAGTCTTATTCTTTCCATATATCAGTATCTGTGATATTTTCACATTAATATATGATTACTATCTATATATTGATAATGTACTAATGTACATATCGTTGCTTAGATTCTCATTATTCCTTCTTTATTTATGTTTTTCTTCTATGTGCTTCTTGGTGCATTTCTTTAGGTTTTCTAGTCGTACATTCATGATCCTTACCTGTATGATATTTCCTGTGCGTGAACTTCTATTAATTGTGTTTTTCTGCATTCTTCTGCTATGCGCAATTCTCCCTTAGTTCATCATCATGTGCCATACCGGTTGGCATAGGCGATCATGTCCTTCCACAATCTTCTATCTACAGTGCATCGTATCAGGTCTGTTGTTGACTGTTTTCCATGCCATGATACCAAGCTACCCAGTATTTTCACTCTTTGTCGTCCATAATCACTCTTTCCTTTTATTTTGCCAGTTGTAACCAAGTATTCCAACTTTCCTCTTCTCATGATGTGCTCGTAAAATGTTGATTGTTTCTTTCTGATGTTTTTTAGGAGCTGCCTTTTTGTGTTGGCCTCTTTGAGAACTTCCTCATTGGTCTTTTTAGCTGTCCAGGGAACTTTCAACATTCTACTGAGAAATCCCATCTCTGTGGCCTCTAATCGACTTTTCATTTTTTTGTCTACTGTCCATCATTCACTTCCATAGGTCAGAATTGGTTCTATATAGCACCGATGAACTCTCTTTCTCACTTCTATTGACATAGATTTGTTGCATAAGATATTTTTCTTTTTTCTGAAATGCTGTTTTGGCCTGAGCTATTCTGCTTTTTATTTCTGTGGTGCATCTTCCATCTGATGTTATTATTGTGTCCATTATTGTGTCCTTTAGTTCACTTCTGCTTAAATTCTTCATACCATATTTCCGTACCTTAATATTATATAAATACTTCGCACCTTACCTCCATACCTTAACACTACAGCAAAAACATTTTCATTAGAATCATTCATGTGATACTTAAAGATGATTTTCCCAAACTGAAAACAAAGTGGGTGCCATCAATGTTATCTATTCATTGAATTTTAGAATTAATCATAAGGTCTAGATGGCCTAGAAAAAATTCTTACAAAACAATAAATTTCTCATACTTCACCTTTACATGTTCACCTTTCCTTTAAATGTTACATTCTATGTAGAAAAGAAACTTACTGAAAGTGGGGCACTGGCCAAGTGTTATGCTGATATCATCCAACATGATTGACTTCTCTTCAGTTCCTTCACCTAGTTCTCCACCAATTACTGCATAAGTCAACCTGGGAAATTCATCTTGTTCAATAGCTGACAAGGTTACTTGAGTTAAAATCCAGCTCTCTGTTTTACGGTTTGTAAACTTGATCAAGTTCTGCTGACGTTTATTACTGTTCAGCGTTACCTGAATATTTTAAATTCAATAAATGAGTATTTATATAACTGAGCATATTTATTTCTGAAGACACATTCTGATTCTTAACTTAAAAATGACCCTTTCAGCTCACAGGACCTTGTTGTCAAACTTTAGTTTTGTCCCTTGTTTTAACGCAGTCTACAGATGATCAAAGATTATTATACTCGGTAAAATATAGTTCCTAAGATTTTTAAAAAATACATCTTCTGCAAATCCTTAAAATGCACAAACACTTTGTGCATATGTGCACAACTAACCTGCCCTAGACATCTTCTATTTCTATACTGTGTTACTGGAGAAAGAATTAACGCTTTAAAAAAAATAATTACATGTTGCAGAGACACCATTGAAATGTAAATGAACTGTGACCTACAAAGTTATTATGGATGTTATTTTCAAATCTTTCTGCAACCCGTAGTTTACTCATCTATCTATTGACCTTTCGAGCCGTAACCGGCCCATAGGGCGTAGACCAAGATACACCTTCTCCTATATGAATTTTTGTTCTAGCAGTTTTCTTTTAAAGATATTTTATCAAATCTCGCCATCTGTCTCTGTTCTGTGCAAGCAGTTCTATCTCATTGAGGGAGCCGATTCCTGCTGCTCTTGCCTCTCTCATCAATGTTCTTCTCAGTGTCTCCCTGGGTCTTCCTCTTTTTCTTTTACCTGTTGTTTCCCATATGAGGGCTTGCTTTGCTATTCGATTATTATCTCTTCTCATCACATGTCCAACGTATGACCATCGTCTTTTCTTTATTACTGAAGATATTAGTGGTTGATTGGCGATTTCTCTAATTTCCTCGTTTGTTTTGAATTCGTTCCATTCTATACCAAGTATTTTCCTTAGACATTTATTTTCGAATGCGTTCAACTTTGTTTCTATATCTCTTGTTGTTTTCCAGCTTTCACACGCATACGTAAGGGTTGATAGTACATTTGATTTGAATAGCCTAAGTTTTGTGTTTGTGCTAATGAGTTTTGATTTCCACAACTTTTCAAGGCTTCTGAAAGACATTGCTGCTTTAGCCAGTCTGATTCTAATTTCTTTGCTCGTATCCCCTTCTCGATCAATGTGACTTCCAAGATAGATGAAGTGATCGATCTCTTCTACTGGTTTGTTTTCCATGTATATTTTGTCACTTGTTGGAATTAAACTTTTCATGACTTTAGTCTTTTCATGATTGACCTCAAGCCCAATTTTGCTGGCTATTGATGATAGTTCATTTGTGTTTTCCTGCATCGTTTTTATCTGATTGCTGATGAGAACTATGTCATCAGCAAAGTCCAGGTCCTCCAAATGGTCTCCTTGTATCCATTCGATGCCTTTATTACCAGTGCAGCATTTCTTCATTATGAAGTCCATAACAATTCCAAATAACAAGGGCGATAAAATACATCCTTGTTTAACCCCAAGTTTACTCATAAGCAAGATAAAAATATTTAAGTCACTTTGACTTTTTTTGGCAATGATTGATAGTGACTTGTTTAAAGCTTTTTTCCTAACCTAAATATCCTGTGTGTTATCGGGGTCTTCATAATGAGGAAAGTAAAGAATAGTAACACTGTGACATTCCAGGCATATTGTAAGAGGCGACTAAGGAGGTTGATCGATGGCTTGACAAGCTGTCATTGTAAAAAGTATTGTTATGGAAACAGACCATGGATTTTAGAAGCAGTGATCTCTGCAATATGTGCCATTTTGGCATGCAAGGTTTCTGTTTTTGAGATTGTGGTTCTGTCCAATGTGTCGTCTTCAGTTCAAAAGGACAAAAGAAGAAGAAGAAATGAGCAAGGTCAGCAGTAAAACTACACAGAACAAAGAATTGTATTTTTAATTATTAGCCCAGATAATTTTTCTCTTGTTAGAAAGGCAAAAACATGCAATAGTAATGGGGAATTTTGATTTTTTTTTAAACGACATTTTGAGAAACCTTCCAGTTGCCACGCATCACATAATAATTTGTGCCGCAAAAGTGATAGTAGAGTTATCCTCGAAGGCAAAATTAAAGTAGTCATCATTATATAGAAAACAAGGCCCTGTGTTGACTTCAGCATTTACAAACAGATTACACATTCAGAACAAATTAACTGTCTTTTTGACATAACAACTCTGAACATCACTGCAAACATCCCAGGATTCATACATAGCCAGAAAATAGTGTGGCATAAACCTTCCGTGACCCACATTATCATAATCGAGCAAACTAACTATGCAATTTGAGTTTAGAAGGAGTGTACCTATGTCATACGCTCATTGTGTGTTAATGCACAGTTTTGAAACAGCAAGATTTAGAAATAAACACCACTTTGTAACTCTTAGTTGTTGAGTGCAGATTTGTGGCAAGTGACTGTTGAGCAGTTTGTTGCTGGATATGGAAATTACTAGACCTGGTTATGCAACAGTATAGGTGAATGATAGCATGGGTCAGGTAACTCAGCCAGTACTCATTTCTTAACAGCTTATAACAGTGGTCATACCAGGGCCTCATTATGAGGGAAGTATAGAATAATGACACTGTGACCTGCCTTGTGGCACGCAAGGTTTCTGTTTTTGAGATTGTGGTTCTGCCCTATGTGCCGTCTTTGGCTTGAAAGGACAATAGATTGGCAGATAGATATAACAGTGGTATAACAGACGTCAGTAGTTAGTGACTTGACAGTAGTTAGTGACAGTACGTAAGCAATGGAAAGGCAATAGAAGGCTGTGCGAATTAAAATTCTCCAAGCTGTTAGTGGACGAGTAGCTGGGGATGAAGAAAGGGTAGTAGTCAGACGCAAGTATAGGGAGAATGGAAATTTTATAGTTGTTGTGAAAGTGTAAGTCAATACATGGCTTGATCCGTCTAGTAAATAGGTTGACAAACAACTTCCAGAACAGGTCAAAGTCATGATATAAACATAATTCTTTTGAAACCCAGGAGAGGTCAAGCTGACCAAAGGTTACTTTGAAGTCACAAACAAGCCTGTTTGAACCATCCTAAAAGAGTTCACTGAAAGTACCA
Organism: Megaustenia siamemsis; assembly: GCA_032433765.1. NCBI lineage: Eukaryota > Metazoa > Mollusca > Gastropoda > Stylommatophora > Ariophantidae > Megaustenia > Megaustenia siamemsis. The sequence goes on along the minus strand of JAVIAB010000041.1, from coordinate 33,985,338 downwards.
AGATTTTGGATGTTGTGATAGTTTCGAGGCGAAAGTCACAGAGAGATCAACTTCGTGACAAACTATTTGACACTGATTATCGTGGACGTACAACGCAGTAAATGAGACTCAATATAAAACCACAATTCCTGTGTGTAACCGGGGCCTCATTATGAGGAAAGTAAAGAATAGTGACACTGTGACTTTCCAGGCATGTCGTAAGAGGTGATAAAGAGGTTGATTGATGGCTTGACAAGCTGTTATTGTAAAAAAGTATTGTTATGGAAACAGAGCCATAGATTTTAGAAGCAGCGATCTCTGCAATATGTGCCATTTTGGCGCGCAAGGTTTCTGTTTTTGAGATTGTGGTTCTGCCCTATGTGCCATCTTCGGCTCGAAAGGACAATAGATAGATAGATAAAAGCACAAGATAAGTCAAGAAGTTAAGAGGAAGACAGGCTAGTCACAAAGAACAGCCAAAGGCAGACAGTTAGTAGTTTTCAGTTTTAGACATTTAGGACAGACAAGTAAGTCAGTTAGTTAGACAAAGGAGTCAGAAGAGTTATTAAGTCAGACAGTAGTAAGCCACAGAGTTAGTAGAGTAGTAACAATTAGTTGAGCAGTAGACAGAAGTAGAGCAAGTGAATTAAAACCTAGAGAACATTTAGTTAAGAAAGTGTTTTTGAGAGTATTTCAAAGTTGTGCTTCAGTGAACAAAGTAATAATTAAGTTGTGAGAGCGACTGAGTTATACATTTCTTAACACAGATATGCACTTGTGGACAATTCAATATACACCGGTGATAACCTCTGAATGTCCAGAATTATTAAGAACAGTAATTCTAAGATAAGTGCTTCCACTATTATGTATCACATGCCAAGTTAAAGATCAATAAACTTGATTATGTATTATGACTGAGAATAGTCTGTGATGATTAACGTTGTTGACTATAAATGTGCTGTGCTGTGATGACTCTAAATATAAAGTCTTAATATAATTTATCTATCTACTGACATTTCGAGCCATAGCCGACCCATAGGGCGTAAACCAAAATACTCCTTCTCTTATCTGAATTTTTGTCTTAATATAATAAAGAAAGATAAATAACATCCAGACTATTACAGTTAGGAAGTACCTGAAGACTGCAGTTTGAACTGATAGAGACAGACAGGATATTCAGGCAAGATGTTTAGCAAGCTTTTAGGTTTAGAATACAAAAAAAAGAAGACAATAAGAAATTCCAGACTTAATTCAAAATTAAGGTTCATTATGTAGTAATGACAATGTTTGATATTCTATGTATAAACGAGTAGTGACATAGGGATACTTGGCATAATGTTCTTTGTCAATTGTCTTGGACAATCTTGTTAAAGACATGACACTTTATGTATTTAATTTTTAACAGATGTGACACTTTACATATTGCTGTTATATTGATTCTTGATCCTTCCCGTGCCATTAGACGTTGCATAGGGCTTGTAGTGTTTTTTGCCACCCATCTCTATCCTGGGCGAGATGTTCAATCTTATCTAATGAGTCTAAACCTGCCAACTTTGCTTCTCTTATAAGTTTTCTTTATATATATATATATATATATATATATATATATATATATATATATATATATATATATATATATAATACTTTGTATATGGTATTATTATAGACATAATAATTTACATTGATCATGATACTTTGTATCTATCTATTGACCTTTCGAGCCGTAGCCGGCCCATAGGGCATAGACCAAGATACTCCTTCTCTTATATACATTTTTAATCCAGCAGTTTTCAATTCTTTTAAAGATATTTGATCAAATCTCGCCATTTGTCTCTGTTCTGTGCAAGCAGCTCTTTCTCATTGAGGGAGCCGACTCCTGCTGCTCTTGTCTCTCTCATCAATATTTTTCTCAGTATCTCTCTGGGCTTCCTCTTTTCCTCTTACCTGTTGTTTGCCATATGAGGGCTTGCTTTGCTATTCGGTTATTATCTCTTCTCATCACATGTCCAACATATGACCATCGTCTTTTCTCTATTACTGAAGATATTTGTGGTTGATTGGCAATTTATCTAATTTCCTCGTTTGTTTTGAATTCGTTCCACGCTATACCAAGTATTTTCTTTAGACATTTATTTTCAAATGCGTTCAACTTTGTTTCTATGTCTCTTGTTGTTTTCCATCTTTCATGCGTATACGTAAGGGTTGATAGTACATTTGATTTGAACAGTCTAAGTTTTGTGTTTGTGCTGATGAGTTTTGATTTCCACAACTTTTCAAGGCTTCTGAAGGACATTGCTGCTTTAGCTATTCTGATTCTAATTTACTTTGTATACTGCTACTATTATAGAAATGATATATTGCTCATTGACACAATTATAGACACCAAGTACCTCTAGTGTGGCAGGAGAAGTTGATGCATAGTAAAACTTTAAGCAATACTCTGTGTCATTAAGCTGCAGATGTTGGTACATTAACACTTCATCTCTTTGTAGCATGGACATCGTTTTAACTTTCAACATTGAACCTGGATGAATTATAAATGTTTGTACTTAATTCATTTTATAACATTGAAACAAAGAAGAAGCTGAAAATGGTAAATGATAATCAAAATAATGAAATTATATAAAATGTCAAAATTACAAAAAGGTAGATAGTGCTAAACATCTGGTTTAATATGGAAATCTATTCATAGACAAAAACAGGGTGTTAGGCAAGGATGTGTGCTGTCACCAGATTTGTTTAATATTTATAGTGAGATTATTTTAAGATCCATAAGTGGCATGGCTCGAATAACAATCTTAAGTCATAATATAAATAGTCTAAGGTATGCTGATGATACAGTCTTAATCGCTAAGAGTGAAAATGAGTTACAAGAAATGTTAGACATTATAGTGAAAGAAAACAAAAATAAAGGACTCAGTCTTAATAGCAGAAAGACAGAAGTAGTGGTAACAACAAAGAAAAAGACATCACCTCAGTGCAAAATAAAGACAAGTGGAACAATATTAAAACAGGTTAATGAATTTAAATATTTGGGAACTTTGTTAACCTCAGACAGAAAATGTACAACAGAGGTGAGATGCAAAATGGCTCAGGCAAAAGCAGCTTTCCAAATAATGAGGAAGATACTATGCAATCCATTTTTGACAATAGAAACAAGAAAAAGAGTTCTTAAATGTTATATAGAGCCAGTCTTAACATATGGATGTGAATCATGGACAATAGGACAGCAGATAAGAAAATCACTGGAGTCTGTAGAAATGTGGTTTTACAGAAGAATGTTGAGAGTACCATGGACAGCTAAGAAGAGTAATGAAAACGTTCTTAAAAAGGCAAAACAAAAAGAGATCTAATTTCCAATATTAGGAAGAAACAATCATCATTTTTTGGCCATGTAATGAGAAGAGAACAGCTGGAATATATTGTAACAATTGGGAAAATTTAGGGATGAAGAGTTAGAGGGAAGCAAAGAGAAAAGATACCAGACAGCTTAAGAGAATGGCTTGGCAGAAGGTCAAGAACAGAAATGATAAATAACTGTCATGATCGAAAGTTGTGGAGAGACATGATGTACAATGGAATGAATTCAAGACTAATATTGAAATAAGAGAAATGACCATGTAACTAAAGATCTCAACTACAATTAAGGAAAGAAGATGAATATGTGTGATAAGCAGAGACAACAAGAGAATTCCAAAACAGGCTCTTCTATGGGAAACATCAGGATACAGAAAAAGATGAAGACCTAAAGAGATGCTAAACTGAACTCTTTTATAAGAGAAGCAAAGCTGGCAGGCATAGACTCACTAGATAAGATCAAACAACTCGCCCAGAATAGAGATGGGTGGCGAAAAACACTACAAGCCCTATGTGACATCAAACGCCTTGGGAAGGATCAAGATTCAAGAAGTAAAATATATGTAGACTTATGAAAAAAATCTGCTTATATGTGAGCTAGCCAACCAAACCTACATTAGAAATAGAAGACTATAAATATTGTGGGCAACAAACCAAACTATATGTGCCATTGATATAACCAATAAAAATGTAGTTTTAACTATCATTTTTTTTTCCATAATGGTAATTTTAGTCTAATATAACTTGACATACACAGTCAGACCATGGTTCATTCAAGAAGGGGGAAAAAAAAACCAGCAATGCTACATTGATTCAATGAAGGAAGCATTGTCATATAAGGTTTTCCTTTCATTTGTAAAATTTCTTTTGTTCTGGTATGTATAACTGACTTTAATGAAAGATGGAAGGTCTGATATTACTTAAATTTTTTTATTCATAGTGTGCTTAAGAAAAATTTGCTGAACACCATACTCACATTCACCTGAAAGCTATTTGTGTTTGAATGCTTCAGAACTACATTATCATTATCACAGAACTTCTTTTTCTTTATATCAGTGGTTCCCAAACATTTTTGATTCTATAGAATTATTTATTCACATCAGCCACAGCATTATTCACACCAAAAAATAAAAAAGATAATGAAAGATAATATTAAGATAAAAAAAGATAAATTTAAAAAATCCTAATGAGAAGGATAAACTGGTTGCATTGCTATCAATTTTTTAATGTTATGCTCTAGTTTTGTCAGGGAAAATTGAAAAAAATAGAAAAAAAGGTATGGTAAAAGCTTTACGTGGTTAGTAGACGACACAGATTTGAAATACGTTTCGGCTTAATAGGCCTTCAGCAGGAACAGACAAACAACAACACACACAGATATGTAAGTAAATATAACTAATCCTACATGGCTAACTAGTAATGAAATATCCAAAACAAAATAATCGAAAAATGTTAAAGAAAAGCAAATTGACTTCCCTGGTGTCGTGGGCACTGGTCAGGACGGGAAAAAGGGCGCGTAGCGTGGGTCTGGCTGTAATATACCCTCTGGACAGGGGTGGAGGGTACTAAAAATACATGAGTGGGGGAATGCTGTCTAGGTTACGCCGGCTAGCAAGGACGCCGACAATGCCTGGAAGTGTCTAAGGCTCGTAAATACAGGTATACACACACTCACAGATGCGCGTATCGATGCGTGTGTACATGTGTGCACATACTAATAAGCATCAACACGCATATATACATGCATACACAAACATATATGTGCATACAAGCAAGTACACACATACATGAGTATACACATATATATATATGTGTATATATATATATACATATATATACATATATATACACCCATACCCGCACATATGAACACATACATAAGCGCATCCATACGGGGACAATCAAATGTGTAGAAATGTGCGCACAATGCACTACTGACCAGAGGAGTACACACCGGAGTAGGTGTGCAGGCTAGAAGGAGAACGAATGTAATAACAGGTCCTCAAAAGGCAGAAAGAGTAAGAAGTCTGAGAGTGGGGTGCAATAAGAACCTGTTAGTGGTACGTGGCCCAGAAAGGAAGGTTTATATGAGAACACCGAAGTGTCTCAATAGGGAATAGTGGAGGAGAACTATGAGTAGGACTTCCGTTTCCAAGATGGCGGAATTGAGTCACGTTCTCTCTATCGCTGCAGAAATTCCGTTGGATTCTTATCAACTTTGGGTTTCCGTTCCAATTTTCTGCATTCCTGTCGAAATGATGTTCTACTTGTTATATCTGCGACATTGAATTGGCGTTGCACGCACAGCAAAGCTCCGTTTTGACAATTGAAGTATTGTGAGAATGTGAATGGGCCTTCCAACGTCCAACGTCTAATGTTGATCTGCGTTTTACGTCACACAAAGTGCTGTTCAGTGACCATTTGATGGAGATGTTTGCCGCAAGTTATTTACAAGTTACAACACATTAATGTGGTGGGCTCCGTCAAGTCAGTCAAGTCAGCGTCTTTGGGAAGTTTGTACCATGTTTCGTTCGTTGTAGTTCGTACTATTCAGTAGAGTAATAATGAATACATGGGCGCAGACATTTTGTGCGTGCTACGTCATCATAATGGATCATCGTGTGTCCCAAGACCGACCATGCGCTAATCTTGCGATCTTGCGTTTGGTGTGCATCGGGGATAATCTGAAGAGGAACTGTGTTTTGTATGTTCGGAGTTGGAGTCAAACACGATGTCCTAACATCATCAAGCGCTATACATTTACTATGACGATCATCATTTTCAGGAGGACGTGATCTTCCGGGCAATGTGATGGATAGGCGGCAGGAACCATTGAAGGCTATGTCTGCAAAGTGTTCCTTGTTGCAGTTTCCTCATATTCCAAGTCCGGCTTGTTGCAGGAGCTACTGAGTTAAGTGCTCTGTGCACACCGTGAGCTGTGTGTCTCATCCATTTTGATCATGTTTCGATACTCCAATTGTGTACGATGAATGATGATATCATATGACAGGGAACAGTTGACTGTGTTCACTTTCTGTGCGGTTTCGCCTTATGTCTTTTGGCGTGTGCTGAGACTGCTATGATGGGGACTACAGTTACCTTTCTTTGTTTGGAAGATGAGTTATAATTCGGATGATTCCACTGGCACGGCGGTTGAGCAATTATGGATTTTAATTCGCTTGCAGTGATACCGAGGCCTTCCATAACCAATAACTATGAGTAGCATGGCATAGTAGATGGACTAAAGAGCCAAGGCATGGACAGTAGAGAGGGCTATGTAAAAGGGAAGGGGTAGCCGAAATGTAACTATGTGTACGAGTGTGATACATTCATGCCTCTTGGGGTCAGCGAACCATACTTAACTATGAGGTGATTCTCCAAGGACAATACCAGTAATACGGATGTCGTCTTTGCCCTTGTCAACAGCAATCTTAAATCAACACGAGTTGCATTGTGTTTCTCTCTCTCTCTCTCTCTGCAATCAGGACTAAATCAGAGTAGGATTCTAGACTCTCACATGAAGTCCGCTGTCAGGTTAAGTGTGTTGATCGCCCCTACAGACAGAACATCACATTTAGAGTCTGCCAGATCCACTCTGACTGAACACCCGTTAATACGTTGCACTGTGTTCTGCACCAGTGCATCCGATTTCAGCCAGCATTTTATTCAGGTTTGCTTTCCTTAGCCTTTGATTGTCCCCAAATCTTCCTGCAAGGCAGCAGATTGTCTTTTCTGTAGGGGGATTCTGCCCTTAGATGGTCTGCCCTCCCAGGTTTACAAGCACCATCTGCCCGAGTCACTAGAGGTGACTAACACAGACATTCACACACAAAGATATGAGATGTGAATAACACAGACATGTACACAGCGATACGAGACATGACTAACACCGACACACATCAAGATATATGACACATGAATAACATAGACATGCACATAAAGATATGAGATATGACTGACATAGACATGCACACACAAAAATATGACACATACCTAACATAGACATACACACAAAGATATGAGATATGGCTAACTTAGGCGTGCACACACAAAGATATGAGATGTGACTTACATAGCCATGCACACACAAGGATATGAGATATCCCTAACCCAGACATGCACACACAAAGATATGACACATGACTAACACAGATACACACTAAGTTATGAGATATTACTAAACTCAGACGCACATAAAGATATGAGACATGATTAACACGGACACACCAAGATATGAGATATGACTAACATGACACACACCTAGATATCAGCCATGGCTAGCACACACACACACACAAGCTAAGATTTGAGCCATGGCTAGCACAGAAACACATCAAGAGATGAGCCATGACTAGCACAGAAACACATTATGATATGAGTCATGGCTTCATGGAAAAACACCAAGAAATGAACCAAGTCTAGCACATAAACACATTGAGGTATCCATATGCTTGGGTTAGTCTGCAGACTCTTCTTAACATGTGAATCATTGACATACGAGATGCAGGCCCCGAATAACTGTTCACAGGTTTCGTTCAAACAGTTGTCCAGAGATTTGAGAGCAGTCTGACCCATAGAACGTTCCCTTGCATGCACAGTTCCCAGTTGACTGTTCACAGTACGTTTCCTTGCACGTACAGTCAGCACATTCCGGGTCACATATGATGTCACAGCCATCAGAACACGTCTGTTCGCACTGTAGCCCAAAATTACCATTGGGACAAGTGTCATTACAGGTATAGCCAGGATGTTTACATTGTAGACATTTTCTGGATTTTTCTCACATAAAGGACAGACACTGAGACAAGACCTGGAGCAGTCGTGTCCATAGATCCCATGAGAACATTTGCCGTGACACGTACCGATGATGACGTCGCAGCTTTTGCAACACCCACTACACACTGCACAAAACGACCAAGAATACCCGTTCAGACAATAGGTGTCTGTAAATGCTTGTACCTCACACACCGTCAGTGCACTGCCGGCCTGCGAAATGGTCGGTGAGTACTCAATCTGAATGTGCGCCATTGGCGTTTGTGTGGTGACTACAATAGTGTTCATAGAAACATTATGGTATGATATATCATTACACTGGAACACTACGCCGCCACTGTCAGAGAAAGCCTTTAGAGCCTTTAGAGAAGCATTCTTTACCAGAATCATAGCGCTAGCTCGATGATAGATTCGAATGATGTGAATCTTCTGGGGCATGGCAAAGTTCAGATACCAGTAAACAGGACTGGTTCCACTTCTCAGTTTTGTGTGTGTGCAGTCATTGTCATAGAGATTGGTCTTTGTTTTGCCATTTATTGCGGCCTCTGGTCCACATCCGTCTCCTATATAACAAGCATTAAATGTGTCAGCCTGGTTTGTGTTCTGTTTGAGAGCCACATTCCTACCCCCGCCTATGTAGATGGAGCAGATATTTGCAACTATCGCCCCTGCAATCAATAACTTGTTGATCAGACCAGCCCCAGAGCAAAAGACATAAATCTCGTGCTGACTAACTACAAACCTTGAATCATTGCTACATGAGGCAGCATTTAGTTTTACCGTGAAACTGTCCGGAACTGTTAAGTCATTCACATAAATTCTAAACCAGGAGAACAGCAAAGATTGGTTGAGAGTTGCCTCAACTGATGCAGAATTTGTGTCTGAATTACATGTGGTGTCGTTGTTATCAAACAGGAAAGTAGGTTCAGATTTTTGGGCGTATTTGTACACGAGAACCAAGTACTGACACTGGGGTCCAAAATATTCATGCTGACAACTGTCATTGTTTGGGCATATCCCTGTAGTTTTGTCACAAACTCTATGGCAGTGACATTGTAACGTACAATTTGCCCCAAACCAACCGTTTGCACAAGTTAGGTCCGTAGCTTCCAAGGTCACGAACGAAGCCATCAAAATAGAGACTTTATCTACAGCGAAGGTTAACGAACTGTGTACAAACATTTAATTTCAAACTCTTGATTACATTTCTAAAAATCTGCCAACTCGCTGTGATAACAGATATGATGTTCAAAGTCAACATTGTTTAGACCATGGTTCGAATGTAAATAAGGTGCCATCTTGGTGCGTCCCATGACGTCATCCCCCCGTGGATTCATGATTACTCTAGTGAATGCAGTCTACAATGAACGAAACATGGTGCAAATTCCCCAACGAGATAAAACTTCGGCTGACTTGACAGAGCCCACCACATTAATGCATTGGAAATTGTAAATAACTTGTGGCAAACAACACCATCAACGGTCATTGAACAGCACTCATTGTGACGTAAAACGCAGATCAATACTAGACGGTGGAAGGTCGCATTCACAACACTTGATTTGTCAAAACGGAGTATTGCCGTGCGTGCAACGCCAATTCATTGGCGTAGATATGATAAGTAGAACATCATTTTGACTTGAATGCAGAAAATTGCAACAGAAAACCGAAATTGATCAGATTCCAAAGCAATTTCTGCAGTGATCGAGAGAATGTGACGTTGTTCCGCCATCATGGAAATGGAAGATATAATGATTTTGCAAGAAACACTTCTTAGTGATAGGACAGTTAGTGCCCCTGGATTTCACTGTTTCTACAATATAAGACACCTTGGACAGGCCATCCTTGTGCGAAACAACATGGGGACAGCTGAGGTTGATATGTCTGAGTGGGACAATGCAGAATTCCAGGTACATGCAATTAGGGTGCAGGCCCCAGTTCCTTTCATGGTTGTAAATGTTTATGCCTAGAATGGGAAGGGGGACAAACAACAATGTCAGAATCTCTTTGCATTCGAGGAGGAGAACATTATTTTCTGTGGAGACTTTAATGCTAGAGGCATCCAGTGGAATAATGTCATAACCAAAAAGCAGGGAGAAGACCTAGAGAACGCCCTGGTGTCCAATGAATTAGTGTGCTTGAATGGTGGAAGGGCAACCAGAATGGCCACTCAAACAGAGGACTCTGATAGTGTCATAGACCTGGCACTGGTATCTTCCGCCTTTGCAATGGTTTGCAGGTGGAGTGTACTGGGATTCCACAGAAGTGATCACTATCCATGTGTCATCCTAATTGAGAAAGGCATAAATAGAAGCCAGAAAAGCAAGCTCACCACATTCCATTATGAGAACACAGACCAGGACGTCATTAGCAAAATCAGACATAGGAAACAGGATGCCCCTCAAAGGAGGCAGGAGAGATGGATGCAGCTGTCCTGGTAGAACGCAGAAGTCGAGGAAGCTTGTCGGAACAAGAGACAAACAGCCAAGACATGGCAGAAAGTCAGAAGGAATGGACGAACACAACCTGCGCTCTTGAAGCGCCTAAAAGAAGAGGTTGACCAATGATGCACTTTAGACTATGAGCCAAGGATGCCAAGTGGGATGATTTCTGTAAAAAAAGCATACTCAGAAAAATCGCTAGTGACATTCTGGCACCTTCATCAGAGCATGAATGGCACAACACGACACAGAGGCATACCAGACTTCCAGAACACAGGCCAGATGTGGCAGAAATCTGACGAGAGCAAGAAGATCTCACAATCACAACCGATACCATTCACACAACACTTAAAAGGTCACAGAATGCTGCTTTTGGTCCAGATGGTGTTCGGTATGATGACATAGGCAATTTAGCTGACAACGACTTGCAAAAACTGGCCAAAGAGTTTAATGCTAGCATTAAGAGTGGCCAGATTAAGTGGAGTGGCTACACAGCTACATAGTACCGCTACCAAAGCCAAACAAGTGCCTCCAGAATCATCATGATGCAGAACACTGCAGGCAAGCTACTGGAGAAAATAGTTGCCTGTGTGAGGACACAGGCAACTATTTTCTCCAGCACTCGGAGGTTATAGATATGACAAAGAGACATGGCTCAATGAGGCAGTCTTTGCCTATGACGCCTTCGAAGGCTTCCACAGACGAGAGGAGACATTTTCTACTGCTATAGATCTGGAGGATGCATACAACAGAGTACCATTTGAATAGCTCATGCACATGTTACTCAAACTGGTGGTGCATGCACCCCTTGCACATTAGATGGATCACTGCTGCACTGTTTCAGAGGAAGGTGATGCTCAGATGTGGAAGTTAGTCATCCAAGGCAACATCCATTTGTCCAGGGCTGCCACAAGGCTCACCATTGTCACCAGTTCTATTTAACGTGAATACAATACCGATCACAGAACAACAGCTGGACAGAAGGGGAAGAACTAAGGCTTTTGCTGATGATATTCTGATATATCAACAGGGAAGAGACAGAAGAGAAATCGCCACCACAATGCAAAACAAACTCGATCGCTTCTCTTCCTGGTGTGGAGTATCAGCTGCATTGGTTAATCCCAATAAAGCATCAGTTGCATGGTTCTCACTTAACAATCATAACGTTAACATGGAAACACTGGTGGTATGAATAGGAGCTGATGAGGTGACCAGGGACAGGGTGATGACATATCTCAGAGTTAATTTTGATCGTAGCCTGTGTTTTTGGGACCATATCAACCATGTAATAATAAAAATCCTGCAAAGGATTAGCCACCTTGAAGGTCATGGCAGCTGCCAACATCGAGCAGAGGCTACTTACCATTCTATTCCAGGAACTAGTCCTCACACCAATCGAGTATGCCCTAGCAATTCTTACTGTCTGTCTGTCTGTGTCTGTCTGTATCTGTCTGTGTCTGTCTGTCTGTCTGTCTCTGTCTGTGTCTGTCTGTCTGTGTCTGTCTCTGTCTGTCTGTCTGTGTCTGTCTGTCTCTGGCTGTCTGTCTGTCTCTGTCTGTCTGTCTCTGTGTTTGTCTGTGTCTGTCTGTCTCTGTGTCTGTCTCTGTCTGTGTCTCTCTGTCTGTGTCTGTCTGTCTGTCTGTGTCTCTGTCTGTCTGTCTCTCTGTCTGTCTGTCTCTCTGTCTGTCTGTCTGTCTCTCTGTCTGTCTGTCTCTCTGTCTGTCTCTCTCTCTGTCTGTCTGTGTCTCTGTCTGTCTGCCTGTGTCTGTCTCTGTCTGTCTGTGTCAGTCTCTGTCTGTCTGTCTCTGTAATAAGAAAGATGCAGTCATCTATACAGACGGATCCGTAATATGACACCAAAGGAGTGCATAGGCATTTACAGCACACTCTGCAGGCAGAAAAGTCAAGGAAGACAGTGGTGCATACGTTATGACCACAAGTAGCATGACGATGGAGGTGATGGCAGTGACCAAGGCATTCGTCTGGTTAGAGTCACAAGACTACACCAATGCCTGAATACTGAGTGATTCAATGAGCATGATAAGAAAAGTGGAGGTGGAATCTGTACGTATGCTATGGGTAGAGTCACTGCAGAAATAAAAAATATGCAAGGTCATCTATGTCCACATCCCAGGACATGCGGGAGTACAGGGAAATGAAAGAGCAGACAGGTTGGCTTGCTGCACTATTATTGAGGATGGTCAACCAATGGAATGGGCGGACATCATCAATGCCCTCTGGGTAGGACACAGGACTTCGACAACCATGATGAAGTCCACATCACTCCTTTGGATGAAAAAGATGGGAGTTAAGATGGACACAGCCAGAAACGAGAAACTTAGCTGGTGTGCAACAAGACTAATTAACCAACCCAGAACTGGAGTTGTCTGTTGCTGGACAGTGCGAGACGTGCTGAGGAGGGGATCTGAGCACCTATAGACATGTTCGGAGTGCAATGATGATAACCCACAAATAACTCAATTGTTTTGAGTCACTAATGTCAACCATACATCTGGATTTCATCTGCTTGATTCCTGAGCCACATGTTTACATTTCTTCTCTTGCACCCATCTGCATTATATTTGTGAATGATATATTTCTGTGTGTTAATATTTGATTATTTTGAATAATTTATAGATACATTTTTATTATTTTAAATAATTTACATTTTCATCTAGAAGGGACTTGATTGCTTCATCATTATTATTGAACCAGCAATGTTGTTTTCATGTTTTTTTGTGGGTGTCCAAAATTCTCCAAAGTGGAGGATATATGATATCTCTAAGAGGAGACCTGTCTTTATGCCAGGTTGATTGGGCTAAAATCATTCAACTTTTTGTCAAGGTCTATAACTAGATTTTCTGTAATCTTCTAGCTTTTAAGTTTGGAGCTAATAGCTTCTTCATAAATTTTGTACACACATTAATACAAAATACTGAAAGATAAGTTGTCAAGCAAAGAATATCTGCATTATGCATTGAACTAAAAGTAGAATTCACTGACCAGAATCATTTCCAAAAGTATGGTCTTGTAAGTTATTAGGTGTACTGCTAGAGTTTACCAGCTTCCACTCCCCACTGTTAAAATCATCTGAAACTTGTTCAAGGCCGCATATGTTACCATTTTCAAAATCACAGAGGTAGGCTGGGACTGTCAATACAAAATAAAAATACACATACAACATTTATTGTATATTGTATTTTATTCCCAAGTCATCAACTGAATATCATTGTATCAGCAATATATCAGTGCATTCATTGATGTCTGTTCTAAATTACATTTACAGTATTTGCATATCTATCTATCTATCTATCTATCTATCTATCTATCTATTGACCTTTTGAGCCGTAGTCAGCCCATAGGGCGTAGACCAAGATACTCCTTCTCTTATATGAATTTTTGTTCCAGCAGTTTTCAATTCTTTTAAAGATATTTTATCAAATCTCGCCATTTGTCTCTGTTCTGTGCAAGCAGCTCTATCTCAGTGAGGGAGCCGAATCCTGCTGCTCTTGCCTCTCTCATCAATGTTCTTCTCAGTGTCTCTCTGGGTCTTCCTCTTTTCCTCTTACCTGTTGTTTGCCATATGAGGGCTTGCTTTGCTATTCGGTTATTATCTCTTCTCATCACATGTCCAACATATGACCATCGTCTTTTCTTTATTACTGAAGATATTAGTGGTTGATTGGCGATTTCTCTAATTTCCTCATTTGTTTTGAATTCGTTCCATGCTATACCAAGTATTTTCCTTAGACATTTATTTTCGAATGCGTTCAACTTTGTTTCTATATCTCTTATTTGCATATGCCATAACAATAAATTTTCTAAGGAAGAAACCCCATGAAGGAACAGTATCCCAGAAGAAATCATTAAATGTAGCAGCAGTGTACTTTTACAACTCCTTTACAAGAACATTAGCCAGTGCTGGAGTGATGTGCTGAACCAGAACATGAAAGATTGGCTATATCTATCTAAGTTTGTATCTTTCATCTTTCATCATAAATAGATATAGCCAGTGTTGGAGTGATGTGTTGAACCAGGACATGAAAGATACAAACATAGATAGATATAGCCAGTGTTGGAGTGATGTGCTGAACCAGGACATGAAAGATACAAGCATAGATAGATATAGCCAGTGTTGGAGTGATGTGCTGAACCAGGACATGAAAGATACAAACATAGATAGATACTCTACAAGAATAAAGGAGACAGGAGGACTGTAACAACTTCAGGAAAATATCCTTCCTGAGTATTGTAGGTAAAGAACTAATTTAATTCATTCATTTTCCTCTTGGGCCAAAAATGGTACCTTGGGTGGAGGTCATTGTTCTTCACAATTAGTGATTTGCTTGTAGGTCTTGGTTGTTTTTTAGTTCCATGGTTGAGTCTTTCCTAATAATTGCTCTGTGTAGTGTTTCTTTTAGTCTGCTCTGTTAATCCTTACCAGATGGTTTCCACATGAATGCCTGATGGAGAAGGTGGAGGACAATTTTTTCATCCATTCATTATAAGGCTAAACACATATTCTTGTTTATATTCATGTCTTATCAGTTCATTTAAAATGTATTCTATCCTGCTTATACTTGAGATTCTTCTGAGTCATTTGTTCTCAAAGGCAATAAGGCAATTAGTTTCCTATCTAAAGTCTGGGTGGATTTCCAACGTTCACATCCATATATCAGCACTGGTACCACATAACAGTTGAACAATCTATGTTTTGTACATTCACTGAGTACTTTGGATCTGTAGATGTTTGTCATTTGTTGAAAGCATTTTATGTTAGTGTGATCATGATTTCTGATGTTATGTCTCCATTTCTGGATATTTTGCTGCCTAGGTAAGAAAAAATGTGTAAAATTTGTAACATTTTATAAAATTTCCCTGTTAAGTATTATATTAACTCTTTCCGTACAAAAGCTTTTTATCAATACAATGGAAGAGATTTCAGAGACAAAATATTTTTCATGGTTTTAAGAATCAATCTACATATTTATCGAACATATAATTATTATATATGAACTTTTAGATAATTGAACAAGGTATTAGATTTCACCAATACCAAGTTGATACAAGACATGTAAAAAAATTGTGGTCTGATGATGGTTCACACTAATCAAATTGAGAGTGACTCACTATGAGGTGAAACATACGCAGCTGAAATCAGTATGATGCACAGTGCATTGAAATGTACAGAAAGAGTTAAAGAATATGCACATACAATTTTTAATTGACTGCAAAAGCTTGTTGACAGAGTGCACTCTGAGTCACAATGTTTTTTACAGGCAGCAGGTCCACTGGTGACATGGTATTCTCATTAAGATCCCTGCAAGAATAATCGCAGTGAGCAAAATAGTCTACTCTTCATTTCTATATTGACACACAAAGGCATATGGTTCCATCAACATAGATGGGCACAGCAAAATATTGTAAAAAGATGCGTCTTCATCATAAGGAAACAACAGATAAAATGGTTTGGCCATGTGACAAGGCAGAAAGATCAAAACATAACACAACCAACCTTCAGCAAACATTGTGAGTGCACCAGACCCAATGGTCGACCACAAAAAAGATGGATCGATGGAATATTAGAAGCACTAGGAAACATAACAGCAGCAGAGGCGAACAGAATAGCAAAAGACCGCAAATTATATCTCCCCTCGATACTGAAAGGCAGATGAGGAAGGAAAGAAGAAGATGCATCTTCCTACCAAAGCTACTGATTATGGCTATGGTTATAGAAGTCCAGGAGCCGGGATAGTTCAGTGGTTTGTGAACTGGACTACAAAGGACAAGAGCTTCCAGGCTCACCCAACCTTTAATGGGTACCAGATTTTTTCTGGGAAAGTAAAGTAGCACAGGTGTAATACCAACCACATTATCCTAAAAATATTGTGCAGAAGTTCCATAAAAATTATGGTCACTAAAACTATATTCCATATATGTCACTTGGTGTGATGGGGCTTTTTATTTACTTACTTTATGGCAGGCCCTGGTAACATTGCAAATGAATTAAAATCCATAATTGCTCAACCGCTTGTGCCAGTGGAATCATCCAAATTAATATCTCATCTCTCAAGCAAAGAAAGGTAGCAGCAGTCCCCATCATAGCAGTCTCAGCACACACCAAAAGACACAAGGTAAAACCGCACAGAAAGTGAATACAGTCATCTGTTCCCCATCATATGATTTCATCCTTCATTATAAGCAGTTGGAATATCGAAACACGATCAAAGTGGCTGAAATGCACAGCTCAGTGAGCGGTGTGCACAGAGCACTTAACTTAGCTCTTGCAACAAGCCGGACTTGGAATATGAGGAAACTGCAACAAGGAACACTTTTCAGACACAGCCTTTAACGGTTCCTGCTGCCTATCCGCCATATTGACCGGAAGTTTCAAAGCTATTGAATAATATTTGATATTTTCATGAGATCATGAGAGGGACAATACAGTATGGTGGTCAAATATTTAAAGCTTCAACATCAACTTCATTATTTAAAAAAGCTATTTTCTGGCCCAGTTCTATTTGGTAATCTTCCTTGCCATTCTGCAAAACATCTTCATTCCAAGTCAGATGAGAAACTTTGTAATTAGCCTCACTTAGAGCACAACATAAAGGATGCTAGTTAGGAAAATCCTATCTGCACATGTTTGAATTCACCATCAACTTACAAAAGAGAAACATTGTGATCCAGATGCAGAACCTCAAAACACTGCAATAAACTGTTACAAACTTGAGGTTGTAAACAAACTTAACTGCTCCACTATCACTGATAGTCTCTCACCGGATGTATAGTTACAAAATATAGTGGTACAGTTCTACATTACCAAGGTTTGCACAAAAAGTGTGAATTAACAACCATTAACATCAAGGGTAAAAAAGGGGAGGGGTTCCCTAAATGCTTAAGATGTATTAGGAATATGATGTTAGTGTTCATATTTTACGATCATCACCAGCAGCTCAGGGTGTCCGGTTAGCGCAATCGATAGGCGGTTGGCTTACCACGGCAACAGCCGGGGTTCGTACCCTGGCGAGGACACCTGGGTTTTACTAATTCCCTAAAAATTAGTGGGAGCCGTGATAGCTCAGTGGTTAGTGAACTGGACTACTACGGACAAGGGGTAGGGTTCGATCCCAACCGACGGCTCCGGGTTCACCCAGCCTTAAATGGGTACCGGATTTTTTCTGGGAAAGTAAAGCAGCACGGGCGTAATACCGACCACATTACCCCAAAAATCATGTGCTGAAGGTCTGTAAAATATAGGGTCACTAACACCATATTTCCCTATACGCCACTTGGCGTGACGGGGGTACTTTACTTTACTTTACTTACCAGCAGCTCATTTGATAGATTATGTGGTCACTATCATGCCCGACTGTCCTACTTTCCCTGCAAAAAATCTGATATCCATTTAAGACTGGGTGAGAGTTGTCGATTTGGATTGAATCAGACATCTTGTACTTAGTAATCCAGTTCACAAACCACTGACTTTTGTGGCTTCCAAAACCAAGGGTGTTATATACAAAGCATGCGTATAATGCACTCTACTATCCACCAGCAAATCCTGACCTTTATGTTATGAACCTTCCAAGCTCAATGCTTTCACATGCACTGCCTGAGACACATACTTGGAATCTTCTGAAGAGATAAAGTAACAATGAAGTGTTGGATTGTGCTGGGATAACAAGCATATTCACTGTCCTCCAGCAATATTGTCTAAGATGGCTAGGCCACCTGCGTTAAATGCACAATGAACAGATTCCCAAAGGCATCCTATATGGAGAAATAGTCCTCAGCAAAGGAAAACTCTTTCTAGGTTTAAAGATGCCTTTAAACATAACATAAGGGTGCTTAAAATAAAAACACAACTGACTGGGAAGATTGTCACAATATTTTGCGTTATACATTAATTAAGTAAATACGTGAGATCTGATGTCAATATGCTAACTCAACTATTTTACTTTTATCTTGTGATATTTTCTCACCTGCACAATCAATTTCATCTTCACCACCGTCACAGTCCAGAACAATGTTACATCTCATTGCTAGGGAAGGCAATTATTGGCCCCATATGTAGAACACATAAACTCTCCTTCAAAGCAACCTTCAATTTTGACACAGAAATTATTACATATTTCATTTTATGTATAACATTAAAAATGAATAATAATATAATTAATATTTCAACATTTATATGGACTGGAATTCTGAAAACTCTGATGAAGTCTGATATTCCGTTCTCACAAAGGGTGGTGAGTGCAGCACACATTTTTCTCCTCAAGTCTGCATGCTGGAGGTTTTCTTGTAGCCTCAGAGAGGGAGTCTGTGTTAGGAGTTAGGCACAACAACTGCTTAATCCTTTCATTAAAAAAGTCTCACTACCAGTGCCTGATTTTTGTGACCCTCTACATTACAACACATTATATTCAGTTTTTGCTTGGCAGCATTCTGGCCAGTGGTATTTTCTCTACCATCATTTCTTGGGTATAAAACTAATATTGTTCATTATCTGAACTGACATCACAGCAATCTATGCAAACCTATAGCTGCTAAGTCACCTCCAATGAATGATGTGTGTGCCCACTGATAGTTTCAGTAGCTCAATGGTTGGGCTCACATGTAGCTCATCATTGCAGGTTGAAATTAATATTTAATCATCATCATCATCATCATGTGCCATACCGGTTGGCATAGGCGATCATGTCCTTCCACAATCTTCTATCTACAGTGCATCGTATCAGTTCTGTTGTTGACTGTTTTCCATGCCATGACACCAAGCTATCCAGTATTTTCTCTCTTTGTCGCCCACGATCTCTCTTTCCTTTTATTTTGCCAGTTGTAACCAAGTATTCCAACTTTCCTCTTCTCATGATGTGCCCGGAAAATGTTGATTGTTCCTTTTCAATGTTTTTTAGGAGCTGCCTTTTTGTTTTGGCCTCTTTGAGAACTTCCTCATTGGTCTTTTTAGCTACCCAGGGAACTTTCAACATTTAATTTAACTATTTAATCGATATTGTATTTCAGAAGTATTATCTACAACTGCAAAGACAATGGCAGCCATGAAAAGCCTAATCTATAGATGGAAATATGATGATACAGTCTTAATCGCTAAGAGTGAAAATGAGTTACAAGAAATGTTGGACATTATAGTGAAGGAAAGCAAAAATAAAGGACTCAGCCTTAATAGCAAAAAGACAGAGGTAATGGTAACAACAAAGAAAAATACATCACCTCAGTGCAAATAAAGACAAGTGGAACAATATTAAAACAGGTAAATGAATTTAAATATTTGGGAACTTTGTTAACCTCAGATGGAAGATGTACAAAAGAGGTGAGATGCAGAATGGCTCAGGCAAAAGCAGCTTTCCAAAAAATGAGGAAGATACTATGCAATCCATTTTTGACAATAGAAACAAGAAAAAGAGTTCTTAAATGTTATATAGAGCCGGTGGTAACATATGGATGCGAATCATGGACAACAGGACAACAGACAAGAAAATCACTGGAGTCTGTAGAAATGTGGTTTTACAGAAGAATGTTGAGAGTATCATGGACAGCTAAGAAGAGTAATGAAAAAGTTCTGAAAGAGGTCAAAGCATAAAGAGAACTAATTTCCAATATTAGGAAGAGACAATCATCATTTTTTGGACATGTAACGAGAAGAGAACAACTGGAATATATTGTAACAACTGGAAAAATTGAGGGACGAAGAGATAGAGGGAAGCAAAGAGAAAAAATAACAGACAGCTTAAGAGAATGGCTTGGCAGAAGGTCAACAACAGAAATGATAAATAGCTGCCGAGATCGAAAGTTGTGGAGAGACATGATCACCTACACCAGTAGGCCCAGTACTTGATGTTGATGATGATGATAGATGGAAAAGCAAAAATGTCATTCTCTCTCTCTCTCTGCGATCAGGACTCAATCAGAGTAGGATTCCAGACTCTCACATGAAGTCAGCTGTCAGGTCAAGTGTGTTGATCGCCCCCACAGACAGAACATCACAATTAGAGTCTGCCAGATCCACTCTGATTGAACCCCCGTTAAAACGTTGCACTGTGTTCTGCGCCAGTGGCCCAGTGCATCCGATTTCAGCCAGCATTTTATTCAGGTTTGCTTTCCTTAGCCTTTGATTGTCCCCAATCTTCCTGCAAGGCATCAGATTGTCTTTTCTGTAGGGGGATTCTGAGGTCGGCCCTCCCAGGTTTACGAGCACCATCTGCCCGAGTCACTAGAGGTGACTAACACAGACATGCACACACAAAGATATGAGATGTGACTAACACAGACATGCACACAGCGATACGAGGCATGACTAACACTGACACATATCAAGATATGAGATATGACTAACACAGTCATTCTAAAAATAAAGATAAGATTATAACTAACAATATTTCTATATGCCTGCACAGCATGGACATTTCTGTTGATCTAAAATAAGGAAAACAGGCTCTAGAAATGAAATGGTATAAAAAGATCTTGCACATATCTTATAAAGACCATATATAATCAGGATGTGAGCAACAGAATTCAACATCCCACAGAGCAATTAAAGACTTACTGGTAAATGAATCAAATTTAAAATGGTGTGGGTGTGTTTCAAGATTTCCTGAGTCTACTAAGATCAATCTATTGGGCACTGTACTAGGGAAAGAAGACAAGGCAGACAGAGGAAAAGGTAGGAATACAACATCAAAGAAAGGACATTCATCACATCTAAGAAAGCATCAAGGTTATGAGACTAATGATGATCGTCATGTTATTTTCCAAAAACTTGCAGTCTCAAGACTGAATCATCATTAATATCAATGTTGATTTCTAACATACAGTTATTGAGGGCCTTTGTCCATATGTGAATGTCTAGCATCTTTATCAGAAAGGTGCAGCCAAGGCTGGTTCATCAGCTCTTCCATTTCCACAGTATCTATATCTTTTTCAGGTTTGAAGTTTATTGAGTTATTTGTGGGTCATCATCATTGCACTCCAAACATATCCATAGGTGCTCAGATCCCATTCTCAGCAAGTCCCAAGGTGTCCCGCAATTGATGGCTCCAGTTCTGTGTTGTTGATAAGAATTCTTATATGCCCACTTTCCGGCTTGTTGCAGGAGCTACTGAGTTAAGTGCTCTGTGCACACCGTGAGCTGTGTGTCTCATCCGTTTTGATCCTGTTTCGATATCCCGCTTGTTTACTATGAATGATGATATCGTATGACAGGGAACAGTTGGCTGTGGTCACTTTCTGCGCGGTTTCGCCTTATGTCTTTTGGCGTGTGCTGAGACTGCTACGATGGGGACTACAGTTACCTTTCTTTGTTTGGGAGATGTGTTAGTAATTCGGATGATTCCACTGGCACGGGCGGTTGAGCAATTATGGATTTTAATTCATTTGCAGTGATACCGAGGCCTTCCATAACCAATAATAATAATAATAATAATATGCCCACTAAGTGTCTTGTTTCTGGCTCTGCCCATCTCTTTTAACTCTCATCTCTTTCATTCAAAGGAGTAACATGGACTTATGGTTGTCGAAGTACTGTGTCCTTCCCACATCTTAGAGGGCATTGATGATGTCTGCCTGATCCATTGGTTGACCATCTTCAACGAAAGTGCAGCTACCCAACCTGCCCGCTTTTTCATTTCCCAGTACTCCTGCATGTCCAGGGATATAGACAAAGGTGACCTTACGTATTTTTGACTTATGCAATGACTCTACCCATTGCCTGTGTACAGAGCCCACATCCACTTTTTTTTATCAAGCCCATCAAATGACTCAGCATGCAGGCATGGTTGTAGTCTTGTGACTCTAACCAGATGAATGCTTCAGTCACTGCTATCACTTTCATCATCATGCTACTCATGGTCATAATGTATGCAGTAGTCTTCTTTGGCTATTCTGCTTGCTGAGCACGCCCAAGCACTCCTTTTGTGTTGTATTACAGATCCATCTGTATAGATGACAGAATCTTCCTCATCAGTGTTATCCCATATGAGACCGTTGACCTCCACATTGATCATGACTGAGTTCTGTTCCCTACATTTCCTGTCAAATGTGACAATACACAAGAATGTCCCCAGTAATGACATAGGCACTGGTATGCCTATGTCATACCTCACCAGTGTTAATATTGGTAAGTCTACAGACCTGTTTGATGACATCTTTTGCTCGGGCCATCCATGATTTGTCTCTTTTTAATCTGACACCTTTCCCTGTGTTGAGCTCTTTATCTGCACTTATCTTCAGGTATGCTTGTGCCCTCCAGATCTTGATCATGTCCTCCATGGTTAGAAAGTCAAGAAGATATCTCATTGCTAACAGGGAGTGTCCCATGTACACCCCAAGATAATACACATATCTTCATTCTGTATTTACTCCAGCCTATCAATTTGCGGGAGCCGCGATAGCTCAGTGGTTAGTGAACTGGACTACCACGGACAAGGGGTAGGTTCGATCCCAACCGACGGCTTCCGGGTTCACCCAGCCTCAAATGGGTACCGGATTTTTTTTCTGGGAAAGTAAAGCAGCACGGGCGTAATACTGACCACAATACCCCAAAAATCATGTGCTGAAGGTCTGTAAAATATAGGGTCACTAACACCATATTTCCCATTACGCCACTTGGCGTGACGGGGGTACTTTACTTTTACTATCAATTTGCGTCACACTGACAGTAAGAATTGCTAGGGAGTACTTGATTGGTGCGAGGAATAGTCCCTGGAACAGAAGGGTAAGTAGCCTCTGCTCAATGTTAGCAGCTGCCCTGACCTTCAAGGCGGCTAATCTTTTGCTGGATTTTGTTATCACATAGTTGACGTGGTCCTAAAAACACAGGTTGTAATCAAACTTAACTCTGAGGTATGTCATCACCCTGTCCCTGGTCACCTCATTTGTACCAACGGTGTTTCCATATTAACGATATGATTGTTGGATTTTTTTTATTGGTTACATTCTTGTGCAGTTGATGGTATACAGAGTATTTTCCTGAGGCATTTGTTTTCAAATGCAACCGATTTATTTTCTATCTCTTTAGCTGTTTTCCAGCTCTTGCATGCATAAGTAAGGATGGATAATACATTTGATTTGAAAGTTCTGAGCTTTATTTTTGTGATTAGTAATTTTGATATCAATATTTTATCAAGGTCTCTGAAAGTCATCACTGTCTTTGCTATTCTGAGTCTAATTTCTTTCTTTGTGTCTCCTTGATCTAAGCAGCTTCCAAAATATACAAAATGATCAACTTCTTCTACTACTTTTTCTTCCAGATATATGTTTTCTTCTGAGTGAATTTGATTTTTCATTACTATTGTGTAACATCAAAAGATGGACAAGCCAATCTATGACAACCTGCACTATCAAAGCAAGAAAGAGAGTGGAATGGCAATCCATGATAGCCAACCTTCGCTGCGGAGATGGCACCCGATGATGATGATTACTTTTGTCTTCTCAAGGTTGATCTATAATTATACTAATAAAAGACTCATAATAAATATGTGAATCAAACTAGAAGGCAATTTAAAAAAAAAGATTTCTTACTTCTTCTTTTCTTCCTCATCTGCCTTTCAGCGTCGAGGGGAGATCTCGTCTTACAAAGCTAATAAATCATATATATATATATATACATGATGGATTGTGCTCACTGATTATGGCTATGGTTATAGAAGGCCTTCTATAACCATAGCCATAATCAGTTGTGATGTATATATAAATATAAATATATGGCTTTTGGCATCTTGACAGATGGTTGATAGCAAGCAAGCATGATAAGTCAGTACAGTAGTTTGATAAAATTTTAATGTTTTATGCTGGATGCTGCTTTGCTGAACAACTTCTGTCGTACACATCAAAAATAAAAAAATTAAAAAAAAAAAAATATGTTTTCCATGCGCTATGATCTGCAGCCAGATCCTCCCAGTTTCTTTCACTGATAGAGAATTCCCTCAAGGAAGCACTGCAAACATCCATATATTTCAGCACTGGTCTGCCCTTTGCTCTCTTAAGTTTGCCATACAATATTTGTTTGGGAATACAATTGTTTCCCATTCTTCTTACACGAACCAGTCACCTTAGTCTACAATTCCTAAGTGTTGCCATGATGGATGAGAGTTTGGCTCATTGTAAACATTAGAGTTGGTTACTTTGTCCTGCCATCTGGTGTTTGTAATCTTTTGAAGGCAACCCACATGAAAGTTGTTTAACCTTTTCTTCTATTCTGCATAGGTAGTCCAAGTTTCTGATTTGTTTAGAAGTGTACTAAGCCCCAAAGGTGCTTAGTAATGCAACTTTGGTGAATTTGAAACTTAGTTCTGAGTGTTAATTTGGTGTTGACCCATGCTCTATCTTTAAGTTTACCAAATGTGGGAGCTGTCTTTCCAATTTGGGAGTTTATTTCATCTTCAGGGGAAATAATGGTTGTGACCATAGAACCAAGATAATGTAACTTTCTCACAGATTCAAGGTGTGTATTATTTAATGATATAGCTGCGGGACTGGCCACACCTTTTTGAAGTATTAAAATCTTCTGGATACTTATTGACAGGGAGAATAAATCACACGATCTACGATCTAGCTAGATTGTCAATCATTGACTGCAGGATGGACTCATCATGAGCAACCAGTGCTGCATCATTGACTACAGGATGGACTCATCATGAGCAACCAGTGCTGTATCATTGACTGCAGGATGGACTCATCATGAGCAACCAGTGCTGCATCATTGACTGCAGGATGGACTCATCATGAGCAACCAGTGCTGCATCATTGACTGCAGGATGGACTCATCATGAGCAACCAGTGCTGCATCATTGACTGCAGGATGGACTCATCATGAGCAACCAGTGCTGCATCATTGACTACAGGATGGACTCATCATGAGCAACCAGTGCTGCATCATTGACTACAGGATGGACTCATCATGAGCAACCAGTGCTGCATCATTGACTGCAGGATGGACTCATCATGAGCAACCAGTGCTGCATCATTGACTACAGGATGGACTCATCATGAGCAACCAGTGCTGCATCATTGACTACAGGATGGACTCATCATGAGCAACCAGTGCTGCATCATTGACTACAGGATGGACTCATCATGAGCAACCAGTGCTGCATCATCAGCGAATAGACGCTCCTTGATTAGGGTCTCAGTTGTTTAAAACTTTGATGTCAGATGTTGTAGATTAAATAAGGAGTCGTCAGATCTTGTACAGATGTAGATGTCTTCAGAGATAGTTTCAAATGCATTGTGTAGAGAGGTAGTGAAAAATATTCCGAATAGGGTAGGGACAAGGACATATCTCTATTTGACTTACAGTTCACCTCTAAGGGCTGGGAAGATCTACTGTTGAACTGAATCTTGGTAGACATATTGTTGTGAAATGACCTTATCATCTTGATTTATGTAGGGGGGCAGTCAATATTTTACAGCACTCTGTACTGTAATAATACTGTTATAAACATGCACTGCTCATGGCATCAAAAGCCTTTGTGAGATCAATGAAGGCTATATATAGAGGTCTTCTCTGTCCCTTACACTTTTCCTGTTGTTGGCGAAGAGAACAAATCATATCGTTGGTTGACCATCCAGCTCTAAACCCACATTAGGTCTCAGTAAGGATATGTTCTACCAGTTGATGTAGGTGCTTTAAAACAATTCTTGTGAATGCCTTTCCAATTATACTCAGGAGGGAGATACCCCTATAGTCCTAACGAAGATGGAACTGACATTTCTGTTTGCTTGGTATGCCTGGGCCAATAGTGAGAAATCAGTAAGCAATTTAAACACATGAAACACATAGAAATCATATACAATAATAAGTGCATTATTATATTGGAAGCTGCGATAGCTCAGTGGTTAGTTAACCGGACTACAAAGGACAAGAGGTAGGGTTCGATCCCAACCGATGGCTTCCGGTTCACCCAGCCTTTAATGGGTACCAGATTTTTTTCTGGGAAGTAAAGCGGCATGGGCATTATACCAACCACATTACCCCAAAAATCATGTGCTGAAGGTCTGTAAAATTTATGGTCACTAACACCATATTCCCTATATGCCACTTGGTGTGACGGGGGTACTTTACTTTTTTTTTTTTTTTTTAATTATTATATCAGTATTATAGATATCTACATCAAATAATGAACTATTATGTGATATAACACTGAACCACTTACTTAAGTTAGCACATGCTCCTTTAATGAGGAACATGTCATCCAAGGCAAAACGACGATTGTCATGAGGACGAAAAACAATATCAAAATGTCCCGGCTCAAGGTCAAACATTCCCATTAACCATCTGTCAGGTTCTATGGTGTTCTGGGAAACAAATTTTATATTTGTTATTGTTATTGAGCCATAGAGGTGAAAACAGATCTATACCTATGTTTCATAGATTATACCAAGCATTTCACAAAGTAAAGCACCAAGAAATAATCAAAATTTTAGAAGGCATAAACGTAGACAGCAAAGATCTAAGAATAATAAAGAACATGTACTGGCAACAAACAGCGGCCATAAGAACTGGAAATCAATTGGGAATGTTTGAACAAATAAAGCAGGGCTTTAGACAAGTTTGTGTGCTGTCACCAGATTTATTTAATCTGTATAGGGAGATTATTTTACGATCCATAAGGGGCAAGCCTGAAATAACATTCGGAGGTCATAATATAAATAAAATAATCTAAGGTATGCTGATGATACAGTCTTAATCACTAAGTGTGAAAACGAGTTACAAGAAATGTTAGACATTATAGTGAAGGAAAGCAAAAATAAAGGACTCGGCCTTAAAAGTAAAAAGACAGAAGTAATGGTAACAACAATGAAAAAGAAATCGCTGCAAAACACAATAAAGACAAATGGAACAATATTAAAACAGGTTAATGAATTTAAATATCTTGGAATATTGTTAACCTCAGATGATAGATGACAACAGAGGTGAGATGCAGAATGGTTCAGGCAAAAGCAGCATTCCAAAAAATGATGAAGATACTGTGCAATCCATTTTTGACAAGAAAAACAAGAAAAAGAGTTCTTAAATGTTATGTAGAGCCAGTCTTAACTGATGTAACGGATGTGAATCATGGACAACAGGACAACAGACAAGAAAATCACTGGAAGCTGTAGAAATGTGGCTTTACAGAAGAATGTTGAGAATATCAGTGGAGAGACATAATCACCTCCGATTGTCCGCCCGATTGATCATTCTCAACGATAGCATAGCTAGCCAACCTGACCGCACTTTCATTTCCTGGTACTTCCACATGTCCATGGACATAAAGAAAAGTGAACCTACATAATTTTAACTTCTGCAATGGCTCTCCCCATTGCCTGCGTACTGAGCTCGCCTCCACTTTTTTTATCAAGCTCATCGAATCACTCAGTGTACAGTCTTGTGACTCTAACCAGATGAATGCCCTGGTCACTGCCATCACCTCCATCATCATGCTACACATGGTCATACTGTAGACACCACTGTCTTCTTTGACTATTTTGCCTACTGAGTGTGCTGTTAATGCCCATCCACTCCTTTTGCATCATATTACAGATCCATTGGTACAGTTGACAGCATCTTCCTCATCTGGGTTATCCCAGATGAGACAGTTAACCTCCACATTAACCATGACTGAGTTCTATTCCCTAAATTTCCTGTCGAGTGTGACAATACACGAGAATATGCCCCTGAATGATATAGGCTCTAGTACACTCCTCACCAGCTTTGATATTCGTAAGCCCACAGACCTGTTTGCTGACATTTTTGCTTGACCCACCCATGATTTGTCTCTTTTTAGCCTGACACCCTTCCCTGTGTTGAGCTCATGGTGCAATGGATGCTCTTTATCTGCACTTATCTTCAGGTATGCTCATGCCCTCCATATCTTGTTCCTATCATCCATGGTTGGAAAGATACCTCAATGCTATACAGGGAGTGTCCCTTGTACACCCCAAGATAATACGCAGCATCATTCTATATTTTCTCCAGCCTGTCAATTTGCGTTTGACTGACAGTAAGAATTGCTAGGGCATACTCGATTGGTGCAAGGACTAGACAATGGAACAGAAGGGTAAGTAGCCTCTGCTTGTTGTTGGCAGCTGCCATGACCTTCAAGGTGGCTAATCTTTTGCTGGATTTTGTTATCACATGGTTGACGTGGTCCCAAAATAAAAACAGGCTGCGATTAAACTTAACTTCAAGGTACGTTCTCAACCTGTCCCTCGTCATCTCATCAGCCCCCATTCGTACCACTGGTGTTTCCATGTTAATGATATGATTGTTAAGGGAGAACCAAGCAACTGATGCTTTATTAGGATAACCAAGGCACCTGATATCCCACACCAGGAAAAGATGCGATCAACTTCATTTTGCAGTGTGGAGGCGATTTCCCGCCTGTCTCTTCCATTGATATACCAGAATATCATCAGCAAAAGCCATAGTTCTTTTCCTTCCATCCAGCTGTTGTTCCGTGATCGTTATTGTGTACACGTTAACTAGAACTGGTGACAATGGTGAGCCTTGTGGCAGCCCTGGACAAATGGATGTTGCCTCAGATGATCGCCTATGTACTGGCCACAATAGAATGAGAAATCATATGTTCACCAAATTCAAAATAGGTAAAACCAGCCTATGCCACTGTACCCTTGACAATATGACTACAAAACATGTTCTACAGGATTCTTCCAACTCCCTGGAAGAAAATCTATATGGGGCAATCGATTCGCTTAAACAGACAACTGACTTCATGAGAGAGTGCAATCCTACTCTGATTGAGTCTTGATTGCAGAGAGAGAGAGAGAGAGATGATCAACTTCCACATATGAGTATCACCTTCCTCTGAAACAGTGCTGCAGTGATCCGTCTAATGAGGAAAGGGGGGGGGGGGGCACCACCAGTTTGAAGAGCATGTGCATGAGGTATTCAAATGGTACTCTGTTGTATGCATCCTCCAGATCTACAGCAGCAGCACATGTCTCATCTCGTCTGTGGAAGACATCATAGGCGAAGACTGCCGCATTGTGCCATGTCCCTTTGTTTTATCTATAACCTCAAAGTGTGGGTGGGAATGTGCGTAACTATTCAACGTGACAGGAGAGTACACAGGCAAATATTTTCTCCAGCTGCTTGCCTACAGTGTTCTCCATCATGATGATTCTGGAGGCACTGATCTGAGAATGGTCCTTGTTTGACTTTGGTAGCGTTAGTAAGTAGCTGTATAGCCACTCCTCCTTAATCTGGCCACTCTGAATACTGGCATTAAACTCTTTGGCCAGTTTTCTCAAGTCATCATCAGCTAAATCAGCTATGTCATCGTACCGAACACCATTTGGACCAGGAGCAGTGTGACCTTTTAAGTGTTGTGCGGATTGCATCGGTTGTGATTGTAAGATGATCTTCCAGCATTACATCCTTACACAATTCTGAAAGGGACCCCCATATTCTCATTCTTACAGCCTCATTTCTTTGGTCAGTCTACTCGAATGTGTTGTGCTTTTCTGGCTTCTATTTCTGCATTTCTCAATTAGGTGGACACATGAATAATGATCACTTCTGTGAAATCCCAGTACACTCCACCTGCAAACCAGTACAAAGGTGGAAGACACCAGTGCCGGGTCTATGACACTATCGAAGTCCCCTGTTCGAGTTGCCATTCTGGTTGCCCTTCCATCATTCAAGCACACTAAATTATCAGACATCAGTGCATTCTCTAGGTCTTCTCCCTGCTTGTTGGTTATGACATTACCCCACTGGTTGTCTTTAGCATTAAAGTCTCAGCAGAAAATGTTGTTCTCCTCCTTGAATGCGAAGAGATTCTGCCATTGTTGTGTGTCCACCTTCCCTTTACAGGCATACACATTTACAATCATGAAAGGAATTGGAGTGTGCACCTGAACTGCATGCACATAGAGTTCCCACGCAGACATATCAACCTCAGATGCCACCATGTTTTTTTGCACAAGGATGGCCTGTTCAAGGTGTCTTCTGTTGTAGAAACAGTGAAATCCAGGGGCACTAACTGTCCTATCACCAAGAAGTGTTTCTTGCAAAATCATTATATCGGTGCCACACAGTAGCTTATCAAGAATGGGCCATCGTTGATTTAAGGAAACACAGTTCAAGTATGTAACGTGTACATACTTTAGGCCTAGCCTCTCACATTTTGACCATTTTGTACACATTCTAGCAAGTTTACCTCTTCTTGTTTTCGTGTTTTTCTTTTTTGATTTATTTGTTAAGTTAGGCTCTATCTGAATATTTCTTGTCATCGTTGTTGATTTTATCGCTGAAAGTCGATGCTGTAGATGGTCTAGACTCATGTGCACTCACTCAGTCACACAGTCCAGAACCTGTTTCTATGTTATAGACTGGCCAACCCCAGTCAATCAGCTCTTCGGCAATTGGATGCACCACAAGCGTTTTATTTTCTTAATTTAGAAGCACACATCAATACAATCACACTTCCTTGTCAAAGAACAGGTGAAAAGATACCACCATCTTGGGTCGCACTGAAATCTTCCAGAATTGGCAACTGGAATATACATACTCTAAATGAGCATGGAAAAGCTGCATAAGTTACAGTATAAATTACAAATAACAAAATAGATATTCTAGGAATGTGCAAAACATGATGGTTAGGAACAGAAAGGATAAAACTAAATACAGGAGAGATGATTTTTTTCATCAGGACACCAGAAACTTGGAGAACAACACAGTGAAGGGTTGGCTATAATGTTATCAAGGGAAGGACACACAGAAAGCACTGATAGAATGGGAAGTAGTAGGGCAAAGACTAACTAATAAGAGCAACATTTAAAACTGCAAAAAACAAAATACAAATACATATTATCCAATGCTATGCACCAATCAAAGATAACAGATTTAGTTAAAGATGAATTATATAAACCGTTGCAATGTCAGATGGGCGGAAAACAAGCCAATGAATTTATAATCTTGATGGGAGATCTAAACACAAAAGTAGAAACAGACAGCTGAGGCTTTGAAGAGATCATGGGAAAACATGACTTCAAGAAATAAATGAGAATGGAGAGATATTTGTGAACTTCAGTGCCTTTAATCAAATAACTCTATCTATCTATCTATCCATCTATCTATCCACCTATCTATCCACCTATCTATCCGCCTATCTATCCGCCTATCTATCCGCCTATCTATCCGCCTATCTATCCGCCTGCCTACCTACTACCCTACCTACCTACCTACCTACCTACCTACCTACCTACCTACTACCTACCTATCTATCTATCTATCTATCTATCTATCTATCTATCTATCTATCTATCTATCTATTGACCTTTCGAGCCATAGCCGGCCCATAGGGCGTAGACCAAGATACTCCTTCTCTTATCTGAATTTTTGTTCTAGCAGTTTTCAATTCTTTTAAAGATATTTTATCAAATATTGCCATTTGTTTCTGTTCTGTGCAAGCAGCTCTATCTCATTGAGGGAGCCGATTCCTGCTGCTTTTGCCTCTCTCAGCAATGTTCTTCTCAGTGTCTCTCTGGGTCTTCCTCTTTTTCTCTTACCTGTTGTTTCCCACATTAGGGCGTGCTTTGCTATTCGGTTATTATCTCTTCTCATCATATGTCCAACATATGACCATCGTCTTTTCTTTAACTGAAGATATTAGTGGTTGATTGGCGATTTCTCTAATTTCCTCATTTGTTTTGAATTCGTTCCATGCTAAACCAAGTATTTTCCTTAGACATTTATTTTCGAATGCGTTCAACTTTGTTTCTATATCTCTTGTTGTTTTCCAGCTTTCACAAACATATGTAAGGGTTGATAGTACATTTGATTTGAATAGTCTAAGTTTTGTGTTTGTGCTGATGAGTTTTGATTTTCACAACTTTTCAAGGCATCTGAAAGACATTGCTGCTTTAGCTATTCTGATTCTAATTTCTTTGCTTGTATCCCCTTCTTAATCAACGTGACTTCCAAGATAGATAAAGTGATCGATCTCTTATAATAAATAACTCTAGGAGGAACAATATTGCTAAATAAAAGAATACATGAAGCTACATGGGTGTCACCAGATCATAGAACAGAGAATTAAATTGTTCCCATATGCATTAATAAAAAGTTTTATGTCATCCTTACATGATGCAAAAGTATAGAGAGGAGCAGATGTGGCTTCTGATCATCATCATCAATTAGCAAAGCTTAATTTAACCCTAGATAACAATTCTTATCTGTGGGTTTACGTTTTCACAATAATGTCATAAAAATTACTACCATTTAATGTTACATTTGGAGTTCCAAAATAGTATTTTCTTTGAAATTTTGCTACACAGCTGTATGTTTACCCAAGCAGAAAGACAGGAATCAAATACTATAATAATTTCCTGGATTACATTGGATTTATGACCCGAAATTTTAATACATCGCGCAGTGGCTACTGGTGATGTTACGTTGTTTTTTCACAAAGCCGCAGTAAGTCTGTGAGTCAAACCATATGTTCAGCTCTCTCAAAGAATTGTTTGCTGTCTCTACCATGATAATAAGGTTTCTTTGCTGTCTCACCGACGGCTGAGGAAATTGCTAAAACAGTATATAGAGTGAGATAGCAAATCACAAATGGGAGATAGCGAGAAAGCATAAGTTAGGATAGCTTAAGTTATTTACTCATAGTTAAATGCAAAATAACTGTACATTTTCAGACGCAGACAGAATAACATAGCCGATGGCAATTTAACACCTTGATTGGAATGGTGTGGATAAATATACATGGTTTGACCTGTCAACATGGTCAGAAATTAGATTGGGGGGGGGGGGAGAGGAGAGAATATTTGCCAACAGCAAACTGTCAAATTTAAAGAATTTGTATTTATGAAGCGGTATTTTTTTTGCACAGAACAGAGACAAATAGCGAGATTTGATAAAATATCTTTAAAAGAATTGAAAACTGCTAGAACAAAAATTTAGATAAGAGAAGGAGTATCTTGGTCTATGCCCTATGGGCCAGCTACAGCTTGAAAGGTCAATAGATAGATATAATTTTTTTGGCAGATTCGTAATGTAGAGTTAAGCTGAAAAGATATACGACAACACATAAAGGTAGACAGTATTTCAATGTAGGGTTTCTTAAATAGCAAAGAATTAAAAAGAAATTTACAGTCACAGCATCAAACAAATATAAAGTCCTCCAACAACTAGAAAATACAATAAATATAGAAGACCATTGGAAACAGGTAAAAGCTATATGGAAGGAGACATGTGAAGAAACTCTGGGAAAAAGAAAAGGCTAGAATAAGGCACGGATGACAGCAGAGACCCGGGAGAAAACTAAAGAAAGAAAGCAGGTATAAATAAAAGCAAAACAAGAAGTACTAAGGGCAAGGCACAGGAAACTTACAAAGAGATGAACAAAGAAGTAAAAAGATGTATTAAAAGGGATATGAGGAAATTGGTTCTTTGGTATTGAAAGCCCCCGTATCACTGCAAATGAATTAAAATCCATAATTACTCAACCGCCCGTGCCAGTGGAATCATCCGAATATCTAACTCATCTCCCAAACAAAGAAAGTAGCTGTTGTTCCCATCATAGCAGTCTCAGCACACACCAAAAGACATAAGGCAATAGAAAGTGAACACAGCCAACTGTTCCCTGCCATATGATATCATCATTCATCGTAAACAATTGGAATATTGAAACATGATCAAAATGGATGAAACATACAGCTCACGGTGTGAACAGAGCACCTAACTCAGTAGCTCCTGCAATAAGCCGGACTTGGAATATGAGGAAACTGCAACAAGGAACACTTTAATACATAGCCTTCAATGGTTCCTGCTGCCTATCCACCATATTGACTGGAAGTCCACGTCCTCCTGAAAATGATGATCGTCTTATTTTTTTTTATGTATAGCGCTTCATGGTGTTAGGACATCATTTTTTACTCCAATTCCGAACATATAAAACACAGTCGTTGAATTATCCCTTTCGCACATCAAACAACAGACTGTAAGATTAGCGTATGGCAGGTCAAGGGATATATGATGAGCCATTATGATGATGTAGCACACACAACAATGGTTGCGCCCATAGATTCCTGTAGTGAATGCAGCCTACAACGAACGAAACACAGTGCAAATTCCCTAAAGAGATAAAACTTCAGCTGACTTGACAGAGCAATCCACATTAATGAGTTGTAACATGTAAATGACTTGTGTGAAACAATTCCAACAACGGTCATTGAACAGCACTCATTGTGACGTAAACCGCAGATCAACTCTAGACGGTGGAAGGTCGCATTCACAACGCTTGATTTGTCAAAAAGGAATATTGCTGTGCGTACTACTCTGCTTCATCGGCACAGATGTGTTAAGTAGAACATCATTTTTACCTTAACGCAGAAAATTTCATTGGAGAACTGAAATTAATCAGACCAGAAATGCAAGTTCTGTAGCGATCGAGAGAACGTGAACAAGTTCCACCATCTTGGAAACGGAAGTCTATGTCAAATAGTCTATGAGGAAATATATAGATGAGATAGCTAAAGAGGCAAAGGAGGTGGCAATCAAAGGAAATATGACAGAACTGTACAACAGCACAAAGAAATTAAGCAGAACATACAAACAGATCAATTCCTTAATTAAAGATAAGAAAGGAAATCTGCTTAGTAATTGCACAGGAACAAATGAAGATGTGGAAAATGCACTTTGAAGAAGTCTTAACAGACTGGGCTCAAATAAACCTCCAGATACAATATCATCAGAGGAAGAGTACCAAGTTAGTTTTCCAAGGAAAAGTTCCAACTGTGGAAAGCCAAGCAAGGAAGAAATAAAGAAAGCCATCAAGCTACAATGGTGAAAAGTAATTTTAATGCCATGAAAAATACACTAACAACAAAACAAATAACACCAGGGCTAAAGCTAAGAATAACAAAATGTTATATCTTCTCAATGATCCTGTATGGTGCAGAAACATGGACATTGTACAAAAAATAAAACCAGAACAGAAAAATCCTAGCCTTTGAAATGTGGATTTATAGAAGTATAGGAAGGATTGGATTCAAAGAAAAGAAAACAAAGTTTTAAAAAAACTAAAAATGAAAAGAGAAATACTAAACACAATTCAAACAAGATAAATGAGATTTTTGGGGCATGTTAAAAGACACAGCAGCCAACTAAAAGTAATATTAGAAGGGAAAATACAAGGTAAAAGAAGCAGATCAAGACTAACATGGATGAGTAACATCAAAAGATGGACAAGTCAGCCTATGACAAACTGCACCATCAAAGCAAGAGACAGAACGGAATGTTGCTCCATGGTAGCCAACCTTCGATGCAGAGAGAGCACTCAATGATGATCATCAAGCTATTAAAATATGGTAAAGCCACAGAATCAGGAAAAATTCCTTCAGAAGCCATCAAAGCAGATATTAACACCTCTACATAAGTGCTACATAATCTACTAGATAAGATATGGGAGAGAGAATAAATACCTAAAGACCAGAAAGAAGGTTATGTGATCGAACCACTAAAGAAAGAAAGTTTACAGGAGTGCACAATTATAGGGTAATTATGCTACTATCAGTGCTAGGAAAAATACTAAGCAGAATCATTCTGGACAGATTAAAAGAGGCCACACAAGAATTTTTGAGAGATGAACAAGCAGGTTTCAGGAAAAATGATCACGCACTAATCAAATAACTACCTTAAGTATCATAGTTGAATAAAGCTTTGAACTATAGTATCCACTTTATATGGATTCATAGATTATAAAAAGGCATTTGATAGTTTAGACAGAGGAATGTTTTGGAAGTTACAGAGTATTTATGGAATCCCCACAAAGTTTAATAACCTGATAAAAACAATGCATGAAGGAATGAAATTAGTGTTGTGCATGAAGGGCGGCTTACAAAAGCATTTGAAATAAGAACAAGAGTACGGCAGGGATGCCTTCTATCTCTATTTCTCTTTCTGCTGGTCATATATTGGATAATGAGAATAGCGTAGAACAACATAAATTGAATTGCTAATGACATAGCTCTCCTATCACATAATCATCAACAGATGCAAGATAAAATGAGCATACTTGATGAGAGATCATTACAGCTGGGAATAAATAGGGTTAAGACCAAAATCATGAGAATTAATGCAGTTGGCAATAACCAAATAACAATAGCAGAAATACCTCTGCTAGACATAAAATCATACATTTATCTGGGCAGTAATATAGACAAAGAAGAAGGAACAGAGAATGATATCAAAATAAGTAAACAAAGAAGCAAGAGGAGCCTTCATTGCACTAGAAAACATATGCAAATCCAAAGAAATTAGGTTAAATACAAAAATATAAACTTTCAACTCCAATGTTAAATAAGTCCTATTATATGGCTGTGAAATATGGAGAAACAAAATTGACAATCACGAATATACAGACCTTCAGTAATGAATGACTGCACTTAATAAAAGGCTGGAAATGGCAGGACAAAATCACTAACATAGAATCCTGAGAAAGTGCCAGTCAAACACCGGTGGTTAAAGAGATACAATGAAGATGATGGCGATGGAGAGGACACACACTGTGGAAGCCAACAGAGAGTATTACACAACATGCCCTTTTAGAATTCCCAGGAGAAAAGACAAAGAGAAAGACCAAACAAATTCTTGGGAAGACAGGCAGAAGCAGAAATGAAGATGATGGGGAAGACACTGAATTATCTTAAAAGAAGAATGGTAAAAATAAATGGCTTGGAAAGTGTTTATTGAAGACCTATGCCCCACAGTGTGCTGGAAGGAAGAAGACCTCACTGTAGAGACAAAAATGTGTTGATAACTTGACTACACCTATATGACTATCTTATTACAACTGGCTGTGCTCAATGGCAGTAGTTAGAATCTCCGGAGAGGTCTATTCTAAAATGTGTCTACTTCATTTTTGTGCCAGAGCATGCAAATTTAATGGCAATGCAGGTAATGAATGTGCTGACAGACTTGCCAATTTGGCTGATGTTGAGTTATCTGGTTATCTGGTTATGGTAGGCCTCGGTATCACTGCAAACGAATTAAAATCCATAATATGATGTTGAGTGTGGAAGGGCAATGGACTGCTGTGACATTCTGAATGCCCTCAGGGACACTGGATGGAAAAACAACTTTAAAAAAGGACCATGAATCCACAGTCATGAACAGACTTCATGAATATTGTGTCAATGTGGGAGATGTCAGAGGAGAAGTCCTCCTTTACTCTTCTGTTGCTGCATTTGATTATTATTGCTTGTTGCAGCATATAACTGTTTTTTGATAACCGTGTTACATATCCAAACCATTTAAATATGTTGTCTTTAGATGAAGCTCAGGAATGGTGTTACTCTCACCCATTTTTTTTTTTTCAAATTTCCTCATCTCTTACAATGTCTTATTTGTCACATTGCTAGTTTTTTAATCCATAGCCTCATGTTTTTTTTCATATAATAGGTATTATTTGATTATATGATTTGCTCTGTTCTCAATTTTTCCATTTGTTGCTACAATGCTTCCAAAGTATTAAAATTCTCTTCCTACTTCAGCTCTTTGTTCTCAGGGGTAATCAATGGCAATGTGATTTAAAAATGTAAAAAAAATATGTTCTCCTATAGTAGCCAGTGACATTGTAGTTTAGTGCTCTCACTTTATTGACCTGAAGGCTCTGGCTTCAAATGCCAATTGAGGCAAACATTTTCTCCAACTAAAAGACTTTCAGCGTTCACCCAGGCAGTTTAAATGAGTAATGTGTATCAGAGATATCTTTCAAAAAAGAAAGTCAGTGATGAAGAAAACTGTCCAACCCACCTCTTGAAGCTGAGGTTTAGAATAATGAAGTCACTAACGCTTCATTACAGAATGGCAACTATTATGGGGCTATCTTTACTTTTACATATTGCAACTTCTGTGTTAAATCTTCAGATAATTTCTACTAGAGATAAAAATGTTTTGACCAACTGACTACATTTCACTAAACAGGGATAAACAAATGTTGGTCATTTGGCTACTCACTCATTATATAATAATGGAAATGTATCTTTACATAAAAGGCAACAACAGCAGGCATCAGCTCCCTCGCAGAGATTGAGAAATTTGCCCAGAACAGAGCCATGTGGTGAGACACAATGCAGGTCCTGTGTAAACAACTCTCTCAGAATAGAGCCATGTAGTGAGACACAATGCAGGTCCTGTGCAAGGTCTGACAGTTTAACACTAGATTATGATCTATCTATCTATCTATTGACCTTTCGAGCCGTAACCGGCCCATAGGGCGTAGACCAAGATACACCTTCTCCTATATGAATTTTTGTTCTAGCAGTTTTCTTTTAAAGATATTTTATCAAAACAGATTATGATACTGTAGTAAAAATTACGGCATCAAAACACAGATTCTTCCAAATGTGATATTTTACAATGTTCAAACATCCCCCACCCCCCACTCAGTCTACCTTTCTAATTATTACATCTAGTGACCCCTGAGTGTTTGATTTGTTTCCATTGCATTGTTGTTAGACCCCACCACATGAGATATGATCTCAAATAATGAGAAACAAAAACCAATTTTAAAAAAATTTTTTGGGGGTTTTTTTTGTTTTGACCAGGGAAAATTCCTTGGTTGTTGGCAGACATCAAACAACCATGTGTAGCTTTGAAAATGCAGCGAATAACACTGTGAGGTAACTGAACATACTGACACACCTACAACACCTGTACCGATAGATATTGTAACATGTCCAACCCAGAGGTCAAATTCAGGTCATAAATCAACCTGAGACAGGAAATCCGTGTTCCCAGTGTCTGTCCTAGAGTAAACACACAGCTGTGTTTCAAAAAGTTCAAAGAAAACACTATTTATAAAACTCCTAATGTTACAATTAAGTGGTATATAATTTTTACTATGGTATCATAAACACATCAGCCACTGATAGGTATCATAATCTAGGGTTAAAGATTGTCAGATTTAAAAGACTGTCAGATTTAAGAGTCTAAAATTTCTGTCATATGTCTTTAGCTTGAAAGGACAATATATATAATAGATATTCACATACATAGAAGAACATATTTGCTCACCCTGCGTGTACTCCATACATCTGCCCATTGTTTGCGGTCTAAATTGTGAACAGATACTGCCATTCCTTGCTCTACCTTCCCTCTCATATGGTAGTGGAAGCGCATACAATGAGGGGTTGTTAGGTCAATGCGTGGAGACTTGAGATCATCACCTCGAGTTTTTCCCAACAAGTACATGCCTGCAAAAGAATTAACAGAAACAAAAAGTATAATCAAGAATCATCATCATCATTGAGTGTCGTCTCTGCATCGAAGGTTGGCTACCATGGAGTGTCATTCCACCCTGTCTCTTGCTTTGATGGTGCAGATTGTCATAGGTTGACTTGTCCATCTTTTGATGTTACTCGTCCATGTTAGTCTTTGTCTGCCTCTGCCTCTTTTACCTTGTATTTTCCCTTCAATATTACTTTTATTAGGCTGTTGTGTCTTTTAACATGACCCAAAAATTTCATTTGTCTTGCTCTAATTGTGTTTAGTAGTTCTCTTTTAATTTTTAGTTGTTTTAAAACTTCCTCATTTGTTTTATTTTCTTTCCATCCAATTCTACCTATTCTTCTATAAATCAACATTTCAAAGGCTTCAATTTTCTATTCTGCTTTCTGGTCTAATGTCCATGTTTCTGCACCATACAGGAATATTGAGAAGATGTAACATTTTGCTATTCTTAGTTTTAGCCCTGGTGTTATTATAATCAAGAATAGTGCACAAATAAACACATTTCAATACATTATTTCACAGACTAGAATTAATGGTTCATTATATTCTCTATCATAGGTTTCAGCCTTCTTAATTAGAAGAAAAGAAAAGCTCACTGCACTCTTTACAACTCATAATTGTCAAAAACATTGATTGAAATTTAGCTTCAGGTCAGTTTCCATATTATTTAATATAGGCTGCTAAAGAGTGATATCTTAAGTTTTAACTAGAGATCCCTATTTATTTTTGTGGGCATCCCTCTTAAATCTTGTTTATTTTCCATGGTTTGCTTTCTATACATTTTTGGCTGAGCCAGTCTTCTTTTGCCTTTTTGCATATTTTACATTATTTCATTATCTATTTTGTTGTATTAGGTAGTATTCTTCATTTGTCTTTTTTCTTGCAATTTTTTCAAGATGGCATCAGTTGTCCATTTTTGTTTTTTGTTCTTTTCCTTTTTCGTTAACTGTTGTGCTTCACAAAATTTATCACTACTATAACCCTAAATTATGATCATCATCATTGAGTGCTGTCTCCGCATCAAAGGTTGGCTACCATTGAGCACCATTCCGTTCTGTCTCTTGCTTTGATAATGCAGGTTGCCATAGGCTGACTTGTCCATCTTTTGATGTTACTCATCCATGTTAGTCTTGGTCTGCCTCTTTTACCTTGTATTTCCCCTTCCAAGATTATTTTTAGTAGGCTGCTGTGTCTTTTAACATGCAAAAAAAATCTCATTTGTCTTGTTTGAATTGTGTTTAGTAGCTCTATTTTCATTTTAAGTTGTTTCATGAAAATCAACATCGACAAAACAGAAGTCATGAATGTCAAAAAAATAAACAGAACATCAACATAACTATAGAAGGCAGACAACTAAAACGTAGAGGAATTCAAATGCCTAGGAAGTTTAGTGACAAACGATAATTCACAAACAGCAGAGATAGAATCAAGATGCAACAAAGCTTGTCAAATCATTGGACAGTTATCACCACTATTGTCCAACAAGGAAATAACTCTGTTGGCAAAACGAGCACTATACAATACAACCTTCTTTCCAACGTTGTGCTACCAATGCCAGATCTGGACCCTAGATGCAAGAACGATAAGAAAAATAACCTCTACTGAGATGAAATGTGTTAGACGAATGACAGGAAACAGTCTGAGAGATAAGATCAGAATTGAAGAACTTAGAAAAAAGCTAGGAATAGCCCCCGCCATAGAATATATAAAGAAACAACAGATAAAATGGTTTGGCCATGTGACAAGGCAGAAAGATCAAAACACAACACAATGAGCCTTCAGCAAATGTTGTGAGAATACCAGACCCAATGGTCGACCATGAAAAAGATGGATGGATGAAATATTAGAAGCACTAGGAAACATAATAGTATCAGAGGCGAACTGAATAGCAAAAGACCGCAAATTATATCTCCCCTCGACATTGAAAGGAAATGAGGAAGGAAAGAAGAAGAACATATTCATATCTAATCCATATTTTTTGCTTGTCATGTTTATTTCATTAAGTAATTGTTGTAGATCTTTAGGATTTCTGCTAGTAATACAGTATCATCACCAAATATTAGGTTATTGATTATCTTTCTATTAATGTTTAGACCTGGCATCTGTGTGATGTTTTTAAAGATTTGCTCAGAGTAGAGATTGAACAAGCTTAGAGTTAGGATGCATCTCAGTCTTAATCTTCTTTTTATTAAATATCAATGGGTGTAGAATTTGTTGTATTTATTATTGGGGTTTGCTCCTAGTGTAAAATATGTATTAGTTGTATGTCTGTATCATCCAGATGTATTTGGCAGTCTATAAATTGTTTATGGTGTATTCCATCAAAAACTTTGGTGTAGTCTACGAAGCAGGCAAATATTGGTTTGTTTACTTCTGTATACTTTTCGATGTGTTCAAGATGGTGTCCGTATGTGGACAGTGTTTTTTGTTACAGCGTATGTTGTTTCAAAATATGCCAGTAATACAGTGTGTGCTGCCTGAATTTAGAGTACTTGAATCTGTGATAAAATTCCCCTATCTTGGTTCTGTGGTCACAGCCACTGTCTCCCTTGAAGAAAGAATACATTTCCAAATCGGAAAGCACTGACCAACACCAAATTAACACTCAGGCCTAAGATTTAAATTTACAAAAGTTGTGTGTTTAGTACACTTCTATACAGCCCTGAAACTTGGACTACCTATCCAGGGCAGGAGAAAAGATTAAACAGCTTTAAAGTGTGTTGCCTTCGCAAGAAAATGAACATCAAATGGCAGGACAAAGTAACAAACTCTAATGTCTTACAACAAGCCAAACTACCACCCATCATGGCACTTAGGAATCATAGACTAAGGTGGCTGGGACATGTAAGAAGAATGGCAAACATTCGTATTCCCAAACAAATATTATATGGCGAACTTAAGGACTGAACCAGAGACCAAAGGACAGACCAGTTCTGAGATATAAGGATATTTGAAGGGCTTCTTAGAGGGAATTCTCTATCAGTGAAAGAAACTGAGAAAATATGGCTGCAGATCGTAGCACATAGAGAACAAAAATAAAAAATGGCACAGCATCTTTCGAGACATTGCTGATACCAAATTCAGAAGAGAAAAGGCACAAAAGAAAGGAGATGAAGTCAGGCACCACGAATACATCTTGTTCATTCTGTGGATGGATCTGTCAATCCAATATTGGCAGACTCAGCCACAAGAGAAGCTGTTCAGTAAAACAGCATCCAGCATAAGACACCAATATTTTTACCAAACTATTGACTTGTCATGATTGGTTGCTATCAACCACTGTCAAGATGTCAAAGGCCATTTATATACTTTTCAATTAATGTCCTAATGCAGAATATTGCTTCTTTTGTCCCCATGTTTTTTTCCTATATCCAAATTGTTGTTCTTCTAATTCAATATATATTTTATTCTGAATCCTTCCCTGTTTAGCAAGATTTTTGTTACAAGACTCATTAGGTTTATTGTTCTAAAATCACTGCACCATTCTTTTTAGGCAATGCAATGAAAGTTGATATTTGTACTTCATTTGGCATGTATCCTGTATGGTACGCATTGTTGCATATGTCTGTGATCACTTCAATGCCAAAATCTTCTAGTGCTTTTATCAGCTCTATCTGTATGTAATCAGGTCCTGCAGCTTTTCCATTTTGTCATTGTTTATATAGCTTTTTTCACTTCTGATTTTAAGATTTTACAGCTTGATGTACATTTTATAATTGGTTTCTTCTCCCTTTCATTATAAATTAATTCTGGTATATATTCCTGCCATCTATTGATTACATCTTTGTTGACTGTTGGCATTTTTCCTGTTTTTCTTGCAATACATCCACCTTCTGTGGCTTTTTAAGTTTTAACTAGCCATTCTATTTATTTTTGTGGGCATCCCTCTTAAATCTTGTTTATTTTCCATGGTTTTGCTTTCTATACATTTTTGGCTGAGCCAGTCTCTTTTGCCTTTTTGCATATTTTACATTATTTCATTATCTATTTTGTTGTATTAGGTAGTATTCTTCATTTGTCTTTTTTCTTGCAATTTTTTCAAGATGGCATCAGTTGTCCATTTTTGTTTTTTTGTTCTTTTCCTTTTTCGTTAAGATTTCGCAAATTTCTTGTATGCTTTTCTTTATGCCTTGCCATTTAGTTGTAACTTTTTCATCTAGATTTTCTTTTCTGTACTGCTCAATCCCTTCTTCTGGCAGCTTCTAATATGTGTTCTTTACTTGTATTATATAAGTATCTTTAACATTTTTAAAATTTAAAGCTGTTATGTCTATTGGTATTGTTGATGAATTATGAATTAGTCTTTTGTTTTTTTCTCTTTAGTTTGACTTTCCTTTTAATTAATTAATCATTACAGGATTGTGATCTGAGTTAATATCTGCTCCTTGATAGGTTTTGGCTTTCTTTATGCTGTTACGGAACCTATCTTTTATCATTATGTAGTCTGTTTGATTTCTCTTCTTATCTCCAGGGTTTTTCCATGTGTATAGTTTCCTTTTCTCTTGCTCAAAGTAGGTGTTACATATTAGCCTGTTTTCTTCACAAAATTGTATTAATCTTTCTCCTCTGTCATTTCTTTTTCCTAAACCATGATTTCCTATAATGATTAAAATAATAATAATGAATTTAAAATAATCTACCTTTTCCTACTTTAGCATTCACATCACCCATTACAATCGAGATGTCTGAAGGTTTCACTTGCTTCATAATGGAAAACAAAACAGTTGGACTTCCGGTTTCAAGATGGTGTGCGCAATAATGTGTTCTGTGTTGATTGCAATATACATCATGATTGGAATACGTGTCAATATGGCAGATAGGCAGCAAGAACCATTGAGGCATAGTCTGAAAAGTGTTTCTTGTTGCAGTTTCCTCATATTCTAAGTCCGGCTTGCTGCTAGAGCTACTGAGTTTAGTGCTCTGTGTACACAGTGAGCTGTGTGTTACATCTAGATTGTGTTTCAATATTCCAATTGCTTACAATGAATGATGATTTCATATGAAGTAAGGACAATTCAGCAGCGTTCACTTTTGGTGCGTCTACGCTTTATATCTTTTGACGTGTGCTGTAGCTACTATGATGGGGACTGCAACTGTCTTTCTTTGTTTGGATCCTTCAATGAGATGAGATGCTAATTCAGATGACTGCACTGACATGGGTGACTGAGCACTT
The DNA here is from genome assembly GCA_032433765.1 of Megaustenia siamemsis. Taxonomy (NCBI): domain Eukaryota; kingdom Metazoa; phylum Mollusca; class Gastropoda; order Stylommatophora; family Ariophantidae; genus Megaustenia; species Megaustenia siamemsis. The sequence continues at coordinate 33,940,358 of JAVIAB010000041.1, read as the reverse complement.
ATGGATTTTAATTCATTTGCAGTGTACCGCGGCCTTTGACTAACCATAACCATAACAAAACAGTGGAAGAGATTGATCACTTTGTTCATCTTGGAAGTCACATTGATTGGGAAGGGGTTATTGAGTTATTGAGTTATTTGCGGGTCATCATCATTGCACTCCGAACATGTCCATAGGTGCTCAGATCCCCTCCTCAGCAATTCCCTCAGTGTCCAGCGACTGACGACTCCAGTTCTATGTTGGTTGATAAGTCTTCTTACACGGCCACCAAGTTTCTCATTTCTGGCCGTGCCCATCTTAACTCCCATTTCCATCATCCGAAGAAGTGACGTTGATCTGTGTTTGTCGAAGTCCTGTGCTCTTCCAACATCTCGAAGGGCATTGATGATGTCCGCCCGATCCATCGGTTGCCCGTCCTCAACGACAGCGCAGCTAGCCAACCTGTCCGCTCTCTCATTTCCCCGTACTCCCGCATGTCCAGGGACATAGACAAAGGTGACCTTACGTATTTTGGATTTCTGCAACGACTCTACCCATTGCATGCGTACATAGCCCGCCTCCACTTTTTTTATCATGCTCATCGAATCACTCAGTATACATGCATGGATGTAGTCTTGTGACTCTAACCATTTGAATGCCTTGGTCACTGCCATCACCTCCATTGTCATGCTACTCGTGGTCATGGCGTATGCACCACTGTCTTCCTTGGCTATTCTGCCTGCTGAGCGTGCTGTAAATGCCCATGCACTTCTTTTGTGTCATCTTACAGATCCGTCTGTATAGATGACTGCATCTTTCTCATCAGTATTATCGCAGATGAGACCGTTGACCTCAGCATTAACCACGACCGGGTTCTGTTCCCTACTTTTCCTGTCGAGTGTGACAATACATGGGAAGGGGATACAAGTAAAGAAATTAGAATCAGAATAGCTAAAGCAACACTGTCCTTCAAATGCCTTGAGAAGATGTGGAAATCAAAACTCATCAGCACAAAAATAAAACTTAGACTATTCAAATCAAATGTACTATCAACCCTTACATATGCATGCAAGAGCTGGAAAACAACAAGAGATATAGAAATAAAGTTGAACGCATTTGAAAATAAATGCCTAAGGAAAATACTTGGTATAGCATGGAACAAATTCAAAATAAATGAGGAAATTAGAGAAATCACCAATCAACCACTAATATCATCAGTAATCAAGAGAAGACGTTGACATATGTTGGACATGTGATGAAGAAAGATAATAACCGAATAACAAAGCAAGCCCTCATGTGGGAAACAGCAGGTAAGAGGAAAAGAGGCCGACCCAGAGAAACATTGAGAAGAACATTGATCAGGGCAGCAGGAATCAGCTCTCTCAATGAGATCAAGATGCTTGCACAGAATAGAGACAAGTAGCAAGATGTGATAAAAGATCTTTACAAGGATTGAGACTGCTAGAAAGAACAATTTGAAACAGGAAAGAGCATCTGAGTCTATGCCCTATGGGCCGACTAGGGCTCAAAAGATTGATAGATAAATCATTATAAATATATCTTGATTAAAGAACTTTATTTATTGGATGTTGCAGCTGATAGTAAAATTCATCTTTAATTTCATCTACTGAGACTAGTAGAGACTAGTTTGAGACTATGGCTTGAAAGGTCAATAGATAGATAACTTATTTAGATCTTCATAGTAGGCCTCTATTTGTTCATCTGTATAGTCTTGAGTAGGTGCATATGTCTGTATCATTGCTATGTCGAATGGTTTTGCTTTAATTTTGAGTAGTATAATTCTATCATTGTATGTGTAGTGGGTACTTATATATTTTTGTAGCTCCCTTTTTATTAGTATTCTTACCTCTCTTTGATGTTCTGTTGTATTGTCTGAATATATAAATGTATATTTTTCATCCTGTATGTACCCACATTTTTTCTATCCTGTATCTGATAGGCCTAAAATATCTATGTTTAATCATTCTGCTTCTAAAATAAGATATTTACAATTTCCCTTCTTGGTAAAGAGTTTTAACATTCCATGTACATATTTGTTGATCTTTCTTCTGACATATGTTAGAATTTCTCTCCATGGCTTTCTTTTGAATAGTATGTGCATAAGGTTCCAATTTCTTTCACTGTGGTCAGCCATATTCATCTTTAGTGCCCTACATATGACCTTGATTCTTCCACCCCATCTACCATCACAGACTTTGTACATTGAGGATGGACATTCCCTGTAGGCATCATTGTTGTCAAACTAGATGTTTGCCAGTTGAACAGCGAACACACTTTGGTCTATCGATGATAGGTAAACAAGCCGATACAAGAATAAATAATATTTCACTGAAATATTGATAAGGCTCGATAAAGATTATGATACCATCATAAAAATTACTGTATCAAAATATAAATTCTTTAAAATTTGATAGTTTACTGTGGTCTTCCTCCCACCCCCATGTACTTTCCTAACTACTACTTCCAGTGATGCCTGAATGCAGGATTTGTTTCCTTTGGTGTTGGATTTTTTAATTCAGTGAGATCTCTTATAATGCAAAAAAAAAAATTTGCCAATTTAAAAAAAATTGATTGGAAATTTTCTCGGTTCGTTAGCTGGCATCAAACAGCCCTTTGTAACTAGGGAAACGCAGCAAATAATGCAATGAGGTAGCAGAACATAATGATGGACTTATGGCTGCCATATAAATAGACAGCCTTTGGTTATGGAAGGCCCAGATTTCACTGCAAATGAATTAAAATCCATAATTGCTCAAATGCACAGCTTAGGTGTGCACAGAGCACTTAACACAGTAAAGCTGGACTTGGAATATGAGGAAACTGCATCTGGTCCATGCAGTCAAATTTCATGTCATAAATCAACCTGAGCCAGAAAATCTGAGTCCCTGTGTCTCTCCTAGTGTAATCACACAGCTGTGTGTGAAAAGTTCAAAGAAAATACTTATTTTATAGCTCGTAATGTTATAATTAAGTGGTAGTAATTTTTACTACAGTATCGTAACAAGTTGGAAATCAAGAGTTTGAATTGAGTTTGTGAGTTAAGCAAGGAGGAAAAAGTCACTTTGGGAACGCGCGTGAGAGTTTGTTAATTAGAACGAGTCTGAGATCAGGGGCAGATGTGAAAAAAAAATGAATGTTGACCACCTAGTACAGTGAAACATTTCAGAAGAGATTATAAATAGAATAGAAACAGAGATAATTTTTTAGGACTTAGTTGATTCTTATTCTTCTTCTTCTTTTCTCTTTCACTGATACCTAAAAGGTGTCGTGGTTTATATCATTTGTCGTTCTTGTGCTGCTCGAATTGTCTGAATTAGTGATTTCCCTTTGTTGTTACATGTCTCTGTCACTGCATCTATCCATCTTTTTCTGGTCTTCCTCTTGGTCTTTTTCCATGCATTCTTGAGAAGAACGCCCTTGATGGTGATTGGTGAGGATTCGTTCTGACCTGGTTAGTTGATTACAAGTGACAATAATGAAATGATTTAAATTCTTTTGTCCGCCCTGGACTGTGAAGGGTTTTGGTAGTCCATTAAAAATTAGAACAGAAATAACTGCTAACGGTCATTAGTTATGAGTGTGGATTGATTCTGAACTATGATTTGTAGTTGTGTTATTGAATATTTTGTTCCCATTCTGGATCCTTCCAGTACTGTTAAATGACACATAGGGCTTGTACAGTTTCCCACTAATTGTCTATATTCTGAGCGATTGGTTCAATTATAGAGAGTGAGTCTATGCCTGCCAACCTTGCCTCTTTTATTAGAGTTCTTTTCCGTGTTTCTCAAGGGCATCCTCTTTTTTTCTAACTTGATATTTCCCATTTGAGAGCCTGCTTAGTGATTCTCTGGTCATTTGTTCTAAATACATGTCTGACATATGTCCATCTTTTTTTCTTAACAGTAGGCAAGATAAATGGTTGCATGACCATTTCTCTTATTTCAGCATTAGTCTTGAATTCATTCCATTTAATGCAAAGTATCTTTCTTAGGCATTTGTCTTCAAATGTGTTGAGTTTTTTTATTTTCAATTCCCTTTGTAATTTTCAAGCTTCCATATGCAAAAATGAGGATGGACTATACATTTTAAGTGAAAATTCTAAGTTATGTTTTGTGATGAGTATTTTTGATAGTAATATTTTTCAAGGTTTTTTTTTAAAATTTAAAGCCACTTTTACAGCTCTGATTCTGATTTATTATCTAGTTTCTCCCTCTTGAACTATACTACTACCAATGTGTATAAAGCAATCCACTTCCTGCACATTCTTCCCATCCAGGTAAATATTACCTTTAGGTACAACCCTGGTTTTCATTACTTTGGTCTTCTCTCTTTTAGCCAGCCAATTATGATAGATAATCTGTGGTGTCCTGTATCTTATGCACGAGTAACCAAGTCATCTAACCACACTAAGGAACACAATGGCATCTGCAAAATTAATATCTTTCAGTTGAGCCCCAGTGAGCCACTTAATACTGTTTTTGTCAGTACAATAATTTCTCATTATGTAATAAATGGATGCTCCAAACAACAAAGATGATACATTCCTGTTTTACTTCCATTTCAGTCTGGAACTACTCACTCAATCCTTCCTCTGTATGAACTGCACCTGCATAGCCATTGTATAGATCTTTTATTATGTTAATAACTTTCTGTGGTATACCGTATTGTTTCATGACTGTCCGTCCATCCATCCATCTATCTATCTATTGTCCTTTCAAACCAAAGATGGCACACAGGGCAGAAATTCTAGACTCTGGTGTCTGACTATCTTTGTTATCAAATGTTGTGCATGACCGGCATTGTATCTCGCCACATGACTGTTCTGAGTGAGTCACTAAATCTTGGTGAGGAAGCTGATGCCTGCTGTTGATGCCTCTTGCCTCAATGTTCTTTTTAGTGCTTCTCTAGTTTGTCCTCTTTTTCTTTTACCCTCTGGTTCCCATGTGCAGACTTGCTTTGAGATTCTCTTATTGTCTCTTCTCATCACATGTCCAATACATGACCACCTTCTTCTCTTGACTATAGATGAAATTGTTTTATGCTTTGTCATTTCTCTTGTTAGTCTTGAATTTATTCCATGGTATACAAAGTATTTTCCTGAGGCGTTTGTTTTTAACTGTATCTAATTTATTTTCTATTTCTTTAGTTGTTTTCCAGCTCTCACATGTATAAGTAAGGGTGGATAATACACTTGATTTGAAAATCCTGAGCTTAGTTTTTGTTATTAGTCATTTTGATTCCAATTAACTCTTTCCGTACGATCCGCCATATGGTGCGCCAAATCCATTTCAATTGCGTACGATCAGCCGTATAGTGCGCCAAACATAATTTGTTTCGTGTAAACCATCAACAAACTGTATTCCTATATTTTAGATTGACTATTTTATATAGATTCCTTCAGTGGAGAGTTCCTTCCTTCTTCCCCATGAGGTTCAAGTGGAAAGACGTAGTCTAACATGTGATTTTTTCATTTGGAATTAGTGTTTATCGTAAAAAAAATTGTAAACAAAAATCAGCTGATCGAAATGGCTTCCAGTAGCAGTGATTGTAATGCTAAAAGTCAGTTGATGACGGCTGATGAAGCTTGTCAATTAATTTTTCTTGATGATTCCGATGATAGTTCAGACACTGTAAGTGTTGATAACAACAATGGTGATGACAGTGATCCAGATATTATCAATTTTTCAGTAGAGGAAAATGAAAGTCTCATGTTGAATATTGACAATGATGAGGAATACATTCCTTCAGAACCAAAAAAACCAAAAGCAGCTGCAGGTAGAGGTAGGGGCAGAGGAAGTGATAAAACTACCAAGAAAGCCACATCTAGCCCAACTGCCAGGCCTAGCTCATCTAGACCTATAATCCCAGCTGAGTCTGAGTGGTCAGAAATTACAACTGGCAGCACTGAAAATAACTTTCGCTTTCATCCACTGCGAAAGCCAGGAGTTAGTCTTGAGCACCTCACAGATTCTTCCTCTGCATTGGATTTTTTGGGGTCATTGTTTGATGATGAAGTTTGTGAAACTTTGTTATCTAGCATCAATTCTTATGCAAAGAAAAGAACTGATATCAACACTCCTGCACGCAAGCGCTCTGTGTTTGCAAGGTGGCAAGACATCACAAGACCTGAACTTGACAAGTTCTTGGCAGTGCTGATATATATGGGTTTGTTCAAAGCTTCCTCTATTGCTGATTATTGGTCACTATCAGCAGAATTGTATATTCCTTGGATCCACCATGCTTTCAATTGAGATAGATTCCAGGACATATACCACACAATGTTGCACTGTGGTGATGAGGCTGCGGAAGGCAAAGAAAAGATAGAACCATTCATGAATCTTCTCCTTTGCAAGTTCCAAGAAGCCTTCTATCCCTTTCAGGAACTTAGCATTGATGAGATGGTCATAGGCTATAAGGGTAGATGGCAGTTCAAGCAGTTCAATGCCTCTAAGCCAAGCAAGTACCATATCAAGACCTTTGGTCTATGTGATGCTGCCACGGGTTATGTTGTCAACATTCTAACCTACTTTGGAAGAAACACTTCCTACAATCCTGAGGCTGATACAGATGGTCGACATGCTGTACAAGTTTTCAACACTTTATTGGAGCATGTTGGCACAGGACATACAATTTTTGCTGATCGCTATTACACCACACGAAAATTGATTGATCACCTTCTTTTGAAGAAGCAGTACTATACTGGGACTGTCAATGTTCGTCGTGTTGGCTTTCCACAGGAAACCAAAACATTATCTCTGGAGCACAGAGCAATGAAATGGTACATGCATAATGATAAAACCAAGCTCTGTGTTGCATTCAGAGATAAGAAGGCAAAAAAAAATGTTGTGATGGTATCCTCTGATGCCAGAGTGCAAAAAAAAAACCAGTAAAAGGTGTAAACAAGCCAGAAATGATTTATTTCTACAACAGAAATATGAATGGGTGCGACAAACTAGACCAGAAGGTGGCATAATACTGTGTCTTTGAATGCAAAACTGTTAAATGGTGGAAAAAAATTTTCTTCTGGCTGTTGGAAGTGTCGCAGGTAAATGCGTACATTTTATTTTGTTTATGCCGAGCCACTGGCGACAAAAGAGTCTCTTTAAAAGAGTATAAGAAAATGTTGATGAGTCAACTGACACAACACGTTGTCATTCAACAAGAAATGAAACTTCCAGGAAGGCAGCCAGAGGCAAGCTGTCTCGCAAAATCCAGAAGAAGCCGTCACATTGTGGATTATGCTGCAAGAGACCGTGAATGCGTATATTGTTCAACTCCAACAAAGCGTGCACGGACTCATTTTTTCTGTTCAGGATGTCAAATTCAACCACATCTTCATCCAAATGCATGCTTCAAGGCATTTCATGGACAATAAATGGAGAAAGTGTTTTTTGTGTAATTGAAAAAAAGTGTAAATATTGTGTATATAGTGATTTGTGTGTGTGTAGTCAAACAACACCATAACAGTTGTTATGGACTTCATAATGAAGAAATGCTGCACTGGTAATAAAGGCATCGAATGGATACAAGGAGACCATTTGGAGGACCTGGACTTTGCTGATGACATAGTTCTCATCAGCAATCAGATAAAAACGATGCAGGAAAACACAAATGAACTATCAGCAATAGCCAGCAAAATTGGGCTTGAGGTCAATCATGAAAAGACTAAAGTCATGAAAAGTTTAATTCCAACAAGTGACAAAATATACATGGAAAACAAACCAGTAGAAGAGATCGATCACTTCATCTATCTTGGAAGTCACATTGATCGAGAAGGGGATACGAGCAAAGAAATTAGAATCAGACTGGCTAAAGCAGCAATGTCTTTCAGAAGCCTTGAAAAGTTGTGGAAATCAAAACTCATTAGCACAAACACAAAACTTAGGCTATTCAAATCAAATGTACTATCAACCCTTACGTATGCGTGTGAAAGCTGGAAAACAACAAGAGATATAGAAACAAAGTTGAACGCATTCGAAAATAAATGTCTAAGGAAAATACTTGGTATAGAATGGAACGAATTCAAAACAAACGAGGAAATTAGAGAAATCGCCAATCAACCACTAATATCTTCAGTAATAAAGAAAAGACGATGGTCATACGTTGGACATGTGATGAGAAGAGATAATAATCGAATAGCAAAGCAAGCCCTCATATGGGAAACAACAGGTAAAAGAAAAAGAGGAAGACCCAGGGAGACACTGAGAAGAACATTGATGAGAGAGGCAAGAGCAGCAGGAATCGGCTCCCTCAATGAGATAGAACTGCTTGCACAGAACAGAGACAGATGGCGAGATTTGATAAAATATCTTTAAAAGAAAACTGCTAGAACAAAAATTCATATAGGAGAAGGTGTATCTTGGTCTACGCCCTATGGGCCGGTTACGGCTCGAAAGGTCAATAGATAGATAGATAGATAGATAGTCAAACAAAAGTGTCAATATTGTGTACATAGTGATTTTTTCCCCCAAAAAGGTGAAATTTCATTTTTCTCACTTGTTGTGATTGTGGATGACAAAATATCAGTTATTGTTGATGCTACACCAACCAAACTTTCATGGCTGCTTAGAGACATATGGATATTTGTTTTTTTCACAAAATAATTCATATTGGATTACTATGACCAGATCTACATGATGGTAAGTAGTCAGTTGTGGTTTTAATTTGAGGTTTCAATTTTTTGTTGTTGGTCGTTTATCTCCAATATTTCTTTTTACATGTTTTGTATCATCTTGGTATTGATGAAATCAGATTCCTTGTTCAACTATCTACAAATTCATATATAATATGTTAAGTGTTAGATAAATATAAAACATGTAGATTGATGTTTTAAGACCATAAGGTCCATCAAAAATTTTGTCTCTGATATCTCCTCCGCTGCATTGACAAAAGCCTTCCGTACTGAAATACAGAAAAAGAGGAAGACCTAGAGAGACACTAAAAATAACACTTATAAGAGAAGCAAAGTTGGCAGGTATAGACTCAATATATAAAATCGAACATCTCATCAGAATAGAGATGGATAGCAGAAAACACTATGAGCCTCTTCTTCTTGTACCCTCTATTTTCCAATTGAGGGTTTACTTTGAGATTCTCTTGTTGCCTCTTCTCATCACATGGCTAACATATATCCAGTGTCTTTTCTTGATTATAGATTATATTTTTGGATGCTTTGTCATTTCTCTTATTTCAGTATTTAGCCATGAATTCATTTCATGGTACTTGAAATATTTTCTCCACAAATTTGTTCTCAAATATATTTAATTAATAAAAAAAATTTCTTTAGCTGTTTTCCAGCTCTCGCACGCATAAGTAAGGGAGAATAATATTTTAAAATCCAGAACTTTGTTGTTGTGCTTAATAATTCTGATTTTCATATTATATCAAAAAAATATCTTTTCAGCATTATCCCATTTCTGGTATCTGCTGAAGAGACTTACAGGACAGGAGAATAAAGGCCGTTTGTCTAGTGCCATAGACAGGTTTTTGGGTTTGAGTTTCTATTTCACCCCTGATTTAAAAAAAAAAACTTTTGACACTACAGGGATGCAAACTCTAATTCATCTGCTTAGAAGCTTGACAAGTTATTGACTTGGTCACCCGCTCTCCACCCATTTTTTCAAGGTTTATATCTAAAATTAATTACAACCTTTGCTATTTTGATTGTAATCTCTGTCCTTTTGTGTCTCTTTCTTGATCTATACAACTTGTAAGATGTACATAATGATCTATTTCCAGCTTGCTACAGGAGCTACTGAGATTAGTGCTCTGTACACACTGTGAGCTGTGTGTTTCATCAGATAGTGTTTCTATATTAAGATTGCTTACGATGAATGATGATATCATATGACGAAGGACAGTTCAGTTGGATTCACTATCGCTGCTACTGTGCCTTATGTCTTTTGACGTGTGCTATGTTTGCTATGATGGGGACTGCAACTTCTTATCTTTGTTTGGACATTCAATGAAATATTATAATTCTGTTGATTCCACTGGCACGGGCGGTTGATAAATTATGGATTTTAATTCGTTTGCAGTGATATTATATTTGTTTGCCTTTGAATAACTATATATATATTCTATAGGATGTATTTTATCGCCCTTGTTATTTGGAATTGTTATGGACTTCATAATGAAGAAATGCACTGGTAATAAAGGCATCGAATGGATACAAGGAGACCATTTGGAGGACCTCGACTTTGCTGATGACATAGTTCTCATCAGCAGTCAGATAAAAACGATGCAGGAAAACACAAATGAACTATCAGCAATAGCCAGCAAAATTGGGCTTGAGATCAATCATGAAAAGACTAAAGTCATGAAAAGTTTAATTCCAACAGATGACAAAATATACATGGAAAACAAACCAGTAGAAGAGATCGATCACTTTATCTATCTTGGAAGTCACATTGATCGAGAAGGGGATACGAGCAAAGAAATTAGAATCAGACTGGCTAAAGCAGCAATGTCTTTCAGAAGCCTTGAAAAGTTGTGGAAATCAAAACTCATTAGCACAAACACAAAACTTAGGCTATTCAAATCAAATGTACTATCAACCCTTACGTATGCATGTGAAAGCTGGAAAACAACAAGAGATATAGAAACAAAGTTGAACGCATTCGAAAATAAATGTCTAAGGAAAATACTTGGTATAGAATGGAACGAATTCAAAACAAACGAGGAAATTAGAGAAATCGCCAATCAACCACTAATATCTTCAGTAATAAAGAAAAGACGATGGTCATACGTTGGACATGTGATGAGAAGAGATAATAATCGAATAGCAAAGCAAGCCCTCATATGGGAAACAACAGGTAAAAGAAAAAGAGGAAGACCCAGGGAGACACTGAGAAGAACATTGATGAGAGAGGCAAGAGCAGCAGGAATCGGCTCCCTCAATGAGATAGAACTGCTTGCACAGAACAGAGACAGATGGCGAGATTTAATAAAATATCTTTAAAAGAAAACTGCTAGAACAAAAATTCATATAGGAGAAGGTGTATCTTGGTCTACGCCCTATGGGCCGGTTACGGCTCGAAAGGTCAATAGATAGATAGATAGATATAGATATATATATATATATATATATATATATATATATATATATATATATAATATAATGTATATTGGTTATGGAAGGCCCCAGTATCACTGTAAACAAATTAAAATCCATAATTGCTCAACCGCCCATGCCAGCATAATCATCTGAATTAATATCTCATCACCCAAACAAAAAAAGGCAACTGTCTCCACCGCAGCAGTCTCAGCACACGCCAAAAGACATAAGGCAAAACCGCGCAGAAAGTGAACACAGCCAACTGTTCCCTGTCATACAATAAAATGTGAATCATGGACAATAGGACAACAGACAAGAAAATCACTGGAGTCTGTAGAAATGTGGTTTTACAGAAGAATATTGAGAATACCATGGACAGCTAAGAAGAGTAATGATAATGTTCTGAAAGAGGTCAAAGCAAAAAGAGAGCTAATTTCCAATATTAGGAAGAAACATTCATCCTTTTTTGGCCATGTAATGAGAAGAGAACAACTGGAATATTTTGTAACAACTGGAAAAATTGAGAGAAGAAGAGATAGAGGGAAGCAGAGAGAGAAAATACGACGAGAAAATAGCTTAAGAGAATGGCGTGGCAGAAGGTCAACAACAAAAATGATAAAGAACTATAGAGATCGAAAGTTGTGGAGAGACATGATCACATATGCCAGTAGGCCCAGTACTTGATGATGATGATGATGATGATGATGATATTAGTGGTTGATTAGCAATTTCTCAAATTTCCTCGTTTGTTTTGAATTCGTTCCATGCTATTCCAAGTATTTTCCTTAGACATTTATTTTCGAATGTGTTCAACTTTGTTTCTATGTCTCTTGTTGTTTTCCAGTTCTCACATGCATACGTAAAGGTTTATAGTATGTTTGATTTGAATAGTCTAAGTTTTGTGTTTGTGCTGATGAGTTTTGATTTCCACAAGTTTTCAAGGCTTCTGAAAGACATTGCTGCTTTAGCTATTCTGATTTTAATTTCTTTACTTGTATTACCCTCCCAATCAATGTGACTTCCAAGATAGATAAAGTGATCAATCTTTTCCATTGGTTTGCTTTCCATGTATATTTTGTCGTCTGTTGGAATTAAGCATTTCATGACTTTAATCTTTTCATGATTGATACCAATTTTGCTGGCTATTGATGAAAGTTCATTTGTGTTTCCTGCATCATTTTTATCTGACTGCTGATGAGGACTATGTCATCAGCAAAGGTGAGGTCCTCCAAATGGTCTCCTTGTATCCATTCAATGCCTTTTTACCAGTGCAGTATTTCTTCATTATGAAGTCCAATCACTTGATTCACTCAATGCCTTTGTTATTTGTACAGCATTCCTGCTTTATGAACTTGATGGCAAGTCCAAATATTAAGAGAGATTGAATAGATTCTTCTTTGTTTCGCTCCTGTTTCAATTTGGAATCATTCGCTCAGTTCTGCCTCTGTGAGAACTGAACAAGTGAAGTACTCGTACAAATCTTTGATGATGCTTATGATTTTTGATGGTACTATTATTGCTTTTAAATGTTATATCAGATGACAAAGAGAGAAAATACTGGATAGCTTGGTGTCATGGCATGGAAAACAGTGAACAACAGAACTGATACGATGCCCTGTAGATAGAAGATTGTAGAAGGACATGATCGCCTACGCCAATTGGTATGGCACATGATGATTATGATGGACATATTAATATTAACACATGACATAGACCATGAAGATATGTAATTACAGAATGACAAATAAACTTGATAACTTAAACAAATTAAAACATCATTTACTGAATGAACTGTTAATTGCAGATTATTAACATTTAACATTTATAAATTAGGAATAAACTGCAGCACCACACAAATCTGTTACATTTGCTTTGTCTGTTAACCTCCCCACTAATGTCAGCATCAATAATAATCATTATAAAATGAGTACGTAAGGAAGATAAAACATGAGATGATGAGATGTTTGAGAAAAACCTTTGTCTCTAAGAGACAAAATTATAATTGATGCCACTAGAAAAATTGATTGAAAAGTGTCAAACCATGAATCCAACATATAGAAATCAGAAAATAGAAGTGGCTCCTCTATTTCATGAAAATGATCAGATATCAAGGCATGAGAAAGATCAATGTAAAATACATTGACAAAATTATAAAAATCCTGCACTTCCAGTGATCTGTGCTGTGGATAATACATTTTAGCTTCCTATAAACATGATTACATAAGTAAAAATGCACATAAAGAGTTAAAAATGCACATAGGCTAAAAATTTATATGATCTTTTATAGCAAATTGGATTAAAGGACAGAGCTCCAACTAAGCCCAATAAATATTGCTTTGTTTAAATTCTATTTTGCAAAATACAATCAATGGGGCAAAGAGTATATATTATTTTAAAGAAAAAAAAATTATAACCAATATTTTTGTTCTCTCTCTCTCTGTCTGCGATCAAGACTCGATCAAAGTAGGATTCCAGACTCTATCATGAAATCAGCTGTCTGTTTCAGTGATTCGATTGCCCCATATAGTTTTTCTTCCAGGGAGGTGGGTGTGGACCACATTGCTCTTCTCAGGTCTGTGTGCTGGGGGCAATCCTGTAGAACATGTTTTGTAGTCATATTGTCCAGTGTACAGTGGCATAGGCTGGTTGTACCTAATTTGAATTTGGTGAACATGTGATTCCGCATTCTATTGTGGCCAGTGCATAGGCGAAGTATGATGACTTGATCCCTCCTTGATAGTTGATGGTATCCGTCCCTCTCGTTATGCTTTGGGTGTTGTCATTTCCATCTTTCATGGTACTGGCCTTTGAGAGGATGGATTTGGCTTCATCATAACTGAGTGGATGGTTCTCTTGTGGTAATCTCCCTCCCTCTTTAGCTAATTTGTCTGCACGTTCGTTCCCATGTATATTACAGTGTAATGGTATCCACTGAATGACTACTCTTCGGATGTTATTGCATAGTTGGTCCAGGGTTGTTCTCAAGTCATCTAGTTCATTGTTCTTGGGGTTTTTTAGAGCTGATAGTACTGACAGTGCATCAGTCAGAATCGCCAATTTATTGTGCATGTTATTTTTGAGTTGAGTAGCCAGTGTTGCAGCATCTCTGAGGGCCTCAGTTTCTGCTTTAAAGTTGTTTGAGAATTTCCCAGTAGCTATTGACTTGGTGATCTCGTCCTGGTTATTCAGCATCAAGAACACACCACTCCCTCCATTTCTGGTGGCATTTGTAGCAGAGCCATCTGTGATATGTGGGACCAAGAGTCCTGTAGGTAGGTATCGTGTATGTGTTTTCTGCTACGTGTTTTCTTTCTGTGTCTGATTGGGTGCCTTTTTTCATGATTCCTGTTATATTTTCCTTAAGTTCTGGTATTTTATGTTTCCCATGAGGAGATATATCAGATGGGCCCAAGGGTTTCAGTATTGTTTGGGAAAGTACTGGGTCTCCAGTAGTTAGTTCATTGGCGATTGCAGCGAAGTTGCCCCTCTTAGTCGTACAATTCCTAAACCAGTAATTCTTTGATGCATGGGGTGGCTAAGGAGCCTTCTATATTTCTCCGCTTGTTGCAATACTTTAGTGACCTGTCTGCCATCTAAGGGTTGTAAACTTGTTACTATTTCTAGAGTTTTTAATAGGTGTAGATTTCATAGCACCAGTGATGATACGGGCAGCTTGGTTCTGTGTTCTGTTAATTTTACTAAGGTGTGATTTGGAAGCCATAGCCCAGGCTGTGACTCCATACTTTAGGACTGGTCTGACCCTTCCTACGTATAGTCTTTTCAAGATATTGCTATCTGCTCCCCAGTCCGTTCCTGCCAATTTCTTCTTAATATTAATTCGGTTTTTGGCTTTTTTTCTTGCTCTGTTTATCTGATTTTTCCAAGTCATTCTGCGATAAATATTTTTGTTCAAAATTGAACTTTCCTAAACATCAACAGCAGATAGAAGATTAGGTTTCACAACAAAACAATGCCTGGGAAGTACATCCTACAGGTCTTGTAAATTAGTGAAAAAAACCCAGCAACTTTAAGATGAACCAATTTCCTAATAACATGGTAAGCTATCAACAAAATTACCTGGAAAGCGTCCTATAGTGTGATCAAACAGAGGAAAGCGATTGAATGTGTCAGGTCCTGCATTTGTTACCAACTGCCACTTAGACTGATATCCACACAGAAACTTTTCACTAAAGCTACAGTTTGCTTTAACATCTGAGAAACGGATGGAAATATACACTTTAACTTCCATGGAAAATATTTTAATCTTAATAACTATATGAACATGGTAATTAATGTAAGCATTAGCTATGTATTCAAGTTACTAGAATGTCACTGTGAGAGAAGAGATATTATATCTCATTTTAGCAAAAGAATATGATATTGTACTTTATGAAATTGTAAGACCAATCTAACTATGTTATTAGCCAATCTATACATCAATGTTAGGCTTTTTGTGGGATGGAAGCAGGTGGGTGAAGGAAATAATTTTTGAGCATTTTATGTTGTCATCTCACTTGTAACTAAATTACCATAGAAATAATGACAATGATAAAAAAAATCAGACTGAAGCATTTGCTAGTAACAATTAATTGAAAAATAACAAAACTATTGAATAAACTGTAGGTCCAAATATTTGTCAGCACAAATTCCTACTAACCATACTTATATTGGACTACTTATATTGGAAGAACACATTGAAAAGCAACAATCTTTTGTACTTAACTTTATTGACTTCAAAAAAGCATTTAACAGCATTGATAGAGATTCTTTGTGGAAAATTCTGAAGCATTATGGCTTACCATAAAAAATTATAAATATTATCAAAGACATATTTAATGGCTGTGAGTCTAGACCATCCTCAGCATCAACGTTCAGCGACAAAATCATCTACGATACTATGACAATGGTAAGTATTCAGATGCAGCCCAAACAACAACATCGAAGAAGGAAAAAACGACAAGGTAAGCATGGTGGCGTTAAACTGTCAAAGTGTGAGAGGCTAGGCCTAAAGTATGTGCGCGTTACATATTGGAATTGTGGGTCCATAAATCAAAGATGGCCCATTCTTTATATGCTACTGTGCAGCACCGATATAATGGTTTTGCAAGAAACTCTTCTTGGTGACAGACAGTAAGTACTCCTGGATTTCATTGTTTCTACAACAGGCGACACCTTGGGCAGGCCATCCTTGAGCGCAATAATATGGTGGCAGCTGAGGTTGATATGTCTGTGTGGGACAATGCAGAATTGCAGGTACATGCGGTTAGGGTGCAGACCCCAATTCATTTCGTAATTGTAAATGTGTATGCCTGTAATGGGAAGGTGAACACACAACAATGGCAGAATCTCTTCGAGTTCGATGAAGAGAATGTCATTTTCTGCGGAGACTTTAATGCTAGAGGAAACCAGTGGGGTAATGTCATAACCAACAAGCAGGGAGAAGACCTAGAGAATGCACTAGTATTCGTCGATTTAGTGTGCTTGAATGATGGAAGGGCAAAAAGAATGGCTACTCGAACAGGGAACTCTGATAGTGTCATAGACCTGGCACTGGTGTCTTCCACCTTCGCATCGGTTTGCAGGTGGAGTGTACTGGGGTTCCACGGAAGTGATCACTATCCATGTGTCCTCCTAATTGAGAAAAGCAGAAATAGAAGCCAGAAAAGAAAGCTCTACACATTCCACTATGAGAAAACAGACCAAGACATCATTAGCAAAATCAGACATAGGAAACATAGCACCCCTCATAGGAGGCAGGAGAGATGGATGCAGCCATCCTGGTGGAACGTAGAAGTCGAGGAAGCTTGGCAGAGGAAGAGACAAATGGCTAAGACATGGCAGAAAGCCAGAAAGAATTGAAGAACACAATCTGAGCTCTTGAAGCGTCTGAAAGTAGAGGTTGACTAAACAATGATGCACTTTAAACTGTGTGCTAAGCAGGCTAAGGATGCCAAATGGGATGACTTCTGTAAAAAAGTGTGCTCAGAAAAATCGCTAGCCACATTCTGGCGCCTTCATCAGAGCATGAATGGTACAACACGACACAGAGGCATACCAGACTTTCAGAGCACAGGCCGGATATGGCACAAAACTGATGAGAGCAAAGGGAAGGCCCTGCTTGCCCGCTACATTGAGCAGACAGACCAAAGAAATGAGGCTGTAAGAATGAGGATATGGGGATCGCTATCAAAATTGTGTAAGGATGTAGTGCTGGGAGAAGATCTCACAATCACAACCGATACCATTTGCATGACACTTAAAAGGTCACACAACACTGCCCCTGGTCCAATGGTGTTTGGTATGATGACATAGGCAATTTAGCTGACGACGACTTGATAAAACTGGCCAATGAGTTTAATGCCAGTATTCGGAGTGGCCAGATTAAGGAGGAGTGGCTACACAGCTACGTACTACTGCTACCAAAGCCAAACAAGGACCATTCTCAGATCAGTGCCTACAGAATCATCACAATGCAGAACACTGCAGGCAAGCTGCTGGAGAAAATAGTTGTCCGTGTCCTCACCTGTCACCTTGAACAAAAACACGCATTCCCACCCACACTCGGAAGTTATAGATATAACAAAGGGACATGGCTCAATGTGGCAGTCTTTGCTTATGACGTCTTCAAAGGCTTCCACAGATGAGAGGAGACATGTGCTGCTGCTATAGATCTGGAGGATGCATACAACAGGGTACCATTTGAATACCTCATGCATATGCTCCCCAAACTAGTGGTGCACCCCTTCCTCATTAGATGGATCGCTGCGGCACTGTTTCAGAGGAAGGTGAAACTCAGATGTGGAAGTTGGTCTTCCGAGCCAACATCCATTTGTCCAGGGCTGCCACAAGGCTCACTATTGTCACCAGTTCTATTTAACGTGTACACAATAACGATCACGGAACAACAGCTGGATGGGAGGGGAAGAACTATGACTTTTGCTGATGATATTCTGGTATATCGACAGGGAAGAGACAGACGGGGAATCGCCTCCACAATGCAAGATGAACTCGATCGCATTTCTTCCTGATGTGGGGTTTCAGGTGCCTTGGTTAATCCTAATAAAGCATTAGTTTCATGGTTCTCCCTTAACAGTCATATCGTTAATACGACCACACCAGTAGTACGAATGGGAGCTGATGAGGTGACCAGGGACAAGATGATGACATACCTCGGAGTTAAGTTTGATCGCAGTCTGTGTTTTTGGGACCACGTCAACCATGTGATAACAAAATCCCACAAAGGATTAGCCACCTTGAAGGTCATGGCAGCTACCAACTTCTAGCAGAGGCTACATACTCTTCTGCTCCAGGGATTAGTCCTCGTACCAATCGAGTATGCCCTGGCAATTCTTACTGTCAGAACGACTCAAATTGATAGGCTGGAGAAAATACAAAATGAAGCCATGCGCATTATCCTGGGATGTACGAGGGACACTCCCTGTATAGCAATCTATCTATCTTTCGTTCGCTCGAAGTATTGTCTATATCAGCAATGTCGTTTCCTGTATGAATTTTACTGTCTTTTGTAATTCTTGCAGTGGCCCATATAGTTTTGTCTGTAGTGTTGATGTGTTGAAAGGCATCCTGATTTGGGGCTTATGGTCCTCTGATTGATTTGATTATCTGTTTCTTATGATGGTATGTAACTGGTGTATCTAGTTGTGTGCCGGTTGAACCTTCCTTTGCCAACTGATCTGCTTTCTCATTTCCTGGTATTCCACAGTGAGACGGGATCCACTGCAGGGCAACCCTGTGGTGCTTGCAGAGTCAATAAGGTCTGCAGATGTGGTAATTTTCTGGATTGTAGTGCCTGGAGTACTGATCTTGCATCTGTCAAAAACACTACAGGCTGTGGGCTAAGATTACTGTTCAGCAGTTTTTCTATTGCCAACTTTATTGCTTGTATTTCTGCATCATAATTGTGACAATATTTCCCTGTTGCTATTTTATTCATATCCCTAGTGTTATTTGGGTACTCTATATATGCACCTGCTCCCCCATTCTTTACTGCATTCTGTGCTGATCCATCTGTGCACACACGGATCCATAGGTCTTGTGGGTATTCTTCATCCAGGAAGCTGAGAGTTATTGTTTTTCGCTGTAGACTATTTTGTTCCTCTTTGTCAACTATTCCTTTCACTTCTGTCCGTATTTGAACTGATAATCCTGATTCCTCTGTCCAGGGAGTCTGTTCTGGTATGGACAGAAGGGGTTTAACAACTCTTGGCATGTCTATATATATATATATGGCCCTTTTCGTCTTGTCAGACGGTCTAGTGGAGGCTATTGCGTATTTTTTGAGGTATTGTTTTTGCCGAACAGCTTCTCTCGTGGCTAATTCTACCAATGTTTGACAAACACACGCGGTAAACATTGGTAATTTCTTCCTCATTTCACTTTGCCTACTCTGCCTGGGCACAGGATATGGAGATAGTGCTTTAATCTCTCTCTTGGCATGTCTGGTGTTTGTCTATTAATACGCTTGGCTTGGTGGATAAAACTGCTTCTCTTAAGTCGTCCCAATGCAAGATTTTGGAATCTGTCCTTCATTGGATGTCTCGGCATGCATGCACATTTTTCTGCCTGTATCAGCACCTTTGTGTCTCTCCGTTCTCTCAGTGCTGGTATCCTCCACAATTTCTCCATCTTCAATATTGGTGGTGATTTCATTGCTCCTGTGATGACCCTAAGTGCCTGGTTTTGTACTTTATCCAGTTCTTGCAATGTGGTGTTTGATGCTGAGCACCATGTGGATGATCCATATTCTAAATGTGGGCGTATACTCTGTTGGTAAACTTTACTGAGTATTTTCCCACTCGCACCCCATGTGGTTCCACACAACTTTCTTAGAATAGCCAATTTCCTCCTTGCTTTTGGGTTGCCTTATTTATCTGCTGTTTCCAAGATAGTTTGTTATCAAATGTAACTCTGAGATATGTAGCTTGTATGTCTTCTTTCACAGGCTCATTGTCTATGTAGATGGCTTCTGCTTTTTGTTTTGGGGAGAGTGTGAAAAGTGTAGTACTGCATTTGTCTGTATTGATGCTGATACACCATCTATTTGTCCATGAATTCAGTGCATTCATAGCTCTTTGTAGCCATTTGGAGGCCACTGTTGAATACTCCTCTGTGCACCACATTACCAAGTCATCTGCATACATTGCCACTTTGATGCCATGTGGTAGTTCAGTAACTAGGTCATTGATGTAGATCAGAAAAAGTGTTGGAGATAGTACCCCTCCTTGTGGAACGCCCTGGCGCAATAAGACCTTCTTACTCTTAAGACCATCCAGTTGCACTCTGGCTCTCCTGTTATGCAGGTATGCTTTGACCCATTTGTACATCCTGCCATTTACTCCATAATTTCTCAGTTTCTTTAAAAGCCCTTCCTTCCATACCTTATCAAATGCTTTCTTTAGGTCTATCCATGCTGCTAGTACCAGTTTCTTTTCTTGAAACGCATCTTCAATTTCCTGGGAAAGATAGGTTGCTTGATCTTCGGTAGAGTAACACTGTCTAAAGCCTGCTTGTTGTGGGACAAGGAGATTTTCACTTTCCAGGTACCACTGCAGTCTGAGATTGATTATACGATCCATTGTTTTACACAAACAGCTTGTAAGGCTGATTGGTCTATAGCTGGATGTCATTGAACCATCTTTTCCTGGCTTTAGTAATGGTATCATAATTGCTTCTCTCCATGCCTGTGGCACTCTAACTGCGATCCAGCAAATGTTGTAGATCTGCAGTAGTTTTGCTTTAGCTGCAGTTCCCAAGTTCTTAATCATTTCATTGGACACTCCATCACTGCCTGGTGACTTTTTCATTTTTAATTTGGATATTGCCAGCTCTAGCTCTCTTTGTGTAATGGGTATTTCCATGACTTCATGTGTGGTCTCTTCTTGTCTTGCATTTTGTTGTTTTAAACAGGTCTCTTGCAGTTTTTCTAGGCTAATTTCAATATTATTGTCATTTGCAAAGAAGTCTGCAAAGTAATTTGCTGCATGTTTACCTGTTAGAATGTTTCCATCCTTCTTCAGTGTAATTTTGGTGTTCCTTTCTGTACCCTCATCATTCAGCTGTTTTACAAGCTTCCACACTTTTCTTGTGTCTCGTTCAAGATTCAAGGACTCTGTTTTCTCTTTCCAGCTTCTCCGTCTGGCTTGTAGTTTCTATCTATCTATTGTCCTTTCGAGCCAAAGACGGCACATAGGGCAGAACCACAATCTCAAAAACAGAAACCTTGCATGCCAAAGTGGCACATATTGCAGAGATCACTGCTCTACAATCTATGGCGCTGTTTCCATAACAATACTTTTTACAATGACAGCTTGTCAAGCCATCGATCAACCTCCTTAGTCGCCTCTTACGACATGCCTGGAAGGTCACAGCGTTACTATTCTTTACCTCCCTCATAATGAGGCCCCGGTAACACACGGGAAGCTTGTAGTTTAGCCCATTGAAATTTGGCTTTAGCATGCTGGTAGTTATTGTGGCTTTCCTGGCAAGGGTTATTTTCTGCTTGCTTTCGAGATGTTTCCATGTCATTGTGCAGTTGCTCTAGTTCACTACTCCAGTATGGTTTGTAGTGTTTCCGTGCCCCTCTAGGTATTGTTCCACTGGCAGCTTGTATTATTAGTCTACTGAATTCATCAACTATTTTGTTGATGTCTCTATCTGTATTTATATCTTTAGTCAGTACACTGGTGTAGTGTTGATACATTTTCCAGTTTGCCTTTTGTAATTCCATCTGGAGAGAGTGCTGCTCCCTCTGACGGCCTTATTTTGTACCACCTAAAAAGACTGGTCGGTGGTTGCTGCCTCCAAGTTGTTTCCCAACAATTTGTGTGATATTCCAATCCAGGTCTGGTGAATGGAAAGCAAGGTCTGGTGTAGATGTGGTATGCCATGATCTGGAGTAGAATGTTGGTGGATCTGTTGCCTGGTTTAATAGTATAAGCCCATTGTCATCCTGCCAATTTTCAAGCTCTTCACCTCTTGTCCATATGTTCATAGCCCCAGCTCTGTGAATGGCTGTTAAAGTCTCCACATACAATTATTCTTTCTTTTAATGTAATTGTGTCTAGTGCTAGTGGGCGGTCACTCGGACAGTAGTAGTTAAGTAGATGGAAGTCTATATTTCCTGTCCTGAGGTGCAGTATTTGATATTCCGCCCCATCCATATACACTTCAATCTGACATGCATTAATGTTGTTCCTTACAAGAGTCAGTATTCCGCCCTTTTGTCTGTTTTTTCTGTCAGATCGGTAGCACTGGTATCCCCTAATCTTCAAGGCTATGTCGTTGTTTAGATGGGTTTCCTGCAAACAGCATATGCTTATTTGTTCTTCATGCAGGATATTTTCTAATTCTATCTTTTTACTGTACCCATCTCTTTTGCTGTTGATGCCTTCAGCATTCCAGTGCATTATTTTAAGTGGTCTTATTTTGGATTGGCCAGTAGCTCTATTCTCTCGCCCCCTGACTCCACAGGGCGGTTGAGAAGGACATCCAGTAATAGAGGTTGGGCCCTTTCGAGGCTGAGGGCCCGGCGCTGCACTTGCCTGAGTGTCCATTACAGGGTGAGTGCCATATCGATTTGCGGTTATAGACATACTTCCATTTGCGTTGAGTGCGAGGCATCCTGATTGTTGTGCGCCTTTTGGCTGGTTGCCTCCGACTTCAGCACTTGAACTTGCTAGAGCAGACTGTGGTCTTGCTCGGTTGTAGGAAGGCCTGGCCAATCTTAGTTTTCAGTCCCTGGTGACTGTTAAGCCCCATCCCCACGACAAGGAGCTGGCCTTGATGAGGTCTGTGTAGCAATGAGGTATCTTCTTGACTTTCCAACCATGGATGACAGATTCAAGATCTGGAGAGAACGAGCATACCTGAAGGTTAGTACAGATACAGAGCATCCATTGCACCACGTGCTCAACACAGTGAAAGGTGCCAGGCTAAAAAGAGGCAAATCATGGGTGGGCTGAGAAGAAGATGTCATCAAACAGGTCTGTGGGCTTACCAATATCAGCGTTGGTGAGGAGTGGATACCGGTGCCTATGTCATTCAAGGGGACTTTCTCATGTATTATCACACTCGACAGAAAAAAGTAGGGAACAGAACCCAATCATGGTTAATGCGGAGGTCAACAGTCTCATCTACGATAACACTGATGAGAAAGATGCAGTTATCTATACAGATGGATCTGTAATACGACACCAAAGAAGTGCATGGGCATTTACAGCACGTTCGGCAGGCAGAATAGTCAAGGAAAACAGTGGTGCATACGTCATGACCACGAGTAGCATGACGATGGAGGCAATGGCAGTGACCAAGGCATTCAAATGGTTAGAGTCACAAGACTACACCCACGCATGTATACTGAGTGATTCAATGAGCATGATTAAAAAAGTGGAGGCGGGCTCTGTACGCATGCAATGGGTAGAGTCATTACAGAAATCCAAAATATGTAAGGTCACCTTTGTCTATGTCCCTAGACATGCGGGAGTACGGGAAAATGAAAGAGCAGACAGGTTGGCTAGCTGTGCTGTCGTTGAGGACGGGCAAACAATGGATCGGGCGGATACCATCAATGCCCTCCGAGATTTGGGAAGAGCACAGGACTTCGACAAACACAGATCCACGTCACTTCTTCGGATGATGGAAATGGGAGTTAAGATGGGTACAGCCAGAAATGAGAAACTTAGTGGCCGTGTAAGAAGACTTATCAACCAACATAGAACTGGAGTCGTAAGTCGCTGGACACTGAGGGAATTGCTGAGGAGGTGATCTGAGCACCTATGGACATGTTCGGAGTGCAATGATGATGACCCGCAAATAACTCAATAACTCCTCACTGAAATTGAGTAACTCAACCAGAATAGTGTTGTGTTGTGAGATACAATCTGGGTCTGGTGCAGGGTCTGATGCTTGATAACAAAGATCATCGGACACAAAGAGTCTAGAACTTCAACCCTATGTGCCATCTTCAGCTAAGATGGATGGATGGATAGATTGATTGATACCTTGATAGACAGAGAATCAGATGGATTGATTGATACTCTGACAGACAGACAGACAGATAAATGATGGATAGATTGATGGGTGGGTAGATGGATTGACGGAGATAGATGGAAGAATGGATGTGTTTTGTGGGGTTGGGTGGGTGGGTGGATGGAAGGATGGATACAATAACTCTTTCATTTCCTCTCCCTTTCACACACATTTACATACTTTCACCCTCATTCACTTCATACACACTCATACACACATTATACTCCCTGACTAACAGTTCAAATAATAATAATTATTGAAGTCTTACTTACCACACTGATCAATCTCATCACTTCTATCTTTACAGTCAGCAACTGTATTGCACAGAAGGCTCTTGTCAAACAGACAGATACCATCACCACATGTAAATTGGCAGACTACAAAAATAATAGCACAAAAAATATAGATTACAAAATGTATCACATGAACTATGAACAGAAATAATCCAAGCAGATGTGAGAAATAGTATCAGATGGTTAGATAACATCTTCATTACATCATGAGTACAACAAGCAGCACTTACCAAATGACAACAAGCAATAGTAATAAAATTGTGGAAACATCAGAAAGAACAGTAACTACTGGCATAGATGACCAAATCTCTTCAAAAATGTTTGTCTCTGTTTGTGTGTCTGTCTCTGTTTGTGTGTCTGTGTATATCTGTCTATCTGTCTGTCTGTTTGGAGCAAGAAATGCATGCCAAAATGTCGATGTGTGACAGGTAGAACTGAAATTGGGGTTCGTTGGGACCAGAGAAATTGCAGAGGCAGCTCATGACTGGATTGCAGTTCAGATGGAAAGACCTGGGAAAGAGGAAGATTTGAGTAATGATATTAGTTAGAGTAGGCCAAATATTAAGAACGTAGAGCTATTCAAGATAGACTAAAGTTAAGTAGGAATTAATAATTTAGTCCACAATGGATTTTCATGCGTTTGCCATATTTGGATATTTATTGCATATATATATATATATATATATATATATATATATATATATATATATATATATAACTGTGTGGCAGTTGATAGATTAAAGTTGTGGAGTGTGGAGCTTGATAGGTAGTCAAGCCTCCGACAAAGTTGAAGAACTAATAATTGACTGTTTTATTCCTGCCAAGTTATTATAATTATCAACCAAGGCTCAATGGAGTCAAGAAGAAGTAGGCAGATTGTCAAGTTAAAGATAGCTTGTCTCTAGTTTATTGGCAGTGAGCAAGTATTAACGAAGTGAAAAAAGCAGAGAAATCTCCCGAATTAAGGTGAGACAGGGTTCTCAACCAGTGAAAATTCAAATTCCGCCACCTCTCAAGCATTGGTGATGACATGAGTAAAAGAAAGATTGAAGAAATAAGAAGACAGAATTGAGAAGATTCCTAAAAGTAAAGTAGAACTCACAGGCCTCACAAGAGAATAATAAAGGGCCCATTCGTCCCATTTCATCAGAAAGTACAAAACTTGCTTACAATGACATTACCCCATGGTTGCCTCTAGAATTAAAGTCTCCACAAAAAATGACATTCTCCTCCTTGAGCACAAAGATCTTCTGCCATCATTGTGTTTCCACCTTACCATTACAGGCATTCACATTTACAATAATGAAAGGAACTGGAGTCTGCATCCTAACCACATGTACTTGCAGTCTTCACTGTCTCATTCAGACATGTCAATCTGAGATGTCACCATATTGTTTTGCATGAGGATGTGTTGTCCAGGGTGTCTTCTATTGTAGAAACTGAAATCCAGGGGCACTAACTGTTCTATCACAAAGGAGTGTTTCTTGCAAAATTGTGTATAAAAAATGAGCCATCTTTGATCTACTGAGGAGATTCCAGGATATAATCCTTACATGTTTTAGGCCTAGCCTCTTGCACATCAACTGTTTCTTACACAATCTGGTGCATTTGCTATTTTTTTTTTCTTTTTTGATGCCATCATTTTGCAATTGTCCATTATCTGCATTGCCACTTCCAGTCTTTATCATGAAAAGCTTATACAATGATTTATAAAGTGTAATTCAGACAAATCAAGGACCACTGACAAAAGCATCATTAGCAAGATGAAAATTGTATCACTACTCTTAGTTATCACTTAAATTTACAGTACATGCAATAATGAAGAACATAAGTGAAAATGATATTGCTGCATTACTATTTGCAAAAGATCAAGTCTTGATAGCAGATACAGCTAGAAATACTGAGTGATTCGCTGAGCATGATAAAAAGAGTGGATTCGGGGTCTGTACGCATGCAATGGGTAGAGTCATTACAGAAGTCAAAAATACATAAGGTCACCTTTGTCTATGTACGGACATACAGGAGTATGAGGAAATGAAAGAGTGGACAGGTTGGCTAGCTGCGCTATTGTTGAGGATGGTCAACCAATGGATTGGGCAGACATCATCAATGCCCTCTGAGATGTGGAAGGGGCACAGGACTTCAACAACCATGAGTCCACATCACTCCTTCGGATGAAAGAGATGGAAGTTAAGATGGGCACAGCCAGAAATGAGAAACTTAGAGGGCATGTATGAAGACTTGTCAATCAGCCAACACAGAACTGGAGTTGCCAGTAACTTGACACTGCGAGACTTGCTGAGGAGGGGATCTAAGCACCTATGATGTTCGGAGTGCAATGATGATGACCCACAAATAACTCAATAACAGCGAAAAAATGCAAAAATATGCATATGAATACACAATGCAAATAAATAAAGAATGTTAGTAAGTTGACAGATCATCCTCACAACATGTCAGACAACTATAAGTGGTTGGACATTCCCCTCAACATATCCTTCAATGTGTAGCAACTGACAATCCCACTTCTGTGTTGATTTACAAGTCTTCTTTGACACCCTAGATAGCACTCTTGATTGGCATCACCCCTTTTGATGAGATGGTTTTGCAATCTATTCAAGGTTGTAGATTTACATTCATTGCCTGAGTCACTTATATATCAGGCCTCCTTGAGAGCATTTGCACTGTCAGCCAGGCTCACAACAGTTACCCAGCAATTCGGCCAATTAAGATTCTAATCAGCTTTGACTTCTACAGAGACTCCAGCCACTGCCTTCGAACCCACACATTTTTTTCTACCTTCCTAAGCATACTCATTGAGTCGGTAAAAAAGATTGTGTAGATAAAAATGTGTGTCTCAAGACAAGGTATTATTTAGTTACTGCAGTGACCTCTATTGTATTGTTAAATTACTTGTAGTCAAGGCAAATGCACCACTGTCTTCTTTGACAATTCCTTGACATCTTTTCACATCACATGCCCAAAATATGAAGATTATCCTTTCCTTATAATTTTGATGATATTTCAAGTTTCTTTAACTCTTTTTATACATTTTTCATTAGTAATTGTTGCTGTCCAAGGAATTCATAACATTTTGATAAAGCACATCTCTGTTGCCTGTAATGTTTACGTTGTTTTGCTTATTATCCATACCTCATTTCCATAAAGTAGTGCGTTCTGTTCTGTTTTATTCATAGAATTAGTATCACTGCAATCACGAATTCCCCATACCTGCTCCACTCATGTCACAGCTTCCACAAAAGTGCGGTGACAAATTATCTTGACATGGTCGACTACCATGCAGCTCTAATCTCAGCACACAGGCAACAATTTCAAACAACTTCCATTAAACTGAGAGAGGACAGTCACTTCCTTACTCCAGTTTTCTCAAAAACACAATTTTGAAACAAACAAAGCAATTGAAATGGTTTAAGTGACTGTGTAGTCTCTGTTAAAATAGGGTGACATGCAGTGATTTTACTTTTGCATTTTTTGTTGGCGGCTGTTAGCAAGGTTGAACTCCAGTGTGAGCCAAGTCAGCTGCATGGGTGACAATTTCAAATGACATCACCGAAAAGAGAGTGCCCATTGTCACTTCCAACTCCAATTCACTTGAATAAATTAAAAAACCAAACAGAAACAGTCAAAATAGCATAAAAATTGATGTAGTGTTGGTTCCTTCTATAAGGGACAAGTGGCAATGGTCGCCATCTTTCCAGGAAGCAGAATAGATTTGATGAAACATTTTAGGTCACATTTTCTAACATTAATTGACAATGATTTGTAACATGAGATGCTTTGATTTTCATTCGATGGAATTCTGTCTTTGCTTGTCCTTTTCTGTTTCTAATTTCTACAAAGCATCTGCCATCTGATATTATTATTGATCCCAGGTATTTGAACCTATAACTTGTTTCAGGATTTTTCCATTTAGTTTTACTCTACATTCTTGTGTGTTAATTTTCTTTGATATCATAATTTCTGTCTTTTTTATGTTGACAGTCAGCCCTTTTTGTTCACTCTCTTGTCACAATTTCATCTAATAGATTTTGTAGGTCTTGATGGTTTTCTGCTATCAATACTATATCATCAGTATATCTGAGGTTGTTTATGTTGCATCCCCCAACTTTAATGCCAGGCTTGTTTGTAATTGTTTTTAAAAATATTTTTGCTGCACAAAGAAAATAGATCACGTGACAATACACATTCCTGTCACACCTCTTGTCTTATTTGTTGATATTCATCTTGTTTGTTTTCATTTCTAATGGCTGTTTCTTGTTTCCAATATATATGTTTCACAATCCTCAGATCTTTACTGTCTATATTGATATCTTCTAGCATTTTCATCATCTATTCATGATTTACCTTATTGAAAGCTTTGGTGTACGTCAATAAGCATATATATAGATCTTTGTGCACCTCCAAGGCTCTCTCTATCAGTGTTCATAAGGCATAATTGGCATTTTGTGTTTCTTTTCCTTCAACAAATCATGCTTGTCTGCTATTTCTCTTATAATTTGTAATCTTTCGTCTTATTCTTCTCATAATGATTCTTAACATGATCTTTGTAACATGACATGATAAATTAATATCATCACATTCTTTTGTCCCTGTTTTTTTTGGCAAAACTATAAAAGTGGTTATATATATATATATATATATATATATATATATATATATATATATATATATATATATATGATATGACGTCATGGGACGCACCAAAATGGCAGCTTATTTATATTCGAGCTATGGACCAAGCAATGTTTACATTGAACAACACGATAAATGTTATTGCTGCGAGTTGGCAGATTTTTGAAAATGTTTTCAAGGGTTTGAACATAAATGTTTGTTCACAGTTTGTTAACCTTCGCTGTAGATAAAGTCGTTAATTGGATGGCTTCGTTTCAGACATTTTTGACATTGGTAGCTAAGGACCTAACTTGTGCAAATGGATGGCATTGGCAAGGATCATTTTGAATCTATGAAGTGGGCTCATTGTGTGTTTAACTCAAACGCATATGTGCTTTTTAACCAAAGACCTTTTTTTGGGGACTCGATGCAGATATCCCCGATGGAAGAATAAATTGTACTATTAGTCCCATAAATTATTCGCTTCCAGAGGTTTATGATGTAAACAAAGCAGTTTTGTCATTGCAAGTGAATAATGTCCACACCTATAATTGGTCAGGATTGTGTAGCAGCAGCAGCTTTATAGCGAACACAGAAAACATCACAGGATTGTGCTGTTCTGAAACAGCTATGCCATGCTACCTTAGAATTGCCTTTAATGGGATTACTGTGACCACAAACCACTCTCCATGTGTGTGCCACATATTTACACCCCAGAAAGAAATACTGAATATAACAACACCATGTGCCGTCTGTGATATTAATGACCACAGACCAGGAGCCTCCAGTATGATTGATACAACTGTTGCACCAAGCACTTCATCAGCAGAGCCATATCTATGGAATGTTAATCTGACATTGTTCTTGAATGATGTCCAAGTTAATGAGACATCAGAATCGTATGGCAGCAGCTACAAGAAGGGAGCGGAGAACATCAAGTTCTGCTGCTATAAAGGAGACTTGCCTTGCTATCCCAGAATTGCCTTAAATGGAATCACTGTAGTTGAAAACTTCTCCTCTTGTGTAAACTACACATTTACATCTAAGAGTGAATCAGTGAAGGTCACAAAATCATATTCTCTCTGTGGTTTTACTAACTACAGGTCATGTGGCTTCTGTTGGATTGGAAATGACAAATTACCACCACTGTGTGTCTATATGTTTGGAATTGGAGTCATCAATGACGGCCTAACATCATCAAGTGCTATGACAATCATCATTTTCGGGAGGACGTGAACTCCCATGGTATATGGTGGATAGGCGGCAGGAACCATTGAAGGCTATGTCTGAAAAGTGTTCCTTCTTGCAGTTTCCTCATATTCCAAGTCCGGCTTGTTGCAGGAGCTACTGAGTTAAGTGCTCTGTGCACACCGTGAGCTGTGTGTCTCATCCGTTTTGATCCTGCTTCGATATCCCGCTTGTTTACGATGAATGATGATATCGTATGACAGGGAACAGTTGGCTGTGTTCACTTTCTGCGTGGTTTCGCCTTATGTCTTTTGGCGTGTGCTGAGACTGCTACGATGGGGACTACAGTTACCTTTCTTTGTTTGGGAGATGAGTTGGTAATTCGGATGATTCCACTGGCACGGGCGGTTGAGCAATTATGGATTTTAATTCGTTTGCTGTGATGCCGAGGCCTTCCATAACCAATAACCAATAACCAATATATATATTGCCTTTCCAGTTATGCTCAAGAGGGATATACCCCTATTATTGCTGCAATCATCCTTGTTCCCCTTATTTTTATATAACGTTATAATCTTGGCATCTTTCATGTCTTGGGGTATATCGTTACTTCTCCAGCATTGGACAAGGAGTTTGTAGAGGTGTGGCAGGAGTG
Source organism: Megaustenia siamemsis (assembly GCA_032433765.1). Classification (NCBI taxonomy): domain Eukaryota; kingdom Metazoa; phylum Mollusca; class Gastropoda; order Stylommatophora; family Ariophantidae; genus Megaustenia; species Megaustenia siamemsis. Next base: position 33,909,487 of record JAVIAB010000041.1, on the reverse strand, counting down.
TTTCAAGGTTTTCCTTGAGTATTTCGGCTGAGAATTTGTCATTACCAGAAGCTTTTACACTTGAGAGGTCACGGATGACATCATGAAGTTCCTTCTCAGTAGGTTCATTGTCCAGTTCAGTCAACACCGAGTATTTTGGGACTAGCTGGTCTAGCATTGGGCTTACTGCTCTGTCTTCAGAATATAGAATTAAGTAATGTTCGACCCATCTTTCCAGCTGTTTAGTTTTGTCACTGATAGGCTCTCTGTTAGCATCTTTTAAGGAAACAATTTTTGAGATGTTTGGGCCTAGAGGAATCTTAATGTTGTACATAGTTCGTGAATCACCCAGCTCAGCAGCTTTCTGGATCATAGAGCACAGATTTGACCAGTACTTGTTCGCACATCTTCTTCATTCCAGTTGTGCTTTGGCTCTTGCTTGTTTGAATTTGTCTTTTATGTTCTGGCATGGGTAGTTCTTTATGGCTAGGAAAGTCTTCTTCTTCTTCTCTACAATTGGCATGAGTTTCATCAAGTTTTCCTGAACCCAATTCTTGGTGGAGTGTTTGTCTTTACCAAAAGAAGAGATTGCATAGTCAAGGATGTGTGATTTTAGCTGATTCCATGAGTCATCTACATTGTCTAGGTCCACTGCTTTCTCCATGCATTTCTGGAAAGCATTCTTGAACAGGACTTGGTTGACAGATAATTTTGTTTCAGCGATATCAATCTCTGGCCTGGATGGTTCCCTAGGTTTGTATATCCCTTTGGTATCTACAATATATACAATTTGCAGGCTGCACATATGGGCTTCAGCACAGAGTAGCTTTCACTTTCATTTCACTTCCGTTTCCAAGATGGCGGATCTAGTCCACGTCCTCTCGATCGCTGCAGAAAATGCACCCAGGGTCTGATTAATTTCGGATCTTCATTGCACTTTTCTGCGTTAAAGTCAAAATGATGATATGCTTGATACATCTGTGTCGCTAAGACGAGGTCGTAGGCCGACAACAGTCCGTTTTTGACGAATCAAGTGTTGTGAGTGAGACATTCCACCGTCCAGACTTCATCTGTGCTTTACGTCACATTAGTGCTGTTCAAGACCGTTATTGGGATTCTTTGACGCAAGTTATTTCCACGTTACACATTAATGTAAACTACTTCGTCAGTCGCAGTTTTGTCTCTTTGGGGAAGTTGCTTCGTGTATTGTTCGTCGTAGACTGTTTACACTTGAGTAATCAGACATAAGTCTAAAGGTATCGAGATTATGAGTTTGGCGACATTGTGTCCTACGTCATCGTATTGGTTCCCTAAACCGGCCGTGCGCAAATCTTACGGTCTGCTGTTTGATGTGCAACAAGAATAATTTGACGACTGACTGTGTGTCTATACGTTCGGAATTGGAGTCATCAACGATGGCCTAACATCATCAAGTGCTACGATGATCATCATTTTCGGGAGGACGTGACTTACCGGTATATGGGGATAGGCGGTGGGAACAAATGGAGGCTATTCATGAAATGTGTTCCTTGTTGCAGTTTCCTCATATTACAAGTCGCATGTCTGTGTTAGTCACCTCTAGTGACTCGGGCAGATGGTGCTCGTAAACCTGGGAAGGCCGACCATCTAAGGGCAGAATCCCCCGACAGAAAAGATCAACTGCTGCCTTGCAGGAAGATTGGGGACAATCAAAGGCTAAGGAAAGCAAACCTGAAAAAATGCTGGCTGAAATCGGATGCACTGGGCCACTGGCGCAGAACACAGTGCAACGTATTAACGGGTGTTCAGTCAGAGTGGATCTGACAGACTCTAATTGTGATGTTCTGTCTGTGGGGGCGATCAACACACTTAGCCTGACAGCTGACTTCATATGAGAGTCTGGAATCCTTACTCTGATTGAGTCCTGAACGCAGAGAGAGAGAGAGACTTTCATTTTTGGATGGCAACTGTGGTCTAATATAACCTAGAAGACTGAGTCTAAGACTGAAAGGACTTGCCAAGAAGTAGGCAATTCTCCCAAGACAATGAACAACAAAGGTCAGGTAATAAGGTATCCCAACGTGGGCCTTTGGGGTGAAAGAATTTTTGGCGTAATCACTGTGATGTGATAGTTTTCAAGATACTGGATTTGTGATTGAATGCAGTAGCCAGAAGATGTTTCTTTTTTTCTATATCTATTATTATTAATTTACTTGTGCAGAGTTTAAACAAATGGATTTTTGAATTCAGCATCCATTTAAGCATAGCTGCCAAATACAATTTTAACATTTTATGTTTATTTTTACAAAATTTGAAAGTAATCCACCTATTAATTTGCACCCGAATAATAGTTTAAGAAGGAAGAGGAGCAAGGCACTCATCATCATCATCGAGTGCCTTCTCCATAACAAAGGTTGGCTACCATGGAGCGCCATTCTGCTCTGTCTCTTGCTTTGATGGTGCAGGTTGTCATAGGCTGATTTGTCCATCTTTTGATGTTACTCGTCCATGTTATTCTTGGTCTGCCTCTTCCTCTTTTACCTTGTATTTTCCCCTCCAGGATTACTTTTAGTAGGCTGTTGTGTCTTTTAACATGGCCCAAAAATCGCATTTATCTTGTTTGAATTGTGCTTAGTAGTTCTCTTTTAATTTTTAGTTGTTTTAAGTCTTCATCGTTTGTTTTCTTTTCCTTCCATCCAATTCTACATTTTCTTCTATATATCCACATTTCAAAAGCTTCAATTCTCTATTCTGTTTTATTGTCTAATGTCCATGTTTCAGCACCATTTAGGAATATTGAGAAGATGTAACATTTTGCTATTCTTAGTTTTAGCCCTGGTGTTATTTGTTTTGATGTTAGTATGTTCTTCATGACATTAAAATTACTTTTTTGCCATTCCTACTCTTTTGTTTATTTCAGTTGTACATTTTCCATCACAGGTTATAGTATGTCCAAGGTAGTTGTAGTTCTGAACTGTCTCCAGGTCTATTCCTTCTATTTTGATATCCACTTGTGGGTTTTGAGTATCTTCTTTGTTTATGATCATAGTTTTAGTCTTTTTGATATTCATATCTAGTCCATATTTTTTGCTTGTCATGTTTATTTCATTAAGTAATTGTTGTAGATCTTTAGGATATTCTGCTAGCAGTACAGTATCATCAGCATATCTTAGGTTATTGATTATCTTTCCTTTAATTTGTAGGCCTGGCATCTCTATGATGTTTTTAAAAATTTGCTCAGTGTATAGATTGTACAAGCTTGGTGATAGGATGCATCCCTGTCTTACTCCTCTTTTTATATCAATGGGTGTAGAGTTCTCTTTGTTATATTTTATTATTGCTGTTTGCTCCCAGTATAGATTACATATTAGTTGTATGTCCACGTCATCTAGATGTGTCTCTTTTAGGCATTCTATAAGTTGTTTGTGGTGTACTCTATCAAAAGCTTTGGTGTAGTCTATGAAGCAGGCATATATTGGTTTGTTTACTTCTGTGTATTTTTCGATAAATGTTCTCATGCAGAATATGGCTTCTTTTGTTCCTAAATCCAAATTGCTGCTCATCTAATTCAGTATTGATTTTATTCTGAATCCTTCCTTGTATAACTTTTAGCAAGATTTTTGTAACATGGCTCATTAGGCTTATTGTTCTAAAGTCACTGCATTCAACTGCACCATTCTTTTTAGGCAATGCAATGAAAGTTGATGTTTTTATTTCATTTGGTATGTATCTATCCTGTGTGGTATATGTCGTTGCATATGTCTGTAATCACTTCAATGCCAAAATCTTCTAGTGCCTGTATCACCTCTATCTGTATGCTGTCAAGTCCTGTTGCTTTTCCCTTTTTCATTGTTTTTATAGCTTTTTTCACCTCAGATTTTAAAGCCTGATGTACATATTATAACTGGTTTCTTGTCCCTTTGATCCTGAAATAGTTCTGTTATATATTCCTGCCATCTATCTATAATATCCTTATTGTCCGTTAGGATTTTTCCTTTTTTGTCTGCAATGCATCCACCTTCTGTGGCTTTTTTATTTTTATTAGTCATTCTCTTTATTTCTGTGTGCATTCCTCTTAAGTCTCGTTTGCTTTCCATAGTTTCTATTTCTATACATTTTTGGCTGCGCCAGTCTTTTTGCCTTTTGCACATTTTGCGTATCTCATTATCTATTTTATTGTATTGGGCAGTGTTCTTCGCTTGTCTCCTTTCTTCAATTTTTCTAAAATGTTGTTAGTTATCCATTTTTGTTTTTTGTTCTTTTCTCTTTTGGGTAAGGTGTCGCAGGTTTCTAGTATGCATTTCTTTATGCATTGCCATTTGGTTGTTACTTTTTCATCCGGTTTTTCTCTTCTGTATTGTTCAATTCCTTCTTCTAGCAGCTTCTGGTATGTGTTCTTTACTTGTATTGTATAGGTATCTTTAATATCTTTTTGATTTACAGCTGTTATATCTAATGGATTTTTTTGATGAATTAGACTTTTTCTTGTTTCTCTTTAGGTTAATTTTCATTTTAATCATTACAGGATTGTGACCTGAGTTAATATCTGCTCCTGGGTAGGTTTTGGCTTTCTTTACGCTGTTACGGAACCTTTCTTTTATCATTATGTAATCTATTTGATTCCTCTTCTTACCTCCAAGGCTTTTCCATGTGTATAGTTTCCTTTTCTCTTGCTCAAAGTAGGTGTTACATATTATCAGCCTGTTTTCTTCACAGAATTGTATTAATCTTTCTCCTCTGTCATTTCTTTTTCCTAAACCATGATTTCCTATAATGGTCTTATATCTACCTTTTCCTACTTTAGCGTTCATGTCACCCATTACAATCAAGATGTCTGAAGATTTCACTTGCTTCATAACTTTATTTAGGTCTTCATAGTATGCCTCTATTTGCTCATCTGTGTTGTCTTGAGTAAGTGCATATGTCTGTATTATTGCTATGTCGAGTGGTTTTGCTTTCAACTAGAGTAGTATAATCCTATCACTGTATGTCCAGTGGTTACTTATATATTTTTGTAGCTCTCTTTTTATCAGTGTTCCTACCCCCCTTTGATGGATGTTCTGTTGTGATTCCTGAGTATATAAATGTATATTAGCAAGGCACTAGCCATCTCATATTAATTGTTAATCTAATTGCTCACTTTTTGCTTTTTTGTAAAAAAAAATACTCTGAATGTTTGAAATATTCAATAATGAATTTAATGGATAATGTTTCAAAAAAAAAAAAAAGGGGGGGGGGGGGCGCGTGGGGGTGTTAAATTTAGCATAATATAATTGTAAAATTGAAAAAAAATATGATGATCACGATATTGTATCCTGTTGGAATTTTGCTATAACTAATTAATGATTAATATGAATAGTTTATATTATTATTATGAATTCACACTTAAAATTGATATGTATTTTTTTCCCACACTTATATGTTTGTTTGGTCTGGTGTACATGTTCACCTAAAAAATACACAGAAGGTATGAATGAGACTATAATAGAAAAAATATATATATATATGGAACCAGTTTAAATTAAATGCTGACAACAAATGAAATGGTTGTAAAATAAACATAAAATGGTAGGAGCAACTAAACTAATAGTACAAGACAAACTACAATGTTTCGGCAAAAGCCTTCATCAGGTACAACAAACAAACTATACAAATGAAACAAATAAATTAACGCCAGAAAACACAATGCAGATATAAAAAATGTTGGAAGGAGATGGTGGCCAGTATTTTCATAGAGGTTGGTTTATCATTGAGTGCCATCTCCGCATTGAAGGTTGGCTACCTTGGAGCATCATTCCACTCTATCTCTTGCTTTGATGGTACAGGTTGTCATAGGCTGACTTGTACATTTTTTGATGTTACTTGTCCATGTTAGTCTTGGTCTGCCTCTTCTACTTTGTATTTTCCCTTCCACGATTACTTTTAGTAGGCTGCTGTGTCTTTTAACATGCCCCATACATTTTATTTGTCTTGTTTGAATTGTGTTTAGTAGTGTGTTTAGAGGTTTGTTATAAGAGTAATAGACAATAGGGCAGGTAGTATTTAACTGAACCAAAAGGGGTAAAACAATGAAAAATTAGAGAGTGGGACTCATGAAGAAGGATGAAAGAAGGTGTCCCATAGGCTTGAATGAAAAAGAGGAAAAGAGAGAGAGAAGATAGGAGTGGCACGAGAAAAGAAGAGCAAGAGAGAAAGAAAAATAAAGAAATTTTTCTTTAAAGAAAATGCAGGGAGGAATAGGACACAGGAAGGAAAAGTTATTTTTGATGTTGAATTAGAAGATTTGTGTGATATCTCAATTTATTACCATGTTTGTAAAAGTAGTAAAGTACCCCCGTCACGCCAAGTGGCGTATCGGGAAATATGGTGTTAGTGACCCTATATTTTACAAACTTTCAGCACATGATTTTTGGGGTAATGTGGTCGGTATTACGCCTGTGCTGCTTTACTTTCCCAGAAAAAAAAATCCGGTACCCATTTTACTGCTGGGTGAACCCAGAAGCCGTCGGTTAGGATCGAACCCTACCCCTTGTCCTTTGTAGTCCAGTTTACTAACCACTGAGCTATCGTGGCTCCCACCATGTTTGTAGTTTTTTAAATTCAAGTTCATAATCTCCACTCTGGCTATTATTATTTTGTTTTACCTTATTTACCAACACGTCTTAAATAGGTATGAGAAGCAGCAGTTTTCTTGACCACTGCATTGATCTATTAACTCTTAATGTACTGGCCTAAAATCCACGTTTTACAGAGTATTTTTTAAGAAAAAAATTTAATATCAAAATTTGTAGAATTGAATGAACTTTTTATAAAATTCATTTTAAAAAATATTTTTTCAAGAAAAGTGCAATAAGTAACTCAAAAACCAGGTAAATAAAAAAAAAATAAAATTGAAAAGCATAAAAACAAAAACTGCCCTTGAAATAATATTTACAGGTTTATGTGTGTCTGTAACACTGTCAATGTTGTTTATTGTAAAATATATTAATTTTTACACACAATTATAAAGTTTCAAATGTTTATGCTTAAAACTAAAAATTATGTGAATTAAAAAAATTGTTTATGACTTATGTCCATTTCAGCAAAAAAGAAAAAATAAGGCAGAGTTCACATTATAATAATGTCACAATATTTTTGTAACCCACATATTACAGTGATGCATCATATATACAAATGTGTAGAATTAAATGAACTTTTTATAAAAAGTATTTAGAATAATATTTTTGTTAGAGCAGTTAAATAAAATTACATGAATGACCTGCTATTTCTAGAACTGGAAGAATGAGTGGGCAATGCCCTTTTACCTCAGGTACCCATGTATGTTCTGATGATCTATATTAACATTCAATGAAAAATCTTAATCTGAATTTCCATCCATGTGGTGGATAAATACATCTTCTCATTTTTTAACAGTAATGCGTGAATGAAAAGAGGTCGACCCAGAGAGACACTGAGAAGAACATTGATCAGAAAGGCAAGAGCAGCAGGAATTGGCTCCCTCAATGTGATAGAGTTGCTTGCACAGAACAGAAAAAAATGGCGAGATTTGATAAAAGATCTATACAAGGATTGAAAACTGCTAAAATAAAAATTAAGATAAGAGAAAGAGTATCTGGGTTTATGCCCTATGGGCCAGCTACCGCTTGAAAGGTCAATAGATAGAAAGAATCCATGAATTAATTAATTGTGAGGCTTGTTTGACCATAAATCATTAGTTATGTATATAAGGAAGCCATTTCCTTAAAAGTGAAAATTCAATCACTTGGAATAACACACGAATGAAACCAATTAAAAACACAATGAAGCTGTTTCTAATAACACCGGCATGAATGAGTTACAAAAGTAAACATCCAAAATAGACTGCTTTTCCCAGCTATTATAAGATGAGCTGGAAAGAAAGAGTTAACTCATTCTGGACCACTAACTAACACAACGGCTCCACTTATGAAGGTACTTCAGGACCAAAACCGACACATCAACTTTGACCAAGTATGGTTGAATATTTTAAAGTAAAGTAATGATTCTGTATAAATATTCACCAATACTTGTTTTTGATATCTAGAAAAAGCTTCATAATTACTTCCTTCAATGACCATATGGTATTTTCTTTGTTATGGAGATAGACTGTTTGAATTTTTTATGTATGTTTATTTCTGACAAACGGTGGCCACACACATTATACTATTTCTTGTGCCTAATTTCATTATTTTGTGGACATAAATGCATCAAGTAAAGTGTATTTTCAAGAACTTTAGAGTAAGTTTTGTAAAATTTCGAGAAGAATGGATAGCAACACACTTCTAGTAGGAAAATAGAAGTACGCGAAATATGGTATTTTGAATTGAAAATTATCTGCCTTTGAATATTTTTATACTATTTATAATCAATAATATATTTTTTCCTTCAAATATCATTCAGATTGCTATTTTCATTTTCTGCAACCATTTTCCTTTCCAGTGATGTATAACATGTACCACATTTAATTATATTATTACATGAAATAATGTAAATAATCTAAGGTATGCTGATGATACAGTCTTAATCGCTAAGAGTGAAAATGAGTTACAAGAAATGTTAGACATTATAGTGAAAGAAAGCAAAAATAAAGGACTCAGCCTTAATAGCAAAAAGACAGAAGTAATGGTAACAACAAAGAAAAAGACATCACCTCAGTGCAAAATAAAGACAAGTGGAACAATTTTAAAACAGGTAAATGAATTTCAATATTTGGGAACTTTGTTAACCTCAAATGGAAGATGTACAAAAGAGGTGAGATGCAGAATGGCTCAGGCAAAAGCAGCTTTCCAGAAAATTAGGAAGATACTATACAATCCATTTTTGACAATAGAAACAAGAAAAAGAGTTCTTAAATGTTATGTAGAGACAGTCTTAACATATGGATATGAATCATGGGCAATAGGACAACAGACAAGAAAATCACTGGAGTCTGTAGAAATGTGGTTTTACAGAAGAATGTTGAGAATACCATGGACAGCTAAGAAGAGTAATGAAAACATTCTGAAAGAGGCCAAAACAAAAAGATAGCTAATTTCCAATATTAGGAAGAAACAATCATCATTTTTTGGCTATGAAATGAGAAGAGAACAACTTGAATATCTTGTAACAACTGGGAAAATTGAAGGACGAAGAGATTGAGGGAAGCAAAGATAAAAGATACCAGACAGCTTAAGAGAATGGCTTGACAAAAGAAATGATAAATAACTGTCGTGATTGAAAGTTGTGGAGAGACATGATCACCTACGCCAGCAGGCTTGGTACTTGATGATGATGATTGCGTGAAATTGTAAAATAAAAAATTAATGTTTTCTAAATTGAAAATTAATCTGGTCCAAACCTAAATAATAAGGATAAGTTAACAGCTGAGATCCTCAAGGCAATTGATAGCCATAATCTAATACATCTCCAAAAAATGTTCAACATCATTTGGAAAACAGAGAAGACGCCTCATAAATGGAAAAAAGGAATCATTGTTAAGATCCCAAAAAAGGGCAATCTTAGAGATTGTAACAACTGGAGAGGCGTGACACTTTTGTCAGTTGCCTCAAAGTTATTCTGCAAAATCATCCTAAATAGAATACAGGATTCAATAGATACAGTAATGCGTGAAGAACAGGCTGGGTTTAGAAAAGGGAGAAGCTGTATTGACCACATTTTCACTCTACGACTTATATTGGAGGAACACATTGAAAAGCAAAAACCTTTTGTACTTAACTTCATCGACTTCAAAAAAGCATTTGATAGTATTCATAGAGATTCTTTGTGGAAAATTCTGAAGCAATATGGTTTACCATCAAAAATCATAAATATTATCAAAGACATGTATGATGGTTACACATGTGCAGTTCGAACAGAGGAAGGACTGAGCGAATGTTTCCCAATAGAAACTGGGGTTAAACAAGGATGTATTTTATCGCCCTTGTTATTTGGAATTGTTATGGACTTCATAATGAAGAAATGCTGCACTGGTAATAAAGGCATCGAATGGATACAAGGAGACCATTTGGAGGACCTCGACTTTGCTGATGACATAGTTCTCATCAGCAGTCAGATAAAAACGATGCAGGAAAACACAAATGAACTATCATCAATAGCCAGCAAAATTGGGCTTGAGATCAATCATGAAAAGACTAAAGTCATGACTAGTTTAATTCCAACAGGTGACAAAATATACATGGAAAACAAACCAGTAGAAGAGATCGATCACTTTATCTATCTTGGAAGTCACATTGATCGAGAAGGGGATACGAGCAAAGAAATTAAAATCAGAATAGCTAAAGCAGCAATGTCTTTCAGAAGCCTTGAAAAGTTGTGGAAATCAAAACTTATCAGCACAAACACAAAACTTAGGCTATTCAAATCAAATGTACTATCAACCCTTACGTATGCGTGTGAAAGCTGGAAAACAACAAGAGATATAGAAACAAAGTTGAACGCATTCGAAAATAAATGTCTAAGGAAAATACTTGGTATAGCATGGAACGAATTCAAAACAAATGAGGAAATTAGAGAAATCGCCAATCAACCACTAATATCTTCAGTAATAAAGAAAAGACGATGGTCATACGTTGGACATGTGATGAGAAGAGATAATAACCGAATAGCAAAGCAAGCCCTCATATGGGAAACAACAGGTAAAAGAAAAAGAGGAAGACCCAGGGAGACACTGAGAAGAACATTGATGAGAGAGGCAAGAGCAGCAGGAGTCGGCTCCCTCAATGAGATAGAACTGCTTGCACAGAACAGAGACAGATGGCGAGATTTGATAAAATATCTTTAAAAGAAAACTGCTAGAACAAAAAAATCCATATAGGAGAAGGTGTATCTTGGTCTACGCCCTATGGGCCGGTTACGGCTCGAAAGGTCAATAGATAGAAACCTAAATAAAACCTAAAGTCCACCTAAGTCTGGGAAGAGTTAATCTACAGGGTTGCTGTCACAGGTGTGCTACTTTAGATATTAAATCTTCATATCTGTCATGATCATCAGGTCACTTGTCTTTTGTAAAATGTTGCATTCACTACAGCCTGTCTGAAAGAATCTCTGTCTCTAGCTAGATCTCTTTTGTTGTCGTGTTCGAGATCTCCTTGATTAGTTGAAAACACTTTCTTCTTGGTCTGCACCAGATGTGTTGCCCAGGAACCATACTTTCAATTATTGTTCTTTCTAGCTCTCAATGTTTTTTGATGTGGCCATAGTATTCTAATTTCCTCTATAGAATGATGTTTATAAGCTAGTTCTTTTTAATATTTAAATCTTTTAATATGTTTTCATTCCTCTTTTGCATTATCCAAGAAATCATAAGGATTTTTCTGTAGGATTTTGTTTTGATCAATTTATTTCCCTGTTGTTTGCATGATTGCCCATGATTCATGACCATATGTTGCTATCAAGAAGATAAATGTCCTAAGTAATTTAAATTTTACTGCCTTGCTGGTATAGTGCCAGATGTTCTTCAAGGCATTTAACTTTTGCGTTGCTATTGCTAATCTTCTTTTGATCTCTTTCTGGTAGTCTCCAAAGTTAGTTACTACAGATCCCAGATATGCTAATTTGTTACAATTTCAAGTTTTTCATTACTGATGATTATTTTTGGGTTGGCTTTTCATTCTGTCATTGTGTTATCTCTGTCATATATGTTAAAAATATCCTACACATTTGATTTGTTCCAGTTGCTTTTCTTTTCTTGTCTTTTCAATTAAATCCAGACTGTGGTTGCTTCTTGCTTTGCTAATTTTCATACTTTTAGAATATATCATTTCTTCACTGAAAACCTGTCTAATTTTCAGCTAATTAAAATTTTTTAAATGTGTATTATCCCAATATATAATATTGATAATTATTTTTCCTTTAAATCAATTAATGTATGAATGATGATTACCTGTATGGTTCTTAATCCAGTCCACATAAGGCTGGGTAGGAGTAAAAACCATTGGTTTGGTTGCTACACTACAGGTTTTGTAAACATAGCTAGCTACACCTACAGCCTTCCATGTTTTTGTCTCATCTTGACATGCCACTGGACTGCCACTGTCACCCTGACAAGCACAGAAGGAAATAAATTATTACACTCAACCACTTTTATTAAATTGTATGTGAAATTTATGCTTCAATAAAATATCAGACATTCCAAAAACATTTACAAAGAGAATGTTCAACTGTTATATTACAAATTAAACATTTATTTAAAAACCAACAAGTATTTGATAGTCATTAAGTTATTGAGTTATTTGTAGATCCCCTCTCCAGCAACTCACGCAGTGTCCAGCGATTGACGACTTCAGTTCGGCGTTGGTTGATAAATCTTCTTATACGCCCACTAAGTCTCTCGTTTCTGGCTGTGCCGATATTAACTCCCATCTCTTTCTTCCTAAGGAGTTACGTGGACTCATGGTTGTCGAAGTCCTGTGCCCTACCCACATCTTGGAGGGTATTGATGATGTCCAACCGATCCATTGGCTGACCATCTTCAACGACAGTGCAGCTAGTCAACTTGTCTGCTTTTTCATTTCCCTGTACTCCTGCATGGCGAGGGACATAAACAAAGGTGAACTTACATATTTTTTACTTCTGCAATGACTCTACCCATTGCATGCATACAAAGCCCGCCTCCACGTTTTTTTATCATGCTCACTGAAAAACTTAGTATGCAGGCGTGGGTGTAGTTTTGGGACTCTAACCAGATGAATGCTCTGGTCACTGCCATCACCTCCATCATCATACTACTCATGGGAATAACATATGCACCACTATCTTTTTTCATTGTTCTGCCTGTCAAGCATGCTGTAAATACCCATGCACTCTTTTGGTGTCGATTATGGATCCGTCTATATAGATGACTGCATCTTTCTCATTAGTGTTATTCCAGATGGGACCGTTGACTTCCAGATTTACCACGACTGAGTTCTATTCCCTACATTTCCTGTTGAGTGTGAGACACACAAGAATGTGCCTCTGAATGATGTAGGCACTGGTATCCACTCCTCTCCAGTGTTGATATTGGTAGGCCCCCAGACCTGTTTGATAACATCTTCTACTTGGCCCACCTATGATTTGCCGCTTTTTAGCACACCTTTACCTGTGTTGAGCTTGTGGTGCAATGAATGCTCTTTATCTGCAATTATCTTCAGGTATGCTCGTGCCCTCAAAATCTTGATACTATCATCAATGGATGAAAAGTCAAGAAGATACCTCATTGCTATACAAGGAGTGTCCCTCGTACACCCCATAGATAATGTGCATAGCATCATTCTGTATTTTCTCCAGCCTGTCAATTTGTGTTGTACTGACAGTAAGAATTGCTAAAGCATACTAGTTTGGTGCGAGGACCAGTCCCCGGAACAGAAGGGTAAATAGCTTCTGCTCAATGTTGGCAGCTGCATGACCTTCAAGGCTGCTAATTCTTTGTAGGCTTTTGTTATCACATGGTTGATGTGGTCCCTAAAATACAGGCTGTAATCAAACTTAACTCTTATGTACGTCATCAACTGTCCCAGTTCACCTCATCAGCACCCATTCGTACCACTGGTGTTTCCGTGTTAACGATATGATTGTTAAGGGAAAATCATGCAACTGATGCTTTATTAGGATTTACCAATGTACCTGACACTCCACACCAGGAAGAGATGCGATCAAGTTTGCAGTGTGGATGCAATTACCTATATGTCTCTTCCCAGTCAATATACCAGAATATCATCAGCAAAAGTCATAGTCCTTCCCCTCCCATCCAGTTGTTCTATGATCGTTATTGCGTACATATTAAATAGAACTGGTGACAATGGTGAGCCTTGTGGCAGCCCTGGATAAATGGATGTTGGCTCAGATGATCAACTTCCACATCTGAGTATCACCATCCCCTGAAACAGTGCTGCAGTGATCCATCTAATAAGGAAGGGGTACACCACCAGTTTGAGGAGCATGTGCTTGAGGTATTCAAATGGTACCTGTTGTATGCATCCTCCAGATCTATAGTAGCAGCACATGTCTCCTCTCATCTGTGGATACCTTCAAAGACGTCATAGGCGAAGACTGCTGCATTGAGCCATGTCTCTTTGTTATAACTGTAACCTCAGTCTGTGGGTGGGAATGCACGTTTCTGTTCAAGGTGAAGTTGACATGTGAGTATACATGCAACTATTTTCTCCAGCAGCTTCCCTGCAGTGTTCTGCATCATGATGATTCCATAGGCACTGATCTGAGAATGGTCCTTGTTTGGCTTTGATAGTGGTAGTAAGTAGCTGTAGCCATTCCTCTTTTATCTGAACAGTCTGAATACTGCCATTAAACTCTTTGGCCAGTTTTTTCAAGTCGTTATCAGCTAAATCACCTATGTCATCGTATCGAACACCATCTGGACCAGGAGCAGTGTTGTGTGACCTTTTATGTGGTGTGTGAATGGCAGATGTTCTCCCAGCACTACATCCTCACACAATTCTGAACGTGACTTCCATATCCTCATTCTTACAGCCTCATTTCTTTGGTCAGTCTGCTCAATGCAAGCAAAGCATTCTCTTTGCTCTCATCAGACTTCTGCCATATCTGGAAGTCTGGTATGCCTCTATGTCATGTTGTGCCATTCATGCTTTGATGAAGACACCAGAATGTAGCTAGCAATTTTTCTAAGCACATTTTTTGGCAAAAATCATCCCACTTGGCATCCTTGGCCTGTTTTGCACATAGTTTAAAGTGCATAATTTTATGGTCAACCTCATCTTTTAGACGCTTCAAGAGCTCAGGTTGTGTTCTTTCATTCCTTCTGGCTTTCTGCCATGTCTTGGGCATTTGTCCCTTGTTCTGCCAAGCTTCCTTGACTTCTACGTTCCACCAGGGCAGCTGCATCCATCTCTCCTGCCTTCTGTGAGGGGCGCTCTTTTTCTTATGTCTGATTTTTTCTAATGAAGTTCTGGTTCTCATAGTGGAATGTGTTGAGCTTGCTTTTCTGACTTCTATTTCTGCCTTTCTCAATTAGGAGGACACATGGATAGTGATCACTTCCGTGGATCCCAGTACACTCCGCCTGCATACCAGTGCGAAGGTGAAAGACACCATTGTTAGGTGTATGTCACTATCAGAATTCCCAGTTCAAGTGGTCTTTCTGGTTGCCATTCCATTATTCAAGCACACTAAATCAGCCAACACCAGTGCGTTCTATAGCTCTTCTCCTTGCTTGTTGGTTATGACATTACCCCACTGGTTGTCTTTAGCATTAAAGTCTCAGCAGAAAATGTTGTTCTCCTCCTTGAATGCGAAGAGATTCTGCCATTGTTGTGTGTCCACCTTCCCTTTACAGGCATACACATTTACAACCATGAAAGGAGTTTGGATCTGCACCCTAACTGCATGTAGCTGCAAGTCTTCATTGTCCCATGCAGACATATCAACCTCAGCTGTCCCCATGTTGTTTTGCACAAGGATGATCTGTCCAAGGTGTCCTCTATTGTAGAAACAGTGAAATCCAGGGGCATTAACTATCCTATCACCAAGAAGTGTTTCTTGCAAAATCATTATATCAGCAACGCACAGTAGCTTATCAAGAATGGGCTATCGTTGATTTATGAAGCACAGTTCCAGTATGTAATGCACACATACTTTAGGCCTAGCCTCTCACACTTCAAACGTTTTGTACACATTACGAAACATTTGCCTTTTCTTGTTTTCCTTATTTGATGTTGTCGTTTAGGCTTCATCTGTATACTTCTTTTTGGCATTGTTGATTCTGTCACTGAAAGGCGATGTTGTGGATGGTCTAGAATCATGTACACTCACTCAGTCGCATGGTCCAGTACCCGTTTCCACGTTATAGATTGGCCAATGCCAGTCAATCAGCTCTTTGGCACGTGGATACACTGTGAGCTTTTTATTTTCTTCATTGATGTTATTATAGATCCAATGCAATTTTAGCTGATGCCCTTTGGCCCAATGCCATGTAGTAGTATATGCAGGTATTTCTAAGTTCTGCTGTGGTTCCATACAGAGTATTCCATTTGGAGGGTCTTTGAGGAAATAGTGTTGTTCTGTTGTCGATGAGCTTTGGGTATTAAAACAGGTGGTGTTCTACAGTTTCTTGTGGGTGATCACTGAATGGACATACTGGTGTATATGCTCAATGCGGCAGTATTTGCCTATGATGTCTTCGAAGGCTTCCACAGACGAGAGGAGACATGTGCTGCTGCTATAGATCTGGAGGATGCATACAACAGGGTACCATTTGAATATCTCATGCATATGCTTCTCAAACTGGCGGTGAACCCCTTCCTCATTAGATGGATCGCCGCGGCACTGTTTCAGAGGAAGGTGATACTCAGATGTGGAAGTTGGTCTTCCGAGCCAACATCCATTTGTCCTGGGCTGCCACATGGCTCACCATTGTCACCAGTTCTATTTAACGTGTACACAATAACGATCACGGCCCAACAGCTGGACGGGAGGGGAAACTATGACTTTTGCTGATGATATTCTGGTATATCGACAGGGAAGAGACAGACGGGGAATCGCCTCCACAATGCAAGACGAACTCGATCGCATTTCTTCCTGGTGTGGGGTTTCAGGTGCCTTTGTTAATCCTAATAAAGCATCAGTTTCATGGTTCTCCCTTAACAATCATATCTTTAATACAACCACACCGGTAGTACGAATGGGAGCTGATGAGGTGACCAGGGACAAGTTGATGACATACCTCGGAGTTAAGTTTGATCGCAGCCTGTGTTTTCGGGACCACGTCGACCATGTGATAACAAAATCCCGCAAACGATTAGCCGCCTTGAAGGTCATGGCAGCTGCCAACATCGAGCAGAGGCTACTTACTCTTCTGTTCCAGGGATTAGTCCTCCCACCAATCGAGTATGCCCTGGCCATTCTTACTGTCAGTACGACTCAAATTGATAGGCTGGAGAAAATACAAAATGAAGCCATGCGCATTATCCTGGGATGTACGAGGGACACTCCCTGTGTAGCAATGAGGTATCTTCTTGACTTTCCAACCATGGATGACAGAATTAAGATCTGGAGAGCACGAGCATACCTGAAGATTAGTACAGATACAGAGCATCCATTGCACCACGTGCTCAACACAGAGAAAGGTACCAGGCTAAAAAGAGGCAAATCATGGGTGGGCCGGGCAGAAGATGTCATCAAACAGGTCATGGGGCTTACCAATATCAGCGTTGGTGAGGAGTGGATACCGGTGCCTACGTCATTCAAGGGAACTTTCTCATGTATTGTCACACTCGACAGGAAAAGTAGGGAACAGAACCCGGTCGTGGTTAATGCTGAGGTCAACGGTCTCATCTGCGATAATACCGATGAGAAAGATGCAGTCATCTATACAGACGGATCTGTAAGACGACACAAAAGAAGTGCATGGGCAATTACAGCACGCTCAGCAGGCAGAATAGCCAAGGAAGACAGTGGTGCATACGCCATGACCACGAGTAGCATGACAATGGAGGTGATGGCAGTGACCAAGGCATTCAAATGGCTAGAGTCACAAGACTACATCCACGCATGTATACTGAGTGATTCGATGAGCATGATAAAAAAAGTGGAGGCGGGCTATGTACGCATGCAATGGGTAGAGTCGTTGCAGAAATCCAAAATACGTAAGGTCACCTTTGTCTATGTCCCTGGACATGCGGGAGTACGGGGAAATGAGAGAGCGGACAGGTTGGCTAGCTGCGCTGTCGTTGAGGACGGGCAACCGATGGATCGGGCGGACATCATCAATGCCCTTCGAGATGTTGGAAGAGCACAGGACTTCGACAAACACAGATCAACGTCACTTCTTCGGATGATGGAAATGGGAGTTAAGATGGGCACAGCCAGAAATGAGAAACTTGGTGGCCGTGTAAGAAGACTTATCAACCAACATAGAACTGGAGTCGTCAGTCGCTGGACACTGAGGGAATTGCTGAGGAGGGGATCTGAGCACCTATGGACATGTTCGGAGTGCAATGATGATGACCCGCAAATAACTCAATAACTCAATAACTGGTGTATGTACTTTGTCTAGATCCTCTCTTAGCTAATGTATCTGCCTTATAATTTCCTGGTATGTTTGAGTATCCCGGTATCCATTGCATTACCAATCTTATGTCTTGTGTTTCAATGAGTTTGTCTGTATCTATGGTAAGCTGTATGAGTTCTGGTTTGCTTGTTTTATTTCCCAGTGCTTGCAGAGCCGATTTGGAATCTGTAAATATGACTGTGTTTCTTTTCTTCAATGGTATAGTATCGAAAATGGTATTTAAATAATAAATTGCTGTTTCTATAGTTGTTATTTCTGCTTCATAATTGTTACAAACTTCACCACAAGGGCCACATATTTCTTCTCGGTTCCATCTGGATAATGTAGTAATATTCCATATCCAGCTTTTGAAGTAGCATTGGTAGCTGCACCATCTGTGTATATATGTATCCAATCCTCTGGATAAGTATCTATTGTTTTCCTTGCTGCTAGTGTTACTGATACTGGGTCTGCATTTTTATCTGCTCTGTCACATATCTCTAAATTGATTTCTGGATTTTTTAATTCGTACTTGGTGGCATTTCTTTGATGACTCTTGATGTTAGTTGCCGTTTATCAGGTAGATGGTACTTCTCTTGTATATTTCTAACATGTTGTAATACTGACATCTTAATTCTTTGTTTTGAGTCCATATATTTACTAATTTTCTGTTAGGGTGGTCTTTCTCCATTTTTTTTACTTTCATAGAGCCCAATAGCGGCCCTGTTCCTCCTCATCTCTAAAGGTTCCACATTGCAGTGAATTTTGCATGCTGCAGCAATTGGAGTGGACCTATTTGCACTACTGATGAGTTGTAATGTATTATTTATTGTGTATCTTGTCCAGTGACATGTTAGTTGTTTTGCTGCATGTCACTAGAAAGCGATTTATCATGATCCAAAACAGAGCTGACATATCCCAGATAGAGATTTCTAAATGTCTCTTTGTCTGCTCTCCATAAGGTACTGGAAAGCCTTTCATTAGTTGCAGTCTTCATGTTGCCTTCTTAGTGAATTTTCTTATGTGTTTCTTGAGGTTCAGTTGTCGGTCTAGTTGTATTCCTAAATATGTAGGGTGTTCCTATTTTTGTAGACTATTGTGTTGGAGATTGAGTTTGATGTTTGCCTTAGATATTTTATTACTTCTGGTAAATATATACTGTTTTCTGTATATTTACTTTTATTTTCCAGGTATTACAGTATTCTTCTAGGTGTCTCAGGTCTTTGTTTAGTTGTGCTTCAGCTGTTCTAATATGTTCATTTGTACTTCACATGACCTGATCATCCACATAGAGAGTTTTTTTGTTTATCAGGGTTTTGACCTGATCATTGGTCAATCTGGTTTTTGGTTCAGAAGGCAATGGGGAACTATATATGTTCAGAGTGCAATGATGATGACCCGCAAATAACTCAATATCAAAAAAAGGGAACAACTGTGGTGATCCCTGTGGTAATCCTTCTGCTAGCATCTTTGATATGGATTCATTTAATTTAGTTTCTATTGTTCTGTCAACTAGGAAATATTTTACCCATTTGTACAGTTTCCCATGTGTATCTCTCATCTTCATTAAAAGCCCCTTACGCCAGACTCTATCATAAGCCTGCTGCAGGTCCACTAGGATGGCTAAGGTATGTTGTCTCTTCTGAAATCCATCTTGGACTTGTATTAACCTGAGGATTTGGTCTCCTGTGTTATTGCCTGCCCTGAAACCAGCTTGTTCGTAGCACAGGGTATTAGAGTTTTCCAGATACCAGTATAGTCTGCTATTGACCATACTCTCAGCTATTTTACCTATGCAAGATGTTAGGGATAGGGGATGATAGCTTCTTGGAGTTGTTCTTCTTGAGCAATGGCACTATATGGCACTATATAGGCATTTCTCCATGTCTTGGGAATTTTGTTTTCTTTCCATGACTTGCTGATCAGTCTGAGTATCTTTCTTTACCTGACTTGCTGAGATGCTTTTATCATCTCATTGCGTATCTTGTCAGGAACTTGGGATTTTCTACATTTTAATTTTCTTAATGCCTTTTCTAGTTCCCTCATGTTAAAGTCTTCTTCAAATATTACAGTATTTGTTGTTGGAGCTCTTTCAATTAATTTTAAATTATATAGATGAATTTTATAAGTTTATGTAAGTTTGCTTGCTCTGTTGACTGAAGCAAAGTAGCTATTAAATTTTTTAACTATAATTTTTGTAGAGCTGGTGATTTCATTTTTAAATTTGGTTTAGGGTTTGGTTCTCTTTTATCACCAGACAAATGTTGCATAAGTCTCCAGGCTTCATTTCCTTCATGTCACAGATCAAGTTTATTGCATGTTTCTTGCCATTTCTCTTTCTTTGCTTTTTTTTTAAAACTAGTTTTACCTTAGCACTAGCCTTATAGCTTATTTTATTAGTCAAAGTTGGATTCTTTCTTTTTTTCTGATACTGTTGTCTGCAGTTCTGTGTTCCAAAACATTTTCTTCATTCAGAAGCACAAATCAATGAAATTAAACTTTTGCCAACGAACCAGCGAAAAGATACAGCCATCTTGCATCGCACTGTAAGCTCAACCTTAAAGCACAATGAATTTAAAGGTTTTAAGCTATAAGTAAATTACAAATCAATGGTGTCAAAAAATTCTGAATGTTACATTTCTCCTCCAAGCCAGATATTAAGAAATAAAGAATAGGACAAGTACCTAAAACTTTTTATAAATATTAATTGGAAAAATTACAATGGTCAGACAATTTCTAGTTAAATAAACTGCAACAGAAACTCAACTCCAAGAGTGCATGAAATGTGTTTGAGCAAACTACTGCACACAACACAACCATACATTGACTATAGGATAAAAGCAAGAAAAAAATTGAGGATTACTGAGAAATATTGTCAAACTAACATATAATATAATAACGTCCAAATTAAATTACAACTAATTTCTAATTAATAGCCAAGTGCAATTGAAATTATTACATTGTGTATCATAATAAAATGTCATTATCATTCTATTATTGGCCACCATACCTAATCAATGGTTATCTGAACTATTCAATTGTGGTCATTTTGCCGTGTGCATCAATTTGTTTTGTTTATGAGAGGTGAAATTATAAAAAATATAGGTATGAAATTAAGATTTCAACAATTTCATGCAAAGCTTTACAGGGAAAGAAAAATGTATGAAGTAACCACTGAACAAATTGTGCCTTAACTTTTATCTTCATAACGTCTAATATTATTTTGCTAGTTATCCCATAAAATTCTGACATGACTATGACTGTAACGTATCCTTATTCTTACAAAGGTCTACTGAATGAAATATATTGTTAGTTTGATCATGTATATTGACCATGACTCTTACACAAAGCCAGTGTACTGGAGTTTTACCATCAACTTCAACATATATGGCCCTTTTCATCTTGTCAGACAGTTTAGTGGAGGCTATTATGTATTTTTATTTGGAGGTTTTGTTTTTGTCGGACAGCTTCTCTTGTGGCTGATTCTACCAATGTTTGACAAACACACATGGCCACAGAATGAACAAGTCAGACCCACTGATCCATAGGGTTTTTCATCTTTTATCATGAGTCTTTTCTCTTTTTTGTTTTGCCATACTCAAGCCTCAAATAATGTTATGCCATTTTTTAAATACTAGCTCTCCATGATGTGCGATCTCTTACCAGGTGTTCCTAGTCATTTTCACAGATGGATAAGTCATTCAGAGATGATTTACAACTGTAACAACTTATAACTAAAATACCTAAACATGATATTGTCATAGAAATGGGTGACTTTTAAGCTAAAGAAGGAAAAGACAACACAGGAGCTGTGAAGGCAATGGGGAAAGAAGGAATTGATACAACAAGCCAAAATGGAGAAAGATTAATTGAATTAATTTTAACAGAAGGATTGATTATAGGTGGAACATTATTCCCACACAAGGAGATACACAAAACAACTTGGTTATCTCCTGATGATAGAACCAAAAACCAGATTGACCACAATGGTATTAGAAGGAAATTTAGAACATCTTTGATAGATATACGAGCATATAGAAGGGTAGATGTTAACAGTGATAATAATTTATGTATTGGAATGATAAATTAAAACTGAAAGGCCAACACAAAAAAAGTGAAGTCTCGTAAGATGGATAGCCACAAACTGAAAGACAAAAACGTTAATAGAAACTTCAACCTGGAGCTCAATAACCACTATGCTGTGCTTGGTGACCTAGATGAGAAGACCATAGATGAAATATGAGAATTTCACAGCATAGCCCTAATGTCATCGTAGAAGCCTCTGCTGGGTTTAATAAAACAGAAAGAAAATCATGGATTTTTTACATTACATGGAAACACATAGAAGTCCCATAAATGATTCGCTTCCAGAGGTTTATGATGTAAACAAAGCAGTTTTGTCATTGCAAGTGAATAATGTCCACACCTATAATTGGTCAGGATTGTGTAGCAGCAGCAGCTTTATAGCGAACACAGAAAACATCATAGGATTGTGCTGTTCTGAAACAGCTATGCCATGCTACCCTAGAATTGCCTTTAATGGGATTACTGTGACCACAAACCACTCTCCATGTGTGTGCCACATATTTACACCCCAGAAAGAAATACTGAATATAACAACATCATATGCCGTCTGTGATATTAATGACCACAAACCAGGAGCCTCCTGTATGATTGATACAACTGTTGCACCAAGCACTTCATCAGCAGAGCCATATCTATGGAATGTTAATCTGACATTGTTCTTGAATGATGTCCAATTAATGAGACATCAGAATCGTGTGGCAGCAGCTACAAGAAGGGAGCAGAGAACATCAAGTTCTGCTGCTATAAAGGAGACTTGTCTTGCTATCCCAGAATTGCCTTAAATGGGATCAATGTAGTTGAAAACTTCTCCTCTTGTGTAAACTACACATTCACATCCAAGAGTGAATCAGTGAAGGTCACAAAATCATATTCTCTATGTGGTTTTACTAACTACAGGTCAGGTGGCTTCTATTGGATTGGAAATGATAACTTACCACCACTGTGTGTCTATATGTTTGGAATTGGAGTCATCAACGATGGCCTAACATCATCAAGTGCTACGACGATCATCATTTTTGGGAGGACGCGAACTTCCATGGTATATGGTGGATAGGCGGCTGGAACCATTGAAGGCTATGTCTGAAAAGTGTTCCTTCTTGCAGTTTCCTCATATTCCAAGTCCGGCTTGTTGCAGGAGCTACTGAGTTAAGTGCTCTGTGCACACCGTGAGCTGTGTGTCTCATCCGTTTTGATCCTGTTTCGATATCCCGCTTGTTTACGATGAATGATAATATCGTATGACAGGGAACAGTTGGCTGTGGTCACTTTCTGCGCGGTTTCGCCTTATGTCTTTTGGCGTGTGCTGAGACTGCTACGATGGGGACTACAGTTACCTTTCTTTGTTTGGGAGATGTGTTAGTAATTCGGATGATTCCACTGGCACGGGCGGTTGAGCAATTATGGATTTTAATTCGTTTGCAGTGATACCGAGGCCTTTCATAACCAATAACCAATAACATAGAAGAAAGGATAGAAGCAAAAGACATTTATGATGACTGTAAAGACAGATCTTGGAAAAGATCTGGCAAATAACACACAAAGAACTAGACAACAAAGTAAAAAGCGCGGCCAGAAGAGATAAAAGAACCTATATAGATAACCCGGCAATAAAGGCAGAGAGAGCACCCATGACAGGTAAT
Source organism: Megaustenia siamemsis (assembly GCA_032433765.1). Lineage (NCBI taxonomy): Eukaryota > Metazoa > Mollusca > Gastropoda > Stylommatophora > Ariophantidae > Megaustenia > Megaustenia siamemsis. The sequence continues at coordinate 33,885,784 of JAVIAB010000041.1, read as the reverse complement.
AGTAAAACTCTTTATAAAGTACAGAAGATGATACAGAAGAAGTGACAATGAGCTGAACACTTTAAGGAAATTCTTAATCATCCAATATTAAGGCATTTTATAGATTTTACAGCCAAAACACCAACCTCACAATTAGATATAAATTTAGATAACCTCAATTTGAATGAAATAGAGACAGCGATAAAGCTCAAGGCTAGCAATATGGTTAGCCGCAATAGCTCAGTGGTTAGTGAACTGGACTACAAAGAACAAGAGGTAGGGTTCGATCCCAACCGACGGCTTCCGGGTTCACCCAGCCTTAAGTGGGTACCTGATTTTTTTCTGGGAAAGTAAAGCGGCACGGGCATAATACCGACCACATTACCCCAAAAATCATGCGCCGAAGGTCTTTAAAATTTATGGTCACTAACACCATATTCCCTATACGCCACTTGGCGTGACGGGGGCTCTTTTTTTTTTTTTTTTTTTACTAGCAATAAGGTTGCAAGAGAAGATGATATAACCTCCAAGATGCTTGTTAAAAGCAATAGATAGCCATAACTTAAAACACCTGCAAAAAATATTTAATGCAATATGGAAAGAAGAAAGGTACTTAATTTACATGGTGGAAAAGAGGTATAATTAACAAAATTCCAAAGAAGGGCAATCTCAGGAATTGCAACAACTAGAGAGGCATGACTTTTCTATCAGTTGACTCTAACATAATCTGTAAGATCATCATGGACAGAGTCAAATATGCCATAGATACTGTTATGCAGAACAAACAGGATTTAGAAAAGGAAGAAGCTGGCTTTGTCATATTTTCACCCTAAGAATTATATCGGAAGAACATACAGAATAACAGAAACCACTTCTTCTAAATTTCACTGAATCCAAAAAGGCTTTTGATAGCATACATAGACTTATTGTGGAACACAGACAATATGGAATACAACAAAAAATGATCAATATCATCAAAGATCTGTATGATGGCTATTCATGTTTGTTCGCACAAAGGTAGGATTGATTGAATAGTTCCAGATTGATACCAGATTAAAACAAGGATGTATTTTATTTCCCTTGTTATTTGGAATTGCCACCGACTTAATTATGCAGATATGCTGTACAGGCAAAGGCATTGGATGTAAACTAAGAATAGCAAAATGTTACATCTTCTCAATATTCCTGTATGGTGTAGAAATATGGACATTAGACAAGAACACAGAACAGAAAATTGAAGCCTTTGAAATGTGGATTTATAGAAAAATAGTTAGAATTGGATAGAAAGAAAAGAAAACAAATCATGAAGTTTTAAAACAACTAAAAATGAAAAGAGAACTACTAAACACAATTAGAACAAGACAAATGAAATTTTTGGGGCATGTTAAAAGACACAACAGCCTACTAAAAGTAATATTGGAAGGGAAAATACAAGGAAAAAGAGGCTGAGACAGACCAAGACTAACATGGACGAGTAACATCAAATGATGGACAAGTCTTCCTATGACAATCTGCACCATCAAAGCAAGAGACAGAGTGGAATGGCGCTCCATGGTAGCCAACCTTTGATGCGGAGATGGCACTCAATGATGATGATGATGATTTTGTGGATGACATAGTTCTTATCAATAGTAATGTAAACATGATGCAAGAAAAAACATATGTCCTGTCATCAATGTCTAGGAAAATAGGACTTAAGATCAACCAAGAAAAAACATATGTCCTGTCATCAATGGCTAGGAAAATAGGACTTGAGATCAACAAAGAAAAAACATATGTCCTGTCATCAATGGCTAGGAAAATAGGACTTGAGATCAACCAAGAAAAAAACATTTGTCCTGTCATCAACTAGGAAAATAGGACTTGAGATCAACCAATAAAAAACATATGTCCTGTCATCAATGGCTAGGAAAATAGGACTTGAGATCAACCAAGAAAAAAAAAAAGTAATGAAAATAATAAATTTGCCCAGAAGAAAAAATCTACCTTGAAGGAAAAGCTGTGGAGGAAGTAGATCATTTGTATATCTTGGAAGCTGCAATATCAAGGAGACACAAAGAAAGAAATTAGAATCAGAATAGCAAAGGTATCAATGACTTTTAGAAACCTTGATAAAATATGGAAATTAAAATTACTAAGCACAAAATAGAGAGTAAAAAAATATAGGCCGACCTAGAGAAACGCTAAAAAACACACTGAGGTGAGAGGCAACAACAGCAGGCATCAGCTCTCTCTCACTGAGATTGAGCAACTCGCCCAAAACAGAACAGTGTGGCAAAACACAATGCAAGTCTGACACGTGAAAGATCAGTGGACACAAGTCTAGATTTTCTGCCCTATGTGCCATGCTGAAGAACAGAGACACTGAGAAGAACATTGATGAGAGAGGCAAGAGCAGCAGGATTCGGCTCCCTCAATGAGATAGAGCTGCTTGCACAGAACAGAGACAAATGGCGAGATTTGATAAAATATCTTTAAAAGAATTGAAAACTGCTAGAACAAAGATTCAGATAAGAGGAGTATCTTGGTCTACGCCCTATGGGCCGGCTATGGCTCGAAAGGTCAATAGATAGATAGATAGATGTGCCATGCTCAGCTTGAAAGGACAATATATAGTGTCCTTTAGTTTTCTAGCCTCTTGTTACATTAATGGCCTTTATGTCTTCACAGGTAGTTGGAAACAGGTAGATATTGATCTTCAATAGTCTAGTGCTGTTTTACTAACCAGCTTCTCTCATTGCTGTGTGTGCCATATTGGAATGACAGTTCTGGCTGCACAAATGAACAAGGCAGTTTATGTTGAGGAGTCTCACCTCTTTTCTTTTGCATTTTTTCTTTAACTTTAACTTCAACTTCATTTTTTTTTTCAAATGTTAAGTCGTTTCTTCTCCAAGCATTATAATAAACTGCCAACCTTTCCCAGTCATCTTCACTAATTCAGAATTCACTCAGGGATGTCTTGCAGACACCTTTGTATCTCAATTTTGGTCTAATTTTGGCTGCTACCCATCCATAAGTTTTCCATACAATATGTTCTTAGGAATGTATGTTGAAAGCATTAGTTTAAAACTGCTGAAAGTATTACTGACTTTTAAATAATTTATTACTGTTTTTTTTAATATAGTTTATTACTGGGTTTTTTTTCACCATCCTATAGTACTAAAATGTTTGTTTTCGTATTCTATGTTCATATAGTATGTGTATTATGTATTAAACAATTTAAGTCAAAAACTTCTACAATTTGTCCATTTCAACTGTTTTTGCAAATCTAGCTAATTGTCAGGATAACAATAGCCAGTAAATGAATTAATCAGTAAATGAATTAATTGAGTCTAGTCTACATAGCATATGTGAGAACAGGAAGCCAACAAATGCAAGTGCCAAAGCTAACTGAAAGATGCTTCAAAAATGAATAACACAGCACACACAAATCTAGTAATAAATTAAAATACAAGACAAACTGTTAAAAACTAAAAAACCAAAAAAAAAAAAAAAAAACCACATGAAACACAAATGCAATAAAAGCCAAGTTGTAGAGAGTATCTACAACTCTAATGATGAACCATATTTAACTTTGAGCAGCCAATGTCAACTGAAAATGTTTAAATGACTTTGTAACTTAAATCTATATATTTCAGTTACGAAACAATTTCATTTCTCTGATTATTAAATTGCACTCAACACAGCAATCAATTACAAAGATAAAGCTGATGTGGATAGAGCATATTCTTTGAAACTGTCCAAACAAATACTGGAACAGACAAGAAAAGATGAGAGGAAAACTGAAAAGCACCTATTACAGGGCAGTGCTAGTGTTGGTCAGAGAACCAGGATCGTGGATATATTTAAGATGTGTCAAGAAGAAGAAATTAATGTTTTTATAACAGGGAACTGCTATAGCTACAATAATTATTCTATCTATTGTCCTTTCGAGCCGAAGATGGCACATAGGGCAGAGCCACAATCTCAAAAACAGAAACCTTGTGTGCCAAAATGGCACATATTGCAGAGATCACTGCTTCTAAAATCTTTGGCTGTTTCCATAACAATAATTTTTACAATGACAGCTTGTCAAGCCATCAAAACCTCCTTAGTTGCCTCTTATGACATGCCTGGAAGGTGACATTGTCACTATTCTTTGCTTCCCTCAAAATGAGGCCCTGGTAACACACAGGAGATACAATAATTATTAGAGATCTAAAATAAAATATTGTCATTAATACAAGTTTTTCTTTGATACTGCAGGTCCCTGTACTGTTTCTAGGTATACTGGTAGGTATACAGAGTAGCATCATGGTACAGACCATCATTATTTATTTGACATTCAAATGAAAATGATGGCTCACTAAATAACAGATAAGCAAATGGTGAGTTGACTGGAGCAAGAAGAAAGCAGACAAAAAACGAAAAAGAAAATGATAAAGCCAGCTGGAAAAATAAACTATAAATGTGAAAAAAAAAGAATAAAAATAAGCAAGAACAAAATAATAACTAACTGAGCAGGCAGCCACAAGACCATTAAAATATCCTGCACACATCTCATTAGGCAGCAGACGACCATTCCACATGTAGCTACTGTTACATTTCCCAGTGTCCCACAGTGTCAGTTTTGTCTCCTGCTGGTGTTCTGATGTCTCACCTGCAAGAACATTAAAAACATAATGTACCATGTAGCTACTTTAGCGCAGGTCAAATATCACTTTTATGAACTCCAAATAATACAGTACATAATAAATGAGTCCGTTATACCACAGCAAAACATTTCAATTCAGTTCATTTTTAACTATTAAAATCCTAATATTAAAGATACTCATTGAGAACAATAAGCAAAACAAGTTAAAGAATTAAATACTTGGGAAATATTGTAGAAGCAAATGGAACAATTGAGAATGATATTGAGAATTGATGCAACAAAGCAAACCAAATAATATGATATAGGCCTATATGTGTGCTATGGGCCTTATGGGTGTTAACCCATTATAAAAAAACAAATGTGATGATGGATACAAAAAAGCAATATACAACTCAGTTACATTTGCCTATGTTGTGTTACAGTGCCAAACACACACACTAACTGCAAAGTGAAAGAACAGAACTACTGAAATGGGATATGTTTTGTTATGTTAAATTAGGATCATCATCACAGCACCATTAGGTGCTCCAATCTTCTCATCAAAATGTTCATCAGCACACAGCGACTAATTGTGCCAGTTCAGTGTTGTACAGAACAGAGGCAAATGGCAAGATTTGATAAAATATCTTTAGAAGGACTAAAAACTGCTAGAATAAAAATTTAGATAAGAGAAAGAGAATCTGGTCTATGTCCTATGGGCCGGCTATGGCTCGAAAGGTCAATAGATAGTGTTGATTGATAAATCCTCTCATTCGTCCAGAATATTGCTCTGTTCTGACAACACTGGCCTTCACACCCAGTTCAAACAGCCTACACAGCCATATATTTGAACTTCTGTCAAAGTCCTTTGTTTGACTCATCTCTCATAGATTGTTAATGATATCTCCCAGATAATGTGGATGTCCAGCAGCTAATATTGCTGAACTCGCAAGTCTGTCTGCTCTGCCACTACCCTCAACACCAGCATGACCCAGGACATACATGATAATGATACTGCAAATCTTGGATCTCTGTACTGATCCCAAACATTGATGACAAATTAGGCCTGACACTACTTTGTGGATCATGCTCATTGAGTCACTCAGCACACACACATGAATACAATCTTGAGTCTCCACCCAATCAAAAGCATTTGTCACTGCTATTATTTCCATCTTCAACTACAGGTCATCAATGCATAGGTACCACTATCCTCGGTAATAATTCTGCCATTAGATCAGGCAGTGAATGCCCAAGCACTCCACTGATGGTGTACCACACCTGTATAGGCTAGCATGTCCATATCACTGCAATTTTCACAAATGAGGGCATTTACTACTGGATTAACTACAATTGGATTCTGTTCTCTGCATCCTCTATTTAATGTGGCAATGACAGAGAAGGTGGTTTTAATTTCTGAATTCTGCCCCCACAGAATAACACTAGATAGCTTGCAGATTGAGTTCACATCCTCAGCTATGTATGATTTAATTCTCCTTAACCTATTGCCCTTATCTACAGCTATTTTCACATACAGTGGATATTCCTGATCAGTGCTTATCTTTAGGTATGCACATGTTTTTAGTATTATGATTCTATTCTCTGTAGTGGGAAAATTCAATAGAGAATGCATTGCCATGCATGAAGTGTCTCTCATGCAGACCAAAATAATGCACATAGCTTCAATTAGCATTCTTTCAAGTTTATGTTTATGTCTCACTAAAGCGAGGAAGGCCATGGCATATTTAGTGGATGAGAGGACTAGCCCCCCCCCCCCCCCAATTACAAAAGTACCAACAAACTTTGTTCTGAAGATTCAGAAATCACATGTTCATTATGTTCTTTGATCAAATTTCACTCCCAAATATGTTGTTCTGTTAGATCTACTCACCTCCTCGTCATATACTCTTACAATTGGTAGGTCTGTGCTACCAATATGATTGTTAAGAGAACTATTTTACTGTTGCTTTAGTTGGGTTGGCGTGGGCTTTGGAATTGTTACACCATGAAGTGATATGATCAAGTTTGATTAGCAGAGATTCTTCTTCTTCTTTTCTCTTTCACTGATACCTAAAAGGTGTCGTGGTTTATATCATTTGTTGTTCTTGAACTGCTCGAACTGTCTGAATTAGTGATTTTCTTTTGTTGTTACATGTCTCTGTCACTGCATCTATTCATCTTCTTCTGGGTCTTCCTCTTGGTCTTTTTTCATGCATTCTCGAGAAGAACGCCCTTGATGGTGATAGGTGAGGATTCATTCTGACCAGGTGACCAAACCATTTAAGTTGTTGTTGTTCTATATATTCTTGGCAGGGTTTTGTTCCTACCATTTTTCTTATGGTTTCATTTGGTATTCTATCTCTTCTTGTGTTGTTTGTTACTTTTCTCAAGCATCACATCTCACATGTATTGATCTTTCTTAAATGTGATTTAGAAAGGGTCCATGTTTGACTTTCATAGCACAAAGTTTGTATGAAAATGCTATTTATCATTTGTTGTTTAGCTGGCATAGAAATGTTTGGATGTCTTAGCAATGGTGAAAGCTGGTACGTGACAGCATTTGCTTTTTGTATTCTCATGTCAATTTCTCTGTCTAGTTTTCCATCTTCTGTAAACATTGTGCCCAAATACTTGAATTCCTCTACTTCTTTTATTTCTTTATCTTTGATCTTAATGTTTAATGGGTGTCTTAATTTGCTTATTCTCATAGCCTCTGTTTTTGCTGTGTTAATTTTCATACTGTAGTTTGTGCAATTTTTATCTAGAGATGTTATATGCTTTTGTAGCAGGTTTTCATCCTCATATATTAGGCATTGGTCATCTGCAAAGAGTAGTTCTTTGAAATTTGCAGAGATTAACTGATGTAATTTCTATCTTGCCCTGTTGATACATCAAAATATCATCTGTGAAGAAGAATGTTCTACCATTTCCATTCAGTTGTTGAGCAGTACACACATCATAACAGTGTACACATTAAAAAGAAGAGTCTTGAGGTAGATGCAAAGCTAGAGAATTATGTTATGAGAACTTTGAATGTGATATGAATGTGTGTTAGTTTTGTTTTAGTAGTTCTGACAAAGTCGAAGAAGCAGATATGCTTAGTAGTTCCAGCAGTTTTTAAGGGAGCAGCAGAAACCTGGTCCTAGTGCCAAGCATAGAAAAATATTACCTAAAATGTCTTCTACTGGTACTAGGAGCAGCTTATGTGAGTGGAATTTAGTACCTAACAGTAACACTACCAACAGTAGCAATGATGAAACTGTTCATCATCATCGAGTGCCGTCTCCGCAACGAAGGTTGGCTACCATGGAGTGCCATTCTGCTGTCTCTTACTTTGATGGTGCAGTTTGTCATAGACTGATTTGTCCATCTTTTGATGTTACTCGTCCATGTCAGTCTTGGTCTGCCTCTGCCTCTTTTACCGTGTATTTTCCCCTCCAGGATTACTTTTAGTAGGCTGTTGTGTCTTTTAACATGGCCCAAAAATTGCATTTGTCTTGTTTGAATTGTGCTTAGTAGTTCCCTTTTCATTTTTAGTTGTTTTAAGATTTCATCATTTGTTTTCTTTTCCTTCCATCCAATTCTACCTATTCTTCTATATATCCACATTTCAAAGACTTCAATTCTCTGTTCCGTTTTCTTGTCTAATGTCCATGTTTCTACACCATATAGGAATATTGAGAAGATGTAACATTTTTCTTAGTTTTAGCCCTAAAAGATGTAACATTTTTCTTAGTTTTAGCCCTGGTGTTATTTGTTTTGATGTTAGTATGTTCTTCATGACATTAAAATTACTTTCTGCCATTCCTATTCTTTTGTTTATTTCAGTTGTATATTTTCCATCACTGGTTATAGTATGTCCAAGGTAGTTGTAGTTCTGAACTGTCTCCAGGTCTATTCCTTCAATTTTGAAGGAATTCCTTTCAACTTGTGGGTTTTGAATATTGTCTTTGTTTATGATTATAGTTTTAGTCTTTTTTGATATTCATATCTAGTCCATATATTTTCTTGTCATGGTTTTTTCATTAAGTAATTCTTGTAGATCTTTGGGATTTTCTGCTAGTAGTACAGTATCGTCAGCATATCTTAGGTTATTGATTATCTTTCCATTAATTTGTAGGCCTGGCATCTCTATGATGTTTTTAAAGAATTGCTCAGTGTATAGATTGTACAAGCTTGGTGATAGGATGCATCCCTATCTTACTCCTTGAATGAAAATGAAACTGTTACTGTCAACAATTTTATATTTCATCCTAAAGAAGGGTGCAGTCCTGGAGTCAATGAAATGTCTGGCCTCAGTGAACAGTCAACACCCTATGACTGTTACAAGGCATTGCTTACTGATAATACTGTTGATTTTATTGTCAATTCTATAAATGAATATGCTGAACATAAAATAAGTATAAATACACCTGCCAACAATGCACTAACCACCACTTCAAAGCCAAAGCCAGTTTTATTCATGATTACAACCAAAGCATGAATGGTTGTGACTGCGCCGAGCAAATGACTGGCTACTACAAAGTTCATAAGCTGTGGTGGAAGAAGGTATTTCACTGGGTGATGGAGACAGCTTGCACCAATGCATCTATTTTAAATAAATTGGTGAGCGGCAAGAAAATGAATCTCAAGCGCTTCAAGTTATTGGTGATTGATTTCCTGCTTCGGCAGGCTGCTGATATCATGCTGATCCTGAAAGGGCCATCAAAGTCTCAACAGGCAGACTAAGGACATCAAACCCCATATAGGGGAGACAACATATGATTTTCCATAGAGGGGACAAAACATATGATTTCATACAGCGACAAAGATCACTGATGCAAGGTTTGCAGCGAACCTAGTGCCCCAAGACGGACAAATTTTATTTGTGAAGGATGTGATGATAGACCACATCTACATCCAAAACTTTGTTTCAAACTGTGACACACAAAGGCCACATTTGTTTCAGACTTGTAATTAAATTAATTAAAATGCTGCGGCAATGTAAATTGTGTACAGCGAATCAATCAAGCGAATCAGCGAGTTTCCCTCGATTATAATATTCATTTATTATTATTTGTCTCCACCCTAAATTGTGTACATAAAATTTTAATTTAATCTATTTACCCTTGTAATATTTTTAGTTTACTACCACCCCTCCCTATTTAAATGCATAAAAAATGTCACATAAAAATAACATACCATGAAGGATTTTGGTTATTTGGTTATTTGGTTATGGAAGGCCCCGGTATCACTGCAAACGAATTAAAATCCATAATTGCTCAACCGCCCGTGCCAGTGGAATCATCCGAATCACTAACTCATCTCCAAAACAAAGAAAGGTAGCTCCCCATCATAGCAGTCTCAGCACACGCCAAAAGACATAAGGCGAAACTGCACAGAAAGTGAACACAGCCAACTGTTCCCTATCATATGATATCAGTATTCATCGTAAACCATTGGAATATCGAAACATGATCAACACGGATGATACACACAGCTCACGGTGTGCACAGAGCACTTAACTCAGTAGCTCCTGCAACAAGCCTGACTTGGAATATGCGGAAACTGCAACGAGGAACACTTTTCAGACACAGCAATTAAAAGTTCCTGACGCCTAACCATCATATTGACCGGTATTCCAACGATGACGTATATTGAATTGCAATCAACACAGAACACACTATCGCGCACACTGTAGAGGATTTCAGATCACATGCATGTACTCCACTTCACCGGGGAAGTTACCAACAGTGGAACCTTTTATCTATACAATGATCTGCATTGGAAATATAGAATTAACCATCTTTCCGGCACATAAAACGTAACAGTGAACGTTGACGCAAACATGACCGCGCCATCTTGAAAGATTGATCACACCATGAAGGATTGTGTGTGTATAGTGCAAACTAGTCTTCATAGGATAGTGACAATTTCCTAATTTGTTCACAAGTGGATACATTTACTTGGAAACACATTTCTGGCACTGTCTTATTAAAATTGACACCCACTTTGGGTAGGTGAGTACCATTTTTTATATAAGTTTTTTTTCAAACATTTGTATTCTTAATTTCTTAAATTCTTATTCTTCAATTTTTTTTCATAATATTGTTACTGATTATGAATCATTTCACTTTAGTTAGATGCCTAATACATATGTCTATGACTTGTTATAGTGAAAATATGAAGAATTTAGTGCAAGAAGTATTTTTCAGGAAGAAAAAATTATGGCCAAACACTTTTGAAAATGACAACAAACATGGATAGGAAGAGTTATTACAAGTCATATGATGGTAGCCTCTATGCAACAAAAAACCCAACATTTTTTAAACAATATTCTGTGCCCATTTAAAAATTAAAATATATTTTCAAAACCGAGACTACTTTCAGTTTTGACTAAATATATTGAACAAAAAGAAACTTTACTTTGCATGGGAAGTAATTTAAAATTTGGGATTGGAAAGATACAGAACATTCAGACATTTTTTCAATGTAGGGTAAGGACGTTTCTCAGTGATCAACGTATAAGAATGTTTGACAACAGTGGGATTTGTCAGTAGAGAAGGTGTTAACAGGCTCACCAAGAACAGAGATTTATGGCGAGACATAATACAAGTCCTCTGCATAGATCGAGAATATTGGAAGGATGACAAGTATCATTTTCAGTTTGAGAGGAACTAGTTAACAGTGATACAGTCATAATGAAATTAGTCAGCTTTTTGTGCTGATGAAATTTAAGAATTAACAGAACAGGTTCAACTATGACTAAAAAAGAAAACAAAACATAGAAGCAAATCAGGCATGGAGAGTTATGATTTCTGAACAATGTGTCATTTTTGGCCCAAGAGGAATTAATTCAAGTAGACACACTAATAGGACATGTAGCTGTCCCTCACCTTGAACTCCTTTTGTGTGTCCCCAGCCAGCAATGAAGCAACGGTTAGCTCTGGTAAACACATCTGTCTTCTCTGGGAAGCAAAGTGGTTTAATGAAATCATTGTATTTCAGTGGCTCTTCTAGCTCAAGTAGAGCAATGTCATTCCCTTCTAGCAGCTTATAGCCTGGGTAAGTGATAGCACGCCGGATTTTTTTCAGATCACCATGGGCCCCAAGTTGAGATAATCTTGAGGTACCTGCTATTATCCACATATGGCTGTAATCCATACTTGAGCTGAAAGATGAAGATAAATCAAACTGTTCAATTTTATAGTGATACTAATTTGTATATAGTATTTATTTATATTATACACAATTATAAAATGATAACAATGTTAATCGGGTTTCCAAGGCAATATCCTGGTTTGGTAGGGGACATCATATGCCACAGGTGATACCCGATCGTCATCAAGCTACTGTAAGCAAAATAAAGATAAAACCAATACTGAAAATAGGAACTTGGGACGTAAGAACACCATCTATCTATTGACCTTTCGAGCTGTAGCCGGCCCATAGGGCATAGACCAAGATACTCCTTCTCTTATCTGAATTTTTGTTCTAGCAGTTTTCAATTCTTTTAAAGATATTTGATCAAATCTCGCCATTTGTCTCTGTTCTGTGCAAGCAGCACTATCTCATTGAGGGAGCCGATTCCTGCTGCTCTTGCCTCTCTCATCAATGTTCTTCTCAGTGTCTCTCTGGGTCTTCCCCTTTTTCTCTTACCTGTTGTTTCCCAGATGAGGGCTTGCTTTGCTATTTGGTTATTATCTCTTCTCATCACATGTCCAACATATGACCATCATCTTTTCTTTATTGCTGAAGATATTAGAACACCATGCAGAAGGGAAAACTAGAAAACATCAAACAGGAAATGGAAAAGATGAATTTACATTTATTGGGATTGTGTGAAATTAAATATACTGGTTCAATGGAGATTTACTCTGATGAATATAAAATCATCTATTCTGGAGGTACTGAACACCAAAAAAGAGTATGTATCATCTTGGATGCAGAAAAAGCAAAAACAGTAAAAGGCTTTTGGGCAACATTTGACAGTCCTTTTAGTGAAATTGAATGGAAAGCCAATAAATATTACTTTCATACAAGTTTATGCACCAACAGCAGACCGTCTAGAGGAAACAGTTGATAAATTTTACCATGAGCTTAATATGGCACTTCGTCAAAGCAAACCACATGAAAATACCATAGTTCTAGAGGATCTCATCGCAAAAGTAGGAAAGGAAAGAGTTGAAGAAGTAGTTGGTTATTATGACTTAAGAGAAAGAAAGGAAAGAGGTGACAAACTTATTGACTGGACAAGAACACACAATATGATGATAGGAAACACCTAGTTTAAGCAACATCCAAAGATGTCTGTGGACATGGAAAAGCTCAAGAGACAATGTGCGTAATCAAATTGACTACATAATGATAAACAACAGATTTAGAAACAGTTTGGTATGTGTGAAGACTAGACAAGGGCAGATTGCAATAGGGATCATGTACCAGTTGTGGGAAAAATTAGAGTAAAATTAAAAAAAGCATAACAAGCCTCAGTTAATATCAAGTTAAATTTATATTTACTCAAATCAGACAAGAGGTTACAAAACAAATATAACATCATAATTCAGAACCGGTACAAAGCAGGGGAGAAGATACAAAGCATTGATGAACAGTGTAAAATGCTAAAAGAATCAATGCAACAAACATCAAAAGAGTTCATACCACCAGTGAGAACAAAGTCAAGAAAGAAATGGATGACAGATGACATTTTACAGCTAATGGAAACAACAAGAAGAAATCAGGATAACAAAGATGAGCATAAGAGATTAAATAAAGAAATTGTAATAAAATGCAATGATGCTACAGAAGCATGGCTAAAAAAGAGATGATGCAAAGAGATTGAAATGCAACAAAAGAGAGATGCCAAAGCTATATACAAACAAATTGAATAATTAACAGGAAGAAAAATCTAATCAAAAACTGGATGTTTAAGATCAAAGGAAGGAGAACTGTTGATTGAACAAGAAAGCATTCAAGGAATGATGGACAGAATACATTAAAAATCTTTATGATGAATGAACAGAAGTAAACATTAAGGATAATGAAGAAGGACCAGAAATACTAAAAGAAGAAGTGGAATATGAAAGCAGGAAACTTTCCTGGACCAGATAATATGACTAAAGAAGAGATTGAAGCCATGGTATTTTGGAATAGGAATTATAACAAAAAATATTTAATGATATCTACAACAGCGGATATATACCACATGATCTGTTAAATCATTATTCATAGCCTCACCAAAGAAATCTGGTGCGATTGATTGTGATGATCATTGCACAATAAGCCTCAAGAGTCAAATGACTAAGATATTACTAAGAATCATCATGCAAAGAGTACGAAACAAAATCATTCCAGAAATTAGTTATGAACAGTTTAATTTTGTTGGAGGTAATGGTACAAACAAAGCCATATACATGGTAAGATATTTAGTAGAAAGAGCCATAGAGGTGAAAACAGATGAATTGGGAATGTTTCAACAAATAAAATAGGGCGTTAGACAAAGCTGTGTGCTGTAACCTGATTTATTTAATATTTTTAGTGATGTTATTTTAAGATCCTTAAGGGGGATGCCTGGAATAACAATTGAAGGTCATAATATAAATAATCTAAGGTATGCTGATGATACAGTCTTAATCACTAAGTGTGAAAATGAGTTACAAGAAATGTCAGCCATTACAGTGAAGGAAAGCAAAAATAAAGGACTCAGCCTTAATAGCAAAAAGACAGAAGTAATGGTAACAACAAAGAAAAAGACTTCACCACCATACACAATAAAGATGATGGGGACTACAGTTGCCTTTCATTGTTTGGGAAATGAGTTGGTAATTCGGATGATTCCACTGGCACGGGCGGTTGAGCAATTATGGATTTTAATTCATTTGCTGTGATACCGAGGCCTTCCATAACCAATAACAATAACAATAACAATAACACAATAAAGACAAGTGGAACAATATTAAAACAGGTAAATAGATTTAAATATCTGGAAATTTTTTTTTTTCCTTTGTTCGCCAGCTTTTACCTCTGATGAAGTCCCTAGAGACTAGAAACTGAATTTTGCTTGTTAATCCATTTTTCCCTGGCAGCCGTGTGCACAGGGGATCTGCGCACAGGCAGATAACTACGACTTCGGAGGTACTCATATTTTTTTCATCGATGAGTAATTGACGTTTCAAGCCGGGCCTCACTACTGAGACCAGGAGTGGTTGCCGCAGAGAGAAATCACAAATAAAAATCCCAAATTGTATGGCTGGGATTTGAACCCACAACCTCTCTGTCTCAGGGCTGGTGCCTCGAGACTAACCAGTCCCCCATACATACCTGGGAACAATGTTAACCTCAGGTGGTAGATGTACAACAGAGATGAGATGCAGAATGGCCTTGGCAAAAGCAGCTTTCCAAAAAAATGAGGATGATATTGTACAATCCATTTTTGCCAATAGAAACAAGAAAAAGAGTTCTTAAATGTAATGTGCTGCCAGTCTTAACATATGGATGTGAATCATGGACAATTGGATAACAGACAAGAAAATCACTGGAGGCTGTAGAAATATGGTTTTACAGAAAAATGTTGAGAATACCATGGATAACTGAGATGGTAGTGAAAATGTTTTGAAATAGGTTTTGGCAAAGAATATTAGAAAGAAACACATCATTTTTTGGCAATGTAATGAGAAGGGAACAGCTGGAATATATTGTGACAACTGGGAAAGTTGAGGGACAAAGAGAAAGAAAGAAGTAAAAAGAAAAGATACCAGACAGCTTAAGAGAATGGCTTGGCAGAAGGTTAACAACAGAAATTATAAATAACTGTCAAGATCAAAAGTTGTGGAGAGACATGATTACCTATGTCAGCAGGCATGGTATTTGATGATGTATTTGTATCACTTCAAAATAAATATTTAAAAACCAGATATGATAAAAACTGTTAATATTTACTTTCTCTAAAACACAAGCATGCACGAATGCACACAAGCACTTGAGGGTGAGTCAATTGAAAACCTAAAGAAGTGATACAAAGTTGAAATACTGTGCCATTATTCTGCAAGTTGATAGTACAGTTACTAATAACATAAAAAATGTTTATCAGGTTGCAGGACAATACAGGCAAGCAACAGTAGCTACATCAAGATGGCCACCTCATTTGAAACATACACCAAAGAGGAACAATGTTTTATCATTCATTTTTGTGCTTAATGAAAGAATGGAACCATCACAATTCATTGACTAGATGCTGCAAAAAAAAAAAAATGCTTATCTGTAACTGCTGCAAGTGTACAGGTGGAGAAGGAAGTAAAAAGAATGGTATGCTGTCTATGACAAAATGTTCTTGATGCCAGATCAGAGACATTTGTTGAAGTCCTGTGCCCTACCCACATCTTGAAGGGCATTGATGATGTCCATCTGATCCACTGGTTGACCGTCTTCAACGACAGCGCAGCAAGCCATCCTGTTTGAGCTCTCATTTCCCCGAACTCCCGCATGTCCAGGGGCATAGACAAAGGTGACCCAACATAATTTTGACTTCTGCAACAGCTCTACCCATTGCCGGTGTACAGAGCCTCTCCACTCCACTTTTCTTATCATGCTCATTGAATCACTCAGTATGCAGGTGTGGGTGTAGTCTTGTAAATCTAACCAGATGAATGCCTTGGTCACTGCCATTAGCTACATTGTCATGATGCTCATGGGAATAAGGTATGCACCATTGTCTTCTTTGACTATTTTGCCTGCCAAGCATGCTGTAAATGCCCATGCACTCCTTTGGTGTTGTATTACGGATCCGTCTGTATAGATGAATGCATCTTTCTCATCAGTGTTATCCCAGATTTGACCTCCGCATTGACCATGACTCCTCCGCATTGACCACGACTGTGTTCTGTTCCCTACATTTCCTGTCAAGTGTGACAATACATGAGAATGTGCCCCTGAATGACGTAGGCACCAGTATCCACTCCTAGCCAGTGTTAATATTGGTACGCCCACAGATATGTTTGATGACATCTTCTGCTCGTCCCACCCATGATTTGCCTCCTTTTAGCCTGACACCTTTCTTTTGTTGAGCTTGTGATGCAATGGATGCTCTTTATCTGCACTTATCTTCAGGTATGCCAGTGCCCTCCAGATCTTGATCATCTATAGTTGGAAAGTCAAGAAGATACCTCACTGCTTCACAGGGAGTGTCCCTTGTATATCCCAAGATAATGTGCATTGCTTCATTCTGTATTTTCTCCAGCCTTTCAATTTGTGTCGTACTGACAGTAAGAATTGCTAAGTCATACTCGATCAGTGTGTGGACTAGTCCCTGGAATAGAAGGGTAGGCAGCCTCTGCTTGATGTTGGCAGCTGCCATGACCTTCAAGGCTGCTAATCCTTTGTGGGATTTTGTTATCACATGGTTGATGTGGTCCCAAAAACACAGGCTGTGATCAACCTTATTCAGTTATTTGTGGGTTATCATCATTGCACTCCCAACATGTCCATTGGTCATAGATCCCCTCCTCAGCAAGTCCCACAATTTCCAGTGACTGACAACTCTAGTTCTATGTTGGATGATAAGTCTTCTTACATGGCCACTAAGTTTCTCATTTCTGGCTGTGCCCATCTTAACTCCCATTTCCATCATCCGAAGAAGTGACGTGGATCTGTGTTTGTCGAAGTCCTGTGCTCTTCCCACATCTTGGTGGGCATTGATGATGTCTCCCCGATCCATTGGTTGCCCATCCTCAACGGCTGCACAGCTAGTCAACCTGACCGCTCTTTTATTTCCTCATGCTCCCACATGTACAGGTATAGCAGGGAATGAATAGATAGAAGAGAAGGGTCGTTAGCTGTGGCAATGACCAGCACAGGTTCAGCGAGTTGTATAGCAGAGGAAATAGTGTGACCAAGAATTGCACACTAAGGAGATGAAGGATCGGGAAGAAAAGATCAGGCACAGAAGCATACTGAAGAGGAGATGACGAAATGAGAATCCGTGATGGAATTTGTATGACGTAGAGATAGAAACGGTTGTTAGGAGATTAAGAAGTAAATTCAGTTGGACATTGGAATTTGAAGAGAGAGGATGTATGGTCATGGACAGGCTGAAGATTAACGGCTAGAAAAGTTGGACATTGGAGTTTGAAGAGAGAGGATATACGGTCATGGACAGGCTGAAGATTAACAGCTAGCTAAGTTGAACATTGGAGCTTGAAGAGAGAGGATGTAAAGACGAAACACAACGGACGAAGTTTTCATTTAGGGATCATAGGTCGAAGAGAAAAGATGTAGAGATGAAACACAACGGATGAAGTTTTCATTTAGGGATCATAGGCCAAAGAGAAAGGATGTAGAGATGAAACACAACAGACGAAGTAGAGCCTGACGGCAGAAGAAATAAGTTTATACAGAGTCATAGATTGGCAACTGAAGGAAGCACAGAAGTAGAAGCAGAGATGATAGACATAAATATAGTCACAACGAGAATCCAAGCGAAGTAGTAATGGAGGCTCAGGAGTGACAGAATAAATAGTGTACAAGAGACCAGAAGAATACTGTGGATCGTAAGGCCGATAGAAAAGGTTAGATAAATCAGGGGGTGCGTCCGATGGGGACGTACCAAGTAGGATAACGGCCACGAATAGTAAAATAGATTAGTTGTAGGGTTGAGAAAATGGAATAGGGAGAATAGATAATGCTAATGGCATGAGTGTGTTGCAAGTTAGAAATGACTGTAATGTAACAATGTAACAAGATGTGAAATGAAAGAAAATAAAGGAAAGGAGCCAATGTACAAAAAAAATATAAAGTGTCTGTTGTCGTTTCAATGTACCAACAATTACACCTCTTCATTTAAAAACATCTTACCATAAAAAGCCGTTACAAATGGTGCGTGACCTAACCAACAAAATGGGTTGTCAAGGATAGAAATATTGTGCTGAAGAAACCATGGAAATATTGTGCTGAAGAAACCATAGAAATATTGTGCTGAAGAAACCATGGAAATATTGTGCTGAAGAAACCATAGAAATTTGTGCTGAGAAACTCAGGCTGAAGAAAGCAAGAAAATCGTTAAGAAGTATCAGATGAAGGATTGAGGAAAACCCTTCATTCGTGCTGAGACTAAGACCGTTGTCGAGACCTGGGTGGCCTCACTGTGTGTGAGTGTATTTGCCGTTGGCCTCACTGTGTGTGAGTGTATTTACCATTGGCCTCACTGTGTGTGAGTGAATTTGCCGCTGGCCTCACTGTGTGTGAGTGTATCTGCCGCTGGCCTCACTGTGTGTGAGTGTATTTGCCGCTGGCCTCACTGTGTGTGAGTGTATTTACCGTTGGCCTCACTGTGTGTGAGTGTATTTGCCGCTGGCCTCACTGTGTGTGAGTGTATTTACCGTTGGCCTCACCGTGTGTGAGTGTATTTGCCATTGGCCTCACTGTGTGTGAGTGTATTTGCCGTTGGCCTCGCTGTGTGCGAGTGTACTTTCGGTGGAACTGCTGAGTGCTGGAGTTTCGGTGGAACTGCTGGGTGCAGGAGATTGCTGTGTCCCGAGATCCTGCTACAGATGGTGTCCTTGTCTCGGAGTTTACCAAAGATAGTGCTGTGCGACGTCCTGGAGCTCGGAGGGCACAACAGTATTTAATAGTGTTTTTTTAGAATAATATTGTGTATATAATTATAAAATTTTGACGATAAAGCGATTACTTAGAATAATATGATGAAGATTTTAATTGGGAGATAATGATTTGGGTTGCTGATATAATTGTAAAATACAATGGCAAAGTTCATGTTTTAGGGTAATATCGTAAATATTTTCAACATTATCGGGAGACAACGACTTGAGTCGTGGATATAATTATACATTTTTGATGATAAAGTAGATTAATTTAGAATAATATGGTGAAGATTTTAATTGGGAGATAATGATTAGGGTTGCTGATATAATTGTAAAATATAATGGCAAAGTTCATGATTTAGGGTAATATCGTAAATATTTTCAACATTATCAGGAGATAACGATTTGGTTGTTACATATAAATTTCAGTGATAATTTTTTGAATAGTAAGAGATGATAATTCATGTCTGTTGTATATTTTCTGATAATTGATGAAATTATGCTTGTTTTAGAGTGGAATGATGGTACGAAAGATATAGAAATATGGATTAGTTAGTAGAAATATATAATTACAATGTATATTTATAAAATGAAGGTAACTATTGTTGTAGTATAGAAAACAGTTAAGTGTACAAGACAATATGGAAAGAAGGGGAAATAGAGGATTAGAGATGGTGGGCCAAGAAGAGAGCATGCGCCAAACATTACAGATGATGGGAAGGGCGATTGGAAAACTAGGAGACAGCTTACAAACCCAGGAGATAACTAAAAGAGTACCCATTTTTTCAGGAGAGTCTGAGAAATATAATACGTGGATAAAAGCTGTAGAATTCTGGTGCAGGAACAAAGAATTACCACAATCAGAATGGAAAGATATAGCGTTAGCTACAAGTAGCGGGGGAGTGAACAATAGTATCAGAAGAAGGATTGAAGAAATGAGAGATGAGTCGTGGCAAGAGTTTACTAATCATTTAGCTAAGAGATACGCTCAATATAGAGATGAACAACATGCCATAATGTCACTGAGAACAATGCAACAATTAAGGAATGAGTTAATACAGGAGTTCGGAGACCGAATGATAGCGGTAGCTGATCAAGGCTTTGGACAGGGTATTAATAGTGAATATGTCGACAAAATGTTGGTAGCAACATTTATCTCTGGATTAAGAAACAGAGGATTGAAATTGCACCTTGCAAGAAGAACGAATGCCACGTTATCGAAAATAATTAATGCGGCAATAGAAGAAGAAAGTATAGTTAAAAGATTTGATGACAGTAATACTCCATTGAGAATTGAGTTAAATCGGCCAAATCAACAGATGAATATCAGAGATATGAATCAGAGGAGGAGCGTTGATAGAGATCAATACAGCAGACAACCAATAAATAGTGTACAAGAAACAAGAAGATGCTATAGATGTGGTAGAATGGGTCATATTGCAATCTAATGTCAAAGCGGAAAAGATAGACAAGAAAGATATCCAACATGGGGCAGACAAAATAGATATCCAGGAGCCGAAAAAGAGGGCAATTGTCAAAGGGAGGCAAAAGGAAAAGAATGTCAATTTTTGGAAAACGCCAGAGGTGCTCGAGGTGGCAGACAACCTGGGGCACTAAGAGAATAACAGATACAGGGAGAACAGAAGAAATAAAGGACCCTTGTTCATGTCTGGTTCAAGTGGGTAACCAAAAATTTAGAGCAATAATAGATTCAGGAGCAAGTGTTAGTGTGATAAAAGGGAGCGCGTTTCGATCATTGGGTAGGAATATACCAATATACCGAACACAAAATAGATTAGAAGCCATAAATGGACAAATTTTGAACATTATAGGTATGATAATGTTGCAGATAAAGGTAGGCGAACAATCTATGAAGCAGAAATTTATAGTAATAGAGGGAATGAACTGTGCTATGGTAATAGGAAGGGATTGGATGAACGGAAACAAGGTTATAGTAAATTATAAGACACAAAAGTTACACATAGGAGATACGGAGATACAAATGGAGGACAACGTACGCATAGTAACATTGGCTAGGGCAGAGAAAGACATAACACTGTATCCTCAAAAAGTTCATATAGTTTTAACTAGGATGAAGAAAAATTACTACGTTTCATCAGGTCAGGTGCTGTGTACTACTAGAACTAGTCAAGACATAATGGAAGAACCTAACATACAGATAATAGATGGCATAGTGAAAATGACGAAATGTAGGACAATCCCAGTGATGGTATTAAACCAATCAGGAAGGACAATAAAAATAAAGAAAGGTAAGGTAATAGCACAGATTCAAGTAAGACAACATAACGAGGATGTAGTTAACTTCAACACAATGGTAGATAAACAAGAAAGAGTGATGCTGCAGAGGGAGGAAATAACAAGTCAATATAAACCTAACGAGAACATACGAGGGAAAATAATGAATTTGTCACAGGAACGAGAGAGGGATTTAATCCAACAGGTACAAACTAATGAAGAAGACAAACAAATAATACAAACTGTGGTGTTAAATAATCACGATATATTTGCATTGACAGATTTTGAATTAGGAAGAACGAACACGGTACAAATGGACATAGATACAGGAGGGGCAGAACCAACTAGAATAAGATCATATAGAACACCTTTAAGAAGCAGAGAGATAGTAGAGAAGGCGGTTAAAGAAATGTTAAAGGCAGGTATAATATCAAGAATAAATTCACAATGGTCGTCACCTGTAGTAATAGTAAAGAAGAAAGACGGATCACAAAGGTTCTGTTGCAATTACAGAGCGTTGAACAACATTACAAAGAACATCAGTTATCAAATGCCCAGAGTGGATGATATAATAGCTTTGTTTCGGGGTATAGATTGGTTCAGTACTGTAGATTGTAAGGCTGGATTCTGGTCAATAAAGGTAAAGGAAGCAGTAAAACGTAAACTTTCATTTAATACACATGTAGGAACGTTCACATGGAACGTAATGCCCTTTGGATTAAAAGGAGCACCTGCAACTTATATGGGTCTCATGAACCAAGTACTACAAGGATGCGATAAATTTGCACAGGCCTATATAGATGACATCATCGTTTCGTTCGTTTTCGTCAGCTTTAACCTCTGACGAAGTCCCACCCACTCAATTTTGTGGGACTGAATTTTGCGTGTAAAGTCTGTTTTATCCCATTACAGGATGCCCCTCGCCATGCAGGCAGATTTACTCCGACTTCAGAGGTACTAATTTTTAGGGAATTAGTAAAACCCAGGTGTCCTCGCCAGGGTACGAACCCGGCTATTGCCGTGGTAAGCCAACCGCCTATTGATTGCGCTAACCGGACACCCGATGACATCATCATATTCACTAAAGGATCAAAACAAGCTCATATACAACATTTAGAACAAGTATTCAAGAGACTGAGGCAACATAATATAAAATTAAAAATCAACAAGTGTCATTTTTTGAAACAGGAAGTAAAATATTTAGGATTCAGGATAAATAACAAAGGTATTATGCCAGATGATGAAAAGATTAAGGCCATAAAAGATATGACGACACCAATGAGAGTAAAGGAAGTAAGAAGTTTCCTGGGAATGTGTGGATACTATAGAAGATTCATACAGGGATTCACGGAAATTGCTGAACCACTGACTACAGTGACTAGAAAATTTAATAAGTTCAAATGGACATCACAATGTCAAAAGGCGTTTGAATCACTAAAAGAAGGTCTAACGAAAATACCGATATTGGCTCACCCCAATAAAGAGGGAAAAATGATTCTATATACAGATGCCTCGGATACAGCAATAGGAGCTTGTTTGGCAAATGAAGACACAGCCTTCAATAAAGTAAATGGCAAGACCATCATACAGGAGATTTCCATATATTTCTTGTCACATAAATTGAGTAGTACGCAGGTAAAATGGTCCACGATAGAAAAAGAAGCCTATGCCATACATTATGCTATCCAGAAATTACATTTTTACTTGTATGGTAATACAGTAATTATAAGAACTGATCACAAACCATTAAAAACAATCTTAGACGGACCTATAAACAACAGGAAGATCGATATGTGGTCATTATCAATACAAACTAGTGGTGCAACAATAGAATATATCGAAGGGGCGAAGAATATATGTGCAGACTGGTTGTCCAGATTACCGAACACAGAAACGAGAGTGAAGGAGGATACAGATTCATGCACTGACATCGACGACAGAACATTTCAAGTTAACATAATAAATACGAACCGAGTACGGAATGAAGGAATAACAGATGATGAAGATACAAATAACGTAGAACCTGATGAACAAGATTTCATAATAAGCATAACCAGGGAAGAACAACAGATGCACGAAACCCAAAGAATGGTATGGAGAAATTTGAAAAGGGCAGAACGTAGAAATATGAAAAAGGATGAAAATAAAGAATCTATACAGTATAGGATAGGGGATAGGGTATTTTATAAAAATCATTCAGCTACTTCAAAACCAAGCCCTAAATGGAAAGAGGGCTATGTAATATTAAGGAAAACGGGCGACACCAATTATGTGATAAAACATATATATAGTAGAGCAGAAATAAGGACCCATAGAAGAAACATAAGAAAAGATGATACCCTATGGTCAGATATAGAGGATACACAGGGAAGGGAAACACAAACAAGTAGACCACAAAGAAAATGCACATGGAGTGTAGCGGAATCTACAGAAAAAGAATTGGATGTCGAAGAAGAACGCATAATACCGACGGAGGAATTGATTACCACTGAAGCGGAGAGGATAGAGTCAAATGGAACACAAGAGTCACAGACATATGTCAGTGAAATTAATGAAGAAAAAAGAAGGGAAAAACCATATCGAAGCACAAGGAGCTGGAAGATACAGGGGCATAATCGACGGACACTGAAAAAAAAGAATTATGGCATCAGATGAGGCAGTAATAACCTTATCAGAGAGGAGGGTAAGATTACAAGACAGGCAAGGAAAAATATTAAATCAAGAGAAGGCAGAGCTAGTGAATGGAGGTAGGAAGAAGAGAAAAAGAGAGGAAAGCAAGGAGAGAAGGAGAGGGAAACTCGAAATGAGTGAATACGAAGAAGCAGAAAAGAGAAGGAAGAAGTTGAATTCGAAAGAAGAAAGAAGGGCGAGAATAAAGACCCGAATAAAGAAAGTTAACAGTAGTAGTAGGAGGAACAAAGGGAATTATAGAAAGAAAAGAGATAATTAATTAGAACAATGAATAGTAAGGAGAGCAAAAGTAGCGAAGTACTAATCGAGAATGATTGGGCTACATAAGGAAGTTAAGATGTTGTAGCGAAGTACTAATCTAGAATGATTGGGCTACCTACATAAGGAAGTTCAGAGGTAGTAGCGAAGTACTAATCTAGAATGATTGGGCTACATAAGGAAGTTAAGAGCAAAAGTAGCGAAGTACTAATCTAGAATGATTGGGCTACATAAGGAAGTTCAGAGGTAGTAGCGAAGTACTAATCTAGAATGATTGGGCTACATAGAGCAAGCAGGCAAGACCTAATTATGTATGGTGCGGAAAGGTCTGCTAGTATTGAGAATTGAGATTACACAGGAGAACTATTGTAGAGTCAATAGGAAATATTGCGGAATGCAATGTAAACGTAAGATGTGGTAGCGAAGTACTAATCGGAGTGATTAGGCTACACAGGAAAGTTAAGAGGTAGTAGCGAAGTACTAATCTGAGATGATTAGGCTACATAGAGCTAGCGGTCATGACCTAATTATACAAGTGAGGAAAAGTCTGCTAGTATTAAGGATGGAGACGACACTAGAAAGCTATTGTAGAGACAATAGGTATTATTGCGGAATGCAATGTACGAGAAGGGGCAATTGAGGATTAGCCATAAGAGGAAGTGGAAGAGAAGGTGAGGACCCGGAAGGGGCAATTGAGGATTAGTCATAGGAGTAAATGGAAGAGAAGGTGAGAACCCGGAAGGCACAACTGAGGATTAGTCAGAGGAGGAAGTGGAAGAATAGTCGTTAGGTGTGGCAACGACTGCCACAGGGTAGGGGCGAATTGTATAGCAGGGAATGAATAGATAGAAGAGAAGGGTCGTTAGCTGTGGCAACGACCAGCACAGGTTCAGCGAGTTGTATAGCATGGGAAATAGTGTGACCAAGAATTGCACACTAGGAGATGAAGGATTGGGAAGAAAAGATTAGGCACAGAAGCATACTGAAGAGGAGATGACGAAATGAGAATCCATGACGGAATTTGTATGACGTAGAGATAGAAACGGTTGTTAGGAGATTAAGAAGTAAATTCAGTTGGACATTGGAGCTTGAAGAGAGAGGATATACGGTCATAGACAGGCTGAAGATTAACGGCTAGAAAAGTTGGACATTGGAGTTTGAAGAGAGAGGATATACGGTCATGGACAGGCTGAAGATTAACGGCTAGCTAAGTTGAACATTGGAGCTTGAAGAGAGAGGATGTGAAGACGAAACACAACGGACGAAGTTTTCATTTAGGGATCATAGGTCGAAGAGAAAAGATGTAGAGATGAAACACAACGGATGAAGTTTTCATTTAGGGATCATAGGCAGAAGAGAAAGGATGTAGAGATGAAACACAACAGACGAAGTAGAGCCTGACGGCAGAAGAAATAAGTTTATACAGAGTCATAGATTGGCAACTGATCACATATGTATTAATAATAAGTTTAAGTCATCCTTACAGGATGTAAAAGTATATAGAGGGGCAGATATAGCTTCTGATCATCATCTTCTGTTAGCCAAACTTAAAATTAAATTAAAAAGGTATACTACAACGAATAAGGGTAGAAAGTATTTCAATGTAGGGTTTCTTAAAGAACAAGGAATTAAAGATAAATTCGCAGTCACAATATCAAACAAATACCAAGTCCTCCAGCAACTAGAAAATACAATAAATATAGAAGATCATTGGAAACAGGTAAAAAATATATGGAAAGAGACATGCGAAGAAACACTGAGGAAAAGAGAACGCCAGGATAAGGCATGGATGACAGCAGAGACCCTGGATAAAATTAAAGAAAGAAAGAACAAGAAAGCAGACATAAATAAAAGCAAAACAAGAAGTAATAAAGCTAAGACACAGGAAGCTTACACAGGGGTGAACAAAG
Source organism: Megaustenia siamemsis (assembly GCA_032433765.1). NCBI lineage: Eukaryota > Metazoa > Mollusca > Gastropoda > Stylommatophora > Ariophantidae > Megaustenia > Megaustenia siamemsis. The sequence goes on along the minus strand of JAVIAB010000041.1, from coordinate 33,859,505 downwards.
AAGTGAGAAGATGCATTAAAAGGGATAAGAGGAAATATATAGATGAACTAGCTAAAGAAGCAGCAAATAAAGGGAATATGAAAGAACTGTACAACAGCACAAAGAAATTAGGTGGAAAATACAAACAGATCAACGCCTTTATCAAAGATAAGAAAGGAAATCTGCTTAGTAATATAAGGGAACAAATGGAGAGATGGAAAGAGCACTTTGAAGAACTTTTGAACAGACCCGGCTCAAATAATCCTCCAGATATACTACCAGCAGAAGAAGAGTTACACGTTAACTGCGGAAAACAAAGCAAAGAAGAAATAATGAAAGCCATCAAACTATTAAAAGATGGTAAAGCCACAGGACCAGATGAAATTCCTTCGGAAGCCATCAAAGCAGATATTAACACCTCTACCAAGATGTTACATGATCTACTGGATAAAATTTGGGAGAGGGAAGAAATACCTAAAGACTGGAGAGAAGGTTATATGATCAAACTACCAAAGAAAGGAAGTTTACAGGAGTGCACAAATTATAGGGGAATTATGCTACTATCAGTGCCAGGAAAAATATTAGGTAGAATCATTCTTGAGAGACTAAAATAGGCTATAGAGAAACACTTGAGAGATGAACAAGCAGGTTTTAGTAAGAACAGATCATGTGCTGATCAAATAACTACTCTACGTATAATAGTTGAACAAAGTTTAGAACTAAAATCCCCACTTTATATTGGATTCATAGATTACGAAAAGGCATTTGATAGTTTAGACAGAAGAATGCTTTGGAAGTTGCTGAGTCATTACGGAATCCCCATAAAGTTTATTAACCTGATAAAAACAATGTATGAAGGAACAAAATGTAGTGTGGTGCATGAAGGACAGCTTACAGAAGCATTTGAAATAAGAACAGGAGTAAGGCAAGGATGCCTCCTGTCTCCATTTCTCTTTCTACTGGCCATAGATTGGATTATGAAAATAACTCAAAACAACAGAAATGGGATCCAGTGGTCACTGACCAAACAACTTGATGATTTAGACTTTGCTGATGACATAGCTCTCCTATCACACAGCCATCAACAGATGCAGGATAAAATGAGTATATTAGATGAGAGATCACAACAGCTAGGACTAAAAATTAATAGAGATAAGACCAACATTATGAGAATTAATGCAGTTGGCAATAACCAAATAAAACTAGGAGAAATACCTCTACTAGACGTACAATCTTATATATATCTGGGCAGTAATATAGATAAAGAGGGAGGAACAGAAAATGATACCAAAATAAGGATATCAAAAGCAAGAGGAGCTTTCATTACACTGGGAAACATATGGAATTCCAAAGAAATTAGGCAAAATACAAAAATAAAAATTTTCAACTCAAATGTTAAGTCGGTCCTATTATATGGCTGTGAAACATGGAGAATAACAAAATTGACAATCACGAAGGTACAGACTTTCATTAATGGATGCTTGCGTAGAATAAAGGGATGGAAATGGCAGGACAAAGTCACTAACGTGGAATTATGGAAATGTACCGGTCAAATACCAGTGGATAAAGAGATACAGCGAAGACGATGGCGATGGATAGGACACACACTACGGAAGCCAACTGAGAGTATTACACAACAGGCCCTTTTTTGGAATCCCCAGGGGAAAGACAAAGAGGAAGACCAAGGAATTCTTGGAGAAGACAGATCGAAGCAGAGATGAAGATGATGGGGAAGACATGGAATGATCTTAAAAGAATTGCAAAAAACAGAACGACTTGGAAAGTGTTTGTTGAAGACCTATGCTCCATTGGGAGCTAAAAGGTAGAAGAAGAGAGGCTGAAGATTAACGGCTAGCTAAGTTGGACATTGGAGATCAAAGAGAGAGAGGATGTGAAGACAAAACACAACGGACGAAGTTTTCATTTAGGGATCATAGGTCGAAGAGAAAGGATGTAGAGATGAAACACAACGGACGAAGTTTTCATTTAGGGATCATAGGCCAAAGAGAAAGGATGTAGAGATGAAACACAACAGACGAAGTAGAGCCTGACGGCAGAAGAAATAAGTTTATACAGAGTCATAGATTGGCAACTGAAGGAAGCACAGAAGTAGAAGCAGAGATGGTAGACATAGAGATAGTCACAACGAGAATCCAAGCGAAGTAGTACTGGAGGCTCAGGAGTGACAGAATAAATAGTGTACAAGAGACCAGAAGAATACTGTGGATCAAAAGGCTGATAGATAAGGTTAGATAGATCAGGGGGTGCGTCCGATGGGAACGTACCAAGTAGGATAACGGCCATGAATAGTAAAATAGATTAGTTGTAGGGTTGAGCAAATGGAATAGGGAGAATAGATAATGCTAATGGAATGAGTGTGTTGCAAGTTAGAAATGACCGTAACGTAACAATGTAACAAGATGTGAACATGAAAGAAAATAAAGGAAAGGAGCCAATGTACCAAAAATATAAAGTGTTTGTATTCGGTCAAATAGTCTGTCATCGGTCATATACAATAGCCTGTCTTCGGGTACAGTGTGATGGTCGTCCAGTTTTCAATCATTAGTCGTGACCAATTTCATATTTGAAATCCTTTGAAGAGAGAAGTCGTTCCGCGATGAGAATTACACCTTTTCATTTAAAAACATCTTACCATAAAAAGCTGTTACACAGGGACATAGACAAAGGTGAACTTACTTATTTTGGACTTCTGCAATGACTCTACCAATTGCATGCATACAGAGCCTGCCTCCACTTTTTTCATCATGCTCATCGAATCACTCAGTATACATGCATGGGTGTAGTCTTGTGACTCTAACCATTTGAATGACTTGGTCACTGCCATCCCCTCCATTGTCATGCCACTCATGGTCATGACGTATGCACCACTATCTTCTTTGACTATTCTGCCTGCCGAGCGTGCTGTAAATGTCCATGCACTTCTTTGGTGTCATATTACAGATCCGTCTGTATAGATGACTGCATCTTTCTCATCGGTGTTATCGCAGATGAGACCGTTGACCTCAGCATTAACCACGACCAGGTTCTGTTCCCTACTTTTTCTGTCGAGTGTGACAATACACTAGAAAGTCCCCGTGAATGACGTAGGAATCGGTATCCACTCCTCACCAACGCTGATATTGGTAAGCCCCATGACCTGTTTGATGACATCTTCTGCTTGGCCCATCCATGATTTGCCTCTTTTTAGCCTGGCACCTTTCCCTGTGTTGAGCACGTGGTGCAATGGATGCTCTTTATCTGTACTAATCTTCAGGTATGCTTGTGCTCTCCAGATCTTGATCCTATCATCCATGGTTGGAAAGTCAAGAAAATACCTCGTTGCTACACAAGGAGTGTCCCTTGTACATCCCAAGAAAATGCGCATGGCTTCATTTTGTATTTTCTCCAGCCTATCAGTTTGAGTCGTATTGACAGTAAGAATTCCCAGGGCATACTCGATTGGTGCAAGGACTAATCCCTGGAACAGAAGAGTAAGTAGCCTTTGCTCGATGTTGGCAGCTGCCATGACCTTCAAGGTGGCTAATCCTTTGCGGGAATTTGTTATCACATGGTTGACGTTGTCCTGCAAACACAGGCTGCGATCAAACTTAACTCCGAGGTATGTCATCAACTTGTCCCTGGTCACCTCATCAGCTCCCATTCATACTACCGGTGTGGTTGTATTAACGATATGATTGTTAAGGGAGAAACATGAAACTGATGCTTTATTAGGATTAACCAAGGCACTTGAAACCCCACACCAGGAAGAAATGCGATTGAGTTCACTTTGCATTGTGGAGGCGATTCCCAGTCTGTCTCTTCCCTGTCGATATACCAGAATATCATCAGCAAAAGTCATAGTTCTTCCCCTCCCATCCAGTTGTTGTTCCGTGATCATTATTGTGTACACGTTAAATAGAACTGGTGACAATGGTGAGCCTTGTGGCAGCCCTGGACAAATGGATGTTAGCTCGGAAGACCAACTTCCACATCTGAGTATCACCTTCCTCTGAAACAGTGCCGCAGCGATTCATCTAATGAGGAAGGGGTGCACCACCAATTTGAAGAGCATATGCATGAGGTATTCAAATGGTAGGGAATAATAGAACAAAGAAGTGTGTGTTAGGACTCGGAAAAATTGACAGACAAACAACAACAGAAAAAAACGAAGAACAATATATGGTCCGAAGCGGGATCGAACCCGTACTCCCTGGCACACTGCCATGCAGCTAACTAAAAAATTAGCTATTGTAGCAGTGTCTTACACAAAGGCGTTCTCAATGACTATAGCATAGGGTAACGATCACAGACCGGAAATAAATTGTATATTTGTACTTTCCTATTAATGCGAGTATCTCCCAGTAGGGCTGAATACTTGTGTTGCAGACAAACATTTATTGTACTAAACAGAACAAATAGTAGTTTCCAGTGGTTATATACTGGATACAAATAATAATAAAGAAATATTATTATATAGGGAAGTTCCGAGGCGATAATAGGGAATAATAGAACAAAGAAGTATGTGTTAGCACTCTGAAAAATTGACTCGGAAAACTCGGAAAAGTCGTGGTGCCAGGGAGTACGGGTTCAATCCCGCTTCGGACCATGTATTGTTCTTCGTTTTTTTCTGTTGTTGTTTGTCTGTCAATTTTTCCGAGTGCTAACACATACTTCTTTGTTCTATTATTCCCTATTATCGCCTCGGAAGTTCCCTATATAATAATATTTCTTTATTATTATTTGTATCCAGTATATAACCACTGGAAACTACTATTAGTCTGTTTCGTCCAATAAATGTTTGTCTGCAACACAAGTATTCAGCCCTACTGGGAGATACTTGCACTAATAGGAAAGTACAAATATACAATTTATTTCCGGTCTGTGATCGTTACCCTATGCTATAGTCATTGAGAACGCCTTCGTGTAAGACACTGCTACAATAGCTAATTTTTTAGTTAGCTGCGTGGCAGTGTGCCAAGCATTCGGCTTCTCGTGGCAAGGCGCAGTGCTAGGGAGTACGGGTTCGATCCCGCTTCGGACCATATATTGTTCTTCGTTCTTTTCTGCTGTTGTTTGTCTGTCAATTTTTCCGAGTGCTAACACATACTTCTTTGTTCTATTATTCCCTATTATCGCCTCGGAAGTTCCCTATATAATAATATTTCTTTATTATTATTTGTATCCAGTATTCAAATGGTACCCTGTTGTATGCATCCTCCAGATCTATAGCAGCAGCACATGTCTCCTCTTGTCTGTGGAAGCCTTCGAAGATGTCATAGACAAAGACTGCCGCATTGAGCCATGTCTCTTTGTTATATCTATAACCTCCAAGTGTGGGTGGGAATGTGCGTTTCTGTTCAAGGTGACAGGTGAGGTACGGGCAACTATTTTCTTCCGCAGCTTGCCCGCAGTGTTCTGCATTGTGATGATTCTGCAGGCACTGATCTGATCAACCTTAACTCCAAGATATGTCATCACCCTGTTGTTGTGCTATTCATTCTCTGATGAAAGTGCCAGAATGTGGCTAACAATTTTTCTGAGCACACTTTTTTTGCAGAAATCATCCAACTTGGCATCCTTAGCCTGCTTAAAAAAAATATTCCCTTCACGCCTTGCTAGGCCTATGGGGAATATGGTGTTAGCGACCATATTTTTCTATAACCACAGCACATTTTTGGGTCATGTGTTCTGGATCACGCCAGGTCACCTTTACTTCCAAGAAAAATCTCTGGTACACATTTTTAGAGGCTGGGTGAACCCTGGAGCCTAGTAAGTCAGAAAAAATCCGCCACTGCTGGGAACCGAACCTGGACCCTTCTGGGTCTAGCTTAGCACATGGTTTAAAGTTCATCGTTTTTGGTTGACCTCTTCTTTCAGATGCTTCAAGAGCTCAGGTTTTGTTTTTCCATTATTTCTGGCTTTCTGCCATGTCTTGACCATTTTTAGCTTGATCTGCCAAGCTTTCTCGACTTCTACGTTCCACCAGGGCGTCCATATCTCCTGCCTCCTGCGAGAGGCGCCATTTTTCCTATATCTGATTTTGCAATGATGTCCTGGTCTGTGTTCTCATAGTGGAATTTGTTGAGCTTGCTTTTCTGGCTTCTATTTCTGCCTTTCTCAATTAGGAGGACACATGGAAGTGATCACTTCCGTGGAACCCCAGTACACTCCACCTGCAAACCGGTGTGAAGGTGGAAGACACCAGTGCCAGGTCTATGACACTATCAGAGTCTCCTTTTCATAATAAATCATAATTTTGTTGAGCTGACATAAGCTTGTTGAGCTGACATCTAGCTTTAAAAGCTAAACAAGAAACTTCAGGAAAAGGAAACATTCATTATTCTATCTCAAGACAATCTTTAAGCATTTACATTCATCCTGATTAACTGGTGTCAGAAAAGAAATCTTTAATATAATGTCCTGTTTGGAAACTGCAGTATGATTAAGGAATATAAAGTTGAACTGCATAACAATCTGATTGATGATATCACTGGATGGCTTAAACCACTTGACAATATATTTCAGTTGTACTTCTCTCAGTTTACACAAGACATAGCTGTGTTAGTATACAACTTAGTCTCTGCTTCATGAATATTGCCAGTGTTTGTGAAGAAAGAGAATTAATTCTAACACTTGAACAATTAATTATTTCACAATGTAGATGTTAAAAGATCTAAATGCTAGACTCAAGAACAATAAGAAAAATAACCATTGCATAAATCAAATGTGTTAGATGCATAATAGGAAACAGTCTGAGAAAGAAGATAAGAAATTAAAAATGGAGCAAAAAGCTAGAAATAATTCCCCCCATTGAATACATAAAGAAATAACAGATAAAATTGTTTGGCCATGTGATAGACAGAAAGATAAAAATACAATGTACATGATTCTTCAATAAACGTTGTGAGAACATTAGACCCGAGGGTCCCCAAGGGTATGAAAAAGATGGATTGATGGAATATTAGAAACCTAGGAAACATAACAGCAGTAGAAGCCATCAGAAGAGAAAACGACTGAAAATTGTATCTCTCCTCGATGTTGAAAGGTAAATAAAGAAAGAAAGGAAAAGAAGAAATGTTCTAGCTCATCTTATACCCATTTGGTTTTTCTTATATGCAAAAGGAAGTTCCTGTATATCAAAAGAAAGGTTTGATGCAGACTGAACAGTGTGGATGAATTAAATTGTTTTTTGACAGTCAGTCCCAAATTTTAAAGCTGCTTGTCCAAATACAAGTACAACCACTGCACTGAACATTAGATGAACTAAATTTTAGATTACAATTATATTAAAGAAGAAATATATCAATAATTTGTATGAGTTACTGAGTTATTAGTGGGTCATCATCATTGCACTCTGAACACGTCCATAGGTGCTCAGATCCCTTCCTCAGCAAGTCTTGCAGTGTCCAGCAACTGATGACTCCAGTTCTGCGTTGGTTGATTAGTCTTTTTACACGCCCACTAAGTTTCTCGTTTCTGGCTGTGCCCATCTTAACTCCCATCTCTTTCATTCGAAGGAGTGACGTGGACTCATGGTTGTTGAAGTCCTGTGTCCTTCCCACTTCCCAGAGGGCATTGATGATGTCTGCCCGATCCATTGGTTGACCGTCCACAATAATAACGCAGCTAACCAACCTGTCCTCTCTTTCATTTCCCATACCCCGCTTGTCCTGGAATGTAGACGAAGGTGACCTTATATACATATATATATATATATATAACGTTTTCCTGTGTGTTACTGGGGCCTCATTATGAGGGAAGTAAAGAATAGTGACACTGTAACCTTCCAGGCATGTCGTAAGAGGCGACTAAGGAGATTGATCAATGGCTTGACAAGCTGTCATTGTAAAAAGTATTGTTATGGAAACAGCGCCATATATTTTAGAGCAGTGATCTCTGCAATAAATGCCACTTTGGCACGCAAGGTTTCTGTTTTTGAGATTGTGGTTCTGCCCTATGTGCCATCTTCGGCTCGAAAGGACAATAGATATAGATAGAGATAGATATTACGTATACATCAATGATGTGTTTTCTGTATCCTACCATGAATGTCTATTTAGGCAAGCAATTTCTGAGGGGGGATCACAGGTCACTTGGCTATTTAAAAAGGGTGACTTGATAGTCTGGTAAGATTGTCTGCATAGGAAAGACAACTCTGATTGTAAACAAATTTTGCCTTGCTAAAAGATTAATGAAAGCCAAAGACAGGGAAAGCAGTAAATTAAATCTGTGCTGAAGATGAATGCACACGAAATAAAGTCCAATAATAAAAGTGAAAAAATAAGAAGAAAATATTAACATTAATTTACTATGAAACAATCCCTAAATTAGCTTACTCAATACAGTGTCCAGCAGTTAAGATGAAGTATGGATGTACAATAGCTCCACCACACTGGTGTATGTTATATTTGCGTAGAGAGACCATCCATGGCCATGTTCCAGGAAGTGCATTTTGACCATTAATGATGAATGATGGCAAATTTTCATTGGGATGACCACATTCTAGAAAAGAAAAGGTATAATAAACTAAAAACCCAAATTGATATAATCAATGTAGATTCATAATATAACTAGTATTAAGCCATTAATAATGAATCAAGTAAATTATATGAATCTGCTACAAAAACATAGTTGTAAATACTTTTCACTGTTTAAAGAAATATATCTCTATCTATCTATCTGTTGTCCTATCAAGCTGTAGCCGGCCAATAGGGCATAGACCCAGATACTTTTTCTCTTATCTAAATTTTCATTCTAGCAGTTTTCAATCCCTGTAATGATATTTTATCAAATCTCGCCATTTGTCTCGGTTTTTTGCAAGCAGCTCTATCTCATTGAGGGAACCGATTCCAGCTGATCTTGCCTCTCTGATCAATGTTCTCTCAGTGTCTCTCTAGGTCGGCCTCTTTTCCTCTCACCTGTTATTTCCCACATGAGGGCTTGCTTTGTTATTCGGTAATTTTCTTTCCTCATCACATGTCCAGCATATGACCATCGTCTTCTCTTTATTACTGAAGATATTAGTGGTTGATTGGCGATTTCTCTAATTTCCTTGTTTGTTTTGAATTCATTCCATGCTATATCAAGTATTTTCCTTAGACATTTATTTTCGAATGCGTTCAGCTTTGTTTCTATGTCTCTTGTTATTTTCCAGCTCTCACATGCATACGTTAGGGTTGGTAGTACGTTTGATTTGAATAGTCTAAGTTTTGTGTTTGTGCTGATGTGTTTGATTTCCACAACTTTTCAAGGCGTCAAAAGCCATTGCTGCTTTAGCTATTCTTATTCTAATTTCTTTACTTGTATCCCCTTTCTGATCAGTGTGACTTCCAAGATAGATAAAGTGATTGATTTCTTCCACCGGTTTATTTTCCTTGTATATTCTGTCATCTGTTGGAAATCTGCTTTTCATGAATTTAGTCTTTTCATGATTGATCTCAAGCACAATTTTGCTGGCTATTGATGATAGTTCACTTGTGTTTTCCTGCATCATTTTTATCTTACTGTTGATGAGGACTATGTCATCAGCAAAGTCAAGATCCTCCAAATGGTCTCCTTGTATCCATTCAATGCCTTTGTTACCAGTGCAGTATTTCTTCATTATGAAGTCCATAACAACCCCAAATAACAAGAGTGATAGAATACATCCTTGTTTAACCCCAGTTTCTATTGGAAAACATTCGCTCAGTCCTTCCTCTGTACAAACTGCACGTGTGTAGCCAGCTTACATGTCTTTGATAATATTTATAATTTTTTATGGTAAGCTATATTGCTTCAGATTTTTCCACAAAGAATCTCTATGAATGCTTTTTTGAAGTCAATGAAGTTAAGTACAAAAGGTTTTTGCTTTTCAATGTGTTCCTCCAATTGAAAACTTAAGAATCAACATGATAGGGCTTATCTTACAATGATGAAATACAAAATATGTGTGCAGATGATTTTTGTGGTTCTAATTTTTACATTAAACTTAGGCTATTCAAATCAAATGTACTATCAACCCTTACGTATGCGTGTGAAAGCTGGAAAACAACAAGAGATATAGAAACAAAGTTGAACGCATTCGAAAATAAATGTCTAAGGAAAATACTTGGTATAGAATGGAACGAATTCAAAACAAACGAGGAAATTAGAGAAATCGCCAATCAACCACTAATATCTTCAGTAATAAAGAAAAGACGATGGTCATACGTTGGACATGTGATGAGAAGAGATAATAATCGAATAGCAAAGCAAGCCCTCATATGGGAAACAACAGGTAAAAGAAAAAGAGGAAGACCCAGGGAGACACTGAGAAGAACATTGATGAGAGAGGCAAGAGCAGCAGGAATCGGCTCCCTCAATGAGATAGAACTGCTTGCACAGAACAGAGACAGATGGCGAGATTTGATAAAATATCTTTAAAAGAAAACTGCTAGAACAAAAATTCATATAGGAGAAGGTGTATCTTGGTCTACGCCCTATGGGCCGGTTACGGCTCGAAAGGTCAATAGATAGATAGATAGAATTTTTACATTTCATGATGTTTGCAAGGCATCTTCATGGTAAATCCATAAGTGTTCAGATCCATTTTTCAGTCCCTCATTCAATGTGCTGCAAGTAACAACACTAACTCTATGTTACTTTACTAGTCTTCTTTGACCCTCTGCAAAGCGGGTTTTCATGTCTACCTTCTCTCCTTCTGATATGCTATTCTTTAGTCTGGTCACGGTCACAGATTCATATCTTTTTTTGGATCATTGACTTGTCCAGAATCCAGAGGGTTATAATTATTTGAAGACCTTGGTATCACTGCAAATGAATGAAAATCCATAATTGCTCAACTACCCATGCCAGTGGAAATCATCCAAATTAATCCAGAAGGTTATTTAGAATATCAGCCTCATTTTAAAACAATTATGCTTGGATGTGAGAGGAAATGAATTAGCAGACCAACTTGTTTTGAGGAAACCTCTGTTGTGGTGAGTAGATAAAAATGGACTAGGCAGATATTCTAAATGTTCTCAATGAGGAATACCCAGCAAATTATTCAATCAATGAACCTACAAATTTTAATTAGACTGCAAGAACATAAAGTCAAAAGGAATGATGCCAAATAAGAGTACTTTGCATGGAGTCAAAGAAGACTGGTAAACAAACACATGTGCTCTTCAGCAAGATTTTTCCCCTCTTTTTCAGTAATGATAATGAAGAAGACATCTTTATTTATATCTCAATAATTTTTAGTTAACTAACTGTTATATATTATCAGTTTTTATTCCCTTAATATGTAGTACATCTCCCTTTTATCTTATCATTTCTTTTCTTATCCCTCTTTATTATTTCTCCTTGAGTTACATGTCCCACTCATTCTAGATGTAATAGAGTTTATCTTAATTCCCTTATCCGTTTGTGTTGTTCTCATTTTCAGAAGAAGGCAGCATGTAGGCCGAAACGTCAGTATTTTGTTGTGTTACTTTTTTTTATAAACCTTACCTTGTAGGAGTGTAAGTTACACCCAACCACTTGCTCCTTGCTACCAGCTTTACCACAACACTGTAATTATTTGCCTGTTCTCTAATTTATTTATATCTAAAATTTGGTCAGAGACACTGAGAAGAACATTGATGAGAGAGGCAAGAGCAGCAGGAATAGAGCTGCTTGCACAGAACAGAGACAAATGGCAAGATTTGATAAAATATCTTTAAAAGAATTGAAAACTGCTAGAATAAAAATTTAGATAAGAGAAGGAGTACGCCCTATGGGCCGGCTATGGCTCGAAAGGTCAATAGATAGATAGAAAATTTGGTCAAAGGCCACTTTTCTTCTGTGAGTTTCCATACAATATTCACTTGGGGATGCAGTTGTTGTCTATTCTGCTAAACTAGTCCAACCGCCTTAATCTTCAATTTTTTAGCATTGTCATAAAAGATGAAAGCCGAGGATGCTGCTGGTCATTTTTAAGTTGGTCCTGAAGAGTAAGCTATCCAAGATTCAGACCCACACAGATTATCAAAACAATGATTAATTGGAGTGAACTGGAATAGTGAAGCCAAAGATCTCTTTTCAGTAATGCTTTTTTGAAAATGTGCCTCTATGTACTGAATATGGCTTGAAAGGAGTTTGACCTTGCTAATGACATAACCAACAATGAACAATGGCTGTGCATCTCTGTGTTTTTGCAGATACTAGTATAGTAGCATAAACCATTTTTTTGCTTTGTTTCAAATTTACTTTTTTCAATGAGTGAGGAAGTGACTGCGCACTCTCTTTTTGATGAAAGTCATGAAATTGTCACATTAATGGCCAAATAGGACAAATATGGAGTTGAGGAATGCTGTCATATGAGGTGTAGTGAATATAATGAATTCCCAACTGCAAAGTAGCTGATTCTATAGATAGGATAGGATAGATCCATAAAGATATGTTATTTTAGGACCATTGTAATTAGTTGTTTGTAGTTTCTATCATCATCATCTTCTTTTGCCATCTCCACATCCAAGGACAGCTATTATAAAGCACCATTTCACTCGTCTCGTTGGTTTGATGATGAACCTATCATAGGTTCTCCAGTATGGCTCTTGATGTTGTCAGTCTACTTTAGTCTTTATCTGCCTTTGTCTCGTTTACCTTGTACTTCCCCACCAAGATGACTGTCAGTAAGTTGTTGTGTCTCTTAATGATCCCTAAAAATGTAATTTGTTTTGCTTGAATTGTATTAAATAGTTCCTTCACTTTCAGCTGTTTCAATGGTAGCCACTTTGCTGATTCATATATTTATTTCTTCTTTCATGCAGAGGACGGCCATGCCCATTGATCTAACGTTGTTTTTTTTTCATTTTATTATTGATTCAGTAGACAAACAAATGAAAAGACAATTAGAGGCCACAGAGATGGGATATCTCAGAAGAAAGTTGAGCCCTGGGCAGCTAAAAAAAACCAATGAGGAAATTCTCAATGAGACCAACACAAAAAGGGTGCTCCTAAGAAACATCAGAAAGAAAAAAATCAACATTTTTTTGGTATGTCATGAGAAGAGGAAAGTTGGAATACTTGGTTACAACTGGCAAAAATGAGTGGAAGAGAGATTGTGGATGACAAAGAGAGAAGATACCAGATAGCTAGGTGTCATGCCATGGAAAACAAGTCAACAACAAATGTACTGTGTATAGAGAATTGTGGAAGGACATGATCGTCTATGCTGACCGATATAACACTTGATGATGATTATTGACTTAAGTAGGCTCCATTAAAGTTATTATAAACTTAATAGTTTCTGTTTGTGTTAGAAAGTCAGTTTTATGAACACTTATTCTTAAGAGAGAATCAGTAGCATGGTGCTAAAGCAACTGACTTGGCAATTGAGTGAACAAGTGTTCAAACACAGCATGGCATTCTCTGGACCACCCAGCTGATAAAAAAATGGGCTCTGAGTTGAGGAAAATAATGACACCGAAGAACAGCACTGGCCCTCTCACCTCCAACAGCTATGACTTAGAATGGTGAAATATTATTTCACTTCCCCATAATACAAATATGCCACACAGGACATTACTTTTAATTGTTAAGGAGAATACCTTGCAAGATCTGGCTATGCAAGCAGTGACTGAAAAACAACTTCACTGTGAGCAACTACAGTTGCATCATTCTTTCTTAATTCTTGATCCTTTCCATGCCATTACACATCGCATAGGGCTTGTAGTGTTTTTCGCCACCCATCTCTACTCTGGATGAGATGTTCAATCTTATCTAATGAGTCTACACCTGTGAACATTGCTTCTCTTATAAGTGTTCTTTTTAGGGTCTCTTTAAGTCTTTCTCTTGTTCTGCATCCTGATGTTTCCCATAGAAGAGCCTTTTTGGAATTATCTTGGTGTCTATTCTCAGCACATGTCTGACATATATCCATCTTCTTTCCTTAATCATAGATGAGATCTTTGGTTGATTGGCCATTTCCCTTATTGCACCATTAAGAAAGAAAAAAAAAATCTTGTTTGGTTGTTCTTACTGAAGTTGAACAAAAATCCATCATCCTTTGTGTAAATGAATAAATAAATATTGCCTGAGGTTGCTGTAAATGCATAGTGGAAGAGCAAAAAGAAAAATATTCCAAACAGACTAAGACAAAATGTTGCTTAACTCTTGACTTCAAAACATTCAGAAATGCTACCATTGAACCATAGAGAAGAAAACATGTCTTCATCATCACCATTGAGTGCCGTCTTCGCATCAAAGGTTGGCTCCCAAGGAACGCCATTCCACTCTGTCTCTTGCTTTGATAGTGCAGGTTGTCATAGGCTGACTTGCCCATCTTTTGATGTTACTCGTCCATGTTAGTCTTGGTCTGTCTCTGCCTCTTTTACCTTGTATTTTCCCCTCCAGGATTAATTTTAGTAGGCTGTTGTGTCTTTTAACATGGCCCAAAAATCGCATTTGTCTTCTTGTCTAATGTTCATGTTTTCTGCACCATACAGGAATGTTGAAAAGATAAAACATTTTGTTATTCTTAGTTTTAGTCCTGGTGTTATTTGTCTTGATGTTAGTATATTTTTCATGGCATTAAAATTACATTTTGCCATTCTTATTCTTTTGTTTATTTCAATTTTTTTTACATTTCCCATCACTGGTTATAGTATGTCCAAGGTAGTTGTAGCTCTGAACTGTTTCCAGGTCAATTCCTTCAACATTTATATCCACTTGTAGGTTTCGAGTATTATCTTTGTTTATGATCATAGTTTTAGTCTTTTTTATATTCATATATAATCCATATTTTTTGCTTGTCATGTTTATTTCATTAAGTAGTTGTTTTAGATCTTTAGGATTTATCTGCTAATAATACAGTATCATCAGCATATCTTACATTATTGATTATTTCTCCATTAATGTACAGGCCTGGCATCTTTGTGATGTTTTTAAAGATTTGCTCAATGTATAGATTGAACAAGCTTGATAATAAGATACATCCCTGTCTTACTCCTCTTTTTAAATGGGTCCAGAGTTCTCTTTGTTATATTTCATTATTGCTGTTTGCTGTTTTTTACATTTCATGAAATAAAATACTCTAAATGAAATTAAACAGTAAGTTGGGCAGGCAACATTCTCTAGCACTTTATTAAGTTATGTTTTGCATAGGGTATTAAATGTCCTTGTGAAGTCAACAAAGGCAATAAAAATTGTCCTGACTTGCTCTCTGCATTTTTCTTCAAGTTGGCAAAATGTTGAAACTTTGTCAGATGTTGGTCTCCCAAATCTAAACCTTCATTGTATCTTAGATATTATATGCTCAGTGTACTTGGATAGATATTTCATAACAAGTCTCTGAAATATCTTTCCTGTTTTACTCATACTTAGGAGAAAAATGTCCATATAAAACACCTTTCTGCAATCGTCCTTGCCACCTTTAGTTTTTGCATAATGTGATTATCTGTGAATTTGTAAATTTTCTTCAGCACAGTCCAAGGAGGAAGTGTTATGAAGGTATTGCAACAGTATATCTAGATTCTCCTACATTACTTCTGCAGAAATATTATCACTTCCCTAGACATCTTCCCAATATCTTCCCAAGAGATGAACAAGTAAAATATCTGACACTACATGAAGAGAATTATAATCGTAGGATGAACCATGAGGGCACAGAATACTCCAGTTTCTTTCAACACTGAAAGGCAAATGAAAATAGAGTACAAGACAAGAACATAGAGAGATATACTTCAGACTTATTTGACTTATGGCAGCACTGGAAGGATGTTACATGTTAGAGAAATTACCATAAAAAATTATTTCTTTCTATAGTCAATTTGTTTTTTTCCCCACTGTTACATTTCTTACCTTTAGAATTGCACTCAACAGCTACAACCACATCATTGGGACAAGTCTTACTAAAAATGAACAAAATATTGGCATTGTTACTATTATTACTCATACTGTATTATTAATAACTTTGTTTGAGCTGTCAATGTAACTTTTTGATAAAGCTAAAGTATTTGTCATGTTAATGGTCATTTAAATTATTACATTTGTTACAAAAGGCTTCAGTTCATTTAATTAAGAACCAATAACTGAACTTAATCATAAACAGACAACTGAAGGAAAATATAAAACCAGCTTTATAGTGTAATAATTGAAAAATTACACCTTGGTACAAGACATTGGGTCACTGGTAGCAGAAATTCAGTTACTAAAATAAATTTTGAAAAACTATGAAATAATGAAAATTTTAATGGTTAATCAATCATTAGTCATTAATTAATGAAGATGATACAAAAGTCAAGATGATAAGAGCAATTGATACCCACAACTTAAAATACCTACAGAAAATAAATGTTCAAAACAATATGGAAAGCAGAAAAGGTATCTGCCTATTGGAAAAAGGTATCATTGTTAAAATTCTGAATGAGGGCAGTTTCATGGATTGTAACAACTACATATGCATAACTCTTCAATCAGTTGCCTCTAAAGCATTCTGTAAGAAAACAGCAGATTTTATAAGTAAAGAATAAGCAAGATTATGAAAAATGAGAAGCTGCCTTGGGATTTTTACCATAAAATTTATAAATGAGAAACATATTAAAAAGTAGAAACCAAAAAGGCTTTCATCAGCCAACAGCATGCCCGATCATGCATGTTTTTTGTTATTGTAATGTCCAGAGGTAAAAATGTCAGCCTCTGAACAAGAAAGCCCCGGGTTCGATTCCCCCGACAGATGATAGAAATTTATTAAAAATCATATCTGTGGTCTCTTCATAGCTTTACCCTCCTCTGGTCTCTGGGTAGCGAGATTCGATGTCTGCCCTCTCAGATAATGGCAAAAGACAAGAGGTCCTGTATGTATTCTGTGCATGTTAAAGAAGGCTTGGCAGTTAGAAATTGAAAAGAGCAGACAAAAAATGACTGCTGCCATAGCAAAATTGATAAGAAAAAAATATATCCAAAATGTCAAAACTCTTGACAATAAAAAAGAAGAGTATTTCTAAAGTCAGAGAATATCTGCCTGTATGACGAGGAATACCTAAACATATGGTTGCCAGTGGGAAAAATAGTTATAAGTGATATTCACACAAAATTCAGTCTCTTTGGGCCTTGCTAGAGATATAAAACTAGCGTACACAAACAATAACAGCAGCTACATACACAAATAATCTTTGTGAAATTATCCTCAGACAATATCTATCTATCTATTGACCTTTAGAGCCGTAACCGGCCCATAGGGCGTAGACCAAGATACACCTTCTCCTATATGAATTTTTTGTTCTAGCAGTTTTCTTTTAATTTGAAGACATAGCCTTCAATGGTTCCTGCCGCCTATCCACCATATTGCCCGCAAGTCCACATCCTCCTGAAAATGATGATCGTCATAGTATTTAAATGTATAGTGCTTGATGATGTTAGGACATCATGTTTGACTCCAACTCCGAACATACAAAACACAGTTCGTCATCAGATTATCTCCGTTGCACACCAAACAACAGATCGCAAGATTGGCGCATGGTCGGTCTTGGGACACACGATGAGCCATTATGATGAAGTAGCACTCACAAAATGGCTGCGCCCATTGATTCATGATTACTCTAGTGAATGCAGTCTATAACGAACAAAAAATGGTGCAAATTCCCCAAAGAGATAAAACTTCGGCTGACTTGA
Source organism: Megaustenia siamemsis (assembly GCA_032433765.1). Classification (NCBI taxonomy): domain Eukaryota; kingdom Metazoa; phylum Mollusca; class Gastropoda; order Stylommatophora; family Ariophantidae; genus Megaustenia; species Megaustenia siamemsis. The sequence continues at coordinate 33,841,910 of JAVIAB010000041.1, read as the reverse complement.
CAGAGCCCACCACATTAATGCGTTGGAAATTGTAAATAACTTGCGGCAAACAACACCATCAACGGTCATTGAACAGCATTCATTGTGACGTAAAACGCAGATCAACACTAGACGGTGGAAGGTCGCATTCACAACACTTGATTTGTCAAAATGGAGTATTGCCATGCGTGCAACACCAATTCATTGGCGTAGATATGATAAGTAGAACATCATTTCGACTTGAATGCAGAAAATTGCAACGGAAAGCCAAAATTGATCAGATTCCAAAGCAATTTCTGCAGCGATTGAGAGAACGTGACTTAGTTCCGCCATCATGGAAACGGAAGTCTTTTCATATGTATTCCTTACAATCTAAGCAAAAGAACTTATGTCCTCTGTCAATGCATCTCCTATTAGTTTCTTTCTTAGTGACTCTTTAACTTTTGCCTGCTGTTTCCCATTTGAGGGCTTGCTTTGTGATTCTCTTGTTATCTCTTCTTATCACATGGATAACATATGTCCACCTTCTTTTCTTGATTATAAGCAACATTATTTGTTGCATGGCTATTTCTCCTACTTCTGCACCAGTCTTGAATTCATTCTATGATATCATCATCATCATCATCAAGTACCGGGCCTGCTGGCATAGGTGATCATGTCTCTCCACAACTTTCGATCTCGGCAGCTATTTATCATTTCTGTTGTTGACTTTCTGCCAAGCCATCCTCTTAAGCTGTCTGTTATTTTTTGTCTTTGCTTCCCTCTATCTCTTTGTCCCTCAATTTTTCCAGTTGTTACAATGTATTCCAGTTGTTCTCTTCTCATTACATGGCCAAAAATGATGATTGTTTCTTCCTAATATTGGAAATTAGCTCTCTTTTTGCTTTGACCTCTCTCAGAACATCTTCATTACTCTTCTTAGCTGTCCATGGTACTCTCAACATCTTTTGTAAAGTCACATTTCTACAGACTCCAGTGATTTTCTTGTCTGTTGTCCTATTGTCCATAATATGTTAAGACTGGCTCTACGTAACATTTAAGAACTCTTTTTCTTGTTTCTATTGTCAAAAATGGATTGCCTAGTATCTTCCTCATTTTTTTCAAGGAACACGCAAATCCATTTATATCATAAGATCTTTAGTAGAAAGAGCCATAGAGGTGAAAACAGATCTATACCTATGTTTCATAGATTACACCAAGGTATTTGACAACGTAAAGCACCAAGAAATAATCAAAATTTTAGAAAGCATAAACATAGACAGCAAAGATCTAAGAATAATAAAGAACATGTACTGGCAACAAACAGCGGCCATAAGAACTGGAAACCAATTGGGAATGTTTCAACAAATAAAACAGGGTGTTAGACAAGGTTGTGTGCTGTCACCAGATTTGTTTAATATTTATAGTGAGATTATTTTAAGATCCATAAGGGGCATGCCTGGAATAACAATTGGAGGTCATAATATAAATAATCTATGGTATGCTGATGATACAGTCTTAATCGCTAAGAGTGAAAATGAGTTACAAAAAACGTTGGACATTATAGTGAAAGATTCTATGATATACAAAGTATTTTTCTGATACATTTATTTTGGAATGAATCTAGTTTGTTTTATATTTCTTTCATTGTTTTTCAGCTCTCACTGCATAAGTAAGGGTGGGCATTACATTTTAAAATCCTAAAATTATCTCTTGCACTTAGATTTAGGTGCAACCAAAGGAAGATGTCTTATGCATAGACAATCTTGGATAACTAAGGCAGAGGAGTTCATAAAAAGTGCACCATAGCTAATTATAAAGAAAATTAATTACACAGTTTTGATGACACCCGCAAAGTATGTTATCAAAGGTCGACAGGTACACCCTGCAGCATAAGTGGATGCAGCTCCTGGATAGCTCATAGGTGAACACATTAAGTTAGGTGTACTGTCAAGCTATGCTGGGGTTCATGGAAATTAAATGATGGACAGACTTGCTGGCAGAGTGGCCTGACTCTGGACAAAGAAGATTTAATCAAGTTTGTTCTTAATTTTAAAGGAGGATGAAGATGTGAGGGCCAAGGATGTATACATTGAGAGACTGATGAGCTTAGGAATGAAAAAGAAACACAATCAGGTCCATCCAGTGTATTTAGTGGTGAAAGAAGATATGTCTACAGTCAACATCTTCCAGCAATCAGTCAGAACAAGCATACACAAATGCAATATTTTACATACATTTTGAATAACTACAGATTAACATACACACTCTTTCCCCTTCCGATTACACTCATTTGATCTCCATTTGGATCTAGCTGGAGAAATGAATTTAAGTTCACAGATTTAACAGATGTCCATTTTTTTAGTGATCTGTAGATGGAAAACAATTAAATTATAATAAAATGCTGATAATTGATTTAACAAACATTCATACACAATTTAATTTATGAAGTATCAGATACTTTGAAAAAAAAATCTATTGGGTATAGTCAGCTTTTCTATGAGTGGTCAGTGTGTTGGCACCACCTTCAACAGCGGACCATGTCTGCAAATGTATTTAATAAGATTAGACATTCCTGTGCCAGGAAAGAAGACTAAGCTTTCAGTATTTTCATTGCCATGGTTATTTGTACTGAACAAGGAAGCATCTTACTTTGTCATATTTTATAGCCAAGCTGTGATATATTGCATTTTGTGACTCAAAACATGACTTATCACATCATATTGTTGGGATAAGATCTGAATTTATTTTTCAATTTCTAGTCATTTAAGCAGGCTAATTTGCTTTAAAATGTAACTGTCAATGGAGAGATATGTAATTTTGCACCATCTGTGGTGGAATGTCAAATGTAACCATTTGTAGTAGAATATAGTTTTTACCACCAGTGATAAGATGTATATTAACCAACAGTGGTAGTATATAAGATTGAACCATTGGTGGTGGGATGTATAACTAAACTAAACCACCGGTGGTAGTTTATAAAATTGAACCATTTGTGGTGGGATGTATAACTAAACTAAACCACCGGTGGTTTTATATAAAATTGATCCATTGGTGGTGGGATGTATACCTAAACTAAACCACCGGTGGTAGTATATAAAATTGATCCATTGGTGGTGGGATGTATAACTAAACTAAACCACCGGTGGTAGTATATAAAATTGATCCATTGGTGGTGGGATGTATAACTAAACCACCAGTGGTGGTGTATAAAACTGAACCATTGGTGGTGGGATGTATAACTAAACTAAACCACCGGTGGTAGTATATAAAATTGATCCATTGGTGGTGGGATGTATAACTAAACCACCAGTGGTGGTGTATAAAACTGAACCATTGGTGGCGGGATGTAATATTTAACAATATGTGTAGGGATGAAGTAATTTAACTGTCATTCTCTTAAGCTATCTGGTATCTTTTCTCTTTGCTTCCCTCTATCTCTTCGTCCTTCAATTTTCCCAGTTGTTACAATATATTCCAGCTGTACTCTTCTCATTACATGGCCAAAAAATGATGATTATTTCTTCCTAATATTGGAAATTAGCTCTCTTTTTGCTTTGGCCTCTTTCAGAACATTTTCATTACTCTTCTTAGCTGTCCATGGTATTTTCAACATTCTTCTGTAAAACCACATTTCTACAGCCTCCAGTGATTTTTGTGTCTGTTGTCCTATTGTCCATGATTCATTTCCATATGTTAAGACTCGCTCTACATAACATTAAGAACTCCTTTTCTTGTTTCTATTGTCAAAAATAGATTGCATAGTATGTTCCTCATTTTTTGGAAAGCTGCTTTTGCCTGGGCCATTCTGCATTTCACCTCTGTTGTACACCTACCATCTGAGGTTAACAATATTCCAAGATATTTAAATTCATTAACCTGTTTTAATATTGTTCCATTTGTCTTTATTGTGTTTTGCAGCGATTTCTTTTTCTTTGTTGTTACCATTACCTCTGCCTTTTTGCTATTACGGCTGAGTCATTTATTTTTGCTTTCTTTCACTATAATGTGAAATTTGATAATTGTGGGTGAGACTTTTTAATCAAAGGCTAGCGGAACCAACCGTAAACAAACCAACGGAAGGCAACAGAAAACCACCTAATTTCTTTGTACAATCGTGAATGATTTACCACATACAGAGAACAAATATATAAAACAAATAACACAAATTATACAACCATATGATCAAAAGAAGAGTAATGAAGACGTTCTGAAAGAGGTTAAAGCAAAAAGATAGCTAATTTCCAATATTAGGAAGAAACAATCATCATTTTTTGGCCACATAATGAGAAGAGAACAGCTAGAATATATTGTAACAACTGGGAAAATTGAGGGACGAAGACATAGAGGGAAGCAAAGAGAAAAGATACCAGACAGCTTAAGAGAATGGCTTGGCAGAAGGTCAACAACAGAAATGATAAATAACTGTCGAGCTCAAAAGTTGTGGAGAGACATGATCACCTATGCCAGCAGGTCCAGTATCTAATGATGATGATGATATGATCCAAACAAAATGTGCAAGGACCCTGATTTTGAATTTGGCATCAGACAATACAGAAGTAATGATTGTAGCAAAAAAAGAAAAGAAAGCACAAATTTTCACTGAGAACAACAAATTAAAGCAAACAGACTTTCAATATTTAGGAAATGCCATATCTTCCAAAGAAAAAGAAAGACAATGAAAATAGCTGCAACAAAGAAAACCAAGAGATTGGACTAGTATAATCTATGAAAATTGTCCCAAGGGGTACCAAGATGGATAGATATCAGCTCAATGTAATAAATATCTGTGAAATGTGATGGCTAGGAACAGGCCAGTGGACAATACAAAAAAACAATAGAATATTCTGGCAGGGAAGATGGAACACACAAAGAATAGTTATAATGAACACTGCTGAAAGAAGCCTAATAGACTATATAATAGAATTATATTTATTAATAAAATAGAAAGGAGCCAGTGAATAACCATTTGATAAGAACTTGATACAAATCAAGGCACAGAAGGCTCACAACTGCACAATGTTTTGCACCTACAAATGAGGTGGAAGATAAAATTAAAGATGAACTTTACCACCAACTACAACAACTTATAAACAAAATCACTAAACATATTTTAATTGTAATGTGTGAGTCATTGCATGAAGTGTTGAGGACAGGTGTTCTTCTAGACATCTGGACTTGCAATTTCACTGTTGTGTTAATTATTCATATTGTGTGTTCAGCATTGGTATTTTGCACTAACAGTGAGAATGGTCATGGGTGAGAGCATTAGTCCCCAATATTAAAGCACCAGTAACCATTAAACGATGAAGTCACCTGCATGACTCTTATTGCAGTTAATTATCTGTGAGCTTTTGCTAGCCATGTTCAATATATTTTCCTGGAGGACTTCCGGTCAATATGGCAAATAGGCATCAGAAATCGTTGAGGTCCTGTCTGAAAAGTGTTCCTTGTTGCAGTTTCCTCATATTCGAAATCTGGCTTGCTGCCGGAGCTAATGAGTTTAGTGCTCTGTGAACACCGTGGGCTGTGTTTTTCATCCAGATTGTGTTTCAATATTCCAATTGCTTATGATGAATGATGACATCGTATGATGAAGGACAGTTTGGTTGCATTCACTTTTGGTGCGGCTACGCCTTATGCCTTGTGGCTATGCCTTTTTATGCCTTGTAGCGTGTGCTGTGGCTGCTATGATGATTACTGCAGCTACCTTTCTTTGTTTGGATCCTTCAATGAGATAAAATGTTAATTTGGATGATTTCACTTGCACTGGTGGTTAAGCAATTATGGATTTTAATTTGTTTATGTGATGCTGGGGCCTTCAACTAACTATAATATATTTTCCTTTGAAACACAAGTTAAATCAAATATGACATCTTTTTAATTCTGATCATTTCCTCTCAATATACTTTCACAACTGGCATATTCTGTATTTCTCTTTCATTCAGGTTCTGAGGGAAATACAAAGTTTTGGTTCTTGCCCTTTTCTTTTGGTAGCCTCAACCATTCCCAATCGATATTGTTGTAGCATTTTTTTTAATGGTGTCTGTCCATCTTATTCTGGGCTTGCCTCTTGCTCTTCTTCGTTCTCTTCTTTTAATATATACTTTATATGATGAGGAATTTTGCATGACATTCTTTTTAGATGGGCAAATCATTTTATTTGTTGCTTCTGTATGTAGTCTAGGATTGGTTCAATGCACACTCTTTCTCTTATGACCACATTTCTAATTTCCCTTCTGATTTGTGCTAACACTGTGATTATTAAGGGAGAACTATGTCATTGATGCATTTCTTGGGTTGACTGGACCAATGGAACTGTTAAACCAGGAAGTGATGCTATAAAGTTTGCTTTGCAGAGACTTGATGATCATGTTTGATCTGCCCTGCAGATACATCAAAATGTCATTAGTGAAAGACAGTGTCCTTCCCTTCCCATCATGTTGCTTATTTGCAATCATCACAGTGTAAGCAATAACTACAGAAGCAAAAAGGGCAATATACAAATCAATTTTTCTACCAACTCTGTGCTATCAGTGCCAGAATTGGACGCTGGACTTTTTTATTGAACAATAAGAAAGATAACGCCCACCGAAATGAAATGTGTCAGAAGACTGACAGGAAACAGCTTAAGGGACAGAGTAAGAAACACTGACCTGAGGAAGAAACTCGAAATTGAACCAGCCATCGAATACATAAAGAAACAACAGATAAATTGGTTCGCCACATAACAAGACAAAAAGAACTAACAATGAATCAAAGAGCCATAAACAAATGCTACAAAAATGCCAGATTAAGAGGAAGACCGAGAAAGAGATGGATAATGGGAATACTAGAGTCACTAGAAGGAATAACATCAGAAGAGGCCAACAGAAGAGCAAAGAATCGCAGATTGTTTCTCCCCTCGACGCCAACGGCAGCAGAGGAAAGATAGAAGAAGAAGAAGAAGAAGAAGAAGAAGAAGAAGACAGTGTAAGCACTGAACAGGACTTATAACAGCAGAAAGCCTTGAAGGACACCTTAGAACATTGTTATTGCGTCATTTAACCAGTTTCCACACCAAAGAACCACCTTTCTCTGCAGTAAAGTTGCACCTATTTAATCAGAGGATATACCCCAAGCATGTGCAGGAGATACTCAAATGATGCTCATATGTAAACATCCTCTAAGCATAAGCGCTACTGCACAGGTCTCCTCAAATTATTCAATCCTTCAAAGGCAAACACTGCTGCATTGAGCCATGCCTCTTTATTGCATTGATACTCTCCTAATGTGGGTAGAAACAAATGAACCCATTTCAAAATCCCAAGCCAGTCTATTAAAATTTTCTCCATGAGCTTGTCAATGGTATTTTGCAATGTGATAATTCTGTAGGCATTGATCTGGGAATGATCTTTATTATAGACTTCAGCACTGGAAAAAAGCAGTTTCCTCTCTCACTGGCCTTTCTGAATTCTTGATTCTTGATCCTCCCCACACCGTTAGATGTCACATAGAGCTTGTAGTATTTTTCGCCATCCATCTCTATTCTGGGTGAGATGTTTGATCTTATCTAATAAGTCTATTCCTGCCAACTTTGCTTCTCTTATAAGTGTTCTTTTTTGTGTCTCTTTAGGTCTTCTTCTTTTTCTGTGTCCTGATATTTCCAATAGAAGAGCCTGTTTGGAATTCTCTTACTGTTTCTTCACAGTACATGTCTGACATATATCCATTCCTCTCTGAATGCTTGCATTACATTTTCTGATCAGGTCATTCATATCACCCTCTTATAGTTGGATTATATATTCATATTGGATGCCATCAGGACCAAAGACAGCATTGTTTGAATGGTATCCCTTGTAACGCAGCATTCAACATACAAAACCAAGTTTTAGCACAGCCTGTAAATTATATTCTTAGTCATCAGTCATATATTCTTATATTTTGGATAGGTCTGTTCTATGTTGCCTGCAAGCAGAGCCTTTCCTTTGCTCTTATCAGATTTCTGCCAAATATGGTCTGTGATCTGAAAATCAGGGATCAATTTGCATTGGGTACTACAGTTAAATTATTGTGCATAAATGCCATAATGAAGTTTAAGAGATTTTTCAGTGTAAACCAAATTGAGGAACTCTCCACACTTTGCATTGTCAGCACATGACTTCAATTGCAATGCATCGTTTTCTCATCAATCTTCATCTTTAATTGACCATGTTGAAATATACCCTCTTCCTGCCATTTTGCCATGCCTTGATAGCCCTGTCTTTTATTTAAGCAGTGACCTCATTCCTCCAAGGAGGTTGTGAACATTTCTTGTGTCTCTTATGGGCAACACTTAATTTACTGTGTCTAATCTTACTTGTTATGACATTCCCAAGATACACTGGAATAAAAATGTGGTACTGCTGTAAAGGGAACATTAACACTGAGTTATTTTCTGTTCTTTATTATATATATAAAACTGTCCATACTATTGTCTCTATTCTTTATCAGTCATGTCCAAAATAACCATATTTTTAACCCTACCTAAGCTATTTCTATCTACCGTGATACTTACTTGTAGGTTTTGTGTGTTATCTCTGTTTATTATCAACATTTTAGTCATATTAATACTCATATCCAATCCATATTCTCTGCTTGTCTTATTTTTTAATTAGTTATAGTTTTTGGCTTCCTGCCAGTAATAAGTGTCATGAGCTTATTTTAGGTCATTAATTATGCAAATTAAATGGTAGGAACAAAACCCTGCCAAGAATATATAGAACAACAACAACTTAAATGGTTTGGCCACCTGGTCAGAATGAATCCTCACCAATCACCATCAAGGGCGTTCTTCTCGAGAATGCATGGAAAAAGACCAAGAGGAAGACCCAGAAGAAGATGGATAGATGCAGTGACAGAGACATGTAACAACAAAGGAAAATCACTAATTCAAACAATTCAAGCAGCTCAAGAAAGGCAAATGATATAAACCACGACACCTTTTAGGTATCAGTGAAAAGAGAAAAGCAGAAGAAGAATTATGCATCTATTGAAGCTTAAACCTTGCATTTCCATGATGTCTCTAAAGATCTTCTTAGTATATAGATTGAACTAGCATGGAGATAGGACACTGCCCAGTCTGACTTCTCACTTCAATATATGCAGAATTCTCTTTGTTATTTCATTTCACTGCTATCTGTTTCCACTATATTTTTCATATCAGTCTTATGTCTGCATCATCAAGATGTATATCTTTCAAATATTCTATCAGTTATTATATTGTAATCTGGTGTCAAAAACTTTGAGGTAACCTATGAAGCATGCATAAAATTGACTTGTTTATTTCTGTTTACTTTTCTATCTCTCTCTCTCTCTCTCTCTCTCTCTCTCTCTCTCTCTCTGCGATCAAGACTCAATCGGAGTAGAATTCCAGACTCTCTCATGAAGTCAGCTGTCTGTTTAAGCGAATCGATTGCCCCATATAGTTTCTCCTCCAGGGAGGTGGGCGTGGACCACATTGCTCTTCTCAGGTCTGTGTACTGGGGGCAATCCTGTAGAACATGATTTGTAGTCATATTGTCCAGTGTACAGTGGCATAGGCTGGTATTACCTATTTTGAATTTGGTGAACATGTGATTTCTCATTCTATTGGGGCCTGTGCGTAGGCGAAGTATGATGACTTGATCCCTCCTTGATAGTTGGTGGTATCCGTCACTCTCATTATGCTTTGGGTGTTCTCATTTCCATTTTTCATGGAACTGACCCTTGAGGATGGATTTGGCTTCATCATAACTGAGCGAATGGTTCTCTTGTGGTAACTTCCCTCCCTCTAGCTAATTTATCTGCACGTTTGTTCCCGTGTATGTTACAGTGTGAAGGTATCCACTGAATGACTACTCTCTGGAAATTATTGCATAGTTTGTCCATGGTAGTTCTCAAGTCATCTAGTTCATTGTTCTTGGGGCTTTTTAGAGCTGATAATACTGACAGTGCATCAGTCAGAATCACCAATTTATTGTGCATGTTATTTTTGTGTTGAGTAGCCATTGTTGCAGCATCTCTGATGGCCTCAGCTTCTGCTTTAAAGTTGTTTGAGAATTTTCCAGTAGCTATTGACTTGGTGATCTCATCCTGACTATTTTCTTAACTTTTCTATTAACTTCCACCATCAGAAGTCAGTTTCTCTTGTCCTGCTGTTTTCCATGAATCCAAATTGTTAGTCTTCTAACACCATATAGATTTAGATAGCTCGTCACCAAATATGGCTCCTTGGGCTATCTGTTTTTTTTTTTGGCACTTCTGTAACAAATGTTTACCTTTCAAAGTGCCAGAACCATTAAACAAGTGTATATTTATTTACTCATGAATTTTTGTGAGTTTCATCCTTGTCAGTGTCATTTCAATAAATACTAGATCAAGGGTAAATGTGAAAAGAAATATCATAAATTAATCTCAGCTAATTGATTATTACTCACACTTCTCCCATTTTGAGACAAGTTGCTTCACCGTGTATGTCTGTAAAACCTTCATAGCAAGTCATCGTTACATCACCCATGAACTTAAGGAAGAATGCAGAGTTTGGTCCGGCTTTGTAGACTAGTGATGAACAAGTATATAGTAAGTGAAGCAGTCTCAGAAGTAAAGTCTAGTTAATTGTTTACACAATTAGCTATATCAACAATTGTGTCAGGAGCAAAATAACAGGCTCAATGACAATGAACTAACAATTCTAGAGGTTAATGATATACAGATGTGGGATGAGAAACACATTGTGTACTTTGGCAGGAATTTATATCTAATGTTAACAAAGTATTACAGCTAGACTTTAGACTTTAGAACGGAATGGCTTCACTGTAGGCGGGGCATTCCCATATCTGCTCAGGCCCCATTTAAGCAACCAACAAAGTGTTCATCTCGATCATCCATACTGTTCTACTGAACATGTTTCGTTCTGTAAAACTGCACATTTTTAAATTCATAAAAACTGTTCTATTGAATGTGCTACATTAAACTGTACAAATGGTGAAGCTCAAAAAAGACTTTTCCATGTTGTCGTTGTTAAATGTTTGCCATGCCATGACACCAAGCTATCTAGTATTTTCTCTCTTTGCCATCCGCGATCCTTGTATTTTGCCAGTTGTAACCAAGTATTCCAACTTTGCTCTTCTCATTATGTGCCCGAAAAATCTTGATTGTTTCTTTCTGATGTTTTTTAGGAGCTCCCTTTTTGTGTTGGCCTCTTTGAGAATTTCCTCATTAGTCTTTTTAGCTGTCCAGGGAACTTTCAACATTCTTCTGAGAATTCCCATCTCTGTGGCCTCTAATCATCTTTTGATTTGTTTGTCTACTGTCCATGATTCGCTTCCATAGGTCAGAATTGGTTCTATATAACACCGATGAACTCTCTTTCTCACTTCAATTGACATAGATTTGTTGCATAAGATATTTTTCATTTTCTGAAATGCTATTTTTGCCTGAGCTATTCTGTTTTTCTATTTCTGTGGTGCATCCTTCATCTGATGTTATTATTGTGCCCAAGTATTTGAAACTTTGCACTTGTTTCAGATTTGTCCTGTTTATTTTTATGCTGCATGATGGTGATGATTGTTTCTTCGATATGACCATTACTTCTGTTTTTTAACTATTCTCATACTGATACGATGCACTGTAGATAGAAGATTGTGACATGATTGCCTATTCCAACTGATATGGCACATGATTATGATGCTGATGATGATGTTGTCAAATGGCCATCACGAGCAGAATAATTTTCATGCAACTACACCAATTTCGGTATAGACTTCATGATCAGTAGGCATGCCCAAGAATCGATGTCCCAACAAATAAGTCAGGCCTTCACTTTGGTGATACACTTGATTCGACTGCAGTCCAGCTGGTGGCAAATTTGCTATCGAACACAGATCACACATCCAAGGGCAAAGCTGGGTCCTGGTGCTTTTCTACTACATTCAACGATCAGTTGACTGCAGCACCATTTCAGCATGCAGGTGCCAAAACCATGTTAATTTTGGGGTCAGGTGACTGCAACTGGACTACTGCTGTCTCCACAAACAAAACTCCAAAACAGAAAGAATCACTTGAAACCATATTGCAACGAAAATGCCACTAGTCCTGAACCTGATTCAGCTAAGTGACCATCTTGGTCGCCGCACCAGTCGAAAATCCCAGCATTAAAAAACTACTTAAAATAAAATACACGCCAATGTACAAGGTAATGTCTCATGATATATATTCATATTGTAGGGGGGGTAAAATGCAAAATGTCACCATACTAGGTCACAGTGATTAAAGGCGACATCTCTTGAATGTAAGTGGGATAGTCTCTTCACCAATGTCATTACTTTCTTCCAACTTTATGAGTTACCCATTCCTTTATCAGTTGGACTGGACAGCATTAAGCTGCATGTTTTTTAACATTCACTCTATTTCGAAGCCAATGCATTTTCAGTACACTACTTACACTCTCACACACAAATGTAAAAGCTTAAAGATCATAATTATATCAATATTCTGTAAGAATTTTTAAGGCGCTTTATGAGTTCAATTCTTTACAAATTGTAAAAAATTCCTTTATTGTCATCATTATATACCATGCCTGTTAGTGTAGGTGATAGTATCTCCACAACTTTCTATCTCTGCAATTATTTATCAATTCTGTTATCAATTTCCTACCAAACTATTCTCTTAAACTGTCTTGCATCTACGTCTTTCTTCTTCCCTCAATTTGTCCAATTGCTTTCTGTATTTCAGCTGTTCCCTTCTCATAACATATCCACAAAATGATGATAGTTTCCTCCTGTTTTTAGAAATATGCTGTCATTTTGCTTTCGCCTCTTGTATTAATTCATTTACCTTCCTCTCAGGCTGAAGACAGCACATTTGGCAGACGTCATAGTTCTCTACGAATGACGATTTGCTGCAAATTCTTGTAGGTCACTGCTGTTTTTTAGGTTGAGCCATCTCTAGTAATTGTTCTCCTTAGTGATTTATTTGGTCTGCCTTGTTTTCTTTTACCAGATGTTTTCCACATGAATGCCTATTGGGAAAGTCTTTCTTCATTCATTCTCAGTACAAAGTATTTCCAATGCCTTCATCTTATAAAAATTTTTTTAAAAAAGTAAAGAACCCCCGTCACGCCAAGTGGCATATAGGGAATATGGTGTTAGCGACCATAAATTTTACAGACCTTTGGCACATCATTTTTGGGGTAATGTGGTCAGTATTATGCCCGTGCTGCTTTACTTTCCCAGAAAAAAATCAGGTACCCATTAAAGGCTGGGTGAACCGGAAGCCATCGGTTGGGATCGAACCCTACCTCTTGTCCTTTGTAGTCCTCATCTTATAAAGTAAAAAGTAAAAAGTAAAGTACCCCCCGTCACGCCAAGTGGCGTATAGGGAAATATGGTGTTAGTGACCCTATATTTTACAGACCTTCAGCACATGATTTTTGGGGTAATGTGGTCGGTATTACGCCCATGCTGCTTTACTTTCCCAGAAAAAATCCGGTACCCATTTAAGGCTGGGTGAACCCGGAGCCGTCGGTTGGGATCGAACCCTAACCCCTTGTCCGTAGTAGTCCAGTTCACTAACCACTGAGCTATCGCGGCTCCCACCAATTTTTAGGGAATTAGTAAAACCCAGGTGTCCTCGCCAGGGAACGAACCCCGGCTGTTGCCGTGGTAAGCCAACCGCCTATCGATTGCGCTAACCGGACACCCTCATCTTATAAAGCTCAATACATATTATTGTTGAGATTCATCTCTTATCAATTTGTTTGAAATGTATTTTTTCCAGCTTATGTGCTTGATTTCTTTCTGTTATTTTTACAGTAATTTATATCAGATGAATATAACAGATTCTATAAGGCCATTGATCAGAACACTCATGACACCTTGGGTGCTGATCTGTCTCATTGGGTAGACACTAATTTGGACAAATTATTTTGCTTCCTGGCTGTGAGTCTGCTTATAGCAAGAATAAAAAAAAAACTGAAGATAAATGAATACTGGTCAAGAGACACTTTACTGAGGACAGCTGTAATAGCTGAAATAATGTCTTGTAATAGAATTTTATTAATTTTGAGAACGTTGCTTTTTTAAATAACAGTGTGATGCTGGTGTTGATCAACTTTTCAAAATTAGAACTGTGACTGAAAGATTGCATATTTAATTTCAAAATGCATTCTAACCTATCTACAACAATTACAACAATCTAATTACTTAATGAAATAAACATGGTAAGCAAAAAATATGGACTAGATATGAATACCAAAAAGACTAAAACTATGATCATAAAGAAAGGAAATACTCAAAACCCACAAATGGATATAAAAAATGAAGGAATAGACCTGGAGACAGTTCAGAACTACAACTACCTTGGACATACTATAACCAGTGATGGAAAATGTACAACTGAAATGAACAAAAGAATAGGAATGGCAAAAAGTAATTTTAATGCCATGAAGAACATACTAACATCAAAACAAATAACACCAGGGCTAAAACTAAGAATAGCAAAATGTTACATATTCTCAATATTCCTATTGGTTATTGGTTATGGAAGGCCTCGGTATCACTGCAAACGAATTAAAATCCATAATTGCTCAACCGCCGGTGCCAGTGGAATCATCCGAATTACTAACTCATCTCCCAAACAAAGAAAGGTAACTGTAGTCCCCATCATAGCAGTCTCAGCACACGCCAAAAGACATAAGGCGAAACTGCGCAGAAAGTGAACACAGCCAACTGTTCCCTGTCATACGATATCATCATTCATCGTAAACAATTGGAATATCGAAACATGATCAAAACGGATAAGACACACAGCTCACGGTGTGCACATATTCCTATATGGTGCAGAAACATGGACATTAGACAAGAAAACAGAACCGAGAATTGAAGCCTTTGAAATGTGGATATAAAGAAGAATAGGTAGAATTGGATGGAAGGAAAAGAAAACAAACGACGAAAGTCTTAAAACAACTAAAAATGAAAAGAGAACTACTAAACACAATTCAAACAAGACAAATGCAATTTTTGGGCCATGTTAAAAGACACAACAGCCTACTAAAAGTAATCCTGGAGGGGAAAATACAAGGTAAAAGAGGCAGAGGCAGACCAAGATTAACATGGGCGAGTAACATCAAAAGATGGACAAATCAGCCTATGACAACCTGCACCATCAAAGCAAGAGACAGAGCAGAATGGTGCTCCATGGTAGCCAACCTTCGTTGCGGAGATGGCTCTCAATGATGATGATGATGATTCTAACCATAATAAAATGTGTGTATTGATGAGTCACTCCTACTTCTCAAAGGAAAATTCTCATTTAAACATTAAATCCTATAAAAGACTAAAGATTCCATCAAAGAAAAGCAGATTTGGCATGAAAACTTTTGTTATGTGTGACAACAAAGCTGGTTACATTTTACATTTTATAGTCTATACAGTGACATTAATATGTTGAGTTTGGGGAAGGCGCCTGATATTGTAATAACTTTGCTGACACCATATCCCCAAAGATTCACATGCTGTTTGTAAATTATTGGTACAGTAGTCCAGGATTACTTTGTGGATGCATGATCATGCTACAAACATGTGGTCCTGTTATAAAAAATACAAAGAATATGCCCAAAATAAAGCACAATTTGATAAAGGAGATGTTCACTGGAAGCAATTTGTTAGCTTTGAGATGGTGTGTTAGGCGAGCAGTTTTAATGCTGACAACATGCCACACATCAGAAATTGTAGAAACAGACAAAGAAGATTTGAAAACTGGATGTAAAGTTAAAAAACCAAAGTGAAGCTCAGTTGATCAAATTGAAATGCTCAGATGGAAATTCTACTCTCCATCACCGATGATCTTTGCTATCAAGTAGCAGACCTTGCACAGGACCAATATTGTATCTTGCAATACATCATGGTTGTAGGCAAGCCTCTCAAACTTGGCAAGGGAGCTGATGTCTGCTGTTGTTGCTTCTTGCCTCAGTGCTTTTTTGGCCACTTTTTTCCTTGACCCTCTGGTTCCCATTTGAGGACTTGATATGAGATTATCTTTTTGTCTCTTCTTATCACATGGCCAAAATATGACCACCTTCTTCTCTTCATTATAGTTGATATTTTTAGATGCTGTGTCATTTCCTTTATTTCTGCACTAGTCTTAAATTTGTTCCATGGTATACAAAGCATTATCTACAGGCATTTGTTTTTAAATGCATCCAATTTATTTTCTATTTCTTTAGTTATTTTCCAGCTCTCACATGCAGAAGTAAGGGTGGATAACACATTTAATTTGAAAATCCTCAGCTTTTAGTACTTAGCTATTCTGATTCTAATTTATTTCTTTGTGTCTCCTTCTTGATCTTTGCAACTTCCAAGATATATCTATCTATTGACCTTTTGAGTCAAAGAAGTAAGACAGAAATTCTAAACTCTTGTGTCTGACTAACTTTGTTATCATGTCAGACCTTGCATAGAACCCACATTGTATTTCAGCACATGGTTCTGTTCTGACTGAGTCGTTCAATCTCAGTGAGGGAGCGGATGCCTGATATTGTTGCCTCTCACCTTAAAGTTCTTTTTAGTGTTTATCTAGGTTGGCCTCTTTTTCTTTTAACCTCTGGTTTCTATATGAGGGCTTGCTTTGAGATTCTCTTGTTGTTTCTTCTCATCACATGTCCAACACATGACCACCTTCATCTCTTGATTATAGATGAAATTGTTGGATGCTCTGCCATTTTTATTATGCCAACTGGTATGGTACATGATGATTATGAGTATGTCTTCATTCAAAGTGTTCCTTGTTGCAGTTTCCTCATATTCCATGTCCAACTTGTTGCAGGAGCTACTGAGTTAAGTGCTCTGTGCACACCGTGAGCTGTGTGTCTCATCCGTTGTGATCATGTTTCGATATTCCAATTGTTTACGATGAATGATGATATCGTATGACAAGGAACAGTTGGCTGTGTTCACTTTCGGTTTCACCTTATGTCTTTTGGCATGTGCTGAGACTGCTACGATGGGGACTACAGTTACCTTTCTTTGTTTGGGAGATGAGATTCGGATGATTACGCTGGCAAGGGCGGTTGAGCAATTATGGATTTTAATTCGTTTGCAGTGTTACCGGGGCCTTCCATAACCAAATGTCTTCATTGTTCTTTTTCATGGTAATTTACAGAAACTGTAAAGGATGGTAATGTAGGATAGATAATGAGTTACAACATGTATATATTTTCAGATGATAAAATAGTTGTCACAGTGAACATTTAAACCTTTGATGTGCCAACAAAAAACCAATTAGCACTATGCTAGTGTCCAAGCAAAAATGCTTAGCATTGCTGGTCAAGGTTTTCACTGAGGTCTTAGTGGCAAAAGGGTTAATATATAAAATAACTAAACTGTACATGACACATTATTAGAAAAAAAACTATTGCAAAGCTTACAATTCTTTTTCTGCTGAGACATTTTCTTTAGAAACTTGAATGCTAGAGGCAACCAGTGGGGTAACATCATAACCAACAAGCAGGGAGAGGACCTAGAGAACACACTGGTGTCAGTCGATTGAGTGTGCTTGAATGATGGAAAGGCAACAAGAATGGCCACTCAAACATGGAGACTCTGATAGTGTCATAAACCTGGCACTGGTGTCTTCTGCCTTTGCACCGGTTTGCAGGTGGAGTGTACTAGGATTCCACGGAAGTGATCACTTCCATGTGTCCTCCTAATTGAGAAAGGCAGAAATATAAGCCAGAAAAACAAGCTCAACACATTCCACTATAAGAACACAGACCAGGACAGCATTAGCAAAATGAGATATAGGAAAAAGGGCACCCCTCGAAGGAGGCAGGAGAAATGGATGCAGCCACCCTGGTGGAATGTAGAAGTCAAGGAAGCTTGGTGGAACAAGAAACAAATGGCCAAGACATGGCAGAAAGCCAGAAAAAATGGAAGAACACAACCTGAGCTCTTGAAGCATCTGAAAGAAGAGGTCGACCATAAAATGAAACACTTTAAACTACGTGTTAAGCAGGTGAAGGATGCCAAGTGGGATGATTTCTGTAAAAAAGTGTGCTCAGAAAAATCACTAGTCACACACCAATGCCTTCATCAGAGCATGAATGGCACAACGTGACACAGAGGCATACAAGACTTCCAGAGCACAGGCCAGATATGGCACAAATCTGATGAAAACAAAGGGAAGGCCCTGCTTGCATGCTACATTGAGCAGACTGACAAAAAAAATGAGGCTGTAAGAATGAGGATACAAGGGTCACTCTTAGAATTGTGTGAGGATGTAGTGCTGGAAGAAGATCTCACAATCACAAACAATGCCATTTGCACATTTAAAAGGTTACACAACACTGCTCCTGGTCTAGATGGTGTTCGGTATGACGACATAGGCGATTTAGCTGACGACAACTTGAAAAAACTGGCCAAAGAGTTTAATGCCAGCTTTCAGAGTGGCTACACAGCTACCGAAGCCAAACAAGGACCATTCATCAGTGCCTACAGAATCATTGTGATGCAGAACACGGGCTTCTACTAGAGAAAATTGTTGCCCATGTACTTACCTGTCACCTGAACAGATATGCGCATTCCCACCCACACTCGGAGGTTATAGATATAGCAAAGACACATGGCTCATTGTGGCAGTCTTCGCCAAAGACATCTTCGAAGTCTTTCACAAACGAGAGGAGACATGCTGCTGCTATAGATCTGGAGGCTGCATACAACAGAGTACCATTTGAATGCCTCATGCATATGCTCCTCAAAACTGGCAGTGCACCCCTTCCTCATTTTTACTGTCAGTACGATGCAAATTGAAAGGCTGGATAAAATACAGAATGAAGCTATGTGCATTATCTTGGGGTGTATGAAGGACACTCCTTGTGTAGGAATGGGGTATCTTCTTGACTTTCCAACCATGGATGACAGGATCAAGATCTGGAGAGTACGAGCATACCAGAAGATAAGTGGAGAAAAGGAGCATCCATTGCACCATGTGCTCAACACAGGGAAAGGTGCCAGGCTAAAAAGAGGCAAATCAAGGGTGGGCCAAGCAGAAAATGTCATCAAACAGGTCTGTGGTCTTACCAATATCAATGCTGGTGAAGAGTGGATACCGGTGCCTACGTCATTCAAGGTGACATTCTCATGTATTGTCACACTCAACAAGAAATGTAGGGAACAGAACTCAGGCATGGTCAATGCGGAGGTCAACAGTCTCATCTAGGATAACACTGATGACAAAGTGGCAGTCATCTATACAGATGAATCTGTAATACGGCACAAAAGGAGTGCATGGGCATTTACAGCACGCTCAATAGGCAGAACAGTCAAGGAAGACAGTGGTGCATATGTTATGACTACGAGTGGTATGACAATGGAGGTGATGGCAAGGACCAGGGCATTCATCTGGTTAGAGTTACAAGACTACACCCATGCCTGCATACTGAGTTATTCAATAAGTATGATAAGAAAAGTGGAGGCTAGCTTTGTATGCATGCAATGGGTAAAGTCATTGCAGAAGTAAAAAATAAGTACAGTCACCTTTGTCTACATCCCTGAACCTGCAGAAGTATGGGGAAATGAAAGAGCAGACAGGCTGGCTAGCTGCACTGTATTTGAAGATGATCAACCAATAGATCAGGTGGACATCATCAATGCCCTCCAAGATGTCGAAAGGGCACAGGACTTCAACAACCATGAGACCACATCACTCTTTCAAATGAAAGAGATGGGAGTTAAGATTGGCACAACCAGAAACAAAAAACTTAGTGGGCGTATAAGAAGACTTATCAACCAACACAGAACTAGAGGTGCCAGTTGTTGGATACTGTGGAAGTTGCTGAGGAGGGGATCTGAGCACCAATGGACATGTTTGGAGTGCAATGATGATGACCTGCAAATAACTCAATAATGTAAAAATATATATTTTTTTTGTAACACGTCATCCCTATCTCCCCACATCTAAGACAATATAAACATTTACTCCATTTTTGCTTTGTTCTTAAAATTTCTTTTATTTCTCTTATTGATTTCATTATATTGTTCTACATCTTTAACACTGGACACTTATTGTTTGCTAATTTTATACCAAAATATTTAAATATTTGAAACAAAATAAATTTCTACTTCTTTTTTGTTGTTTTTTGTATGTTTTTGTATAACACTGAACCAATGACTTAATACTTACAAGTGCATTTTATCAGAAGACCAACAAGTCTAACATGAATAAATCACCAAAAATTATAACTTAACCAAATAACGAACAATCCAAACTTAGGCACATAAAATGTTTTTAAAAAGTGCAAAAACTCATTCCAGTGTATATTTCACAAGGAGTGAAATATTAAACTTAATCACACTAGTTCACATTTGAAAATAAGACCAGTTCTCCTCTTCCTCACCAGATCTCAGCAAGACGGGTAATAACTTTTTCTATCAGCTGGTCCACTTGGACAGTATTAAGTTGAGACTGAACTTAGTCATGTTCAAGCCAGCATACTAACCACTAAACTACAAATATACTCAAATAATTTAAACGACATCTTCATCACAAAATTTCTAAGGACAACATCATCAAATAACCAGTAGTAGCATGGAAGCATCTCTGTTGCACTTACTGCAGTCCAGCTCATCTGAATGGTCAGGACACTGAGTTGTTCCATCACACTCCTGAGAGTATGGAATACAGGTATGATCTACACACATGTATTGATCATCTGAACAGTTATCTGGTAATTAAAAAGACAAATAGATAGTAATAATAAATAATACTGTTTAAAGTCTCCGGTTATTACTAGGACTCAGATTTTTATGACATGTAATATTTTTTCCAGACATTAAAAAAAAAATCCAAGTAATTTCAACATATTTCGTGCCTTTCTTAATACTCAGATGTTTTTATTGGTCATAAAAATGCATATTTTGACCATAATTTAGGATTAGGTTATATTTTGAAAAAATTGGGGGCATAAATGCATATTTTTGTGATATTTGGTCATATTTATCATCATTTTAGGTACAATAAAACTTTCATTTAGATAACACTTTATTAACTCTTTCCGTACAAAAGCTTTTTATCAATACAACGGAAGAGATTTCAGAGAGAAAATTGTTCATGGTTTTAAGAATCAATCTACATATTTATATTTATCTAACATATAACATATTATATATGAATTTTTAGATAATTGAACAGCCAGGGGAAAAATGTTTCCTTGATTGAGAAGCTCTTGAAAATCATTCCAACATAGCAGTCATTTTTGATAATTCTATGAAGTGTTTGTGGCCAAATGGAATACAAAGAAATAATGTCCTTTTCTTGAAGCCAGATGCTGCTCCATACATGAAAAAGGCTGCAAAATGAACACAAATGTTTAATTTAAAATGGATCCACATAACCAGATTTGCTCATGCATTACATCGAGTAGTTGAAGAAGTTTGAGAACATTTTCTTGAAGTGGACAGGCTCATTTCAAATAAGAACACATTATTTATCAGGGCTCCTCTTTGAGTACATAAATTCAAACAAGTAGCTCCAAAGCAATCACTTCCTCCACAACCTATCATCACACATTGGGGGACTTGGTTGAATGTTGTGGGGTATTACTGTGAAAACTATGCAATCCTTGAAACAATATTTAATGACTTAGTAACGACTTAACATCAATTCAAGCTTTGAATAGTTTATTCTCTAAGACTCATAAAATAATAAAAATATAATAAAATCTTACATAAACAAAGTCAAACTTCTGTGCAATTTCAAAGGCAAAAAAAAAAAACCTTTAAACTGTGGAAACTGTGATCTGTAATGCATCAGACATTTTAAAAATAAAACTCAGATTGAAATAAACTGAACATGTGGTGAAGCAAGTGAAAGGAATAAATCAAAATTTAAAAGTGTACTAAATAGAAATACTGGTTTGTCAACATCATACAAGATTGCTGACATACTTTAGGGTAAAAACACAATGATTTAAGACGTTGAACCTGATCTCTCACCAAATGACCTGACATTTAAAAAATTTGCACCTGTGACATCTTGCAATGTAGAACAAAGTTTTTCAAAGTACAGAACAATTCTCAGAGATAATAGGTCAAATTCACATTCAAAGATGCATGTGTTATCAACTGCAATTGCGCAAATGAATGCGGATACGGGATCGCTGTCAAAATTGTGTAAGGATGTAGGGCTGGAAGATCTCACAATCACAACCGATACCATTCGCATGACACTTAGAAAGTCACACAACACTGCTCCTGGTCCAGATGGTGTTCGGTACGATGACATAGGCGATTTAGCTGACAACGACTTGATAAAACTGGCCAATGAGTTTAATGCCAGTATTCGGAGTGGCCAGATTAAGGAAGAGTGGCTACACAGCTATTTACTACCGCTACCGAAGCCAAACAAGGACCATTCTCAAATCAGTGCCTACAGAATCATCACAATGCAGAACACTGCTGGCAAGCTGCTGGAGAAAATAGTTGTCCGTGTCCTGTCGCCTTGAACAGAAACGTGTATTCCCACCCACACTCGGAGGTTATAGATATAACAAAGAGGCATGGCTCAATGAGGCAGTCTTTGCCTATGACGTCTTTGAAGGCTTCCACAGACGAGAGGAGACATGTGCTGCTGCTATAGATCTGGAGGATGCATACAACAGGGTACCATTTGAATACCTCATGCATATGCTCCTCAAACTGGCGGTGCACCTCTTCCTCATTAGATGGATCGCTGCGGCACTGTTTCAGAGGAAGGTGATACTCAGATGTGGAAGTTGGTCTTCTGAGCCAATATCCATTTGTCCTGGGCTGCCACAAGGCTCACCATTGTCACCAGTTCTATTTAACATGTACACAATAACGATCACGGCCCAACAGCTGATTGGGAGGGGAAGAACTATGACTTTTGCTGATGATATTCTGGTATATCAACAGGGAAGAGACAGACGGGGAATCGCCTCCACAATGCAAGACGAACTCGATCGCATTTCTTCCTGGTGTGGGGTTTCAGGTGCCTTTGTTAATCCTAATAAAGCATCAGTTTCATGGTTCTCCCTTAACAATCATATCGTTAATACGACCACACCGGTAGTACGAATGGGAGCTGATGAGGTGACCAGGGACAAGTTGATGACATTCCTCAGAGTTAAGTTAGATCGCAGCCTGTGTTTTCGGGACCACGTCGACCATGTGATAACAAAATCCCACAAAGGATTAGCCACCTTGAAGGTCATGGCAGCTGCCAACATCGAGCAGAGGCTACTTACTCTTCTGTTCCAGGGATTAATCTTCGAACCAATCAAGTATGCCCTAGCAATTCTTACTGTCAGTACGACTCAAATTGATAGGCTGGAGAAAATACAAAATGAAGCCATGCGCATTATCCTGGGATGTACGAGGGACACTCCCTGTGTAGCAATGAGGTATCTTCTTGACTTTCCAACCATGGATGACAGAATCAAGATTTGGAGAGCACGAGCATACCTGAAGATTAGTACAAATATAGAGCATCCATTGCACCACATGCTCAACACAGTGAAAGATGCCAGGCTAAAAAGAGGCAAATCATGGGTGTTTTGAGCAGAAGATGTCATCAAACAGGTCTGTGGTCTTACCAATATCAGCGTTAGTGAGGAGTGGATACCGGTGCCTACGTCATTCAAGGGGACTTTCTCGTGTATTGTCACACTCAACAGGAAAAGTAGGGAACAGAACCCGGTCGTGGTTAATGCCGAGGTCAACGGTCTCATCTGCGATAATACCGATGAGAAAGATGCAGTCATCTATACAGACAGATCTGTAAGATGACACCAAAGAAGTGCATGGGCATTTACGCACGCTCAGCAGGCAGAATAGTCAAGGAAGACAGTGGTGCATACGTCATGACCACGAGTAGCATGACAATGGAGGCGATGGCAGTGACCAAGGCATTCAAATGGTTAGAGTCACAAGACTACACCCACGCCTGCATACTGAGTAATTCGATGAGCATGATTAAAAAAGTGGAGGCGGGCTCTGTATGCATGCAATGGGTAGAGTCGTTGCAGAAATCCAAAATACGTAAGGTCCCCTTTGTCTATGTCCCTGGACATGCGGGAGTACGAGGAAATGAAAGAGCGGACAGGTTGGCTAGCGGTGCTGTCGTTGAGGACGGGCAACCAATGGATGGGGGGGACATCGTCAATGTCCTCCAAGATGTGGGAAGAGCACAGGACTTCGACAAACACAGATCCACGTCACTTCTTCGGATGATGGAAATGGGAGTTAAGATGGGCACAGCCAGAAATGAGAAATTTTGTGGCCGTTTAAGAAGACTTATCAACCAACATAGAACTGGAGTCATCAGTCGCTGGACACTGAGGGAATTGCTGAGGAGGGGATCTGAGCACCTATGGACATGTTCGAGTGCAATGATGATGACCCGCAATTAACTCAATAACTTAAATGTGATAAAGTCAAACGTAAAACTGGAAATCCAATTTCAAGCATCACAATCTTCTTCAACATGGGCATAATGTAACAATTTGGTCAGTATTTTTACAAATCTATCTTCTACAATTATAAATATTGATAATTTAACATCATTTTCAATAGCAAATGAGTAATTAATTTATGTCATATTTTTGTCTATTTTTCATTCTTAAGTCCTAAAAATCAGAGTCCTAGTTATTACAATTTAAAGTGCATAGGGCACACACTAGAACAGTGTTTCTCAAACTTTTTATTATCATGGTCCCCTTCTGACCATATATTCTTCCTGTGGCACCACTGTTCTTTCATGAAAAATATAACTATTTATTTTTAACCCCTTCCTTCCCATCCACGAGTATCCATAAAAAATTTGAACTGTGTAACTGAGATGATACACTCATCATCAATTTAAGAACATGATTGTTCATTTATTAAGGGATGTAACCAATAATTACTGCCATGACTTTTCTTGATTATTTCCCTTCTTCATATTTATGTTTTGATTTATTTACTGCCATATTCGGTGAAATAGACTTAGATATCAATGAAATGTGGGACTCACAGAGCAAAATACTAATGACAGCAGCAGTGCCGGACTGATGAAAATGGAAAAACGAGCTTGGATTTCAGACACCACATGGAAATACATCAAAGAAAGAAGAGAAGCGAAGAGAGCCATGACTAATGTAAAGACTGATCTTGGAATGGTCCTGGCAAAAGCAACATACAAAGAATTAGACATTAAAGTGGAAAAGTTCAGCAAGAAGAGATACAAGAGCTTATATAGACAATTTGGCAGAGAAAGCAGAGACAGCTGCAATTACAGGAGACAGAAGAACTCTTTATACTGTACAAAAGATGCTGACAAACACCTCCATCCAGTGGAACACCAATTCTAGACAAATCTGGTTCAATGCTAACAATAAGCGCAGACATCAAAGCACGTTGGGCGGAACACTTCAAAGAAATTCTTAACCGTCCACTACCCCACAGTTTAATAGATTTTGAAGCTGAAACATCAGCAGCAGAATTAGATGTAAATTTAGATGACTTCACCTTGAGTGAAATAGAAACCACCTTAAAGCATATGACCAAGGCTGCTGGAGAGGATAAGTTAACAGCTGAGATCCTCAAGGCAATTGATAGCCATAATTTAATACAGCTCCAGAAAATGTTCAACATCATTTGGAAAGCAGAGAAGACACCTCATAAATGGAAAAAAGGAATCATTGTTAAGATTCCAAAAAAGGGCAGTCTTAGAGATTGTAACAATTGGAGAGGCGTGACACTTTTGTCAGTTGCCTCAAAGTTATTCTGCAAAATCATCCTAAATAGAATAAAGGATTCAATAGATACAGTAATGCGTGAAGAACAGGCTGGGTTTAGAAAAGGGAGAAAATGCCTCGACCACATTTTCATTCTACGACTTATATTGGAGGAACACATTGAAAAGCAAAAACCTTTTGTACTTAACTTCATCGACTTCAAAAAAGCTTTTGATAGTATTCATCGAGATTCTTTGTGGAAAATTCTGAAGCAATATGGCTTATCGTAAAAAATCATAAATATTATCAAAGACATGTATGATGGTTACACATGTGCAGTTCGAACAGAGGAAAGCCTGAGTGAATGTTTCCCAATAGATACTGGGGTTAAACAAGGATGTATTTTATCGCCCTTGTTATTTGGAATTGTTATGGACTTCATAATGAAGAAATGCTGCACTGGTAGTAAAGGCATCGAATGGATACAGTGAGACAATTTGGAGGACCTCGACTTTGCTGATGACATAGTTCTCATCAGCAGTCAGATAAAAACGATGCAAGAAAACACAAATGAACTATCAGCAATTGCCAGCAAAATTTGGCTTGAGATCAATCATGAAAAGACTAAAGTCATGAAAAGCTTAATTCCAACAGATGACAAAATATACATGGAAAACAAACCAGTAGAAGAGATCGATCATTTACCTATCTTGGAAGTCACATTGATCGAGAAGGGGATACAAGCAAAGAAATTAGATTCAGAAAAGCTAAAGCAGCAATGTCTTTCAGAAGCCTTGAAAAGTTGTGGAAATTAAAACTTATCAGCACAAACACAAAACTTAGACTATTCAATTGTGTAGAGGGTCGGTTTGGGGCAAACAAAAAAACACACACACAAAACTAATAACGAAACAACCAAAACTACTTTTTAATGTTTGTATTTCGTCCTTTGTGTTTACTTTAGTAACACATTTCGATTGTTTTTGTTTTGGTTGATTCGTTATTAGTTTTGTGTGTGTGTTTTTTTGTTTGTTCCTGATGAAGGCCTATTGAGCCGAAACGTTGTTTAGTCTGTGTCGTCCACTTATCACGTAAAGCTTCTTACATACCATTTTTTTATTTTTTTATTTTTTAATTTTTCCTCATATTCAGCTTTACTGCAGCTTCGCATTTTTATGCCTTAACCCTTTACTGGAATATGATACCCTGCTCGAACTGTACAGTATAAAACTGAACTAATTAAAATAACAACCTAATAAATGAAACAGTAAATAAAGACAATTTTTTGTTTTTCTAAAAATATTTAGTCTGTGTTATACTTTTATTTTGCTGTTACTTTTATTTTCTTCATAATTTCATCATACTTCAACATATGTAAATAAATTAGGTATGTAGGTGCAGTAGGTCCAGAGATATACCTGTCTAAAAAATACATATTATTTGCCTTATTTTTTGGTCCAGTACTGAGTGGTACTTTTTTTTATATAGTCTGGAAGTGAGCGGGTTAAAAATAAAAGAAAACTGAAAGAAAAGCAAGGATGTCAGACTTCACATGGAAACATATTCAAAATAGGCGTGAAGCCAAACTAGCCTTGTTAAATGTCAGTTATCAGTTAAGCCTCAATCATCAGATGTAGTTTTAAACAGATGCACCAACTACTCATCTAGACATCAATATAAAAGAAACCACTATAACAGAAATTGAATTAGCAATTAATTAGCTAATAAAAAAGCCTCAAAGGGAAGCTGTCTTGACCAAATATTCACTCTAAGTATAATATTGGAAGAACATACAGAAAACAACAACCATTAATCTACAATTTCATTGATTTTAAAAAAGCATTTGACAGCATACATAGATTGTCCTTGTGGAATATCTTGAAATTCATCAAGGACCAGGCCTGCTGGTGTAGGTGATCATGTCTCTCCACAACTTTCGATCTTGACAGTTATTTATCATTTTTCTCTCTCTGCGATCAAGACTCCATCAGAGTAGGGTTCCAGACTCTCACATGAAGACAGCTGTCTGTTTAAGTGAATTGATCGACCCCACAGACAGAACATCATAATTAGAGTCTGTTAGATCCACCCTGATTGAGCACCTGTTAAAACATTGCACTGTGTTCTGCGCCAGTGGCCCAGTGCATCCGATTTCAGCCAGCATTTTATTCAGGTTTGCTTTCCTTAGCCTTTGATTGTTTGTTTCTTTGATTTCTATTGTTGACTTTCTGCCAAGCCATTCTCTTAAGCTGTCTGGTAAATTTTCTCTTTGCTTCCCTCTATCTCTTTGTCCTTCAATTTTTCCAATTGTTACAATATATTCCAGCTGTTCTATTCTCATTACATGGCCAAAAAATTATGATTGTTTCCTCCTAATATTGGAAATTAGCTCTCTTTTTGCTTTGGCCTCTTTCAGACCGTTTTCATTCCTCTTTCTTAGCTGTCCATGATATTTTCAACATTCTTCTGTAAAACCACATTTCTTCCAGTTGTCTGTTCCAGTTGTCTGTTGTCAGACATCCTTGTCTGTTTGTGGGAGTGGTGTTTTCGCTGTTACTTTATTTTATGATGCATGACTTCGACGTCATAAGGCCGTGAAGGCGTAAACTGTGTGTGACCTTCTGTTGACCTTCTACTGGCAGTGTTTTTCTGTCTTCCTCAAGACAACTGGAATGTGTGCCTTCTGTTATTACGTTTTCTACGTTACTTGAGACTTATCGTTTATGAGCTCCATCAACATTTTTATATCTCTAATTAATAATTCACAAGAACACCAGTGATATTTCATTGGCAGCCTTTTATTGTATCTTCTTAGTCAGTTGTTACAGATTCATATATCTCTAGATAACAATCATTGATTATCACTTCAATCACACTCTTAATTCATTCTTTATCTCGTCTTTCATTCTATGCTATTCTATTCTAATCTGATTATTATTTTACCGTCCGCTGCTATTCTATGTTGGACCGTTCCCATCGAACGGCCCACCCTATTCTATATATTTATCCACAACTGATTCAAGTGAGTCCGTTCCCCATCGAACGGACTTCCCTACTCTAACTACTCCGGTTGCCTGTCCTGTAACAGCTATTCGTCCATTTCGTGACTATCTGTTGCTGAGTTCCTCTGTTTTATGCTCCTCTGCTGGTCCAATCTATCCTCATGTTCCTCCTTAATTTAGTCTATCTCTAGGATTCCAATTCAACTATAATCTGTTCATAGTCTTCTACTGTCAATCTTGTTTTCCATGGCTCTCCATCTGTCAACTGCTCTCTACGGCTGCCGATCTCCAAGTCAACCTATTCGTTGTCTCTTCCCAACCGTCTCTCGCTCACTACAGCAATCTCTTTCTTTTACGTCACTTCTCTTTCTCTATGTCTTCATGCTGCACCAATTCTACTTCCACATCCCTTGGTGTGTAATTCCCTTCTATATGTTGTCCTATTGTCCATGATTCACATCCATATGTTAAAACTGGCTCTACATAACATATAAGAACTCTTTTTCTTGTTTCTATTGTCAAAAATGGATTGCATAGTATCTTCCTCTTTTTTAGAAAACTGATTTTGCCTGAGCCATTCTGCATTTCACCTCTTTTGTACATATTCCGTCTGAGGTTAACAAAGTTCCCAAATATTTAAATTCATTTATCTGTTTTAATATTGTTTCACTTGTCGAAATTTTGCACTGAGGTGATGTATTCTTCTTTGTTGTTACCATTACTTCTGTCTTTTAGCTATTTAAGGCTGAATACTTTATTTTTGCTTTCTTTCACTATAGTTGTCTAACATTTCTTGTAACTCATTTTCACTCTTAGCGATTAAAACTGTATCATAAGCATACCTTAGATTATTTATATTATGACCTCCAATTGTTATTTCAGGCATGCCCCTTATGGATCTTAAAATAATCTCACTATACATATTAAACAAATCTAGTGACAGTACACAACCTTGCCTAACACCCACTTTTATTTGTTGAAACATTCCCAACTAATTTCCAGTTCTTATGGTCGCTGATTGCTGCTAGTACATGTTCTTTATTATTCTTAGATCTTTGCTGTCTACATTTATGCCTTCTAAAATTTAGATTATTATTTTTCTCCGGGTTGGTATATAACCGTTGATCAGAGGTTTAACAAGACGCTATCGTAAAAACGATGTTGTTAATGAAACGTAGACCTGATACAGAAACAACAGGTAAGATAAAAAGAGGAAGACCCAGGGAGACACTGAGAAGAACATTGATGAGAGAGGCAAGAGCAGCAGGATTCGGTTCCCTCAATGAGATAGAGCTGCTTGCACAGAACAGAGACAGATGGCGAGATTTGATAAAATATCTTTAAAAGAAAACTGCTAGAACAAAAATTCAGATAGGAAAAGGTGTATCTTGGTCTACGCCCTATGGGCTGGCTATGGCTTGAAAGGTCAATAGGTAGATAGAAAATTTGGATTATTTCTTGGTGCTTTACTTTGTCAAATGCTTTGGTATAATCTATGAAACATAGGTATAGATTTGTTTTCACCTCTATGGCTCTTTCTACTAAAGATCTTATGATGTATATGGCTTTGCTCGTTCCTTTACCTCCAACAAAACCACATTGTTCATCACTAATTTCTGGACAGATTTTGTTTCGCACTCTTCACATAATGATTCTTAGTAATATCTTAGTCATGTGCTCATAATTTATTGTGCGATGATCGTCACATTCAGTCGTACCAGATTTCTTTGGTAGGGCTATGAAAATAGATTTTGAGCAGGTCGTCTGGTATATATCCACTGTTATAGATATCATTCAATGTTTTTGTTATTCTTTCTATTCCAAAATCACCCATGGCTTCAATCTCTTCTTTAGTTATATTATCTGGTCCAGGAGCTTTGCCTGCTTTCATATTGTGCAAGGCGTCTTCCATTTCTTCTTTGAGTATTTCTGGTCCTTCTCCATTATCCTTAATATTTACTTCTGTTCGTTCATCATTATCTATCTATCTATCTATTGACCTTTCGAGCCGTAACCGGCCCATAGGGCGTAGACCAAGATACACCTTCTCCTATATGAATTTTTGTTCTAGCAGTTTTCTTTTAAAGATATTTTATCAAATCTCGCCATCTGTCTCTGTTCTGTGCAAGCAGTTCTATCTCATTGAGGGAGCCGACTCCTGCTGCTCTTGCCTCTCTCATCAATGTTCTTCTCAGTGTCTCCCTGGGTCTTCCTCTTTTTCTTTTACCTGTTGTTTCCCATATGAGGGCTTGCTTTGCTATTCGATTATTATCTCTTCTCATCACATGTCCAACGTATGACCATCGTCTTTTCTTTATTACTGAAGATATTAGTGGTTGATTGGCGATTTCTCTAATTTCCTCGTTTGTTTTGAATTCGTTCCATTCTATACCAAGTATTTTCCTTAGACATTTATTTTCGAATGCGTTCAACTTTGTTTCTATATCTCTTGTTGTTTTCCAGCTTTCACACGCATACGTAAGGGTTGATAGTACATTTGATTTGAATAGCCTAAGTTTTGTGTTTGTGCTAATGAGTTTTGATTTCCACAACTTTTCAAGGCTTCTGAAAGACATTGCTGCTGTTCATCATTATACAGATCTTTAATGTATTATGTCCATTGTTCCCTTATGCTTTCTTGTTCAATCAAAGGTTCTCCTTCCTTTGATCTTAAACATCCAGTTTTTGATTGCATTTTTCTTCCTGTTAATTCTTCAATTTGTTTGTATATAGCTTTGGCATCTCCTTTTTGTTGCATTTCAATCTCTTTGCATCTCTTTTTTAACCATGCTTCTTTTGCTTCATTGCATTTTATTACAATTTCTTTATTTAATCTCTTATACTAATCTTTATTTTCTTTATTTCTTCTTCTTGTATCCATTAGCTGCAAAATGTCATCTGTCATCCATTTCTTTCTTGAAGTTGTTCTCACTGGTGTTATGAACTCTTTTGATGTTTGTTGCATTGATTCTTTTAGCATTTCCCACTGTCCATCAATGCTTTGTATCTTCTCTATTGCATTGTACCGGTTCTGAATTGTGATGTTATATTTGTTGTACAACTTCTTGTCTGATGTGAGTAAATCTAAATTCCACTTGAAGTTAACTAATGCTCGAATTGTTGCTTTTAATTTAACTCTAAGCTTTCCCATAACTTGTACATGATCACTATTGCAATCTGCCCCTGGTCTAGTTTTCACACACACCAGACTGTTTCTAAATCTATTGTTTATCATTATGTAATCAATTGTCTCCTGGGCTTTTCCATGTCCATATAAGTCTTGGATGTTGCTTAAACCAGGTGTTTCCTATCATCAAGTTGTGTGTTCTTGCCCAGTCAATAAGTTTCTCACCTCTTTCATTCCTCTCACCTAAGCCATAATGACCAACTACTTCCTCAACTCTTTCCTTTCCTACTTTTGCATTGAGATCCCCTAGAACAATGGTGCTTTCATGTGGTTTGCATTCACTAAAAATTACCAACATTATAAAAGACATATATGATGGCTATACTTGCACAGTTCACACAGAGGAGAGAATGAGGCGATTGGTTTTGAATTGAAACAAGAGTCAAACAGGGATGTATACTATCACCATTGCTATTTGGAATTACTATTAATTACATAATGAATAAAGCAATAATGGCATTAAATGGTATGACAAGAGATAGTTGTAAGATCTAGATTTTTCAGATGATATAGTGCTCCTAAGTGACAAACAACCAATTCAATTTTTAGATTCAAGACTGTGAGATTGAGGGTAGACTTGTGGACTGGTTTATCATTTAACAGATTCACATTGCACGGGAGATCTCAGCGCTTGGACTGTTGTTTGGTATATGATGTGGATAATCCGATGAATAACTGTGTTTCATATGTTCGGATTTGGAGACAAAAATGATGTGCTAACATCATCAAGCGCTATATATTTTTAAAAAATATGACAATCAACATTTTTGGGAGGACGTGAACTTCTGGTCAATATAGCGGATAGGTGGCAAGAACCATTATAGGCTGTGCCTGAAAAGTGCTCCTTGTTGCTGTTTCCTCATATTCCAAGTCCGGCTTGCTGCAGGAGCTACTATGTTAAGCGGTCTGTGTGTACCATAAGTTGTGCGTTTCATCCGTTTTGATTGTGTTTTGATATTCCTATTGCTTATGATGAATGATGATATTGTATGAAGGGTAACATATGGTTGTGTCACTTTCTGTGCGGTTTCGCCTTATGTCTTTTGCCTCATGCCGAGACTACTATGATGGGGATAAGTAAAAGTAGTAAAGTACCCCCGTCATGCCAAGTGGCGTATAGGGAATATGGTGTTAGTGACCATAAATTTCACAGACCTTCGGCATATGATTTTTGTGGTAATGTGGTCGTTATTACGCCCGTGCCGCTTCACTTTCCCAGAAAAAAATCCGGTACCCATTAAAGGATGGGTGAACCCGAAAGCCGTCGGTTGGGATCGAACCCTATCATGATGGGGATAGCTACCTTTCTTTGTTTTGGAGATGAGATGTTAATTCGGATGATTCCATTGGCACAGGCAGTTGAGCAATTATGGATTTTAATTCATTTGCAGTGATACTGGGGCCTTCCATAACCATAACCAATCAACAAGATGCAAAATATCACAGACACCTTATCATCCATGGTGGAAAAAATAGGACTTGAAATCAACACAGATAAAATAAAAATAATGAAAAATAACAATACCCAAGAGGCCAATATATATCTCATTTGGTTATTTGGTTATGGAAGGCCTCAGTATCACTGCAAATGAATTAAAATCCATAATTGCTCAACCGCCCGTGCCAGTGGAATCATCCAAATTACTAACTCATCTCCCAAAGAAAGAAAGGTAGCTGTAGTCCCCATCATAGCAGTCTCAGCACACGCCAAAAGACAAAAGGCAAAACCGCATAGAAAGTGAACACGGCCAACTGTTCCCTGTCATACGATATCAGCATTCATCGTAAACAATTGGAATATTGGAACATGATCAAAACGGATGAAACACACAGCTCACGGTGTGCACAGAGCACTTAACTCAGTAGCTCCTGCAACAAGCCGGACTTGGAATATGAGGAAACTGCAACAAGGAACACTTTTCAGACATAGCCTTCAATGGTTCCTACCGCCTATCCACCATATTGCCCGGAAGTTCACGTCCTCCTGAAAATGATAATCGTCATAGAATTTAAATGTATAGCGCTTGATGATGTTAGGACATTGTGTTTGACTCCAACTCCGAACATACAAAACACAGTTCGTCGTCAGATTATCTCCGTTGCACACCAAACAACAGATAGCAAGATTAGCGCATGGTCGGTCTTGGGACACACGATGAGCCATTATGATGACGTAGCACTCACAAAATGGCTGCGCCCATGTATTCATGATTACTCTAGTGAATGCAGTCTACAACGAACGAAACATGGTGCAAATTCCCCAAACGAGATCAAACTACGGCTGACTTGACGGAGCCCACCACATTAATGCATTGGAAATTTTAAATAACTTGCAAACAACACCATCAACGAATATATATCTCAATCGCCAGGCATTGGAAAGAGTAGACCTCTATACATATCTTGGTAGTAACATAAATCAAGAAGATGAAACAAAGAAAGAGATCAGAAGCAAGACAGCAAAAGCAGCAATGAATTTTAAAAACCTGGATAAAATATGGAAATAAAAAATACTAAGCAAGAAAACCAAGCTTAGAATATTCAACTCAACTGTTTTATCAACACTTACCTGTGCTTGTGAAAACTGGAAAACATAGAAAGAGATTGAGAAAAAACTAAACACTTTTGAAGACAAATGCCTACAAAAAAATACTCTGAGTACAAAGGAATGAATTCAAGACTAATAATGAAATAAGAGAAATGGTCATGCAACCAAAGATCTCATCTACAGTTAATAAAGGAAGATGGACATATGTCGGATATGTGATGAGAAGAAATAACAAGAGAATTCCAAAATAGCTCCTTCTATGGGAAACATCAGGATACAGAAAAAGAGGCTTGTGGCTGTCTTGAAGTCCCTGCTCATATTTTGCTCGAATTCTGTCCATTTCTTTTGCTTAGCTTCTTTGATCAAAATTTTAACTCTTTTTCGAACTAAGGCTTATTTTTCATATTTTTCTTGGTTCTTTTTCTATCTCCAATTATAAAAAGTTCTTTTCTTTAGTTGCTTCTATGATTGCTTTGTTCTACCACGGTGTGCTCTTTTTCCCTTTTTTTGTCCTTAGCTTCGTTCTACATACTGTTTTTGAGATGCTGATGACTGTTTTCTTTAATTTCTTTCACTTTTCTTCTACTGTGCTTACTTCGTTTGGGAGTTTCTTGAATTCCTCTGTTAGTTTTCCATTTAGGGTTTTCCTTTATTCTTTATCTTTTAATTGTTTTATTTTTATTGTCTATTCTTTTTGCTTCTTTTGTTTGTTTTCTTATCTTCTCTTTAATTTTGGCCGTCTGAGTGTAATCATGACCCTTTTGTGGTCCGTGTCGTCTGTGATATTAGGGATAGTTCTGCTGTTGGTTACTCTTTTCTTGTTCTGTTTTCTTGTTAGTATAAAATCTATCTTGCTTCTGCTTGTTGTATCATTCCACTTGTACCAGGTGTATAATTGCGACTCACTGTGTTTGAAGAATGTGTTGGTGATAAAAAAAATTATTTCAATTACATAACTCCAACAGACTGCTTCAATTTTAATTTATTTCTGCTGTCTTATCGCCAAAGGGTCCCAGGATATCTCTCTGTTGCATTTCCCAAGCCTTCCATTAAAATCTCTCATCATTAACATGTTGTAGCTTTCATCAATTTTGTTGACAATTTCATTTAGTGTGTCACAGAATTATTCGCTTTCTGAAAGATCCGACACACAGAAACCATCATTGATGTACCGGTAATACATGAGGGGAAGGTGGCAACTAAAAGAGTAAAAAATTTGGTGTTCTAGGTAGCCTATGAATAGGCGTTCCCATCTTGGTGCCCATAGCAACTCCAGTAGTCTGGCTGAAGAATCAACTTTTGAATTAAAATGAGTTAAGGGTTAAGACTAGTTCAACCAGATGAACAAGGGCAGAGGTGGGGACCAAGGGTTGGTTCTTATGTTCCAGGAAGAATTGGAGAGCCCGGAGGTGTTCATTGTGAGGTATAGAGAGCTGACATCAAAAACAAAAAGGTGTAGGTTTTATCAGGACATGGAGAGAATGTGTAGAATACTTTGAGTGTAGGTTAGTATATTTAACATAAGAGGGAAAGCCCTGGACAATAGGTTGGGAGATGCTGTCCAAGTAGTCTGAGATGTAAACTGTAGGATAAGAACAGTCAGAGACTATGGGTCTTAGGTAGTATTTTGAAGGAGGGCTTATCTAAGGTTGAGTCAGGAATGATAGGATTACTGGCAATGGAGGGAAAGTTTAGCATTTAATTGAAATAGAGATGGTGGACTTAACTTCTTGACTGTGGAGTCAGTAGGGCAAGGTTTGTAGAATATAGTCCTGAGTGTTGGGACTGTCTCTCTAAGGAGTAGAGATCCTTACACCAAAAAGTAGAATTACAATGGAAAGTTACTACTGTTTTCAAATGGGTTCAAGTGACACAGCTGAATGAATTTTCTGAGCACCTGGGCAATTATGGAGTTTTATTTCCAGTTAGGTTTAAAAAGGGCCCTCCAGTACAAGCAGACTAGATGCCACAAACAGGTCTTTAATCTTGAGAGCCATGAATGGATCTACTATCCTACTTGTCTAGGAGTTTATGGCACAAATTTCACTTAAATGTCAATCTCAGGGGTAACTGTTATGAGAATAATGTTTTAAAGAATCTTAATGCATATTTAATAGTAAAACAGCTGTTGATAAAGATAATAGCGTTTGACTGCAATAATTCAGAATACAAGTAGGAATAATAACATACAAAAGTAATAGTGAACAGTAAGCTGCAGGAACCATGAATCTGCAAAACCCTCCATCATCAACTTAAAAGTGACTGAGCACATGATAGTTTGTCAAAGTGATGTGAAATAAAATTAATTGATAACAGCAAGCAACAAATAACTTAGTGATGATTACAGTGCAAGACATGAAATGTGACACTGACTTACGACAGAATTTCTCATCATCGCCTTCAGGACAGTCAGGCTGTCCATCACATTGCCACTCTGGCATGATGCATGGGCCGTTTTTTTCACACTTGTACTGGTTCATCTTACATTCTCAGAGAATAAAATATTCAATATATTACACAAAGCAACAGATTATATGTACATGCAGCTTACAAACATCACAATCATCATCAAGTACTATGTCTGCTGGCGTAGGTGATCATGACTCTCCAAAACTTTCAATCTTGACAGTCATTTATCATTTCTGTTGTTGACCTACTGCCAAGCCATTCTCTTAAGCTGTCTGGTATCTTTTCTCTTTGCTTCTCTCTATCTCATCATCCCTCAACTTTCCCACTTTCCCAGTTGTTACAATATATTCTAGCTGTTCCCTTCTCATTACATGGCCAAAAAATTATGATTGTTTCTTCCTAATATTGGAAATTAACTCTTTGCTTTGGCCTTTTTTAAAACATTTTCACTAATCTACTTAGCTGTCTTTGGTATTCTCAACATTCTTCTGTAAAACCACATTTCTACAGACTACGGTGATTTTCTTGTCTATTGTCCCATTGTCCAATTTTCGGATCCATATGTTAAGACTGGCTCTACATAACATTTAAGAACTCTTTTTCTTGTTTCTATTGTCAAAAATGGATTGCATAGTATCTTCCTCATTTTTTAGAAAACTGATTTTGCCTGAGCCATTCTGCATTTCACCTCTTTTGTACATATTCCGTCTGAGGTTAACAAAGTTCCCAAATATTTAAATTCATTTATCTGTTTTAATATTGTTTCACTTGTCGAAATTTTGCACTGAGGTGATGTCTTTTTCTTTGTTGTTACCATTACTACTGTCTTTTTGCTATTAAGCTTTCTGCTTACATTATAAATGCTATTATCTACAAATGCTGTCATAAGATGTATATCGGCCATACAAGCCAATGTTTAGGGGATAGGATCCTTGAACACTTGCATTACATCAAATGTGATTCCAACACTTTGGTCTCCTCCCATTTCAGATCTCCAGGCCATCATACCCCTGAGGGCTACCAGATTACTGGCATCATTTGCAACTCATTTCACTCTTACCTTTAATCACTGGCCTGCTTTTCCACTCTCTCCTGTGACCTATATTTATTCCCCTCACTGTAGTTATCTTTATTGTTTCTCCTGCTCTTCTTCCCCCTTACCACCTTTGTTTTCTCTTTATCTTCCTACCCTACGGGCCCTTCCTTTAATCCATCATCAGGGTACCCTTTCTCCTTTTTTAACTGTTTAGCTACATTTTTGCCATTGAGATCCTACCTTCATCATCAGAATAATCATGAACAGTAGACAAACAAATTAAAAGGTGATAAGAGGCCACAGAAATGATATTTCTCAGAAGAATGTTAAGAGTTCCTTGAACAGCTAAAAAGACCACGAGGAAATTCTCAAAAAGGCAACACACAAAGAGAGCTCCTAAAAAATATCAGAAAGAAAATATCAATATTTTTTGGACACACCATGAGAAGAGGAAAACTGGAATACTTGGTTACAACTGGAAAAATACAGGGAAAGAGATCACAAATGACAGAGAGTGAAGATACTAGATGGCTTGGTGTCGTGGCATGGAAAACATTAGACAATAGAACTGATATAATGCACTGTGGAAAGAAAATTGTGGAAGGACACGGTCATCTATGCCAACTGGTATGGCACATGATGATGATTTGCTTTTTGTTTTTGTATTAATATTTGTTATTTTGTACCTGATGAAGGCTAGTGCCAAAACGTCATAGTATGTTTTGTCTCTCTACTATTTTAGCTGCTTGATACCATTTTATGTTTATTTACACTTAAACATTATTTAGGGATGTTGCATGTTGTAAGCTTTTCTCATCTTCAAACATTAAGCACTGTTCAACAGCAAAAATTAACTCATTGATGATCATTAAATCTTTGGCATGGATTTTTAATTGTCTCTTTAGTCTTTTTAACCATGTAGGTTATAATTAGCATAATTAATGGAAGGCATTGTTCCAGGACTAAGCATCAAGGTCAGACAAAGAAGAAGGTGATTTCAAGACATCAAAGGGACCTTGAGCACATGACAACAGAAAAAGTAGGAGATCTAGCTAGAAACACAGATTCTTTAAGATAAACAGTGATGAATGCAACATTCTGCAAAGAACGTGAGACCTGACCATGATGGTAATCATTAATAGAAAGTAATTGCCAATCGTAAGTAAATAAATTTCAGCCAAATTTCAAATTTGTCTGACAATACTAGCAAAATGTTGTGTGTTCATAAAAAAGAGCAGTTTTATAGTTAAAATTCACATGTATATTGTTGGGTGGCAGCATAGATGAACTGTGTTTATTCATCACCCAAATCAAATAATACAACACCACAAGAAAAGTTGTTCTTTAACCCCTCCTCCCTCAAAAAAAAAAAATTACAATAGTTGATGCACTTCTACTAACTTTTAAAATTACCAAAATATAGCTAAAATTGAAACTACATAATAGAAACAAAATGTGCTAAATATGAAAATGTAATTGTTTTAGTTCTTCCATATGTTTACTTTAATTATTTTAATCATCTCATGTAAAAACAAATAACACATTGGAAACAATAAATAATATTCCTATTTTAAACAGTAAAGGGATAAATCAATCCTTCAGCCTCAACCTACTTATATATATATATATATATATATATATATATATATATATATATATATATATATATACTTTCCCTTGCCCACTGGGAAATGTCTACTCACTTCACCAACAAGGACACACAAAAATCATTCAGTGCCCCCATGCATTTTTCATTACCTTTGTCACCCTAATACTAATCAAAGTTAAATTTTTATAGTTTATACATTTTCTAATACTGAAATAACAGTAGAATAAAAACATAAAAAAGGTAAAGTTGGTTGGTATCTAAAAAGTACCTACCACATCCAACTTCATCACTGTTGTCAGGACATTGTGCCAAATCGTCACACCTGTAGTAGCTGGGTATGCACAACCCCATTGCACACTGAATCTCAAACTCTAAGTTGCATTCTAGATAGTAAGGCGGAGGTGTTAAACAATGGCTGTGTAATAATATGAACATACAAGAAATGTGTATGTGTATATGTACATATGAATATGTATGTATCTGAATATGTTATTTATGTTTATGTGTATACATGTTGGTTTGTAGATATGTGGAGAGAGAGAGAGAGAGTTTCACATATTTTTAATGCAATACAAAAGTTTCTCACATTGATATATTCATTGTTGTTTTTAATAAATTTGTCCACATTGGTAGACAATTTACATCTGAAGAGAAAGGTAGATATTTTTGTATGAAGATACTTATAACTGAAGGGTTACTCATTTTTATACATGATTATCAAAATGTGGAATGAACAAGTCCCTCCACAGTAGGCTCACATTGCTGTGGTTGTAGGGCTTGTGCACCTCCAGGATTCAAGGAGCTATGTGCCAGCGGGAGCTTAGCTCCTGGCAGGGTCACCCAAGCTGGACAGGTCATTGGTGAGGGGCCAGACAAAGGAGCCAGAAGTAGATGGAACCCTTTAAGTGAAGAGCAGAACCCACCAGCGAGTGATACATGCTCTGGTCTGAACTAATCCATCCCCACTTCATGGGTTAAATGCTTCTCTGTCTTTTCTCCTCTTTCTGTCCTCTATCAAACAGGCAGGTGGTGCTCAAGAGCTCAGGAGACCAGACCACCTATGAGAGAGACAACTCTACACAAAGCTTGGGCTGATGGTGCTCATAAACCCGGGAGGGCCAACCATCTAAGGGCAGAATCCCCCTACAGAAAAGACAATCTGCTACCTTGCAGGAAGACTGGGGACAATCAAAGGGCCCCATGCCTTGAAGGGGTACACCCCAAGCTAGTGGTGGTCACCCTGACCCATTTTGGAGAGCCAGGAAATGGGACCAGGGGGAAACTACTACTGGTCGGAAAAGCTTAAAGAAACACCTGAAAATAATACACTAGAATGTGGAGGGCATATACCAGAAACAACAAGCCCTAGCAGTCAGACTAGCAGAGGAGGAGATAGACGTTGCCTGCATCCAAGAAACTCACCTTAATCCTCAGCATAGAATTATGATTAGGGGCTACCAAACATTGAGATAGAACAGGGAAGGCCACAAGGGTGGAATCCTTATACTTATTAAAAATACCATCCCAGCAAAACAGATGACCACAGACCAGTCAAACTTTCAGTGGATCTTGTTCACAAACAGGAGTTGCAAATAACACTTCCCTCTGGAACTACAAGAGAGCAGACTGGGAAAAGTTTGCCAAGCTCACAGGTGCCTTCACTGCGCCAATCAACACCTATGAAAAGAAAGTAAATAATATGATAGAGTTAACAAAGGGAATCCTGAGAGCTGCTAAAGAATCAATTCCTAGAGGAGCAAGAAGAAACTACAAGCCATACTGGAGCAAGGAAATACAACAACTTGAAGAGGAACTGGACTCTGCTAGAGAACTAGCTGAAACATCACAAAGCACAGAGAGCAACATAGCCTATAAAGCAGCCTCTATCAAATACAGAAGAGAGGTCAACAAATCAGCAAGACAGAGTTGGAAATACAAAACAGAGAGCCTCAATCTAGATAAAAATGGACACAAACTTTGGAAACCTGCGAAATCTTGAGCGATGAAAACAACTGCCGACCTTCAATAACATTAGCACACAATCAGAACATCCACACAGGCAAAAGTGCAGTAAACATACTGATAGAAACTTACAAAAACATAAGTAGAATAAACATTCCAAAAGACCAACAGAAAGCTGCAAGAAAGGAAAACCGAGATGCAAAACACATGCCTTTAGCACCAGAAGAACACCAGACGACCATCTTTACACCAACAGAACTAGATGTAGCCCTCAAAGGATTTAAAGCTCAAGAGATCCCCTGGAAAAGATGGAATCACTAACGAAATGCTCATAAAACTGGGACAACAAATCAAGGGCCAGCTTCTAAGGATAATAAATGCCAGCTGGAAGAGAGGTCAAATGCTGGCAACCTGGAAAGAAGCCATTATGGTGCCCATCCTCAGACATGGAAAAGACCCACTGGACCCATGTAGCTACAGACCAATTAGCCAACTGAGTTGCCTGATCAAACTCATGGAAAGGCTGGTCAACAGAAGACTCATATGGCATTTGGAGACAAAACAACAAATCATACCACAACAAAGTGGTTTCCGTCAGCACAGATCAACTGAAGACCTGATCACCTACATCACACAGGAAATAGAAGATGCTCTACAAGAAAAGAAACACACACTGACAGTGTGGGTCGACATGGAGATGGCTTTTGATAGGGTATGGAGAGAAGGATTAAAGAACAAGCTTCTCAGACTTGGCATCCAACGTCATTTAATAAATTGGATATCTCAATGCCTACAAGACAGGATGGCCAGAGTACAAGTACATGGACAACTAAGTAGGAAAGCCAGAATCAAACAAGGTGTCCCACATGGTGGAGTCTTATCCCCAGCGCTCTTCTTAATTTTCATAAATAACATCGTGATGGACATTCCACCCAGAATACACTCAGCAATTTACGCAGATGGCCTGACGATATGGCCACATAAAGGATCTATGTCAGTGGCTAGCTCCAGAATGCAAGATGCCCTAGGAAAACTTGAAAAATGGACGAACACCTGGTTACTACCAATTAACGAAAAAAAAACTACATATACAATTTTCAGCCTATCAAGAAACACACTCTGCAAAATTGAAGATAAAAGACCATACACTTCCTATTGATCAAAACCCAATATATCTTGGCATCACCATGGATCACAGAATGACATGGATAAATCAGATAGATAAAACAAATAAAAGAGCCAGAAAATGAACAGATATTATAAAGAAATTGGCAGGAACGGACTGGGGAGTAGACAGCAATATCTTGAAATGACTATATGTAGGAACAGTAAGACCAGTCCTAGAGTATGGAGTCACAGCCTGGGCTACAGCTTCCAAACCACAGCTTAGCAAAATTGACAGAACACAAAATCAAGCTGCCCGTATCATCACTGGTGCTATGAAATCTACACCTATCGAGACTCTAGAAACAGTAACAGGTTTACAATCCTTAGAAGACAGACGGAAAACTAAAGTAATGCAACAAGCAGAGAGATATAAAAGGCTCCCTAACCACCCCATGCACCAAAGAATAACTGGTTTTGGAAAAGGAAGACTAAAGAGGAGCAACTTCGCTGCATCTCTAAAGAACTGGCAACTAGTGATCCAGTACTGTCCCAAACAATGCCGAAACCCATAAGCCCACCTGATATGACTCCTCATGGGAAACACAAAATACCAGAACTTAAGGAAGACATAATAGGAATCATGAAAAAAAGCACTTAAACAAACACAGAGAGAAAACACATAGCAGAAAAACACACAAACGTCAACTACCCACAGGACTCCTGGTCACACATATACACAGATGGCACTGCTACAAATGCCACCAGAAATGGAGGAGGAGGTGTATTCTTGAGGCTGAATAACCAGGAAGAGATAACCAAGGGACTTCCATTTCCAAGATGGTGGATCTAGTTCATGTTCTCTCCATCGCTGCAGAAAGTGCATTTGGGATCTGATTAATTTCGGCTCTCCATTGCACTTTTCTGCGTTAAAGTCAAAATGATGTTTTACTTAACACATCTGCGCCGATGAAGCAGAGTTGTACGCACAACAATATTCCTTTTTGACAAATCAAGTGTTGTGAATGCGACCTTCCACTGGTTAGAGTTGATCTGCGCTTTGCATCACATTGAGTGCTGTTCATGACCGTTTTTGGAATTGCTTGACACAAGTTATTTACATGTTACAACTCATTAATGTGAACTGCTTTGTCAAGTCAGCCGCAGTTTTATCTCTTTAGGGAATTTGCACCGTGTTTCGTTCATTGTAGGCTGCATTCACTAGAGTAATCAGGA
Organism: Megaustenia siamemsis; assembly: GCA_032433765.1. Lineage (NCBI taxonomy): Eukaryota > Metazoa > Mollusca > Gastropoda > Stylommatophora > Ariophantidae > Megaustenia > Megaustenia siamemsis. Next base: position 33,798,133 of record JAVIAB010000041.1, on the reverse strand, counting down.
ATATATAGGTGCTGCCATTGTTGTGTGTGCTACGTCATCTTAATGGCTCATCGTATATCCCAAGACCACCCATACACTAATCTTACTGTCTGTTGTTTGATGTGCGATGGGGATAATCTGATGGCTGTGTTTTATATGTTCGGATTTGGAGTAAAAAATGAAGTCTTAACATCATCAAGCGCTATACATTTGAAAAAAATAAGACAATCATCATTTTCAGGAGGACGTGAACTTCTGGTCAATATGGTGGATAGGCCGCAGGAACCATTGAAGGCCATGCATGAAAGTGTTTCTTGTTGCAGTTTCCTCATATTCCAAGTCTGGCTTGTTGCAGGAGCTACTGAGTTAGGTGCTCTGTGCACACCATGAGCTGTGTGTTTCATCCGTTTTGATCATGTTTCGATATTTCAATTGTTTACGATGAATGATGATATTGTATGACATGGAACAGTTGGCTGTGTCCACTTTCTGTGCAGTTTCGCTTTATGTCTTTTGGCGAGTGCTGAGACTACTATGATGGGGACTACAGCTACCTGTCTTTGTTTGGGAGATGAGATAGTAATTTAGATGATTCTCCTGGCACGGGCGGTTGAGCAATTATGGATTTTTTATTCGTTTGCAGTGATACCGGGGCCTTCCATAACCAAAGAACCAAAGATCACCAAGTCAATAGCTACTGGGAAATTCTCAAACAACTATAAAGCAAGTACTGAAGCCCTCAAAGACGCTGAAAAACTGGCTATCCAACACAAAAATAACATGCACAAGAAATTAATGATACTGACTGATGCACTGTCAGTCCTAACAGCTCTAAAAACCCCCAGGAACAGTGAGCTAGATAACTTGAGAACAACCATAGAGCAACTGTGCAATAACTTCCAGATAGTGGTCATCCAGTGGATACCATCACACTGTAGTATACACAGGAACGAACGCACAGACAAATTAGCTAAAGAGGGAGGGAGATTACCACAAGAGAACCATCTGCTCAGTTATGATGAAGCCAAATCCATCATCAAAGGCCAGTATCATGAAAAATGGAAACAAGAACATCCAAAGTATAACGAGAGGGATGGATACCTCCAATTATCAAAGAGGGATCAAGTCATCTTACTTTGCCTACACACTGGCCACAATAGAATGAGAAACCACATGTTCACCAAATTCAAAATAGGAACTACCAGCCAATGCCACTGCACACTGGATAACATGGCAACAAAACATGTTCTACAGGATTGCCCCCAGTACACAGACCTGAGAAGGACAATGTGGTCCACACCCACCTCCCTGGAAGAGAAACTATATGGGGCAACCGAATCACTTGAACAGACAGCTGACTTCATAAGAGAGTCCGGAATCCTAGTCTGAATGAGCCATGATCACAGAAGAAGAAGAAGAATGAACAAGTAAATTTGATGTCCTTTTAATACAGTGTAAAGTGTTAGATAAATAATCAGTTTCTTTGTAGGATTCAGGGCCAAGGAGACTACTGACAAAGTAGCCCCACCTAAAGACAGGGATTGAGTGCGGAAAAAATAGACATAGTGAGGTCACTTAATATTTATAATATACATGTGGACATGACAAAAAAGTATATTATAATATGATGAATAAAGGGTTAGAACCAGACCTGGCAGAAGTAGGAAAAGATTACGAGAGATGTTTTTAACAGCATACTTCATAGCGCACACAACATATACATATTTTCCATAAACATTTTCTGCAGGTGTTTTAAGTTGTGGCATCAATTGCTTTTAGTACCTAGGATGTTATATCATCTTCACCTGCAGCCTTATTGTTAGCCATGATACATAGCCATCTCAACTTCATTCAAAGTGAGGTCATCTAAATTTAAATCTGTGAGGTTTATGTATTGGCTTCAAAATCTATTAAATGTAGCTATGCACATTATCTTGGGGCAAACAAGGAACACTACCTGTGTAGCAATAAGGTATTTTCTTGACTTTCCAACTATGGATGACAAGATCAAGATCTAGAGGGCACAAGCATACCTGAAGATAAGTGCAGATAAAGAGCATCCATCATGAGCTTAACACAATGAAGGATGTCAGGCTAAAAAGAGGCAAATCATGGGTGGGTCGAGCAGACGACTTCATCAAACAGGTCTGTGGGCTTACCAATATCAACTTAAGTGAGGAGTGGATACCAGTGCCTACGTCATTCAGGGGATATTCTCATGTATTGTTCATACTCGACAGAAAATGTAGGGAAAAGAACTCAGTCATGGTCAATGCAGAGGTCAACGGTTTCTCATCTGAGATAACACTGATGACAAAGATGCAGTCATCTATACAGACAGATCTGTGATACAACACCAAAGAAGTGCATGGGCATTTACAATGCGCTCAGTAGGCAGAATAGTCAAGTAAGACAATGGTGCATATGTTATGGCTACAAGTAGCAGTGACCAAGGCATTCATCTGGTTAGAATCACAAGACTACACCCACACCTGCATACTGAGTGATTCGATGAGCATGATTAAAAAAATGGAAGTGGGCTCTGTACGTATGCAATGGGTAGAGTCACAAGACTACACCCACGTCTGTATACTGTGTGTTTCGATGAGCATAATTAAAAAAATGGAAGTGGGCTCTGTACGTATGCAATGGGTAGAGTCATTGCAGAAGTCAAAAATACGTAGGTTACCTTTGTCTACATCCCAAGACATGTGGGAGTACGGAGAAATAAAAGAGCTAGCTGCATTATTGTTGAGGACGGTCAACCAATGGATCAGGCAGACATCATCAATGCCCTCCGGGAAGTGGGAAGGACACAGGACTTCGCCAACCATGAGTCCATGTCACTCCTTCGGATAAAAGAGATGGGAGTTAAGATGGGCACAGCCAGAAATTAGAAACTTAGTGGGCATGTCAACCCACACAGAACTGGAGAAATCAGTCGTTGAACACTGCAAGACTTTTTTGAGGAGGAGATCTGAGCACCTACGGACATGTTCGGAGTACAATGATGAATACCCACAAATAACTCAATAACTCTGTTAAATGCTTTGGTATTGGACGGTAAAATACTTCCATTGAAGTGTTCAGTCCATCATGGTTTTATTTCTTCACTTGATGTTAATATGGTTCCACATTTGTTTGTTACAGGTGCATCTACAGGTGCATTACTAGATGTAAAAGTGTTCGTTAGCATCATCTGTATATTATAAAGAGTTTTACTATCACCCGTCATAGCTGCTCTCTCCGCCTTTATTACCAGGTTATCTATTTAGGTACTCTTGTCTCTTCTGGCCAAGCTCTATACTTTGTTGTCTAGTTCTTTCTTTGTTGCTTTTGCCAGGTCTTTTCAAAGATGTCTTTACATGTCATAGCTATCTATGCTTCCCTCTTTTCTTGTATGTGTTTCCATTTAATATCAGAAATCCAAGCCCTTCTTTATATTTTGTTATATCCAGCACTTGCTTCTGCCAATGACATTAGAGCTATGCTGTGAAATTCTCACATTTCATCCATGGTCTTCTCATCTAGGTCGTCAAGCATTGCACAGTGGTTATTGAGCTCCAGGTTGAAGTTTCCATAATTACTTGTCTTTCAGTTTGTGGCTATCTATCTTCTAAGGCTTCAGTTTTTTTTAGTTAACTTTTCAGTTTTAATTATATCTTTCCAATGCATAATTTATGATCACTGTTAACATCCACCCCTCTATATGGTTGGTGAAAAACACTATAAGCCCTATTCAATGTCTAGCAGGGCTGGAAGGATCAAGATCAAGAGTCAGGACTCAGCATGATATTTAATGTATTATATATAATATATATTATATATTATATTATATATTTGTGTCTCTCTTTTTTCTATGCTGTTACCAGGAAATAGGGACAATCTCAAGGAGGTCAGATGTTGACATTTGCTTAAGAAGCCTTTTGAAGAATTAAATTGAATTGAGAGTTAATTCTAAATTAAAATTCTGTCTAAACAAAACTACTGAGATCATTTATCTTCATCAAACAGTGTTAAGATTATTGATAAATTTCTAGAAGTGATACCATAATACACAGTGGTTATTATTATGGATAACAGTAGTATTTTTTATAATCTGACGACGAACTGAGTTTTATATGTTCGGATTTGGAGTCAAAAAAGATGTCTTAACATCGTCAAGTGCTATACATTTTAAAAAATATGACGATCATCATTTTCAGGAGGACGTGAATGTCTGGTCAATATGGTGGATAGGTGGCAGGAACCATTGAAGACTATGTATGAAAGTGTTCTTTGTTGCAGTTTCCTCATATTCCAAGTCCGGCTTGTTGCAGGAGCTACAGAGTTAGGTGCTCTGTGTACACCGTGAGCTGTGTGTTTCATCCATTTTGATCATGTTTTGATATTCCAATTGTTTATGATGAAAGATGATATCGTATGACAGGGAACAGTTGGCTGTGTCCACTTTCTGTGCGGTTTCGCCTTATGTCTTTTGGTGTGTGCTGAGACTGCTATGATGGGGTCTACAGTTACCTTTCTTTGTTTGGGAGATAAGATATTAATTCGGATGATTTCACTGGCACGGGCGGTTGAGCAATTATGGATTTTAATTCGTTTGCAGTGATACCAGGGCCTTCCATAACCAAAGAACTAACCAAAGTAGTATTTTAGTACTTTGCACCAAATCTTTCTACCAGTTAAACATTTTTTCAATAATATTAAAGAGATAAAAAAATCTATTGGAAAAAAAAGTAATGTGATAGCATTTCTGGCAGTTCTGCAAGGAAATGTTACTATATTGAATATAGTGAAAACACAGAAATACAGCAATTTGTTGAACATATTGCTAACATGAAAGATCACAATTACTGAAATGAGACATCTTAAAAGAATACTTAATGTGAAATTTAAAAAAGGCAAAATGAAAAAGTGAGAAAATTATAAAAAGAGTGAGAGTAATATCAGTTCTGAGCTTCAAACAACTTAAGCAGTTTGGACATAAAATGGTTACCAGTAAAAATATTTAAACAACAAGCATTAACAACCAGATACAATAACAGATAAAGGAAGACTTTCAAAGAGATGGAAAAATCTTGAGCTATGCATAATGCTGTATTCTATTATCTAGAACACTCTATTTTCCCTCAAAACTGAAAGGCAAAAGAAGACAGAGAAAAATAACAAGAAAAGTGAAAACAATGATATATGACAATTTATTGAGCTTAGTGAGAACTATGAAATAGGACAATTCATTGAACATTGTATGAGCAAAAAAAATATGACAATTTGTTGAGTATAATGAGAATAAGCCAAGGATATATGACAATTTAATGAATATAGTGACAACAAGGTAAGAATATATGACAATTTGTTGCGTATAGTGAGAACATAGAAAAAAAGCAAATTTCTTGAAAATTGTAAAAACAATGAGAATATGGCAATTTATGTACTTCAGTGATACAAAAGACTCAATAACTGAGTGGTCAATGAGCTCACTACTGATCAGAAGGGTCTGGTTTTTAATTTCCAGATGTGGAAAATTGTTTCTGGAGGCCATGAGGCACCAAAATGACAAAACTGGAGTGTCCTCTCCAGGGTGTGAGCTTAGGCAGAAGAAAAATAAGTGACGCGTTGTGGCTCATGCAACAAGTTCCTTCTCACTATGCAGCTGAGTGATCTAAAGGTCTGACAGGGCCAGAACAATTTGGTGTTGGCTGCATCACAGGAGTTGCCAGTGTAATGTTGAAATCAACACTGAACTGTCTTAGGGACTCCATCTCCAGATTTTTCCTCAGGGTTTACTCCTGAAATCTATTCTGTGAATGGATAGACCCGCTAGACAGCAGGGGTTTATAATCACAGTTTTACCTTCTCCTAGATGAGTTGCCACGGGGGTTTATAATCACAGTTTTACCTTCTCCTAGATGAGTTGCCACAGGGGTTTATAATCACAGTTTTACCTTCTCCTAGATGAGTTGCCACGGGGGTTTATAATCACAGTTTTACCTTCTCCTAGATGAGTTGCCACAGGGGTTTATAATCACAGTTTTACCTTCTCCTAGATGAGTTGCCACAGGGGTTTATAATCACAGTTTTACCTTCTCCTAGATGAGTTGCCACAGGGGTTTATAATCACAGTTTTACCTTCTCCTAGATGAGTTGCCATTTTTAGGCAAATAAGTCACATCTAAATGAGGAAGAGGTTATGGTGCCTCTAGCTCACCGATGATTACCTCACAAGAAGCATTTGATAGAATTATGTTCTCCAACCATGCAACTAATTCATCTCACCCACAAGTTTTCATACAGTTTCTAAATTGGGTGTAACAGGCATTCTTGGAAGTAACAGTAACATGGTATGTAGCTGATTCTATCTATCTATCTATAGACCTTTCGAGCCGTAGCCGGCCCACAGGGCGTAGACCAAGATACTCCTTCTCTTATCTGAATTTTTGTATGTAGCTGATTACATCATCAAAAATGTTACATTCATCACAGATTAATATGGTCACAAATATTATTCCCAATAGATCTATCAAGGCAAGGAGGGAACCTTTAATTGTTATTTTATACTTATAGTGAAAACAAATAAATATGACAACTTATTGTGCACAATGAATATCTGCAAATATGAAAATTCAATGAGTATAATGAATGTAAGTGAATATATCTCTCTCTCTCTGTTTCTGCGATCAGGACTCAATCAGAGTAGGATCCCAGACCTCTCACATGAAGTCTGCTGTCAGGTTAAGTGTGTTGCCCCCACAGGCAGAACATCACAATTAGAGTCTGCCAGATCCACTCTGAATTGAACACCTGTTAAAACGTTGCACTGTATTCTGCACCAGTGGCCCAGTGCATCCGATTTCAGCCTGCATTTTATTCAGGTTTGCATTCCTTAGTCTTTGATTGTCCCCAATCTTCCTGCAAGGCAGCAGATGATCTTTTCTGTAGGGGGATTCTGCCCTTAGATGGTCTGCCCTCCCAGGTTTACGAGCACCATCTGCCCGAGTCACTAGAGGTGACTAACACAGACATGCACACACAAAGATAGGAGACGTGACCAACACAGACTTGCACACAGCGATACGAGGCATGACTAACTCTGACACACATCAAGATATATGACACATGACTAACATAAACATGCACATAAAGATATGAGATATGACTGACATAGACATGCACACACAAAGATATGACACGTGCCTAACATAGACATGCACACAAAGATATGAGATATGACCAATATAGACATGCACACACAAAGATATGAGATGTGACATACACAGGTATGCACATACAAAGATATGAGATATGACTAACATAAACATGCACACAAAGATATGAGATATCTAACCCAAACATGCACACACAAAGATATGACACATGACTAACACAGATACACACTAAGATATGAGATATGACTAAACACATACACACATAAAGATATGAGACGTGATTAACAAGGACACACCAAGATATGAGATATGACTAACATGACACACACCAAGATATGAGCCATGGCCAGCACACACACACAAGTTAAAATATGAGTCATGGCTAGCACAGAAACACATCAAGATATGAGCCATGGCTAGCACAGAAACACATCAAGATATGAGCCATGGCTTCATGGAAAAACACCAAGAAATGAACCATGTCCAGCACAGAAACACATTAAGGTATCCAAATGCTTGAGTTTGTTGTAGTACTCTTCTTAACGTGGGAATCATCAACATACGAGATGCAGGCCCTGATTAACTGTTCACAGGTTTCGTTCAAACAGTTGTCTGGAGATTTGAAAGTGCAGTCTGACCCGTAGAACGTTCCCTTGCATGTACAGTTCCCGGTTGACTGTTCACAGGTATCGTTGAAACAGTTGTCCGGACATTTGAGAGTGCAGTCTGATCCGTATTACGTTTCCTTGCAGGTACAGTCTGTACTTTCCGGGTCAAATATGATGTCACAGCCATCAGAACACGTCTGTTTGCACTGTAGACCAAAATTACCATCGGGACAAGAGTCACTACAGATATAGCCAAGACGTTTACACTGTAGGCATTCTCCGGATTTTTCCTCACACAAGACACTAAGACACGACCCGGAGCAGTCGTGTCCATAGATCATATGTGAACAGTTGCCGTGACACGTACCGATGATGACGTTGTATCCTTTGCAGTACCCACTACACACTGCACAAAACGACCAAGAATGCCTGTCCAGACAATAGGTGACTGTAGATGTTTGCACCTCACTCACCGTCAGTGCACTGTCGGCCTGCGAAATCGTCGATTGGAACTCAATCTTAATGTGTGCCATTGTCGCTTGTGTGGTGACTACAATAGTGTTCACAGAAATGTTTGAGTATGATATATCATTATACTGGAACACTACACCGCCACTGTCAGAGAAAGCCTGTAGAGTGGCATTCTTTACCCAAATCATAGTGCTAGCTCGATGATAAATTTGAATGGTGTGAATCTTCCGGGATGTGGCATAGTTCAGATACCAGTAAACAGAATTGGTTCCACTTCTCAATTGTGCGTGTGCAGTCATTGTCATAGAGATTGATCTTTGTTTTGCCATTAACTGCAGCCTCTGGTCCACATCCGTCTCCTGTATAACAAGCATTAAATGTGTCGGTCTGGTTTGTGTTCTGTTTGAGAGCCACATTCCGACCCCCACCAATGTAGATGGAGCAGGTATTTGTAACTATCGCCCCTTCAATCCATAACCTGCCGATCAGACCAGCCCCAGAGCAAAAGACATCAATCTCGTGCGAACCAACCACAAACCGTGATTCATTGTCACATGAGGCAGAACCATTTGATTCCACCGTGAAACTGTCTGGATCTGCCAAGTCATTCACATAAATCCTAAACCAGGAGAACGGCAAAGATTGATTGAGAGTTGCCTCATCTGATGTAGAATATGTGTCCGGGTTACATGTGGTGTTGTTGTTATCAAACAGGAGAGTAGGTTCAGATCTTTGGGCGTATCTGTAAACGAGATCCAAGCACTGACACTGGGGTCCGAAATATTCGTGCTGACAACTGTCATTGTTTTGGCATGTCCCTGTAGTTTTGTCACAAACTGAGTCATTATAGAAGTGACATTGTAACGTACAATTCATCCCAAACCAACCGGCTGCACAGATTAGGTCATTAACTTCCAACGTCTCGAACGAAACCAGCAGATTAAAGACTTGATCTACAGCGGTGGTTAACGAACTGTTTACAAACATTTATTATCAAACCGTGATTACATTTCTAAAAATCCGCCAACTCGGTGTGACAACAAATAGCGTGATGTTCAAAGTAAACATTGTTTAACGATGGCTCGGACGCGATCATGCTTCCATCTTGGTGCGTCCCATGACCATGTTCGTAAGTGAATATGACAATTTACTAAGTACAGTGAAAGTAAGGAAATATGACAATTTAATTTGTTGAGTGAATACTACTGTCAGGGCTTCAATAGACAACTTACCACACTTTCTTTCATCTGACCAGTCACCACAGTCATTTTGCTTGTTGCAAACAGCACTAAGTGGTACACATTTGTTGATGTTAATACAGGAAAATTCTGAGGTCGAACATGCTGCAGATTGAAGTTTTTAACAATTATCAATCTGTACAATGACATTTGATTATCTGTTTTCACATTCCAAGTGTTACAAACTATCACTATTTTTTAAAGTGCTAGTTAGCAGAACATATATATTCCTTTCAGCTGTTTAATGAACCCACAAAGATACATGTGTTCGGAGTGTCTGAAGCAAGAGGCTACCGTCTCAAGTTCTTCAAAAATTAGGCAGTTGACAAGACAGTTACTTACATAGGAGCAAGTTGTGGGGTGTAACTTAACTTACACTCCTACAAGGAATGGTGACAGCTTTACAAGAAAAGAACACAACACAATACTGACATTTCGGCCTACATGCGGCTTTCCTCAGAAAACGAGAACAACACAAACAACAAAATAAAGATAAACTCTACTACATGTATGATGAGTGAGACAGGTAAATCAAGGAGAAATAAACAGTGGGAATTGAGATGAAATGAAGAAAAACAAAAGAGAATGTGTTACATATCTGAGGATAAAAATAGATAATATGTGAAAATTAGTAAGCTAAAATATATATAAAATTAAAGCAAGACTTAACTGAGGCAAGATCTAGAAGCTCCCTGTGAGTAAATAACTGTGAGTCAAATGGGATGCAGGAGGGGAAGGAAGAATCAGTCAGGTGATAGGATGAGAAGTCGGGTGAGATAAAAAAGTAGTACAATAGGTGTGAGAGGCAGTCAAACGTGACACAGGTAATCACCAGAGACAGGGAAGTATATATATGGAGTGAAAACGAGTAAACACAGGAGGTGTAACAGGGGGATTAGCAGTGCAGGGTGGTGAGAAAACAAAAATGTTCCTGAATATCGCCAGGGGAGATCATGTCAGGGTGTGGTAGGCAGGGGAGGGAAGAAGGAGAGGAGGGGGGAGGGAATGGAAGGGAGATGGGAATGAAGGAAAGAAGGAGGGAGAAGAGAGAGGGGTAATAGATTACCCATGAGAAAGATGCCTCATTTATCGCCATGTTGTCTGATTAAATTTGGGGCTTTGTTTGCCTGTTTCCACTTCTGTGTCACTCTTGACTGCCTCTCACATCTATTCTACTACCTTGTTAACTCGTCCAACTTCTCATCCTATCCCATGGCTGATTCCCCCTCCCATCCTGCATTAAGTTTGACTCAAAGTCATTTACTCACTGGGAGCTTCTGGATCTTGCCTCAGTTAAGTCTCACTTTAATATTATAAACATTTTAGCTTACTAATTTTCACATATTATCTATTTTTATCTTCCAGTATGTAACACATCTCTCCATCATTTCATTTCTTATCCCTCTGTTTATTTCTCCTTGATATATGTGTAAAAATGGATGTCTAAGATCAAAGGAAGGAGAACTGTTGATTGATCAAGAAAACATAAGGAAACGATGGACAGAATACATTAAAGATCTTTATAATGATGAACGAATGGAAGTAAATATTAAGGATAATGGAGAAGGACCAGAAATACTGAGAGAAGAAGTGGAAGATGCCTTGCGCAATATGAAAGCAGGCAAAGCTCCTGGACCAGATAATATAACTAAAGAAGAGATTGAAGCCATGGGTGATTTTGGAATAGAAATAATAACAAAAATATTGAATGATATCTACAACAGCGGATATATACCAGACGACATGCTCAAATAAATATTCATAGCCCTACTAAAAAAATCGGGTGCAATTGAATGCGATGATCATCGCACAATAAGCCTTATGAGTCATATGACTAAGATATTACTAAGAATCATCAAGCGAAGAGTGCGAAACAAAATCAGTCCAGAAATTAGCGATGAACAGTGTGGTTTTGTTAGAGATAAAGGAACAAACAATGCCTTATATATCATAAGATCTTTAGTAGAAAGAGCCATGGAGGTGAAAACAGATCTATACCTATGTTTCATAGATTATCATCATCATCATCGTCATCAAGTACCAGGCCTAGTGGCGTAGGTGATCATGTCTCTCCACAACTTTCGATCTCGGCAGCTATTTATCATTTTTGTTGTTGACCTTCTGCCAAGCATTCTCTTAAGCTGTCTGTTATTTTTTTCTCTTTGCTTCCCTCTATCTCTTCGTCCCTCAATTTTTCCAGTTGTTACAATATATTCAAGTTGTTCTCTTCTCATTACATGGCCAAAAAATGATGATTGTCTCTTCCTAACATTGGAAATTAGCTCTCTTTTTGCTTTGACCTCTTTCAGAACCTCTTCATTACTCTTCTTAGCTGTCCATGGTATTCTCAACATTCTTCTGTAAAACCACATTTCTACAGACTCCAGTGATTTTCTTGTCTGTTATCCTATTGTCCATAACTCGCATCCATATGTTAAGACTAGCTCTACGTTACATTTAAGAACTCTATTTCTTGTTTCTATTGTCAAAAATGGATTGCATAGTATTTTCCTCATTTTTTGGAATGCTGCTTTTGCCTGAGCCATTCTGCATCTCACCTCTTATGTACATCTTACGTCTGAGGTTAACAAAGTTCCCAAATATTTAAATTCATTTACCTGTTTTAATATTGTTCCACTTGTCTTTATTTTGCACTGAGGTGATGTCTTTTTCTTTGCTGTTACCATTACCTCTGTCTTTTTGCTATTAAGGCTGAGTCCTTTATTTTTGCTTTCTTTCACTATAATGTCCAACATTTCTTGTAACTCATTTTCACTCTTAGCGATTAATACTGTATCATCAGCATACCTTAGATTATTTATATTATGACCTCCAATTGTTATTCCAGGCATGCCCCTTATGGATCTTAAAATAATCTCAATATAAATATTATACAAATCATAGATTATACCAAAGCATTTGACAAAGTAAAGCACCAAGAAATAATCAAAATTTTAGAAAGCATAAGCGTAAACATCAAAGATCTAAGAGTAATAAAGAACATGTTATTGAGTTATTTGCGGGTCATCATCATCATTGCACTCCGAACATGTCCATAGATGCTCAGATCCCCTCCTCAGCAATTTCCTCAGTGTCCAGCGACTGACGACTCCAGTTCTATGTTGGTTGGTAAATCTTCTTACACGGCCACTAAGTTTCTCATTTCTGGCTGTGCCCATCTTAACTCCAATTTCCATCATCCGAAGAAGTGACGTGGATCTGTGTTTGTCAAAGTCCTGTGCTCTTCCCACATCTCGGAGGGCATTGATGATGTCCGCCCAATCCATTGGTTGTCCGTCCTCAATGACAGCGTAGCTAGCCAACCTGTCTTCTCTTTCATTTCCCAATACTCCCGCATGTCCAGGGACATAGACAAAGGTGACCTTACGTATTTTGGATTTCTGCAACGACTCTACCCATTGCATGCGCACAGAGCCCGCCTCCACTTTTTTAATCATGCTCATCGAATCACTCAGTATACATGCATGGGTGTAGTCTTGTGACTCTAACCATTTGAATTAAAGAACATGTACTGGCAACAAACAGCGGCCATAAGAACTGGAAACCAATTGGGAATGTTTCAACAAATAAAACAGGGTATTAGACAAGGTTGTGAGCTGTCACCAGATTTGTTTAATATTTATAGTGAGATTATTTTAAGATCCATAAGGGACATGCCTGGAATAACAATTGGAGGTCATAATATAAATAATCTAAGGTGTGCTGATGATACAGTCTTAATCGCTAAGAGTGAAAATGAGTTACAAGAAATGTTAGACATTATAGTGAAGGAAAGCAAAAATAAAGGACTCAGCCTTAATAGCAAAAAGACAGAGGTAATGGTAACAACAAAGAAAAAGACATCACCTCAGTGCAAAATAAAGACAAGTGGAACAATATTAAAACAGGTAAATGAATTTAAATATTTGGGAACTTTGTTAACCTCAGACGGAAGATGTACAAAAGAGGTGAGATGCAGAATGGCTCAGGCAAAAGCAGCTTTCCAAAAAATGAGGAAGATACTATGCAATCCATTTTTGGCAATAGAAACAAGAAATAGAGTTCTTAAATGTTATATAGAGCCAGTCTTAACATATGGATGCGAATCATGGACAATAGGACAACAGATAAGAAAATCACTGGAGTCTGAAGAAATGTGGTTTTACAGAATAATGTTGAGAATACCATGGACAGCTAAGAAGAGTAATTAAAAAGTTCTGAAAGAGGTCAAAGCAAAAAGAGAACTAATTTCCAATATTAGGAAGAGACAATCATCATTTTTTGGCCATGTAATGAGAAGAGATTTTGTACTGGGAGCAAACAGCAATAATAAGATATAACAAGGAGAACTCTACACCCATGGACATAAAAAGAGGAGTAAGACAAGGATGCATCCTATCACCAAGCTTGTTCAACCTATACACTGAGCAAATCTTTAAAAACATCTCAGAGATACCAGGCCTAAACATTAATGGAAAGATAATCAATAACCTGAGATATGCTGTTGTTACTGTTCTACTAGCAGAAAATCCTAAAGAGCTACAACAATTGCTTAATGTGATAAACATAACAAGCAAAAAATATGGACTAGAAATTAATATCAAAAAGACTAAAACTATGATCATAAACAAAGAAAATTCTCAAGACCTACACTTAAATATCACAGTTGAGGGAATACATCTGGAGACAGTCCAGAGTTACAACTACCTGGGACATACTATAACCAATGATGGAAAATGCAAAACTGAAACGAACACAAGAATAGGTATGACAACAAGTAATTTTAATGCCATGAAAAATATACTAACAACAAAACAAATATCAACAGGGCTGAAACTAAGAATGGCAAAATGTTACATCTTCTCAATATTCCTGTATGGTGCAGAAACATGGACATTAGACAAGAAAACAGAACAGAAAATTGAAGCCTTTGAAATGTGGATTTATAGAAGAATAGGTAGAATTGGATGGAAACAAAAGATTTTCAAACGATAAAGTTTTAGAACAACTGAAAATAAAAAGAGAACTACTAAATACAATTAAGACAAGACAAATTAAATTTTTAGGGCATGTTAAAAGACACAACAGCCTACTAAAAGTAATATTGGAAGGAAAAATACAAGGTAAAAGAGGCAGAGGCAGACCAAGACTAACATGGACGAGTAACATCAAAAGATGGTCAATTCAATCTATGACAGCCTGCACCATCAAAGCAAGAAACAGAGTAGAGTGGCGATCCATGGTAGCCAACCTTCGTTGCGAAGAAGGTACAGGATGATGAGGATGATGAGGATTTAAAAACACATTAAAAACCCAATTAAAAGCCTTCAATATTAATCTTGACACATGGGAATTTTGTAACAGAGGACAGAACTGCTTACCATACATCTTTTTGAAATGGGGCTATATCTTGTGCGACATACAAAAGAGTAACAGCTAAACAATAGAGATTGGTTAGAAAGGCTTGTGATATAGATCACTCTTCAGTTGGTATTATCAATTTAGAGGTCACAATGGAGTTCTGCATTTTTTATATTTCTGTTTTTATTTCTGGCATATCAGTTGCACCTTATTTCTAATACATAGAATCATCATCACCGTACTTGAAGAGTGTCCCTGAATATTCTAATTTCTTAATTGCATTATGGGCATCCCTTTTCCATTAAATGTGGTTCATGGACCTCTGAACAAATGACAGTTCACTCTGACCTTCCACAGGGTTCATAATTATCTTCAGTGTTGTTCAATGCCTGAACAGTAAGGACCACAAAAGAGCAAATCTTAGGACGGGACAGAACATTATCTTATGCTAATCATGTTTTGGTATATTACCAAGGCAGAGGCAGAGAGAGTGTTGCAGGAAAACTTCAAACAGTGCTTAATTGCATAAGTATGTAGTGAGTGATACAGTAGCACTTGTCAACCCGAAGAAGGCAAGGGAGATATGGTTTTCTTTGAATAATGGCACAATCAACAAATCAATGCCAAATGTGAGTCTATGTTCAGTGGCTGTAGAGAGAACATGTGCAATGAGACACCTAGAAGTATAGTTTGATCTGAGCCTTCCTTTAAATAACCATGTCTACAAAGACCTATCTGCAATGAAGGTTATGGCAGCAGCACAAATTGAGCAATCATCATCATCATGTGCCATAACGGTTAGCGTAGGTGATCATGTCCCTCCACAATCTTCTATCTACAGTGCATCGTATCAGTTCTGTTGTTGACTGTTTTCCATGCCATGACACCAAGCTATCCAGTATTTTCTCTCTTTGTCTCCCGCGATCTCTCTTTCCTTTTATTTTGCCAGTTGTAACCAAGTATTCCAACTTTCACTCTTCTCATGATGTGCCCGAAAAATGTTGATTGCTTCTTTCTGATGTTTTTTAAGAGCTCCCTTTTTGTGTTGGCTTCTTTGAGAAATTCCTCATTGGTCTTTTTAGCTGTCCAGGGAACTTTCAACATTCTTCTGAGAAATCCCATCTCTGTGGCCTCTAATTAATCGTCTTTTCATTTGTTTGTCTACTGTCCATGATTCGCTTCCATAGGTCAGAATTGGCTCTATATAGCACCGATGAACTCTCTTTCTAATTTTTATTGACATAGATTTGTTGCATAAGATATTTTTCATTTTCTGAAATGCCATTTTGGCCTGAGCTATTCTGCTTTTTATTTCTGTGGTGCATCTCCCATCTGATGTTATTATTGTGCCCAAGTATTTGAAACGTTGCATTTGTTTCAGATTTGTCTCGTTTATTTTTATGCTGCATGATGGTGGTGATTGTTTCTTCGATATAATCATTATTTCTGTTTTCTTACTATTCAGACTGAGACCTTTCTTGTTGCTTTCTTTTACTATAATGTCTATCATTTCTTGTAGTTCATTCTCTGTCTCTGCTATTAAGACTGTGTCATCCGCATATCGCAAATCATTTATGTTGTGACCGTTTACTTCAATTCCTTTTTTGTCTACTATTAATCTTATAATATATTCGCTGTAAAGTGAAAACAAATCCGGTGACAGAACACACCCTTGTCTGACTCCTTGCTTTATATATTGGAATTGAGCAATACCATCTTGTTTTCTTATATCTGGTCATGTCTGTGACTGAGTTATTCACTGGAAATCTTGACTTAACAATGCGCAAGTGGATTGACTGAAAAGGATACAAAATGAGGCAATATCCTTTGGTGCTCAAGAGATACTCAGTGTAGGAAGATGCCTTACTTCCATAATTTTTCTGAGAAACTTTACTGAGAATGTGCCTACCTTCAAATCAGTGTAGACCCACATTATTCTCTATACCATAAATTTATAACTACAAAAAGCAGTTGTTAAAAAAAGGAAAATCATATATAGAGCAGGCTATGGATATTGTTCAGCAAGTGTGTTCAATTGAGGATGTCATCACCATCATCAAGTACCATGCCTGCTGGCATAGGTGATCATGTCTCTCCACAACTTTTGATCTCGACAGTTATTTATCATTTCTGTTGTTGACCTTCTGCCAAGCCATTCTCTTAAGCTGTCTGGTATCTTTCCACTTTGCTTCCCTCTATCACTTCATCACTCAATTTCCCAATATATTTTCCCACAATATATTCTAGCTGTTCCCTTCTCATTACAGGGCCAAAATATGATGATTATTTTTTCCAAATATTGGAAATTAGCTCTCTTTTTGCTTTGGCCTCATTCAGAATGTTTTCATTACTCTTCCTAGCACAGTGTTAGAAGAATTTTTACAGCTCAGGGAATTAGTCACATTTAGTTTCTGTTCTCTGCATTCTCTGTTTAGTGTGGTGAGAAAAGAAAAAATAGTACTGAATCTATTTCTATTTCTATTCTAAATAAAATTCAACATCCACTAAACATTCATGTTATCAAGTTATTTATGGGTTTTATCATCATTGCACTCAGATTCCCTCCTCAGTAAGCCTCGCAGTGTCCAGTGACTGACGATTCCAGTTCTGTGTTGGTTGATTATTCTTCTTACACGCCCACTACGTTTCTTGTTTCTGGCTGTGCCCATCTTAACCCCCATCTCTTTTATCCAAAGGAGTGACATGGACACATGGTTGTCAAAGTCTTGTGTCCTTCCCACTTTCCGGAGGGCATTGATGATGTCCACCCAATCCATTGGTTGACCGTCTTCAACAATAGCGCTGCTAGCCAGCCTGTCCGCTCTTTCATTTCCCCGTAATCCTGCATGTCCTGGGACATAGGCAAAGGTAACTTTACATATTTTTGACTTCTGCAATGACTCTACCCATTGCATACATACAGAGCCTGCCTCCACTTTTTTTTATCATGTTTGTCGAATCACTCAGTATGCAGGCGTGGGTGTAGTCTTGTGGCTCTAACCAAATGAATGTCTTGGTCACTGCCATCACCTCCATCACCATGCTACTCGTGGTCATAACATATGCACCACTATCTTCCTTGACTATTCTGCCTGCTGAGCATGATGTAAATGCACATGCACTCCTTTGGTGTTGTATTACAGATCCGCCTATATAGATGACTGCATCTTTCTCATCAATGTTATCCCAGATGAGACCGTTGACCTCCACATTGATCACGACTGAGTTCTTTTCCCTACATTTCTAGTTGAGTGTGACAATACATGAGAATGTCCCCATGAATGGCATAGGCATCAGTATCCACTCCTCACTAGTGTTGATACTGGTAAGCCCACAGACCTGTTTGATGACATCTTCGGTAATTTCCTAGTTTGATCAGATATAGTCTTTCAGTTTGGAAGAGTGATGTCCCCTAAAATATGTCTGCCAAAATACAGTGGTTCTACGCATTCTTGGCGTTGGGTCATTACGCTGGCATGTAATCATTTCGGAGTATCTGTTGATTGGGCGTTGGGTCCAGGGGTTAGGTTTAGCTTTAGTGTTAAATATTTATAAATATATTATAACGCGTGACAAAAACGACGCCACTCGGCCTAATTATGATCTTCTGATCGAAGGGAATTGTGCGGTTGATTACCAATCGGCGTAATGACCCCAACGCCAAGAATGCGTAGAACCACTGTATTTTGGCAGACATATTTTAGGGGACATCACTCTTCCAAACTGAAATACTATATCTGATCAAACTAGGAAATTACCGACATCTTCTGCTAGACCCACCACATTCATGTATGGTGCAGAAACACAGACACAAAATAAGAAAACTGAAGCTATTGAAATGTGGATTTATAGAAGAATTGGAAGTATTGGGTAGCCTTAGAATATAATAACAGAAATGAAGTTTTGAAACAGCTAAACAAAGAAGAAAGAACTATTTAAAATAATTTAAATATTACAAATGAATTTTTTAAGATACCAAGAGAGACACATTAACTTACTGAGAGTCTTCATGGAGAGGAAAATACAAGGCAAATAAGGAAGATAAAGACTAAAGTGGACCAACAACAGCATCAAAACATAGATAGTACAATAGAAGAGAGGAGAAGACAGAACTGACACCATCAAGGTAAGAGAGAAGGTAAAATGACGCTTCTTGTAAGCCAATCTTTGATGTGGAGATGACACAAGGTGACAATGATATATGTTCCTAATAATTCTGTCTTCATAATTTATGCTTCTGCTGTGGTAGTTATTTCCTTTCTTTGCAATTTGAGTATCATCATCATCAAGTACCATGCCTGTTGGTGTAGGTGATCATGACTCTCATGCTTTCTTGTTCAATCAAAGGTTTTCCTTCCTTACATCCAGTTTTTTATTGCATTTTTCTTTCTATTAATTCTTCAATTTGTTTGTATATAGCTTTGGCATCATCTTTTTGTTGCATTTCAATCTCCTTGCATCTCTGTTTTAGCCATGCTTCTTTTGCTTCATTGCATTTTATTTCAATTTCTTTATTTAATCTCTTATACTCATCTTTATTTTCTTTATTTCTTCTTCTTGTATCCATTAGCTATAAAATCTGTGATCCATTTCTTTCTTGTATTTTTCCTCACTGGTTGTATGAATTCTTTTGATGTTTGCTGCATTGATTGTTTTAGCATTTCCCACTGTTTATCAATGCTTTGTATCTTCTCTATTGCTTTGTACCTGTTCTGAATTGTGATGTTATATTTATCTTGTAACCTCTTGTCTGATTTGAGTAGATCTAAATATAACTTGATATTAACATAGAGGAAAAATTAAAAAATTAAAAAAATGGTATGTAAGAAGCTTTACGTGATAAATGGACGACACAGACTAATTACAATTACAAATTAACTATCCTGTCAAAACCAAAAGGAATTAGCAACCAAGTGCGGCTGTCGTGAACGTAGAGAAACGTGCGAAAATGTGAGCAAATGCACACAGAACCAGAGGAATTCACACAGGGGTCAGTGTGCAAACACAAAGGAGAAAGAATCGAATAGTAGACTTTCAGGTGTTCAAAAGGCGGTAAGAGTGAGATGTCTGAGAGTGGGGTACAATTAAAAACAAATGAGGGGTAAGGAGAACAGAAAAAAAAGGTATAGAGGAGAAAACCGAAGTGTCTCATAAGGGACTAGAGGAGAAGAACTATAAATAGCATGGCATAGTAAGTAGACCAAAGAACCCAAATATGTGTAGTAGAGAAGGCTATGCAAAAGGGAAGGAGCAACCAAAAGGAAACTATGCGTATGAGTGTGATACATTCATACCTCTCGGGGTCAAATTTTATATGATTGACATTATATTATACTATTATATTAACATAGTATATTAATATATTAACATAGATTCTTTTTGCAGTTTTTAATTTTACTCTAAGCTTTCCCACAACTAGTACATGATCCCTATAGCAATCTGCCTCTGGTCTAGTTTTCACACATACCAAACTGTATCTAATTCTATTGTTTATCTTTATGTAGTTGATTTGATTATGTACATTATCTGCTGGACTTTTCGATGTCCACAGATTTCTTTGGTGTTGCTTAAGACAGGTTATTGGTTATTGCTTAAGACAGGTGTTTCCTATCATCATGTTGTGTATTCTTGCCCAGGCAATAAGTTTGTCACCTCTTTCATTTCTCTCTCCTAAGCCATATTAACCAACTACTTCCTCAACTCTTTCTTTTCCTACTATAGCATTGAGATCCCTTAGAACTATGGTGTTTTCATGTGGTTTACATTGAGGAAGTTCCATATTAAGCTTGTGGTAAAATTTATAAACTCTTTCCTCTGGACTACTGTTGGTGCATAAACTTGTATGAGATTAACATCTATTGGCTTTCCATTCAATTTCATTAAAAGGACTCTGTCAGATATTGCCCAAGAGCCTTTCACTGTTCTTGCTCTTTCTGCATCCAAGATGATGCCTATTCCTCTTTGTTGTTCATTACTTCCAGAATAGATTATTTTATGTTAATCAGAAAATGTTTCCCCTGATCCAGTGTATTTCATTTCACACAGTCCCAATTAATGTAAATCCATTCTTTTCATTTCCTGTTTGATGTTTTCCAGTTTTCCCTTTTGTAAGAGTGTTTTAACATTCCAAGTTCCTATTCTCAGTGTCTGTTTTATCTTTATCCTGCTTACAGTAGCTTGATGATGATTGGTATTACCTTAGTACATGATGTCCCTAACCGAATGAGGGTTTTCCATTGGCATCCCCATTAAAGTTATCATGAATTCTATTATTGTGGTGATTCATGATTGTACAAAGAAGTTATGATGGTGATTTTCTGTTACCTTCCATTGGTTTGTTTATGGTTGACTCACCAGCCTTTGTCTAAAAAGTCTCACTCACTAGGCATTGGGTTGTTTTACTTTAGGGTATCCTCCCTTAGCCTTTTACTCTCCTTTAGTATACCTGCAGGACAGCTGCAGGTTGTACTGTCTACTGCATAGAGTAGTAGGTAAAAATTACCTGACCTGAACTTGGTTTGAGTATAATATGACAAGTAATGTTTCGATATCCCGCTTGTTTACGATGAATGATGATATCGTATGACAGGGAACAGTTGGCTGTGTTCAATTTCTGCACGGTTTCGCCTTATGTCTTTTGGCGTGTGCTGAGACTGCTACGATGGGGATTACAGTTACCTTTCTTTGTTTGGGAGATGTGTTAGTAATTCGGATGATTCCACTGGCACGGGCGGTTGAGCAATTATGGATTTTAATTCGTTTGCAGTGATACCGAGGCCTTCCATAACCAATAACCAATAACAATGACAAGTAAGGAGTTAGATTACATTGAGACACTGAACACAAATAATATGGAATAATACAGAACATATTATGAAGAAAAATACAGGGAGAAAACTAGAAAAATAGTATGTTATAGCTTGTGAATAAAATATAGGAAATGACAAAACAATGTTTTGACCTAAAATATCTTCAAAGAAAACAAACAGAACAGATTACAAATCCTAAAAGTTTCTATTAAAACAGCTGTTAGTGGGCTACAAGGCCAACAAAGAGGCTAAGAAAAGAGGACAGTAAGTTTAACAATCTATCTATAGACCTTTCGAGCCGTAGCCGGCCCATAGGGCATAGACCAAGATACTCCTTCTCTTATCTGAATAAGTTTAACAATGCAATGTGGAAAATCATCTATAAAACTGATATACAAAACATGAGCAAGGAAAGTAAAGACTCAACAGCTAAACACAAAATGTAAATAAAACAAAATTTAAAACAACACAAAGAAATTATTTCAATGAGCATTGTACAAAAAAAATAACTAAATAAAAGAAATAAAAACAAAAAATTGATGTCCTGAACTGGACTCAAACCTCTGGACAATAGCTCTATCTTAAAGCATGACAAAACTTAATTTGGGAGCCTGACTATTAAACTCTTCTCCACTCCTCCCTCATAAGGAAAACAAGGTTATTGACCCAGTCTTTGCAATATCATAATCTGTACAACTAAGGATTAGATTAAAACTCATTCAGACATTGGAATTAAACTTTTCATGACTTTAGTCTTTTCATGATTGATCTCAAGCACAATTTTGCTGGCTATTGATGATAGTTCATTTGTGTTTTCCTGTATCGTTTTTATCTGGCTACTGATGAGAACTATGTCATCAGCAAAGTCAAGGTCCTCCAAATGGTCTCCTTGTATCCATTCAATGCCTTTATTATCAGTGCAGCATTTCTTTATTATGAAGTCGATAACAATTCCAAATAACAAGGGCGATAAAATACATCCTTGTTTAACCCCAGTTTCTATTGGGAAACATTCGCTCAGTCCTTCCTCTGTTCGAACTGCACATGTGTAACATGTCTTTGATAATATTTATGATTTTTGATGGTAAGCCATATTGCTTCAGAATTTTCCACAAAGAATCTCTATGAATACTGTCAAATGCTTTTTTGAAGTCGATGAAGTTAAGTACAAAAGGTTTTTGCTTTCCAATGTGTTCCTATAATATAAGTCGTAGAGTGAAAATGTGGTCAAGGCAGCTTCTCCTTTTTCTAAACCCTGCCTGTTCTTCACGCATTACTGTATCTATTGAATCCTTTATTCTATTTAGAATGATTTTGCAGAATAACTTTGAGGCAACTGACAAAAGTATCACGCCTCTCCAGTTGTTACAATCTCTAAGATTGCCCTTTTTTGGAATCTTAACAATGATTCCTTTTTTCCATTTATGAGGCGTCTTCTCTGCTTTCCAAATGATGTTGAACATTTTCTGGAGCTGTATTAAATTATGGCTATCAATTGCCTTGAGGATCTCAGCTGTTAATTTATCCTCACCAGCAACCTTGGTCATATGCTTTAACGTGGTTTCTATTTCGCTCAAGGTGAAGTCATCTAAATTTACATCTAATTCTGCTGCTGGTGTTTCAGCTTCAAAATCTATTTAACTGTGGGGTAGTGGACGGTTAAGAATTTCTTTGAAGTGTTCCGCCCAATGGGCTTTTATGTCTGCGCTTGTTGTTAGCATTAATCCAGATTTGTCTATAATTGGTGTTCCACTGGATGTATAGGTGTTTGTCAGCATCTTTTGTACAGTATAAAGAGTTCTACTATCTCCTGTAATTGCAGCTGTCTCTGCTTTCTCTGCCAAATTGTCTATATAAGCTCTTGTATCTCTTCTTGCTGAACTTTTCACTTTGTTGTCTAATTCTTTGTATGTTGCTTTTGCCAGGACCTTTCCAAGATCTGTCTTTACATTAGTCATGGCTCTCTTCGCTTCTCTTCTTTCTTTGATGTATTTCCATGTGGTGTCTGAAATCCAAGCTCATTTTTCCATTTTCTTCAGTCAGGCACTTGCTTCTGCTGCTGTCATTAGTATTTTGCTCTGTGAGTCCCACATTTCATAGATATCTAAGTCTATTTCACTGAGTGCTGTATAACAATTACTTAGTTCTATGTTAAACTTTTCCTTTATGGCTTCATCTTTCAGTTTATGACTATCAATTTTATGTGTAGTTGACCTCTTCTGTTGGTTTTTAAATTTTAATCTTTTTTCCCCAATGCACACGATGTGGTCACTATTAACATCAGCACCTCTGTATGCTCTTACATCTATTAATGATGATCTGAATTGTTGTTTAATACATAGGTGGTCAATTTGATTTGAGGTTCTATCATCAGGAGATATCCATGTTGTTTTGTGAATATTTTTGTGTGGAAATAATGTCCCACCTATAACTAAATTTTCTATTAAACATAATTCTATTAATCTTTCTCCATTCTGACTTGTAGTATCACAGCCTTCTCTCCCCATTACATGTTCCGCTCCTGCACTGTCTTTTCCCACTTTGGCATTGAAATCTCCCATTACAATTAAAATATCGTGTTTGGGTATTTTGTTTATAAATTGTTGTAATTGGTTATAAAAATCGTCTTTAACTTCATCATCAGCTTCGTTTGTAGACGCATAACATTGAACAATTGAAAGTTTTACATGTTTTGTTTTGTAGCATGTTCGTATCAGACGGCTATTTACCAGTTCCCATTCTAATAAACTTCTAGCAGCTATGTCTGTCATCATTATGCCTACTCCTTCACAGTGTTTTCCATCTTCCCTTCCAGAAAAAACTACTATTTTATTATCAACAGATTTCCTATCTGTTCCAAGCCAGCGCACTTAGCTTAATCCTAAAATATCTAGATCGTATCTATCCATCTCGCTCGCGATTTGTGCTTGTTTCGTCGGCGCAGCCATTGTACGTACATTCCAGAATCCTATTTTTGTTGTTGTTTTAGGGCCGAAAAAACTATCACTACTATCTACTGCTAATTTACACATTCTGTATCAGGTTTACGTTTCATTAACAACATCGTTTTTACGATGGCGGCTTTTAAACCTCTGATCAACGGTTCTATACCAAGCCAGAGAAAAATAATTCCTCCATTTTGGAAACAACTGGAATTAATACTGGTATTACTTACCTGTTTTTACTGGTGGTGCAAAACAAAGGCCAGGTGTAGGGTCAGAGAGTACTTTACAATTTTGATTAAACAACAAAGGGCAGTGTCTGTTCACCTCTAGGAGATTACATTAAAAAAATTGTTTTCTGAGTTGGATCTACATGATTTACACTCAAACACAAGAAAACAATGTTTAATAAATAATAAAGGTAATCTACTTCTTCTTTCATTCCTCATTTGCCTTTCAGCGTCGAGGGGAGGTATAACTTGCAGTCTTTTGCTGTTCCGTTTGCCTCTGCTGCTGTTATGTTTCCTAGTGTTTCTAATATTCCATCAATCCATCTTTTTGGTGGACGACCTTTGGGTCTGGTGTTCTTGCAACATTTTTTCAGGCTCATTGTCTTGTATTTCGATCTCTCTACCTTATCACTTAACAAGACCATTTTATCTATTGTTTCTTTATGTACACTATTATGATAAGGATTATTCCTAGTTTTTTTCTCAGTTATTCATTTCTTTTCTTATTTATCAGGAAGTTTCCTATCATTCATCTAACACATTTAATCTCTGTAGAGGTTATTTTTCTTCTTATTCTTGCATCCAGGGTCCAGGACTGGTATTGGTAGCACAACATTGGGATGAAGATTGTATTGTAGAGTGCCTGTTTTGCCTCTAGAGTTATTTCCTTGTTGAACAAAGGTGGTGATTACTGTCTAATGATTTGACAAGCTTTGTTGCATTTTGAGTCTATTTCTGCTGTTTGTGTTTACTCATCTGTCACTACTAGTCTTCTTAGATATTTAAATTTCTGCATGTTTTAGTTGTCAACAGTCTATCGTTATGTTGATGTTCTATTTCTCTTTTGCGATATTCATGACTTCTGTTTTGTTAATGTTGATTTTCATGTTGTGTTTTGTGCCTGTGCTGTTGAGTCTATTTAAGTGTTCTTGTAAGTCTTCTATTTTTCTATGTATTAGTGCTTCATCATCTGCAAATAGAAGCTCATTAATCTTCTATGTCTCCAAAGGGTTGGCTAACTTGCATATGTAGTCGAATAAGTTATTTGTGGGTTCTCATCACTGCACTCTGAACATTGTCCATAGGTGTTCAGATTAGATTCTCTTCTCAGCATGTCCCTTAACTGACAACTCCAGTTCTGTGTTGGTTGATAAGTTCTCTTATGCACCAACTAAGCCTCTCTTTTCTGGATGTGCTCCCCATCTCCTTCATCTGATGGAGAGACGTAAACTTATGGCTGTTGAAGTCCTGTGCCCTTCCAGCATCTCAGAGGGCATTAATAACATCTGCCTGATCCATTGGTTGGCCATCATCAATGACAGCACAGCTAGCCAACATGTCCGATCTTTCATTTGCCCACATATCCAGGGATGTAGAAAAAGGTGACTACGTATCGTTGACTTCTGTAATGACTCGCCCCATTGCCTGTATACAGACCCAGTCTCTGCTTTTCTTATCATGCTATCAAATCACTTAATATACAGGCGTGGGTGTAGTTTTGTGACTCACAACCACATGAATGTAGTCCATGTATGTAATAAACAATAGGGTGAATCGTACACACTCCTGTCTTACTCCTGATCTAACTTCGAAGTGGTCTGAGTAGCCTGCTGCTGTTCAAACTGTGCAGCTGCTGTTGATGTAGACTTTTAACTAGGTTAGCTAGATGTTGGCTTACTCTGTATGTTGTTAGTATCCCCTGTAATTGTTCTCTGTTTACTCGGTAAAATGCTTTTTCCTGGTCAATGAAATCTAGGCGAAAGGATGGCATTTTGTTAGATTGCGAAGTGTGGATTATGTGCTAAAAGGGATTGAAAAAAGTGTTTCCAATCGATATATATTTTTAAAAAGTTGTCAAAGTGTTCTATTCAAGGAGGACAAGATCAGATAAGTAATTTTTAAATGTAACCATCTAACAATTTATAGTTAGACTGTAAAAGATCGCATGCGAGACCCTGGGATCTAGCACGTGGGGGAAACATCAGCAGGGCTAACCCCAACATGTGTTTTTAAATTAAGTCCTTGACTTACAACTGACTCAGCAGGTCGGTAAGGGATAAATGTTTTATGCTCAGAGAAATCACAGAAAATGGAAATAGATAAACATAAAGTAGCAACCATCAATATATGTGGAATAAAAAATAAAGAATTTGAAGTTATAGAAGGAATGCCAAAAAGGAAAATTAAAATACTAGGATTAGTGGACACCAGAGTAAAAGGACAACAGATAAAGAAAACACACATGAACCAAACAATATTATTCTCAGGAGTTGACAACATAGAAAAGTAATAAAATATGCACCAAGAAATAAAGTATCAAAGATAGATAACATATCAGTAGAAACCTAAAGCAGCAGCAGGAGAAATAGGAGTGACATGGCTGCACAGAATATTTAATGCAGCATGGCACCAACAAAAAGCCCAAGAAGACTGGCAACAGGCAATTATCGTACCAATATGGAAAAAGGAAGGTAGCAAAAGAGACTGCAATCAATATAGAGGTATATCTCTTCTCAGCATTGTAGCAATGTTATACACCAAAATTATGCAAAAAAGGCTGAGACCAATAATAGAATTACAGTTAAGCGATTCTCAAATGGGGTCCCAAAAAAAACAGAGGATGTACTGACACTCTATTCACCTTAAAACAGCTTGCAGAAAAATTGACAGAATACAATCAAAATTTGTACATAGCTTTCATTAACTATGGGGAGCCACGATAGCTCAGTGGTTAGTGAACTGGACTACAAAGGACAAGAGGTGGGGTTCGATCCCAACCTACGGCTTCCGGTTCACCCAGCCTTAAACTCTTTCAGGTCCGATGCCGAGTCCTCGGCGTGATCCATTTGGACAACACCGATATGTCGGACATTTTGGATGTAGCTGAATATTTGTTTCGTTTTCACCGAATTTCGTTTTTGTTTCAACCAATACTTGATGGATACAAGGAGACCATTTGGAGGACCTGGACTTTGCTGATGACATAGTTCTCATCAGCAATCAGATAAAAACGATGCAGGAAAACACAAATGAACTATCATCAATAGCCAGCAAAATTGGGCTTGAGGTCAATCATGAAAAGACTAAAGTCATGAAAAGTTTAATTCCAACAAGTGACAAATATACATGAAAACAAACCAGTAGAAGAGATCGATCACTTCATCTATCTTGGAAGTCACATTGATCGAGAAGGGATACGAGCAAAGAAATTAGAATCAGACTGGCTAAAGCAGCAATGTCTTTCAGAAGCCTTGAAAAGTTGTGGAAATCAAAACTCATTATTAGGCTATTCAAATCAAATGTACTATCAACCCTTACGTATGCGTGTGAAAGCTGGAAAACAACAAGAGATATAGAAACAAAGTTGAACGCATCGAAAATAAATGTCTAAGGAAAATACTTGGTATAGAATGGAACGAATTCAAAACAACGAGGAAATTAGAGAAATCGCCAATCAACCACTAATATCTTCAGTAATAAAGAAAAGACGATGGTCATACGTTGGACATGTGATGAGAAGAGATAATAATCGAATAGCAAAGCAAGCCCTCATATGGGAAACAACAGGTTGAGAAGAACATTGATGAGAGAGGCAAGAGCAGCAGGAATCGGCTCCCTCAATGAGATAGAACTGCTTGCACAGAACAGAGACAGATGGCGAGATTTGATAAAATATCTTTAAAAGAAAACTGCTAGAACAAAAATTCATATAGGAGAAGGTGTATCTTGGTCTACGCCCTATGGGCCGGTTACGGCTCGAAAGGTCAATAGATAGATAGATAGAATACTTGATTTCCTGTCGTGAGAGTTATTTTCCTTGAACTTCCAGTATGGACCAGCGTGTTTGGACAATTGATTCTTTAAAAATTATTAATTTATATTCATTGTTTATTTTTCTGAAATTTCTATCACAAAATGGCCACGCCCACTGCTGGTAGTTCTTGCAGTACATCTCACCCAAAACGATATAGTGCAGAACAAGTGAGATCTATGTTCGAAACATTGTTATTTAGTGAATCAGAAATGGACTATTCAGATTCAGACGAGAGTTTTTGTGGTGATAGTCATGATAATCGTAGTGGTAAGTCGAGTGGCAAGAAACCAAGACTCGCTAACTCTTGTTTAGGTTTAGCTGGTCGATGCCTCCAGTCCAGCACTATCAGTGACTCAGAGGAATTTAGTGGCAGTGATTCTGACGATGAAACTGATACTATTCTGTCAGCCAAAGCTGACAGGACAGATGTGGCTAGGAAGCCTGCTGATGGGTGGCATGAAGCCAGAGATGGCGATACCATTGGAAAATCTAGCTTCAAAAATATAAATTCTGGATGTAAGTTAGATCTTCCAGAAAATGCTTCACCTTCCAAGTATTTTCTGAGCCTGTTGACTGACACAATTGTTGACAGTCTGATTCAAAATATCAACAATTATGCTCAGCAAAAAATGGAATTGAGTACTCCTGCACGCAGGTATTCCAGTTTTGCTAAATGGACACCGCTGGACCGTAATACTTTTTTTCAGTTTCTGGCAGTCATGATTGCCATAGGAATGAATGCAAAAAATTCTATAAAGGATTACTGGTCCATTCAATCATTTAAAAGTAGTCCTTGGTTTAGGTGCATGTTTAGTCGGACAAGATTTTTACTCATTTATCAATCTATGCTTCATGCGGCTGGTCCTGATGCGGCTGGAAAATGTAAAATTGAGCCGTTCATCAATTCATTGATCGAAAAATTTCAAGAAGCGTTTTATCCGTTTGAAAATATCTGCACCGATGAGATGGTTATAGGCTACAAGGGAAGATTTAAGTACAAGCAGTACAATGCCAGTAAGCCAAAAAAATATCATATCAAATCATATGGATTTTGCGACTCAATCACCGGATACGTTTTCAACCTCCTGGTATATTTTGGTACGGACACAGCTTACAGGCCTGAAACAGACCCACATTCTTCACATGCTGTCAAAGTTTTCGACAAGTTACTGGAAGGCATCACAGATCATCATCATTTGTTTGCTGACTGGTATTATACTTCCCTGCCACTTGTTCAATTTCTGCGGCAGAAAAATCACAACTACACTGGAACGCTAAATTCAAACAGACGCGGATTTCCAGCAGAAGTCAAAAATAAAAAAAATATCAGTGAATGAGGCAAAGTGGTTCATCAATTAAGAGGAGCAAGTTATGTGTGTCAGCTGGAGGGATAAAAAATCCAAAAAGCCCTGCCAATTGGTGACAACACATGGAAGTGTCACATTTGAGATCAGAAATGAAGGTAGGAGTCAAGTCAGGAAGCCATCACCTATCCATAGCTACAACCACTCAATGAATGGATGTGACAGAGTAGACCAGATGATCTCATATTATGGGAACCACACAAGGAAGACAGTCAAGTGGTGGAAGAAAATATTTATGTGGATAATTGAGATCACACAACTCAATGCTCATATTTTATATAACTTGAGCCGCCCTAACACCGAAAAGCCTATGCCTTTTGCAGATTTCAAGGAGCTGCTTATTAATGATTTGTGTAGCATAGTAGGAGCAGAGACACCTATTCCTAACAACCTTCTTCAAGTTGATTTATCCAAGCTGGGGAAAAATGGAACACAAAGCCGCAGAGATATCAGGGTGCCATCCATCTCATTGATTTTGATGGGAAAGACCTGCAGTGTGTTCATTGTTCGGAGCAGCGGAAAGTAAGAAAACGAAGCAGCTATTATTGTACAGGTTGTCTGGATAAGCCACATCTGTGCGCTAAAACATGCTTTAGGGAATATCACACACAATAAGTACATATGTGTCAATAAAAATAACAAACTTGACTTGTAAATAATATTGTTGTGATGTGAAAAAAATTTGAAAATGTTTTATTCTGGGATCATTTATAAAAATGTGCATAATTTTGTTATTTGTGGACATAAATTCATCAAATAAACTGTATTTTCGAGGAATTTGGATTATGTTGTGTAATATTTCAAGATAAATGGATAGCAACACATATCTGGATGGAAATGGGTAAATGAAATACAATATTTTAAATTTAAAATTATCTACCTTGAATATTTCTTTTTTTTAAAATATAACTATTCCTTTAAATAATGACATATCAGAAATATATTGCTATTTTCATTTTCTGTATCCATTTCCCTTTCCAGTGATATATAACACATGCCACATTTATCTTAATTACTGTGTGAAGTAGTCAAATGAAAAAGGTATATGGTAAAATTTCTGGAAACAGGAAAAAAAATCAAGTTTTCTGGTCCAAATCTGAAAATTCCTGTTTCCTGTTCTGGTCCTGAAAGAGATAATGGATACAGGATTTTTTTATGGGAAAGTAAAGCGGCATGTGCATAATACCGACCACATTACCCCAAAAATAATGGAAATAACTCTAGAGGAAAACAGGCACTCTACTCTACAATATTCATCCCAAAAATAACCTCTACGGAGATGAAATGTGTGAGACAAATGACAGGAAACAATCTGAGAGATAAGATCAGAAATGAAGAACTGAGAAAAAATCTAGGAATATCCCACGCCATAGAATATATAGGAGCCACGATAGCTCAGTGGTTAGTGAACTGGACTACAAAGGACAAGGGCTAGGGTTCGATCCCAACCGACGGCTTCAGGGTCGGTTGCTTGGGTAACCCAGCCTTAAATGGGTTCCGGATTTTTCTGGGAAAGTAAAGCGGCGCGGGCGTAATACCGACCACATTGCCCCGAAAATCATGTGCCGAAGGTCTGTAAAATTTATGGTCACTAACACCATATTCCCTATACGCCACTTGGCGTGATGGGGGTACTTTACTTACTTTTTTTTTTATAGAATATATAAAGAAACAACAGATAAAATGGTTTGGCCATGTGACAAGGCAGAGTGATAAAAACACAACACAACGAGCCCTCAATAAATGTTGCAAGAACAGCAGATCCAAGGGTAGACCACGAAAAAGATGGATCGACGGAATATTAGATGCGCTAGGAAACAACAGCAGCAGAGACGAACAGAAGAGCAAAAGAACGCAAATTATATCTCCCCTCGAAGCTGAAAGTCAGATGTGGAAGGAAAGAAGAAGAGTGAAAGCTAAGTACAAATTTTGATTGTGTTCTGTCATCTTTTCTGTTAGAAGTTTTAGGATGAATAGTGTTAGGAGTGCATCCTCTCTTTTTTTTGGAACCCATTTGAGAATCGCTTAACTGTAGTTTCATTATTGGTCTTAGCCTTTTTTCAACAATTTTGGCATATAACTTTCCTACATGGCTGAGAAGCGATATACCTCTAAATTGATTGTAGTGTCTCTTGCTACCTTTCTTTTTCCACATTGGTTCGATGATTGCCTGTTGCCAGTCTTCTGGATCTTTCTGTTGGTGCCATGCTGCATTAAATATTCAGTGCAGCCATGTTACTCTTGTTTCTCCTGCTGCTGCTAATATTTCTT
This sequence comes from Megaustenia siamemsis, assembly GCA_032433765.1. Lineage (NCBI taxonomy): Eukaryota > Metazoa > Mollusca > Gastropoda > Stylommatophora > Ariophantidae > Megaustenia > Megaustenia siamemsis. The sequence continues at coordinate 33,765,880 of JAVIAB010000041.1, read as the reverse complement.
CCTGTATGTTATCTCTTTCTGGTGCTTTATTTCTTGGTGCATATTTGCATACTTCTTTGATTTTCTCTTTCATTATGTTGGGTTCAGTGCTTGTGCATTCTTGTGAGGTTTTTGTATTATTGGCAGTTGGTGTTATGTTCAATAGGTTTTCAAAATATTCTTTCCATCTGTTGCATATGTTGGTTATTTGATATTGGCTGTCTATCTTTGTCATACATGAGTTCAGTGGGATCATGGTTTTCTATGTATTTCATCTCCTTTTTTATTTGGAATTGCCATCAAATTCATAATGCAGAAATTCTGTATATGTAACAAAATCAACACTTGAATCTCAATTGGAAGACCTTGATTTTTCAACTGACATGGTGAATATGATGCAAAAAAAAAATAAATAAATGCCCCCTGTCATCAATGGCTGATAAAACAGGACTTGAGATCAACGGAAAAAAGACAAAAGTAATGGAAAATCGAATTCATCCAGAAACAAAAATACCTAAAAGGAAAAGCTGTGGAAGAAGTAGATCACTTTGTTGTTGTTAGGATCATCATTACTGCACACAGGATGAATCCATAGGTGCTCAAATATCCATCTCAAGAAAATCTGAGGAGAATCATAGCCAACGTGCACAAACTCCATAACACAGTGTGGGATCCATGTAGTGGATAGGTTTCTGCTGACAATTTTGCCCGACCAGTACCATATTTATAGCCTACTCTTTTCGATTATAACTGTCAAGGATTCTTTAATGTACACAAGTGCACACTGAACCTGCTATTTATTGCTGTTATCCATGGGAGCTAGACATTGGATCTCACTATCCAAGAGGTCAGGGTAGGGTAACAACATAAAGAAACCACAGATTAATTTTTCCTATTTTTAAAAAAACCATCACCGTTTCCAATGGGCTTTGAATCCAGGTCCTTTCTGTCTTAAGGCCAACATTATACCTCTAGACCACCCAGCCCTCCCACCCCCCACCATCACCACCACCACTTTGTATATATATATTGATTTGATCCTTCCCATGCTGTTAGATGTCGCATAGGGCATGTTGTGCTTTTCGCCACCCATCTCTATTTTTGGTGAGATGTTCGATCTTATCTAATGAGTCTATACCTGCCAACTTTGCTTCCCTTATAAAAGTGGTTTTCAGTGTCTCTTTGGATCTTCCTATTTTTCTGTATCCTGATGTTTTCCATAGAAGAGCCTGTTTTGGAATTCTCTTAGGACAAATATACAGACATAATAATAGATGTTTCTGTCAACAATGATTCAGCAGTTTGTTGGTTTAAATTTGAAAAATCTTTGTTTATTCTTCAATACATTGATTTGAGTACTATGAACATATCAGAAGTGCAATGATGTGGTCTTTTCAGTAAATGACAGAAACCGATATAATGAAATTTAAGAAGCTTTATTTTATTTGCTATCTAGAGAGAAGACTTCACAATCGTCAAAATGAACTGACACATGCATTTATTTACTGTTATAAAAATATGTCTGCAAGATATGTTGCAAGAACAGCAATTAAGATCCACTAGAGGAAAACAGGCACTCTACTCTAGAAAGTACATGTCTCTAGAAAGAACAACAAATAAGATCCTCTAGAGGAAAACAGGCACTCTGCTCTACAATATTCATCCCAACGTTGTGCTACCAATGCCAGTGAAGCAGAAAGAAAGATCCAGTACATGTACGTGTCTAGTACGTGTCTACCCAAGGGTAGACCACGAAAAAGATGGATCGACGGAATGTTAGAAGCGCTAGGAAACAACAGCAGCAAAAAAGCAGAACAGAAAGATCCAGTATGTAGGATATGGCACAAATCTGATGACAGCAAAGGGAAGGCCCTGCTTGCCCGCTACATTGAGCAGATAGACCAAGGAAATGAGGCTGTAAGAATGAGGGTACGGGAATTGATGTCAAAATTGTGTAAGGATGTAGTGCTGGAAGAAGATCTCACAATCACAACCGATACCATTCGCACGACACTTAAAAGGTCACATAACACTGCTCCTGGTCCAGATGGTGTTCGGTACGATGACATAGGCGATTTAGCTGACGACGACATATGCTCCTCAAACTGGTGGTGCACCCCTTCCTCATTAGATGGATCGCCGCAGCACTGTTTCAGAGGAAGGTGATACTCAGATGTGGAAGTTGGTCTTCTGAGCCAACATCCATTTGTCCAGGGCTGCCACAAGGCTCACCATTGTCACCAGTTCTATTTAACGTGTACACAATAACGATCACGGAACAATAGCTGGATGGGAGGGGAAGAACTATGACTTTTGCTGATGATATTCTGGTATATTGACAGGGAAGAGACAGACGGGGAATCGCCTCCGCAATACAAGACGAATTCGATCGCATTTCTTCCTGGTGTGGGGTTTCAGGTGCCTTGGTTAATCCTAATAAAGCATCAATTTCATGGTTCTCCCTTAACAATCATATCATTAATATGACCACACCGGTAGTATGAATGGGAGCTGATGAGGTGACCAGGGACAAGTTGATGACATACCTCGAAGTTAAGTTTGATCGCAGCCTGTGTTTTCGGGACTACGTCAACCATGTGATAACAAAATCCTGCAAAGGATTAGCCGCCTTGAAGGTCAAGGCAGCTGCCAACATCGAGCAGAGGCTACTTACTCTTCTGTTCCATGGATTAGTCCTCGCACCAATCGAGTATGCCTTGGCAATTCTTACTGTCAGTACGACTCAAATTGATAGGCTGGAGAAAATACAAAATGAAGCCATGTGCATTATCTTGGGATGTACAAGGGACACTCCCTGTGTAGCAATGAGGTATTTTCTTGACTTTCCAACCATGGATGACAGAATCAAGATCTGGAGAGCACGAGCATACCTGAAGATTAGTACAGATAAGGAGCATCCATTGCACCATGTGCTCAACACAGGGAAAGGTGCCAGGCTAAAAAGAGGCAAATCATGGGTGGGCCAAGTAGAAGATGTCATCAAACAGGTCTGTGGGCTTACCAATATCAGTGTTGGTGAGGAGTGGATATATACTGGGTACAAATAATAATACATAAATATTATTATATGGGGAACTTCCAGGAGTGGATACTGGTGCCAATGTCTTTCAAGGGCATTTTCTCGTGTATTGTCACACTCGACAGGAAAATTAGGGAACAGAACCCGGATATATACTGGGTACAAATAATAATACATAAATATTATTATATGGGGTACTTGGATATATACTGGGTACAAATAATAATACATAAATATTATTATATGGGGAACTTCCAGGAGTGGATACCGGTGCCAATGTACAAATAATAATACATAAATATTATTATATGGGGAACTTGGATATATACTGGGTACAAATAATAATACATAAATATTATTATATAGGGGAACTTCCAGGAGTGGATACCGGTGCCAATGTCTTTCAAGGGCATTTTCTCGTGTATTGTCACACTCGACAGGAAAATTAGGGAACAGAACCCGGTCGTGGTTAATGCTGAGGTCAATGGTCTCATCTGCAATAGCACCAATGAGAAAGATGCAGTCATCTATACAGACAGATCTGTAAGATGACACCGAAGAAGTGCATGGGCATTTACAGCACGCTAGGCAGGCAGAATAGTCAAAGAAGACAGTGGTGCATACGTCATGACCACGAGTATCATGACAATGGAGGTGATGGCAGTGACCAAGGCATTCAAATAGTTAGAGTCACAAGTGTACACCCACGCATGTATACTGAGTGATTCGATGAGCATGATAAAAAAGTGGAGGCGGGCTCTGTACTCATGCAATGGGTAGAGTCATTGCAGAAATCCAAAATACGTAAGGTCACCTTTGTCTTTGTCCCTGGACATGCAGGAGTACGGGGAAATGAAAGAGCGAACAGGATGGCAAGCTGTGCTGTCTTTGAGGACGGGCAACAAATGGATCTGGCGGACATCATCAATGCCCTCCAAGATGTGGGAAGAGCACAGGACTTCGACAAACACAGGTCCACGTCAGTTCTTCAGATGTGGAAATGGGAGTTAAGGTGGGCACAACAAGAAATGAGAAAGTTAGTGGCCATGTAAGAAGACTTATTGGTTATTGGTTATGGAAGGCCTCGGTATCACAGCAAACGAATTAAAATCCATAATTGCTCAACCGCCTGTGCCAGTGGAATCATCCGAATTACTAACTCATCTCCCAAAAAAGAAAGGTAACTGTAGTCCCCATCGTAGCAGTCTCAGCACATGCCAAAAGACATAAGGCGAAACCGCGCAGAAAGTGAACACAGCCAACAGTTCCCTGTCATACGATATCATCATTCATCATAAACAAGCGGGATATCGAAGCAGGATCAAAACGGATGAGACACACAGCTCACGGTGTGCACAGAGCACTTAACTCAGTAGCTCCTGCAACAAGCCGGACTTGGAATATGAGTATAATATCTTGGAGTTCACGTCCTCCCGAAAATGATGATCGTCATAGCACTTGATGATGTTAGGCCATCATTGATGACTCCAATTCCAGATATATAGACACACAGTGGTGGTAAGTTATCATTTCCAATCCAACAGAAGCCACATGACCTGTAGTTAGTAAAACCACAGAGAGAATATGATTTTGTGACCTTCACTGATTCACTCTTAGATGTGAATGTGTAGTTTACACAAGAGGAGAAGTTTTCAACTACAGTGATCCCATCCAAGGCAATTCTGGGATAGCAAGGCAAGTCTCCTTTATAGCAGCAGAACTTGATGTTCTCCGCTCCCTTCTTGTAGCTGCTGCCACACGATTCTGATGTCTCATTAACTTGGACATCATTCAAGAACAATGTCAGATTAACATTCTCTGCTGATGAAATGCCTGGTGCAACAGTTGTATCAATCATACTGGAGGTTCCTGGTCTGTGGTCACTAATATCACAGACGGTACATGATGTTGTTATATTCAGTATTTCTTTCTGGGGTGTAAATATGTGGCACACACATGGAGAGTGATCTGTGGTTACAGTAATCCCATTAAAGTCAATTCTAGGGTAGCATGGCATAGCTGTTTCAGAACAGCACAATCCTGTGATGTTTTCTGTGTTCGCTATAAAGCTGCTGGTGCTACACAATCCTGACCAATTATAGGTGTGGACATTATTCACTTAAAAAATTTCAGATTACAGTGACTATTAATAGATAAAGCTGTTTAAATCTTCATAGAGTTATGAGAGTGACTGTAGCAAAACTACATAGATATTTAAAGAATTAACAAACAAATAAGTAAGAAAGGTAGAGTTTGAAATGTGAGACAGAAAGAGCATTTGGGTAGGAAATGTAATAATGATGATGATGATAAACATAAGTACAGTAAATTGACTGAGCTTACCTTCACAATAATTTGTACAAGGCAAATTAAGTTGGCCATTTCTTTGACATGATGGAAAAAGAACACTGCAGATGTAGAACAATATATTAGGTGAACATCCTACTGCCACCGATCTTTCTGCAAGCATGTAGTATGTTTTGTTAGCATCTTCAGCAGACATATCATTCCATAGGTTAGGAAAGGATGTTTGGGAATAGCCAAACTGTGAACATATTGAGGACTTCAATGGCTCACAATGTGCTGTGAAAATAAAAACATTAAGACAATGGTTATTACTAAAACATGTCCAATATACATGCAAGACAATCAATACAAATGCTGATTAAAAGGTGAAAGTGAAAAAGTGTGTGTGTATGTGTATATCAATCAAGTGTTGATCAATAAAATTCACACATGTACTTAAGTTGACTTCCTCACCTAAAAAGGAAATGATTAATATATTTGAACAAAAAATTAGTAATGTAAACCTCAAGGTTAGAATTAGGAAGAGAGCCAGAATATAAAAAAATGGAGTGATGCCTAAAACCTTGTTATGGTCTAGAAATGAAAAGGTTATGGTGAATTTGTTAACTAAGTGAAGCAGAAAGTGGGGAGATAGAGTAAGATGTTTTAAAGGTACTTTAATTGATGTTTTAAAAGTATTTCAGTTGATGTTTTAAAAGTACTTTAATATCTTAAATTCTAATTCGGTAACAAAAATGAAATTTCAAATTGACAAATTGAATTTGAGTTTATAACAAGATATAATTTTATCTTTCTATCTATCTATTGTCCTTTCGAGCCGAAGACGGCACATAGGGCAGAACCACATGTGGTTAAAAACAGAAACCTTGCATGCCAAAGTGGCACATATTGCAGAGATCACTGCTCTAAAATATATGGCGTCATTTCCATAACAATAATTTTTACAATGACAGCTTGTCAAGCCATCGATCAATCTCCTTAGTCACCTCTTATGACATGCCTGGAAGGTCACAGTGTCACTATATAATTAGTGTCTTTTTATGAAAGGGGAACATATGCAAGACCATTGAAGCATAAAATATGAATGTAGAATATTGTATCCTTCTTGAACCTTTCAGTGTAATCTACAACAATGAGCACATAACCTACCAGTCCAATAAAACCCATATTTATAGCTATCATGAGTGAATATGAAGATTAACACACACTTGTGAGTCTTATGGTAAAATATTGTTGTGAATTATCAACAAGGATTGAGGTGGACCAAAATTTGTGATAAATTTGTGATGAATAGATCTGATTTGTTTTTAAAGAGCTAAATGATTAAGTAAAATCTACATTTGCAAGATAAAAAAAATAGAGAGAAAACAAGAAATGGAAACAGATCCTGTGTCACTGTGGTCTGAAAACCAATATTAAAAAAAGTAAACTATAGCTAAACCTGACTAAGCATCAATTGTAAAAAAATCTTAATACAAACAAACTAGAAATTATGCATACACTACAAACCCTTTCCTAAAATGTTATATAGTGACATCTTTTTAATAAACATTTTATATATATATATATATATATATATATATATATATATATATATATATATATTTGTGTGTGTGAGCTATTAATTGTGTTTTAGAAGTCTATTTATGAGCCTTTGGCCACCATGACCAACAATGCAAATCAATGACATCACTAAAGCACTCAACAAAAACAAAGAAAAAGTTTAAGAAAATGTTTAATCGTTTAAAAAAATGGCCACAAAAGAGCTGACAAAACATTTAAATCAAGCATGATAGTAGAAGCAGCAGGAGAAGGCAAACAATCGATAACTAATTTTAACTTATTTAACTTACTTAAACAACAAACAGCAGCCATAAGAACTGGGAATTAATTGGGAATGTTTCAACAAATAAAACAGGGTGTTGGACAAGGTTATGTGCTGTCTCCAGATTTATTTCATATGTATAGTGAGATTATTTCATTATCCATCAGGGGCATGACTAATATAACATTTGGAGGTCATAATATAAATAATCTAAGGTCTGCTGATGATAGAGTCTTAATTGCTAAGAGTGAAAATGAATTACAAGAAATTTTAGACATTATAGTGAAGGAAAGCAAAAATAAAGGAATCACCTTTAATAGCAAAAAGACAGAAGTAATAGTAGCAAAAAAGAAAAAGACATCACTGTATTGCACAAAAAAGAGAAGTCTTCTTCTTCTACCTTTCAGCTCCCGGTGTGACCAGGTCTTCAACAAACACTTTCCAAGTCGTTCTGTTTCTTGCCATTCTTTTAAGATCATTTCATGTCTTCCCCATCATCTTCATCTCTACTTCTGTCTGTCTTCTCCAAGAATATCTTGGTCTTCCTCTTTGTCTTTTCCCCTGAGGATTCCAAAAAAAGGGCCTGTTGTGTAATACTCTCAGTTGGCTTCTGCAGTGTGTGTCCTATCCAGCGCCACCATCTTTGCTGTATCTCTTTATCCACTGGTATTTGACTGGTACATTTCCATAATTCTATGTTAGTGATTTTGTCATGCCATTTCCATCCTTTTATTCTGCGTAAGCATCCATTAATGAAAGTCTGAATCTTCATGATTGTCAGTTATGTCGTTCTCCATGTTTCACAGCCATATAATAGGACTGACTTAACATTGGAGTTGAAAATTTTTATTTTTGTATTTAACCTAATTTCTTTGGACTTCCATATGTTTCCCAGTGCAACAAAAGCTCCTCTTGCTTTTGATATCCTTATTTTGGTATAATTTTCTGTTCCTCCCTGCTATATTACTGCCCAGATATATGTAAGATTGTTCATCTAGTAGAGGTATTTCTCATAATTTTATTTGGTTATTGCCAATTGCATTAATTCTCATAATGTTGGTCTTACCTCTATTAATTTTCAGTCCTAGCTGTTGTGATCTCTCATCAAATATTCTCATTTTATCTAGCATCTGTTGATGGCTGTGTGATAGGAGAGCTATGTCATCAGCAAAGTCTAAATCATTAAGTTGTTTGGTCAGTGACCACTGGATCCCATTTCTGTTGTTTTGAGTTATTTTCATAATCCAATCTATGGCTAGTAAAAAGTAAAGTACACCCGTCACGCCAAGTGGCGTATAGGGAAATATGGTGTTAGTGACCCTATATTTTACAGATCTTCAGCACATGATTTTTGGGGTAATGTGGTCAGTATTACGCCCGTGCTGCTTTACTTTCCAGAAAAAAATTGGGTACCCATTTAAGGCTGGGTGAACCCGGAAGCCGTCGGCTGGGATCGAACCCTACCCCTTGTCCGTGGTAGTCCAGTTCACTAACCACTAAGCTATCGCGGCTCCCTAATCTATGGCTAGTAGAAAGAGAAATGGAGACAGAAAGCATACATGCCTTACTCCTGTTCTTATTTCAAATGCTTCTGTAAGCTGTCCTTCATGCACCACACTACATTTCGTTCCTTCATACATTATTTTTATCAGGTTAATAAACTTTATGGGGATTCCGTAATGACTCAGCAACTTCCAAAGCATTCCTCTTTCTAAACTATCAAATGCCTTTTCGTAATCTATGAATCCAATATAAACTGGGGACTGTAGTTCTAAACTTTGTTCAACTTTTATATGTAATAATTCCCCTATAATTTGTGCACTCCTGTAAACTTCCTTTCTTTGGTAGTTTGATCATATAACCTTCTTTCCAGTCCTTAGGTATTTCTTCCCTCTCCCAAATTTTTTCGAATAGATTATGTAACATCTTGGTAGAGGTATTAATATCTGCTTTGAAGGAATTTCATCTGGTCTTGTTGCTTTACCATTTTTTAATAGCTTGAAGGCTTTCATTATTTCTTCTTTGCTAGGTTTTCCATAGTTAACGTGTAACTCTTCTTCTGCTGGTAGTATATCTGGAGGATTATTTGAGCCGGGTCTGTTCAAAAGTTCTTCAAAGTGCTCTTTCCATATCTCCATTTGTTCCCTTATATTACTAAGCAGATTTCCTTTCTTATCTTTAATAAAGGCATTGATCTGTTTGTATTTTCCACTTAATTTCTTTGTGCTGTTGTACAGTTCATTCATATTCCCTTTATTTGCTGCTTCTTCTGCCTCTTTAGCTAGTTCATCTATATATTTATTCTTATCCCTTTTAATGCATCTTCTCACTTCTTTGTTCACCTCTGTGTAAGTTTTCTGTGTTTTGGCTTTATTACTTCTCGTTTTGCTTTTATTTATGTCTGCTTTCTTGTTCTTTCTTTCTTTAATTTTATCCGGGGTCTCTGCTGTTATCCATGCCTTATTCTGGCATTCTCTTTTCCCCAGCATTTCTTCATATCCTTTACCTGTTTCCAATGATCTTCTATATTTATTGTATTTTCTAGTTGTTGGAGGACTTGGTATTTGTTTGATATTGTGACTGCAAATTTATCTTTAATTCCTTGTTCTTTAAGAAACCCTACATTGAAATACTTTCTACCCTTATTCGTTGTAGTATATATTTTTAGTTTAAGTTTGGCTATCAGAAGATGATGATCTGAAGCTACATCTGCCCCTCTCTATACTTTTACATCCTGTAAGGATGACTTAAATTTATTATTAATACATATGTGATCAATTTGATTTTCCGTTCTATAATCTGGTGACACCCATGTAGCTTTATGTATTCTTTTATGTTGGAATATTGTTCCTCCTAGGCTCATTTGATTAAGGGCACAGAAATTCACAAATATCTCTCCATTCTAAGTTTATATCTCCAAGTCCATGTTTTCCCATAATCTCTTTGAAGCCTCTCTTGTCTGATCCTACTTTAGCATTTAGATATCCCATCAAGATTATAATATCCTTGGCTCGTCTTTCCTCCATCTGACATTGTAACTGTTTATAGAATTCATCTTTAACTAAATCATCCTTATAATTGGTTGGTGCATAGCATGTGTAATTTTATTTTGTTTTTTGTTGTTTTAAATGTTGTTCTCATTAGTCTTGGCCCTAGTGTTTCCCATCCTTTTAGTATCTTCTGTGCATTCCTTAATAATATTATAGCTACCTCTTTACTATGTTGTGCTCCAGGTTCCTGGTGTCCTGATGATAAAATAATCTCTCCTGTATTTAGTTTTATTCTTTCCGTTCCTAGCCATCTTGTTCCGCACATTCCCAGAATATCTATTTTGTAATTTCTCATTTCTGCTGCTACCTGTGCAGCTTTTCCCTGTTCGTTTAGGCTACGTACATTCCAGGTGCCAATTCTGAAGGATTTCCTGGTAGACAAAAGGTGAGTCAGCTACCTGGACTCCTTACGGTTTTCTCTGGCTTGCGTCATATGTCTCTTAGACAGAGAGCCTTTATCTTTCCTGGATGGTGGATTTACTTTTATTCTTTTCTGTGACTTGTCCATGTTTGTGAAGTTTTTTCGGCTTATTTTTTTACAGTATGGGATAGCTAGTCCCATGCCCAACCCTCCTTTCTCGCCTCTTATGAACATGCCTGGTAGGGTACAGCGCCCCTATTCTTTACTCCCCTTTCGGGCCCCGGCAGCGCACGGACTAATAAAGACAAGTGGAACGATATTAAAACAGATAAATGAATTTAAATATCTGGGAACAATGTTAACCTCTGATGGTAGATGTACAACAGAGGTGAGATACAGAATGGTTCAGGCAAAAGCAGCTTTCCAAAAATTGAGGAAAATACTGTGCAATCCATTTTTGACAATAGGAACTACAAAAAGAGTTCTCAAATGTTAGGTAGAGCCAGTCTTAACATATGGATGTGAATCATGGGCAATAGGACAACAGAAAAGAAAATCACTGGAGGCTGTAGAAATATGGTTTTACAGAAGAATTTTGAGAATACCATGGACAGCCAAGAAGAGTAATGAAAACATTCTGAAAGAGGCCGAAGCAAAAAGAGAGCTAATTTCCAAATTAAAAAGAAACAATCATCATTTTTTGGCCATGTAATGAGAAGAGAACAGCTAGAATATATTATGACAGCTGGGAAAATTGAGGGACAAAGAGATAGAGGGAAGTAATGAAAAAAGACAGCTTAAGAGAATGGCTTGGCAGAAGGTCAACAACAAAAATGATAAATAACTGTCGAGATTGGAAGTTGTGGAGAGACATGATCACTTATGCCAGCAGGCATGGTACTTGATGATGATGAACTTAATTAACAAGAACTAAATAAGGAACCAAGTCTTGGAGAGGATGAACCTTACCAATGAAGATCTTTGATGTCACCCATGCCAGCCCTGACCATGGTGAGGGAAATATAGAATAGGGCTATTGTCACCCACCATGCATCTCTTAATAGGCAACTTAGGAGATTTGGGGACCAGGTCTTTATTGTTGCTATGGAGTTTGTGCTTCAGAACTAAAGCCATCTTCAGTGCTTTCACTAGTGTGGTGGGCACATTTCAAACTTGATAACATGCTGAGGTAGGGGATATGAGTATTATGGAGTTGTCTAATGTGCAATGAAGAGGATATGTCAATTAAACTAATCTTATGTGGTGTGGTGAAAGCCAGATAATAATTCTGTAAGCCACATAGCTGACCATCCTTCCTTTAACCAGATCAAACATCACTGTCAGAATATGGAATGTTGATACAATGTTTGAAATCAGAAAAACTTTACAAGTTGCAACAGAAATTAAAAATTGCAAAGATGTTTTTGTGTAACACAAGGGAAAAGACCAGCAGCAGGTTGCTAAAAACTGTAGACAGAACTTGAGCTTTAAGCATGAGATGAAGGAATGCAACAGCACCAGTCAACTCAATGAACGTTAGATGTAACAGTGTTCTCTCTGAACAGCCATATTTTCAACACACCAACACCAGTTGTGAGTTTGTGTTTGGAGGATGTGTAGAGAGAAAGACTTAAAAAGGATACAGAACAAAGCTAAGGACATCATTCTTGCATTTTTCTACCATGAAAGACAGGACAAAATTTGCTGAGCATATATACCTACATCCAAGTCAATGTTGATATAAAACATCCAATGCACAGTGAGATCAGATGCCAGAAATGTAGCAGGTATAAAATAGGGAAATCTTGCATGGGTCAGGCAGAGGAAATTTTTTAACAGGTTTGTTTACATGAGGACATAGAAATGGTGAAGAATGGGTATTAGTGCCAACAGAATGCTGTACATCCTTTCTAGGCATGCATCAAACTGAATAGCGGATGCAAAAAAAAAAAGAAATCCAGTGGCCATGGAAGGAAAAGTCTCTGGGTCAAAGCTATTTAAAATCGGTTTAATTTTTGTCAGGACTTTCAGCTGTAAGAGTTAATGTGCAAGCAAACATATTTGATAGGTTGACTGTTCTGAAGGTTGGATGAGCAAAGGACTAGACCGGCATCCTATATCCTCTCAAGGAGGCAGAATGAATGATTTGGGAAATAAATATGAATCTACAATCTTGAATAAACTGCATCAAAAGGGGTAATATAAGAGCTCTACACAGGGAGCCGAAGAAGTCTGGGAAATCAAAACAAAACTGGGGTTGTCAGTTGTCACACATTAAGGGATATATTGAGAAAGGGATTCTAACATTTATGGAGTTGTCCAATGTGGAGTGGGATGATCTGTTAACTATCTACTTGGAATTAAACAGCGTCATGTGGGTGGTGTTGCAAGGTTGCCTCCTTATCTTACCAGAGACTGGAAGATGTGGATGTACTCTATTATCTTGGTAGTATCATTGACAAAAAAAAGAAGCATGATAGCAGATGTTACAGGAACAATAGGGAAGACTACGGGGTTTTTGTATACCTAAAGACTATCTGAAAAATCAAAGGACCACCCTTTATAACCAAACTTGGATTCTTCCACTTTTTCCTTTCAACTCCCCATGATCTCCATCAAACATTTTCAATTTGTCTTGTTTGCTGTCATTCTCCTTAAATTGTTCCATATCTCTCCCATCTTTTTTAATCTTTTCACCTGGTTTCAAACAGTATAATTTGACTTCCCTTTGTCTCCTCTAGGGATTTATAAATGGGTTTGTCATGTATCACTTTCATTTGCCTTCTATAATGTGTGACCTATCCAATGCCATCATCTTTTTTGTATCATTTTTCCACTGGTATTTGTTTAATATTTATACGTTATTATTTATAATATATTTATATATTTATAATAATATATATTTATACGTATTTAATTCCTCAATGAGATAGAACTGCTTGCACAGAACAGAGACAGATGGCGAGATTTGATAAAATATCTTTAAAAGAAAACTGCTAGAACAAAAAAAATTCATATAGGAGAAGGTGTATCTTGGTCTACGCCCTATGGGCCGGTTACGGCTCGAAAGGTCAATAGATAGATTTATTTAATACTTTCCCATAGTTCTAAGCTAGTAATTTTGTCATGTCATGTCATTAAAAAAAAAAATTTCTAATTTTTTAACATGCTCAAACAGCCATTAATGAAAGTCTGTATCTTTATGGCTCATGTTTTGTTTAACTTAGATTGTTCAAAACAAGTCTAATCTGTTTAATGAATGGATCAAAAACATTAACACCATAAACCAGGAATACAAGGAAACTGCAGATATTTCTTAACACTAGCTGAAGGAGGATTGTTCAGATCAGATGGCCAAACATTGCTAGAAATGATAAGAAAAAAAAAAGTAAACCAGCAGGGGAAGCAATAATAATAATAAAACAAACATGGGGATGAATAAACAATATGTATCTAGTCATTATGAGAAGAGATAATAACCAAATAGCAAAGCAAGCCCTCATGTGGGAAACAACAGGTAAGAGGAAAAGAGGAAGACCCAGAGAGACACTGAGAAGAACATTGATAAGAGAGGCAAGAGCAGCAGGAATCAGCTCCCTCAATGAGATAGAGCTGCTTGCACAGAACAGAGACAAATGGCGAGATTTGATAAAATATCTTTAAAAGAATTGAAAACTGCTAGAACAAAAATTCAGAGTATCTTGGTCTACGCCCTATGGGCCAGCTACGGCTCGAAAGGTCAATAGATAGATCTAGTCATTTACAATTATTACTAGACAAGCCCTCACTTAGAATCCATGGAGAAAGAGGGGAAAAAAAGACTTAGAAACATAGGGATATGAAACCATGACAGATGACAAAGAAGAAGTACACCTGGAGAAGATAAGAAGAGACAGAAAATGACAGAAAGAATTAAAGAGATTTTTGTTCAACACCTACATCCCAGAAGAGGATAAAAAAGGCAAGAATTAAATAGAATAGATGAAGAAAAAAATGTATTATATGCAAGGGTATTCACGTTAAATTCAAAGTTTACATAGGTCTGAGATGGGTAGTGCATTTTGGGCAAAAGCACTATCTCCATATTATTGGCCCATTCATAGCAAGCAAACAGAAATTTAACGTCTGCCACCCTCCATTTCAATGGTGAATCTTACCAGTCCTTTGAGATGAACTGCGAAGTCAAACAGGTATTTGTCCTTGCCCCTACCCTATTCACAATATTTTTCGCTGCCCTTCTACACAATGTGTTTGAAACTGTCACTGGAGACATCTACATCTGCACAAAATCTGACATCTCCTTATTTAAACTAGCACATCTGAGGTCAAAATTTAAAACAACTGAGATCCTAATCAAGGAGCTTGTAATTCGCTGATGATGCAGCACTGGTTGCTCATGATGAGTCCATCCTGTAGTCAATGATGCAGCACTGGTTGCTCATGATGAGTCCATCCTGCAGTCAATGATGCAGCACTGGTTGCTCATGATGAGTCCATCCTGTAGTCAATGATGCAGCACTGGTTGTTCATGATGAGTCCATCCTGTAGTCAATGATGCAGCACTGGTTGTTCATGATGAGTCCATCCTGTAGTCAATGATGCAGCACTGGTTGCTCATGATGAGTCCATCCTGTAGTCAATGATGCAGCACTGGTTGCTCATGATGAGTCCATCCTGTAGTCAATGATGCAGCACTGGTTGCTCATGATGAGTCCATCCTGTAGTCAATGATGCAGCACTGGTTGCTCATGATGAGTCCATCCTGTAGTCAATGATGCAGCACTGGTTGCTCATGATGAGTCCATCCTGTAGTCAATGATGCAGCACTGGTTGCTCATGATGAGTCCATCCTGCAGTCAATGATGCAGCACTGGTTGCTCATGATGAGTCCATCCTGTAGTCAATGATGCAGCACTGGTTGCTCATGATGAGTCCATCCTGTACTCAATGATGCAGCACTGGTTGCTCATGATGAGTCCATCCTGTAGTCAATGATGCAGCACTGGTTGCTCATGATGAGTCCATCCTGTAGTCAATGATGCAGCACTGGTTGCTCATGATGAGTCCATCCTGTAGTCAATGATGCAGCACTGGTTGCTCATGATGAGTCCATCCTGTAGTCAATGATTGACAGTCTAGCTAGATCATGTGATTTATTCTTCCTGTCAATAAGTAGACAGAAGGCTGTTGTGCTTCAACAAGGTGTAGCCAGTCCTGCAGCGATAGCATTAAATAACACACCCTTGAATCTGTGAGAAAGTTCATCTCGGTTCTAAGGTCGCAACCACTGTCTCCCTTGAAGAAGAAATAAACTCTCAAATCAGAAAGGCAGCTTCCACATTTGGTAAATGTAAAGATAGAGCATGGACCAACACCACAAATTAACACTCAGAACTAAGATTCAAATTTACCAAAGTTGTGTGCTTAGTACACTTCTATATAGACCAGAAACTTGGACTACCATCAAAGCAGGAGAAAAGGTTTCAAGGGTTTAAACAGCTTTCATGTGCATTGCCTCCAAAATATTATGAACTTCAAATGCAGGATAAAGTAACCAACTCTTGTGTTTTACAATAAGCCAAACTCCCATCCATCATGGCAATACTTAGGAGTCAGAGGGGTGGGTCATATAAGAAAAATGGCAAACAAGCGTATTCCCAAACAAATATTCTATGGTGAACTAAGGAAAGAGACCAAAGGACAGACCAGTGCTGAGATATAAGGATGTTTGCAGGGCTTCCACGAGTGAATTCTCTATCAGTGAAAGAAACTGGGAAAATCTGGCTGCAGATCATAACACATGGAGAACAAAAATAAAAAAAATGGCACAGCAACTTTCAAGCAGTGCTGATATCAAATTCAGAAGACAAAAGATGCAGTAGAAAGGAGATGAAGCCAGGCACCACGAATACATCTTGTTTGTTCTGTGGCTGGATCTGTCTATCCAATATTGGCAGATTCAGCCACGAGAGAAGCTGTTCAGCAAAGAAGCATCCAGCATAAGACACTAAAATTTTTTCCAAACTTTTGACTTATCATGATTGCTTACTACCAACTGTCTATCAAGATGCCAAAGGCCATATACATAGGTCTAAGTGATGAACAGATATACTATTATGTTGAATTTTGTTAGGACTCATTTTTTTTAGCTGAATTTAGTGCACATTGTGTATGGTTTGCTGTAAAAATTGTTACTGCAAAAATATTCTTAAAAAGTTATTGGTTACAAGAATCAACCTCACTGCACACTGGGCAGTCCCATAGGTGCTCAGTTACTTTCAGTAGATGGTGAAAGGTATTTTTGTTGAATCTTCCTGTAGATCGTTGATTAAACACACTCCTGATCCGTCTTGTCAGGTGCCTTTTATTCCTTGTATCACGCATGATTCCAAATTTTTGTAGTCTCAGGTTTGAAGCTTCATCAATTGAGTCATCATCTAAAAGGCATTTTTAAAGTGAGAAACAGAACAATAGACAATGAAACAGAAATCACAGAGGCAGCTAAATTACAAGCTGACAGACTGCTACATCATAAGAAAAATTGACAAGATCAGAAATTATTAAAAGCCTTATACATACATTTAGAGGTAGGTTTAACTCAAGGTCTGTTTATTTTTCACTATTATTGTTCTTCTTCATCATACATACATCAAAAGTAGTAAAGATCCAACCAACAGGACTATATCCAAAAAGTATGAAAAGGCAAAAAGGCATTAAAAAAACATTATTAGCAAATGTATGTGAGTAATTCACAAAAGGCCAATCTAAAAGCTTGATCACCAAATTTCTCCTTGAACAATTAAACAGTAACAATTGTTTTTCTTGATATTTTTAATAAACAAACATTTGAAGGGTTTGAAATGCTGAAAATCTCAAAGCCACTTTTTGTTGGAATTTAAAAAAAAATAAATGGTTACTTTTTGCAGTTGTTTTAATGATGCAAGCATATAGCAGCAGCTGAAATAACAGGTTTTTCAATCTGGTTGGTGGTGGTTGGGGGGGAAGGGGAGGAAGGGGGAAGAGAATAAAATAAAGATGAATAGTTTGGAACAGACCTGGGGCATCCTGCAAAAAAAGACTACAGAAAAAGCAAAGTGGAGCAACTTAGTTGTTGCCCTGCAGATTATTAGAAGGCATACTGATCAATGACTATTTTGCCAAGAAAGAAAAGATTTTCAAATAGCTGAAGCAGAGACTGGTTTATAAACAAGAGATTCTCATATTTTTCAGTTCTTTGTGTAAACATTCATTTATATAAAAATCCTTGAGAAGAGCAATGTGGTCCACACCCACCTCCCTGGAAGAGAAACTATATGGGGAAATCGATTCACTTAAACAGACAGCTGACTTCATGAGAGAGTCTGGAATCCTACTCTGATTGAGTCGCAGAGAGAGAGAGATATAAAAAATCTCATGGAATTTAAATTGCTCTAATGAAAACTAATCTAACCTCCAACTTAGTAGTGAGAAATGTTTGGATCTTCTCTATACACTAGAAAATAAGAACATATAAAATAAATACAGACAACAGATTTGGAAACAAATTTATAAGGGAACAAAGAGGATCTGGAATGGTTGCCCTAAAATAAGAACAAACAGAAAAGTTTATTGAAGCCTGTTTCAAGAAAAATTGAAAGAGTGATTGTGAGGAGTTTATATAAAAACAATTTAGAAATACTACGGACAAGATAAAAAGACATAAAATGACTTATGCAACAAGTTCATGTCAATAGAAGTGAGAAAGATAGTTCATCTGTGCTATATAGAGCCAATTCTGACCTATGGAAGTGAATCATGGACAGTAGACACACAAATGAAAACACAATTAGGGGCCACAGAGATGAGATTTCTCAGAAGAATGTTGAAAATTTCCTGGATAGCCAAAAAGACCACTGAGGACATTCTAAAATAGGTCAACACAAAAAGGAAGCTCCTAAAAAACATCAGAAAGAAACAATCAACATTTTTCAGGGACACCATGAGAAGAGGAAAGTTGAAATTCTTGGTTACAAATGGCAAAATACAGGGAAAGAGAGATCATCGACGACAAAGAGAGAAGATACTAGATAGACTGGTGTCATGGCATAGAAAACAGTTAACAACAGAATTGATACAATGCACCACAGATAGAAAATTGTGGAAGGACATGATTGTCTAAACCAACCGGTATGGCACATGATGATGATGGACAAGATAGGATTGGAGAACTTATATTGTTGGCATATGGCTCAATGGAGAGTAAAAAGGGCAAAAGTAGAATAATGGACAAGTCAAAGTCTATGTTCAGATAACTACACAAGAGTATTGATAACAATTACTGTGTAAGAATTTGTAGAAAGCATGTCTTGCACAGCACAGATGAGAATGTTATTAGAATGGTGGTTTTATTCTATATTGCACAAGAAGTAATGAAGACCTTAAAATTGACCAGCTATTTTGTGTTTAAAACTGGTAAGGATATTGCTGCTTTATACTCTTCCAGATTTGAAAATGATGGCAAACATCAAAGTGGAGAGTCTCAACTAGAGTAAAAAGCAAAATTGTCACTATCACTATCACACTAAGTGGAACCTACTATGCAACCACTTTCAACATGAAAATGAAAGTTGAGGTAATTAATGCAGCTCTGTGGTAGCTTTTTAAAACTCCATTTACCACCTCAATTATCACACTTGTGATTTGAAAGGTTCAGAAATGGTAACTCTATTCTCAATCCTTCGTGTACTTTTATGGATATCTACTTTACTGGTCACTCAGGATCTCAGGGTATAAAGAAAGGGCTGTCTAGGTTGTTTAAAATGCACCTATAAAGGTGAAATTAATGCTGGACTATAGAAACATATTAAGGAATCTTAAAAATAATATATTAGTTGGTGGCATTGTGACTGATGTGAAGGTGATCCTGAGGCTTACAGAATACAGAATTCAGAATTACATTTGCAGAAGTAGAATGAGGTGACAGAGAGGATGTATAAAAATTGTGTGCAATCAGTGAACTATATAAATCATCAGCATGCTTATCCTTCACCATCTGCTGAAAGAAATTGAGCACTTATGGGTCTATCTAGAATGCAATAAAATGTTATCTATTAACCAGTAACTAGAAATAACAGCAGTCAGAGATTAATACAGCTCCAAACATAATTAAACAATTAATAAATTACTGTGCACATACGTGCAAGAGTAGTTGTAGAAGTGATTGTTGAAGCTGGTGAGACTGTTGCTGATGTCGTTAAAGCAGACTGAGGACTCAAACACTGATCATCCTCATAAAATTCTTGTGAACAATTCATTGGAAATTTAACATTCGGGCACTTGGCATGAACATCTGAGAAAAGAAATTACATTTTATAGTTTATCTGAATATTATTACAGATTAACAATGTAGCAGAAATCAATCGACATGAAGACTGGTCCTTAGTTGTTAAGATTTTATGGTTATTTAACAGTAGAATAAGATTAATGAACATTCATTGGAAATATTCTGTGACATTTGTTTAGATCAAATTTTAATCATAAATGATAGATATGATAATCATATAAGTCAAGGAACAGAATAAGCAGAATGATTCAAGGCAGTATACAATTTAGGTGTAATTTTTTTTTAATACACTGAGATTACAAAATACAGAAATGTAACTTCTTAATATTTTTAAATAGTGTTTATTTTTAATTATTTTTTTTATTAATTAGAATGAGGCACTTTGTCAATCAAGAAAAACACTTCTACCATATTTTTAAATAATAAAAAAAACCATAAATGGTTTAAAATACAGTCAAACTGGTATTAGTCAAATGTAAAACCCATGTTTGAATTAACAGAAAAATCCTAGGCTAAATGATTATTTGATTGAAAATTATTTTATGGAGAAAAAAACAGGTTAATCTGCATTATTGGATGTTCACCTTTGTATACTCATTATTGTATTGTGTTGTAGTTGGTTATAATAATGGACTTAATTGTTAACTAAACAAAGATACTTAGAGTCTGATGCAGTGAAGAGGACAGGAACATATAAAGAGTTGGGCTGAGTATTGTTACAACTTATACTCACACAAGAACATATATGCAGTCATTGTTAATATCAAGAAAATTACTGAGCTAGAAAACATGACAAAGCTCAATGTTGGTTGGTTGTGTTTGCCCGATGACTAAAGTATTCTAGAGTATCGTGGTAGACTAGAATATTCCTCTTCATCATCCGCCCTTACAAGGACGTAGTGGACGTGTCTGCGTTGTGTTGTGGTTTACTGTATAACTGTTATATTTGCGCCTTGCGGCCCAACACATCCGACTTCAGAACAACATTTTTGAGTACCAGGTTGTCTTCCCTCTTCGATCCCTGCTTGCTTGGCCAGACTAGACAAGTTAGTCTGTTACTGGAGGCACCGTGGAGAGGTGGAGCAATGTAAGCTCAATGTAAAACTCAGCTTATATGAACTAAAAAAAAGCATTCAATAGCACAGTTCTTAGAAAAACCTAGGAAGGGGCAGTAAAAGTAAAAAAGTAAAGTACCCCCCGTCACGCCGAGTGGCGTATAGGGAAATATGGTGTTAGTGACCCTATATTTTACAGACCTTCAGCACATGATTTTTGGGGTAATGTGGTCGGTATTACGCCCGTGCTGCTTTTACTTTCCCAGAAAAAATCCGGTACCCATTTAAGGCTGGGTGAACCCGGAGCCGTCGGTTTGGGATCGAACCCTACCCCTTGTCCGTAGTAGTCCACTAACCACTGAGCTATCGCGGCTCCTACTAATTTTTAGGGAATTAGTAAAACCCAGGTGTCCTCGCCAGGGTACGAACCCCGGCTGTTGCCGTGGTAAGCCAACCGCCTATCGATTGCGCTAACCGGACACCCAGGAAGGGGCAGTAGTTGGGCTGAAATCATCAAACGTGGCAGCCACAAGCTACTGAAATTTCTGCAACTTAACATTAATTATTGCTGAATTGATGGAGCTGTACCACAGAACATGAAAGATAATCATTCTGCATTAAAACAGGGTGATAGAGGAAACCTTACAGTTACCTTTCTTTGTTTGGGAGATGAGATATTAATTCAGATGATACCACTGGCACGGGCGGTTGAACAATTATGGATTTTAATTTGTTTGCAGTGATATCGGGGCCTTCCATAGCCATAACCATAATGATAGAGGAAACTCTAACAACTAAAAGGAAATATCCTTTTTTAATACTGTAAGTTAAGTAAATTGCATATATTACTATAAAAAGACTACAAAGACTGATAAAGATACCCTGAAAAACAATGTAGTATCTTGGCTAACAGATCCACTACTGATCTTTTCTCAATCAGAAAACAAAACAAATTACTTTTCCTTGCTCTCATTGATCTCATCAAGACACGTGCTTCCATAAAGAGTCCACAATACCTGCTGCACAATCTGAACTATGGCAGGTTACACAGATCAATTTGAAATCAAAACAGAAATAACACTGACATTATACCTAATAAATTCCACATTATAAATAAATAATATTTGGATGACACCAGCAGTGTACATGGAGGAAGGATTCAGTAAATGGTTTCAGATTAAAACAATGGTGAAACAAGAATATATCTGATCCCCTGGGTAGGACCCCGTTTCAGTGATATATATTCATATTTCAGAAATGCTGTACAAGTAGCACAGACATTGAGTAAAAACATTCAATTAGATCACCTTGATTTGGCAAATGACAAAGTTCTTAGAACCAACAATATGAACACAATACAAGATAAAACAGATGCCCTATCTTCAATTGCTAGCAGAATGTAACTTGAGATCAATGAAGAAAAGATTATGATAATGAAAAATTATAATACCATCAACTATTTATTCTCCTTTCAAGCCAAAGATGGCATATAGGCATAAATTAATTCTCTTTGTGTATAATGATCAAATACTTGGTATAGCGTGGAACGAATTCAAAACAAACGAAGAAATCGCCAATCAATCACTAATATCTTCAGTAATAAAGAAAAGACGATGGTCATATGTTGGACATGTGATGAGAAGAGATAATAACCGAATAGCAAAGCAGGCCCTCATATGGGAAACAACAGGTAAGAGAAAAAGAGGAAGACCCAGGGAGACACTGAGAAGAACATTGATGAGAGAGGCAAGAGCAACAGGATTCAGCTCCCTCAGTGAGATAGAGCTGCTTGCACAGAACAGAGACAAATGGTGAGATTTGATAAAATATCTTTAAAAGAAAACTGCTAGAACAAAAATTCAGATTTGAGAAGGTGTATCTTGGTCTACGCCCTATGGGCCGGCAACGGCTCGAAAGGTCAATAGATAGATAGATAGATAATGATCAAGCATTTGGCTTTGAACAGGACCTGCACTGTTTTTGCTACACGACTCTGTTCTGGGCAAGCTGCTCAATGGCACTGAAGGAGCTGATGCAAGCTGTTGTTGCCTCTCACCTCTGTGTTCCTTTTAGTGTTTCTCTAGGTCAGCCGCTTTTTCTTATATTCTCTGGTTCCCATATGATGGCCTGCTTTGAAATTCTCTTGTTGTCTCTTCTATCAAATGGCCAACATTTGACATCCTCTCAGGAATGCAGGTTGCTTTGTCATTTCTCATTTTTGCATTAGTCTTAAATTCATTCCATGATATATCAAGTATTTTCCTGAGGCACTTGTTTTCGAAAGCATCCAGTCTATTTTCTATTATTATTAATTACTCAGAAGTAAAAGTATAAAGAGATTTCAAAGCTAAAGTTGGATCTGATAATGAAGGTTATGAACAGTGCATGAAATACATGGTTAAAGGATATATGAACAACAATGGAGAACGCTTTTCTGATTTATGCATAGAGAGTGGACTTATTATAGGGGGCACTGTTTTTCAACATAAATGTAATCACAAAATAATGTGGGCATCACCAGATGGAAAAACTGCTAATCAAATCGACCACATTGCAGTTGGAAGAAATTGGATAAGATCATTGCACAAAGTCAAAGCAATCAGAGGCACATGTGCTGGAAGTGATCACAATATGCTGCTATGCAAAATAAAGTTAGAATTAAAAAAGACACATACAAGAAGACAAAGCCCAAAACAGATATTTGATTCACACCGGTTGACTGATAACACAATCTTTGGTATTACAATCCAATACATTGTAAACATCACTAACAGATTCTAAGCCTTTCTGGATATACCAGAAGAAGAGGTAGATAAACAGTTCCAAAATATATCAAATATATATGAACATGCTAGTCAAGAAGTCCTTGGGCATCGTCCTAAAGCAATGAATGATTGGATCACAGAAGAGTCATGGGACTTGGTTCAAGAAAGAAAGACTATCAAACAACTAATGCTAAATTGTGGGGAAGATGATAAAGCCAAGTTAAAGAAAGATGATTAAGAGAAGAACAAACTAGTCAAGGGTAGCAAGAGGAAAGATAAAAGACAGTATATTGACTCTTTCCATACAGAAGCTTTTTATCAATGCAACGGAAGAGATTTCAGAGACAACATTTTTCATGGTTTTAAGAATCGATCTACATATTTATATTTATCTAATATATAATATATTACATATGAACTTTTAAATAATTGAACAAGGAATTAGATTTCACCAATACCAAGATGATACAAAACATGTAAAAAGAATATAGTTTGATGGTGGTTCACACTAATCAAATTGAGAGTGGCGCCCTATACTGCAAAATGTAAACGGCCGAAATCGGCATGGTGCACTGCGCTGTGAAAAGTATAGAAAGAGTTGAAACTCTGGCAACAGAAGCTCAGGAAACATTAGAGAAAGGGGATAGCAGAACCGTTTACAAGGTCACAAAGATCCTTTCCAGTGGCTTCAAAAATGTTACCGCCATTTGTGTGAAATAAACATGGCGAACCATTAGCTAAAGAAAATGAAAAACTGAAAAGATGGGAAGAATACTTTAAAGAAACTCTCAATAGCCGAAAACCAGTGGGTGAAGCTTCTATTCTGCCACCTACCCAATTTTAAATGAAGAAAGGGAAGATTACATGCCATGAAACTGAAACTGCCTTCAAACAAACCATAGGTAACAAAGCATCTGATGAAGATATAATTCCTGCAGACATGTTAAAGGCAGATCCAGGACTGAGAGAGCAAGTCTTAGAAAAATTATTCAATAAAATATGGGATGATGAAAAAGTACCAAAAGCATGGAAAAGGGACATTATTGTCAAAATACCTAAGAAAGGGGACCTTAGTTGCTGTTAAAATTGGAGAGGAATAAACATGCTGTCAATACCTGGAAAGATATTCTGCAGAGTACTTCTCCAACACATAAATAATAATGAGGAACAAAAGCTCATAGATGAGCAGGCAGGCTTTAGAAGTGGGAGATCATGTACTGATCAAATCTTTCTCTTTTGTGAACCATTGTAGAACAGTCACTGGAATGGAATTCATCCTTATACATAAACTTTTCTTAGACTTTGAGAAGGCATTCAATAGCATCCATCATTCATAGCTTTGGAAAATCCTATATGCATACAGTTTCCAAGATAAAATCATTAATATTCTAAAGGACATGTACGACGGCAACCTGTGCTGTGTAAGACATGAAGGATAGCTGACAGCTTGGCTCAGTCATAACGGGACATAGACAAGGAAGTATTTTGTCATCACTCTTTTTCCTTGTGGTTATGGACTGGATCAAGTGAATGGTTGTTGGTGACAGACTAAGCGGAATTATATGGAGTCTCAGATGGAGAAACTGAAAAGAGAAAACAGTCTATGAATCTTGAATGAGACACAAGAAAAGTGTGGAAGTTTGTAAAACAGCTTAATGCTGAGGGTGCGGAAAGGAACACCAAAATTACACTGAAGAAGGATAGAAACATCCTAACAGGTAAGCAGGCAGAAAATCACTTAGCAGACGCCTTTGCAAATGACAATAATATTGAAATTAGCCTAGAGAAATGACAAGAGACCAGCTTAAAGCAACAAAATGGAAGACAAGAAGGGACCATACACAAAGTCATGGAAAATATCCATTACACAAAGAGAACTAGAGCTGGTACTATCCAAATTAAAAAGTCACCAGGGAGTGATGGCGTGCCTAATGAAATTATTAAGAACTTGGAAATTGCAGCTAAGGCAAAACTACTGCAGATCTACAATATTTGCTGGATCACAGGTAGTGTGCCACAGGCATGGCAAGAAGCAATTATGGTACCATTACCAAAGCCAGGAAAAGATGGTTCTACGACATCCAGCTAAAGACCAATCAGCCTTACAAGCTGTTTGTGTAAAACAGTGGAGCGTATTAATCAATCTCAGACTGCAGTGGTACCTGGAAAGTTCAAACCTCATTGTTCCACAGCAAGCATCTTTCCCCAGAATTTGAGGATATGTTCCAAGAAAATAAACTGGTATTAGCAGCATGGATAGACCTAAAGAAAGCATTTGATAAGGTATGGAAGGAAGGGCTTTTGAAGAAACTGAGAAATTACAGAATAAATGGCAGGATGTACAAATGGGTCAAAGCATACCTGCATAAAAGGAGAGCCAGAGTGCAACTATCTATCTATCTATCTATTGACCTTTCGAGCCGTAACCAGCCCATAGGGCGTAGACCAAGATACACCTTTTCCTATATGAATTTTTTGTTCTAGCAGTTTTCTTTTAAAGATATTTTATCAAATCTCGCCATCTGTCTCTGTTCTGTGCAAGCAGTTCTATCTCATTGAGGGAGCCGATTCCTGGTGCTTTTGCCTCTCTCATCAATGTTCTTCTCAACTGGATGGTCTTAAAAGTAAGAGAGTCCTACTGCACTGGTGTTTCCCACAGGGAGGGATACTATCTCCAACACTTTATGTAGTCTACATCAATGACCTAGTTACTGAACTACTACATGGTATCAAAGTGGCAATGTATGCAGATAACTTGGTAATGTGGTGCACAGAGGAGAATGCAACAATGGCCTCCAGTTTGTTGCAAAGAGCTATGAATGCACTGAATTCATGCATGGACAAAAAGATGGTGTATCAGCATCACTATAGACAAATGCAGTACTACACTTTTCACTCTCTCCCCAAAACAAAAAGCAGGAGTCATCTACATAAACAATGAACCTGCGAAAGAAGACATACAAGCTACTTATCTCAGAGTTACATTTGATAGCAAACTATCTTGGAAACAGCAGAGAAATAAGGCAACCCAAAAAGCAAGGAGGAAGTTGGCTATTCTAAGAAAGCTGTGTGGAACCACATTGGGTGTGAGTGGGAAAATACTCAGTAAAGTTTACCAACAGAGTATACGCCTACATTTATAATACGGATCATCCGCATGGTGCTCAGCATCAAACACCACACTGCAAGAGCTGGATAAGGTACAAAACCAGGCACTTAGGGTCATCACAGGATCAATGAAATCAACACCAATATTGGAGATGGAAAAATTGTGGAGGATACCATCACTGAGAGAACGGAGAGAAACAAAGGTGCTGATACAGGCAGAAAAATTGTCATGCATGCCGAGACATCCAAAGAAGGACTGATTCCAAAATCTTGCATTGGGACGACTTAAGAGAAGCAGTTTTATCCACCAAGCCAAGTGAATTTGTAGACAAGCACCAGACATATCAATAGTTGTCAGTGCCCTACTGCCCATACCAGAACAGACTCCCTGGACACAGGAATCAGGATTGTCAATACAAAGGAATACTTGACAAGGAGGAACAGAATAGTATACAGCGTAAAAGAATAACTTAGTTTCTTGGATGAAGAATACCCACACAACCTATGGATTCATGGGTACACAGATTGATCAGCATAGAATGCAGTAAAGAATGGGGTAGCAGGTGCATACATCTATCTATCTATCTATTGTTCTTTCGAGCCGAAGACGGCACATAGGGCAGAACCACAATTTCAAAAACAGAAACCTTGCATGCCAAAATGGCACATATTGCAGAGATCACTGCTCTAAAATCTATGGCGCTGTTTCCATAACAATACTTTTTACATTGACAACTTGTCAAGCCATAGATCAACCTCCTTAGTCGCCTCTTACGACATGCCTGGAAGGTCACAGTGTCACTATTCTTTACCTCCCTCATAATGAGGCCCCAGTAACACACGGGGAGGTGCATACATAGAGCACTCAAATAACATTAGGGATATGAATAAAATAGCAACAGGGAAATATTGTCACAATTATGATATAAAAATCCAAGCAATAAAGTTGGCAATAGAAAAACTGCTGAACAATAATCTAAGCCCACAGCCTGTAGTGTTTTTGACAGATGCAAGTGGGTGGGTGGATGGGTGGGTGGATAGATGGATGGATAGATAGATAGATATATAGACATGGGGTCTCAATGGATATCTTGAAGATACAGACTTTGCAGATGTTGTTGGATTGCTTGCCCACTATTACCAAGACATACGTAGGGAGGTCAAAAAGTAATGCACACCAATTTTTTTCTCGGCTAATAATAAAGATAGGAATATGAAATTTTGCACACTTGGAATATGACATGTTCCAATTATGTGCACCAAATTGCACAGCATTCTGAAAAATATTACGCAATCTATGAACCGTTAAAATGGAGCTTGTCAACAATGTCCGTTACAAACAGCGAATTGTCATAGAATTTCTGGTTGCGGAAAAAGAAACTGTGGCAAACATTCATAATCGACTGTGTGCAGTGTACAAATGTTCTGCAGTCGATAGGAGCACAGTTAGTCGTTGGGTTCAGAGAATTAAAGCTGCAGAAAGTGTACGAGTGGAGCTGCATGATTTACCGCGTTCTGGACGTGTTGCCTCGGCTACCAGCACAGACATGTTAAACCGGGCAGATGCCATTATTCGTAAGGATAGGCGTATCACTAGTCAGCAATTGGCATTGCAGCTTACAGTCAGCAAGGGAAGTGCAATCGCAATTTTTAAAACTCTCGGATATTCAAAGATTTGCGCTCGATGGGTTCCTCGGTGCTTAACAAATGATCACAGAGTTCAAAGGAAAACATTCTGTTCTGAATTGTTGGAGCGTTTCGGTGTTGAAGGAGAAATGTTTTTGTCAAAAATTGTTACCGGTGATGAAACGTGGGCACATTATTATGAGCCTGAAACAAAAATGCAGTCAATGGAATGGCATCATCCGCAGTCACCAAAAAGAAAAAAATTCAAAACATCTCCATCAGCCGGAAAGGTGATGATCACTGTCTTCTGGGACATTGATGGTGTGATTCTTGTTGATGTAATGACAAGAGGTGAGACAATCAACTCGACAGCTTACATCAATACAGTGACAAAACTCAAAAATCGGTTCCACAGAGTTCGGCCTAATAAGCCATCTGCAGATTTGTTGCTTCAACATGACAATGCACGCCCTCACACAAGTCTGGTAACACGGGAAGCAATCAACAAATTTGGTTGGACTGTACTGCCCCATCCTCCTTACAGCCCTGATCTGGCTCCCTCAGATTTCCATCTGTTTGGACCACTCAAAAAATTCCTGCGTGGGAAACACTTTGACAATGATGAGGATGTGATCCGTGCAGTTAAAAAATGGCTATGCGAGCAGGACAAAACTTGGTACAAACGAGGCATTCATGACCTAGTTTCGCGTTGGCGTAAGGCAATACGCTTGGACGGAGATTATGTTGAAAAATAGGTAGTGTAAAGGGGATGTTCAGCTACAATCTGTGAAAATTTCACACATTTTGCCCGAATAGTTTCCGAGAAAAAAATTGGTGTGCATTACTTTTTGACCTCCCTTCAGTACAACAGAAAACAGTTAGAGTAGATCAGTTCGCTAACCCAGTAGGACTGAAAATAAATGCAGAGAAAACTAAAATATGAGGAAAAATGCCAAAAGTACAAAGAAAATTATATGCAGAGGAATAGGACTAAAAAAGTGAATCACATTAAATACCTGGGAAGCTATATTTCATCAAACAGCAACATTGAGAAAGAGATACCTATAATAATAGACATGTCAGCCCAGGCATTTGATAGACTTAAAAACATTTGGCATTCAACTAGTCTCCATCTTGGCACCAAGCCTATAATTTTTTCAGGTCAAATGTGTGACTTCTATATGCAGCAGAAATGTAGAAAACAAACCATAAGTTAGAAAGTCGACTAAGAAGATTTGAAGGTCACTGTCTTAGGAAGGTTCTAAACATCCGTTGGGATCAACATATTATGAACAAAGAAGTCGCTAGAAGATCAGGCATTAACATCATAATCAAGAAGTGAAAAGAAGACATTGGAAATGTTTAGGCCACGTTCTACGAATGGAATGAACCAGGCATCCTCTGCACCTAGCATTAACATTAGTACCACCTGGCAAACGAAGAAGAGGCAGATCATTGGTGACATGGTGAAGAACCATAAATACTGAAATGAAAGAGGCTGGCAGGTCCTGGCGAGAGTTGTCCATGCTTGCTCCAGACCAGACAGGGTGGAGAACTCTTGTGAGTGCCCTATACTTCGAACAGAGTTCAGAGGATTAAGGAGGAAGCCTTGATATTTGCATGGGAAATGTGGTGTTTTTTATATCCAATAGCACATTTTTGGGTGATGTTATTGGTATTATTGCAGGCCACCCTTTTCCAAAAAATCTCTCATACCTAATTAACAATTTTTAAAGGTTGGATGGTTCCTAAGGCACACACAAAAAAAAGCTTGCCACCTCTGAGAATTAAACCTGAACCCTTCTGATCAGTAATAAATTCACTAACCATTCAACCACTAAGGCTCCAAGAAAAAGTTTACCTGAAAGGAAAATCAGTGGAAGAAGTATATTATTTTGCATATCTTGGAAGCTATACTGATCAAGAAACAGATACAAAAAGAGACATCAAAACAAGAAAAGATAGAAATGAACAGCAGAACCTGTAATAAATTATGGAAATAAACAATCTTAATATTGTAGACATGACATACAACTGAAGAATAAAAACAGATTTTCTATTTATGACTCTGATTCAAAAGCTGTTAAACTTATTTTCAGTTCAGATCAGTTGCTTCCTAACTGCATCTATCACATTATCATGTTCTAACATAATTAAAAACATTTTATCTTTTCTCAGTCTTATATCTCTCATCCTGTAGTATTGTGAAACCAATAATTATATGTTCTGTCTTTTTATGTCTACCAAATTTCCTTTGACTACACCTATACCTTTTGATTTTGTATATTTTAACTTTTTATTATTTAAAATATGCTTTAATTTGTAATTATCTATTATGCAGCATTCACTTTCAACAGTTGACTAATACTTTTAAGCTAATGTTTCAACAATTATTCACTCTAAACACATAATAACTGTTCTGTAAAATGTCCTTCTAATCTTGAATTTAATATAATTTTTTTTTGTCATCACCATTATTTGCACATACAATTAAAATATATGAACAAAGTAATACAATAGACTCAATACAATGTTAACTAAAAATAAAAGTATAAATGAGATAATAAATAATTAAGATAATGCAAAAACAAGAAAATATGTTTTTCTTAATTCCCCACAAATTTAATTACTTTAAAAACATGTTTACCTTCACAGAACCTTCGACAAGGCATCAGCGAATTTGGCTGCTCATCACATAATGGGAAGAAGATACCACAGTAAAAAAATTTGGCTGCCTCAGAACATCCAGATTCAATGGTTGGTAATGCCCATTTCTCAAAGTCAGTAATTGCTAAATTTAGTAATTTAGCTTTTATTTTTGTAAAGCCTTCACTGGCACAGAAGTTGTATGTCTGATTAATGCATATATCTGAATCTGGGGCTAGAATAAATTGAGTTTGAACAACAAATTTGAAGATACAAACAAAATAACATGTGTTGGGATAAAATATTAGTGAATGTATGCATTGCAAAATGTTGTGACCTTAAGTACAAAAATCATAAATACTTGGAATTTAATATATATAGAGTTTACAATTCAGTGAAACATTTCATACTCTCACAGTCACTTATTATAACATCCTATGAGGATTCTGTAAAGCAGCTTAAACATGTCTGCAGAAAACAACACTCAATTTTACTCTATTAAAAAAAAAGAAATAGAAAAATTTATAAAAACCATATCTTGTAAAATTGTCTGCTATCTGTTCTTTGTTTCCATCTATCTGTTCATCCATTCATTTTTTTCTAGTAAAGTAAAGAGCCCTGTCACACTAAGTGGCGTATAGGGAATATGGTGTTAGTGACCATAAATTTTACAGACCTTCAGCACGTGATTTTTAGGGTAATGTGGTCAGTATTACGCCCATCCTGCTCTACTTTCAAAGAAAAAAATCTGGTACCCATTTAAGGCTGGGTGAACCCAGAAGCCGTCAGTTGGGATCAAACCCTACCTCCTGTCCTTTGTAGTCCAATTCACTAACCACTGAGCCATCACGGCTATTTTTTCTAGTAGCCACAATGTATTCCAACTGTTCTCTTCTATATGGCCAAAGAATGATGAATATTTTACTCCTGAAATTGGCAATAATTTTTTTTCACATTTTTCTGTAACACAACATTTCTTTGGCCTTCGATGATTTTCTTGCCAGTTTTCCAAATGTCCAGGATTAACTTCTGTATGTTAAGACCGGCTCCATATAATATTAAAGAACTTATTTTTTTTTACTTGTCCCCATTGTTAAATGTGGATTGTATATTATCCTTTTCATTTTTTGGAGTGCAGCTTTTGCTCAAACTATTCTGCACTTACCATGTTGTACATCTACCACATGAAATTAAAATCTTTCTCAGGTAGGTACTTCAATTCACTGATTTATTTTAAACTGTTCCGTTTACTTTAATCATGAATTTTGAGGAAGTTTTTTTCTTTGTTATGACCAGTACATAAGTCTTCATTTCAATCAGGCTAAGGCCACTCACAAAACCACAACAAAAAGGACACATACAAAATTTTACTTTATAACTCTTTTTATACTGCAAGCCACAAAAACTGACTTTAATTACTGAAGCATTGAATCCTGGAGCCAGTTTTTGTGACTATTAATTTGTTGATATTTCTGCAGTTATTTCCCCTTGTAACTCTTTTATTTAACCTCTTTTCTGACTTCCTGATCAAATTGTCTGAACAATTCTGATCTGACTCAGTCTGCTCAATTTTCATTTATTTAATTGCTGCAATTTCAAATTGTAAACAAAATTGTGAAAAAGCTGTGCCACAGTGTGTCAAAGCACATGGTCAGGTACGTGATAATAAACAAGCAACTTTAGTTGACAATAAACAGGATTTGCAATGAAAATTGATTAACCTGATTTATTCATTCATTTTCCTCAGGTCGAAGACAGCACTTAGGGTGGAAGTCATAGTTCTCCACAACTGATGATTTTCTGCTAGTTCTTGTAGTTCTTGGTTGTTTCTTAGTCCCATAATTGGACATTTTCTAGTAATTGTTCTGTACAGTGATTTTTCTTGGTCTGCCTTGTTTTCTTTTACCAGATGGTTTCCACATGAATGCCTGGTGGGGAAGTCTTTCTTCATTCATTCTCAGCACATGAATTATTTATTTCCAGCATCTTCTTCTTATGAAGTGCAACACACATTCATGTTTTGATTCTCTGCTTATCTGTTCATTTGAAATGCATTCTTTCCAGCTTATGTTTAAGATCCGACAAAGACTTTTGTTTTCAAAGTCATTTAATTTGATATCCAAAATCTTTGTGGTTTTCTAACTTTCACATCCACATTTGAGCACTGGTTTCACATTGATAGAAGACAGTAACTCTTGTAGATTAACCATCAGGTATGAGGCCATTGGCATTAGGACCAGCAAAGCACAGTTGACTACTTTCCATCATGTGGTTTTCCTAGAAACAAGGTACTCAGTATTGTCAAGCGAACAAAGGCCAAAAAAAGGAAGTCAGGCCTGATTTTTAAAAATATGTGTGAAAAGTCGAATGTTTTGAATTAATGGTACAAATAATAGAGGTCTTTTGTAAACTACAACAAAAAGCAACAAATGCCTCTTATGGGGTGAGTAGTTAACTCTTTCAAGACTTTGGCAGACTAGGTTTTCTTTAGGTTCAGACCAGATTAGTTTTCAATTTAGAAAAATTCCATCACATGTCTTTTTCTTTTTACAATTTCACGCAATAATATAATTAAATGTGGTACATGTTATACATCACCAGAAAGAAAAATGGTTGAAGAAAATGAAAATAGCAGTATATTGGTGATATCTGAAGGAAAAAAATATATTATTTAATATAAATAGTATAAAAATATTAAAAGGCAGATAATTTACAATTCAAAATATCATATTTCCCATCCCTCTATTTCTCCCTGACTAGAAGCTTGTTGCTTTCCATTCTTCTCCAAATTATACACAAACTAATCCTAAGTTCTTCAAAATACACTTTACTTGATGCATTTATGTCCACAAATAATGAAATTAGGCACAAGAAATGGTGTGGCCAATATTTGTCAGAAAAAAACACACATTTACTTCAAAAACGTTACCACTGTGTCTACAAAAATAAATAAAATACCACATGGTAATCGAAGGTAGAAATTACAAAGCTTCTTCTAGATAATCAAATACAAGTATTGGTGAATATTTACACATAGTTGTTACTTTACTTTAAAATATTCAACCATTCTCAGTCCAAGCCGATGTATCGGATTTTGGGCAGGCATGCCTTCATAAGTGGAGCCATTGTGTCAGTTAAAAGCCCGGAAAGAGTTAAGAAAGTTGCAGAAAATGACATTCAAACTTAGTTTTTATAAAACAACAGCCATTTTAATGTTCAATAAATAATAAGCAACATTAGATTTTAGTAAACAATAGGCAACCTAGTTATAGTGAACTACAAGCAACTTTTGCTTACATATAAATAAATAATTATATTCATTTTGCTTACATGGCTGTGGTGTAGTGGTGATGGAAGTAGGTTCAGTAGGGAAGCAGGGTGTACCAGTAAGATTAAATTCATTACAGTCTGGTCGGTGAGGCATAAAGTTGCCACAGTGATCAACAGCATCTGAGAAAGAAGATAACTTAACATTACAAAATGTTCTCACATTAAAACAACTTTCTATCTATCTATCATCCTTTCGAGCCGAAGACAGCTCATAGGGCAGAACCACAATCTCAAAAACAGAAACCTTGCATGCCAAAATGGCACATATTGCAGAGATCACTGCTTTGTACGATTATATATAAAAACTGTCATGACACATTGTGAAACATAAAGTTAGAATAAATCTATTTATTGGCCTTTCGAACCATAGCCATCCCATAGAGCATAGACCCAGATACTCTTTCTCTTATCTAAAATTTTATTCTAGCAGTTTTCAATTCTTGTAAAGATCTTTTATCAAATCTCACCATTTGTCTCTGTTCTGTGCAAGCAACTCTATCTCTTTGAGGGAGCCGATTCCTACTGCTCTTGCCTCTCTGATCAATGTTCTTCTCGATGTCTCTCTGGGTCGGCCTTTTTTCCTCTTACCTGTTGTTTCCCACATGAGGGCTTGCTTTGTTATTCGGTTATTATCTCTCCTCATCACATGTCCAGCATATGACCATTGTCTTCTCTTGACTACTGAAGATATTAGTGGCTGATTGGAGATTTCTCTAATTTCCTTGTTTGTTTTGAATTCGTTCGACGCTATACCAAGTATTTTCCTTAGACATTTATTTTCGAATGCGTTCAACTTTGTTTCTATGTATCTTGTTGTTTTCCAGCTATTACATGCATACGTAAGGGTTGATAACGTTTGATTTGAATAGTCTAAGTTTTGTGTTTGTGCTGATGAGTTTTCATTTCCACAACTTTTCAAGGCATTCTGAAAGACATTGCTGCTTTAGCTATTCTGATTCTAATTTCTTTACTTTTATTCCCTTCCCAATCAATGTG
This sequence comes from Megaustenia siamemsis, assembly GCA_032433765.1. Taxonomy (NCBI): domain Eukaryota; kingdom Metazoa; phylum Mollusca; class Gastropoda; order Stylommatophora; family Ariophantidae; genus Megaustenia; species Megaustenia siamemsis. The sequence goes on along the minus strand of JAVIAB010000041.1, from coordinate 33,730,470 downwards.
ACTTCCAAGATAGACAATCAATCTCTTCCACTGGTTTGTTTTCCATGTATATTTTGTCACTTGTTGGAATTAAGCTTTTCATAACCTTAGTCTTTTCATGATTGATCTCAAACCCAATTTTGTTGGCTATTGATGATAATTCATTTGTGTTTTCCTGCATCATTTTTATCTGACTGCTGATGAGGAGTATGTCATCAGCAAAGTCGAGTTCCTACAAATGGTCTCCTTGTATCCAATTGATGCCTTTGTTACCAGTGCAGCATTTCTTCATTATGAAGTCCATAACAACTCCATATAACAAGGGTGATAAAATATATCCTTGTTTAACCCCAGTTTTTATTGGAAAACATTCACTCAGTCCTTTCTCTGTACAAACTGCACATGCATAGCCATCAAACATATCTGTAGTAATATTTAGGATTTTTTATGGTAAGCCATATTGCTTCAGAATTTTCCACAAAGAATCTCTATGAATGCTGTTGAATGCTTTTTTGAAGTCAATGAAGTTAAGTACAAAAGGTTTTTGCTTTTCAATGTGTTCCTCCAATATAAGTCGTAGAGTAAAAATGTGGTTAAGGCAGCTTCTCCCTTTTCTAAACCCAGCCTGTTCTTCACGCATTACTGTATCTATTGAATCCTTTATTTTATTCATGATGATTTTGCAGAATAACTTTGAGGCAACTGACAAATTGGGGTACCCTCCCTTAGCCTTTTACTCTCCCGAGCTTACCTGCAAGGCAGCAGGGCAGCCACAGGTTGTATTGTTTATTGCATACAGTAGCAGGTAAAATTACTCAACCTGACATCACATGATTCATTATCATAATAATATAAAGACTGATCAAAAAGTATTTGATCTTTTGGCAGGTAAATTATTATTTCCCACCTCGATGCCTGAAACCATAAATCGTCTTTAAAGTACTCTCCTTGGGATTTTACCAATTTTTCCCAGCGGTTCCGTCATTCTTAGAAGTACTTCTGGAAAGCCTCTTTGGGGATGGGGTGTAGCTGCACACTCCACATAATGTTTTCAGGTCTGTTTGTTTACACTGCACAGCATCACAAAGTGATGGATGATCACAAGGGAGTCAAAGTAAACAATCAACATGACTTTGATATTGCTACACACCTGCCTTGCCTTTTGAGACTTGGGGATGATGTCTCCAATGTAACAACTGAACCTTAGTTTCAGGGCTGTACCTACAACTTATCACTAGTGATCACAGCTTTCTGGAAAGCAGATGTCTGCAGTCCAGCACGTCTTTCAGCTGGACATTCAGCTGGTTGAGAGCCTATAAGAATATGATTAATTTTCCACCGATTTTGATCATCTTTAAAGTTATTGTACTGCATCTTAATTTGTGTGATACTCATGGCATTATCATCAAGAGCTTGTTAAATCTTCAGAATGGTTTCCACTTTTGGCTAAATTTGATGTTGCTTAAGTAATTCTTTTATTTCACAGAAAATGAAAATCCAATGGCTGTTCACTACATACACTCACTCACAGGCTAACTACCAGTGAATGAGACACTCTATGAGTGAGAAAAATTGTGTGTATATGTATGAAGAACTAATACACCTCACCATACTAGCGGACAGGACATCTGCCATGTTTTATTTATGTCTATGGGAAATATTAAAATTTGATATTTTTTTAACAGTCCTCTTAATTAAAAGTAGTGTGTAGTACTGATGATTAGTTTCTTTCATAACCATCTATTTTTTTTTAAATATTCCATTACTTCACATGGACAGTGTTATTTTATCCCTAATCTTTACTTTTTTAATTATGCATTCATTAATGCTGTCAGATATGTAAGACAGTGCATTGTTAATGTTTCACATTCAAGGTACATGTATATCATCATCATCAAGTACCGGGACTAGTGGCGTAGGTGACCATGTCTCTCCACAACATTCGATCTCGGCAGCTATTTATCATTTCTGTTGTTGACCTTCTGCCAAGCCATTCTCTTAAGCTGTCTGTTATTTTTTCTCTTTGCTTCCCTCTATCTCTTCGTACCTCAATTTTTCCAGTTGTTACAATATATTCAAGTTGTTCTCTTCTCATTACATGGCCAAAAAATGATGATTGTCACTTCCTAACATTGGAAATTAGCTCTCTTTTTGCTTTGACCTTTCTCAGAACCTCTTCATTACTCTTCTTAGCTGTCCATGGTATTCTCAACATTCTTCTGTAAAATCACATTTCTACAGACTCCAGTGATTTTCTTGTCTGTTGTCCTATTGTCCATGATTCGCATCCGTATGTTAAGACTGGCTCTACGTAACATTTAAGAACTCTTTTTCTTGTACATGTATATATGCAATACTAATAAACTCTTCCTGCACCTCACTTTAAAAGTTAGTCACTATTATGTTAGAGTTTTTGCAACCTCTGGAAGACTTCATGTGCGTATCCCGTAATCTCATATATGCTACCATCTGAAAATGCTTTCATATGATGTACAAACAGGTCAAAGTTTTGGAGAAGGGGTCTGTGAATACTTGTACAAAACTGAACGTGATTCTGATACTCTGGTCTCTTCCCATTTTAGATCATCAGGCCATCACAATTCTAAGGACTTCCGAGTTATTGGTATCATCTATTGCTTCTCTGACACTCACAGTTAGTTCACTTTGGAGAACCAACTTATAGCCCACTTTGGCACTCTCCATCCAAGTGGGCTAAACTCTTTTCTTTAGTCATTGGCCTCCTCTTCCACTCCCTCCTTTCATCCATCCTCATGAGATCCTTTCTAATGTTTCACTATGTTTGGCTTCTTTTTGACCCTGAAGATCTTACCTGCCCTACTGATTATTTATCTTGCGACCAACACATTAAATCCTGGCCACTGTTTCTATTCCACCATTTTCAAATTTGAAATCAAAGTTTGACTTTTGTTGTTATAATTATGGTAATGGTTATGGTTGTCTGAAGGCCCTGGTATCACTGCAAAGGAATTAAAATCCATAATTGCTCAACCGCTCGTGCCAGTGGAATCATCCAAATTAAAAATCATCTCATTGAAGGATCCAAACAAAGAAAGGCAGCTGCAGTCCCCATCATAGCAGCTACAGCACACACCAAAAGACATAAGGCCAAGTGGAACAGAAAGTGAACATAGCTGAATTGTCCTTCTTCATACGATATCATCATTCATCGTAAGCAACCGGAATATCCAAACACAATCTGGATGAAGTACACAGCTCATGGTGTGCACAGAGCACTAAAGTCTGTAGCTCTGGCAGCAAAACGAACTTAGAATATGAGGAAACTGCAAGAAGAAACACTTTTCAGACTATTCTCAATGGTTCATACTGCCTATCCGCCATATTGACTGGTATTCCGATAATTTGTTATATTTGTTTTGTATAAAGCATAATATTTGTTGTCTTGTACCTGATAAAGGTTTTTGCTGAAACATCATAGTTTGTCTCATCTCTCTATAGGTTTAGCTACTTATGATCATTTTATGTTTATTTTGTAAGCTTGTTTTTAGCCTAGGAGATCCTCTTCTTTAATTCTGTATTACTAGATATTTGTACTTTGTTTGTTGTTTTACCTTCAACATTCAACTAATCTCACAATTTTCTTGTTGTTCTTTTAGTTTGTTATAATCTTTATTGTTATTGTTTTGTAAATATTGTGAATGAGTTAATTCAGTGTGGTCCAACCATTTGTTACCAGAGGGCCAAACAGAGCATACATACTTCAAGGGAGTGTAGGCCACCATATATAAAGCCAAAGCATTATAACTTGTTACATTTCCTGAATCAGGGAATACACTGTTACACAAACACAGACTATTCTGTGCTACCATCTAAAAGGAGCTATAGAACCTGGAGAAAAGATGGGCTTATCTACCCAATATCCACAATTTATCAATGATATAATTTTCTCACATTCTGTTAACTGAAACCATAGAAAAGGGGCCACCCAAATGAGTATCTTGAGCCACATTTGGCACACAGGCTGTGGGTTGCACCATGCTGAGTTAATTGGTTATACACAATTACATTTTTTTTTAAATGTCAACTTACAAGTAAAACATCCTATGATTAACATTTCCAACCTCCTAGAAGACAGTATGATGCCATAAAATGAAAATACAATTTACAAACATGAAAGAAGACAACACATAAGTTTTAAATTGTTTAAGAAACAAATTAATAAACACACTTATTAACAGGCAAGAAGACTTCTTCAGGAACAATAAAAACATTAAATACAATTAATACAATCTATCTATCTATTGTCCTTTCGAGCTGAATATGGCACATTGGGCAGAAATTCGAGACTCAGACCTGCATTGTGTCTTACCACATGACTGTGTTCTGAGAGAGTTGCGAGCTGCTGATGCTTGCTCTTTGGAGACTCTCATTTCAATATTCTTTTTAGTGTTTCTCTAGACTAGGTCAGCCTCCCTTTCTTTTACCCTCAGGTTCGCTTTTGAGGTCTTGTTTTGAGATTCTTTTGTTTTCTCTTCTCATCACATGGCCAACATATGACCACCTTCTTATATTGATTATAGTTGATGTTTTTGGATGCTTTGTCATTTCTCTTATATCTACACTAGTCTTGAACTCATGCCATGCTTGCAAAGTATTTTCCTCAAGCATTTGTTTTCAAATGCATCCAGTTTATTTTCTATTTCTGTAGTCGTTTTCCAGCTCTTGCAAGCAAAGTAAGAGTGGATAATACATTTTATTTGAAAATAAAACTGAGCTTAGTTTTTGTACAACATAGAGAAATGAATAAAGGAAATCCACAAAGTAAACAAATTTAAGTAACACAAGAAACACCTCAGAAGTGGTGGATTGCCATTTTAAAATCTTTCAGAGATTGAACATGCATACTGAAAATGCTACATCTGTGATCTCCCAACTGCTTTTTCCACTTTTGCATATTCTGGAACCATGCATTATTAAATATGATCATCGTCACTAATTAAAAAAAAATATTTATTGAACTTCTATTTCAGATATCTCACCTCTGTTGTGCACCTCTGTTCAGAACTCTTTTTCTAGTTTCTATTGTCAAAAATGGATTGCACAGTATCTTTCTCAATTTTTGGAAAGCTGCTTTTGCCTGAACCATTCTGCATCTCACCTCTGTTGTACATCTACCATCAGAGGTTAACATTGTTCCCAGATATTTAAATTCATTTACCTGTTTTAATATTGTTCCACTTGTCTTTATTGTGCATTGCGGTGATGTCTTTTTCTTTGTTGCTACCATTACTTCTGTCTTTTTATTTTTGAGGCAGAGTCTTTTATTTTTGCTTTCCTTCATTATAATGTCTAACATTCGTATGACTCATTTTCACTCTTAGCGATTAAGACGGTATCATCAGCATAAAAAAGTAAAGTACCCCGTCACGCCAAGTGGCGTTTAGGGAAATATGGTGTTAGTGACCCTATATTTTACAGACCTTCAGCACATGATTTTTGGGGTAATGTGGTCGGTATTACGCCTGTGCTGCTTTACTTTCTCAGAAAAATGTCCGGTACCCATTTAAGGCTGGGTGAACCCAGAAGCCATCGGTTGGGATCGAACCCAACCCCTTATCCTTTGTAGTCCAGTTCACTAACCACTGAGCTGTCACAGCTCTCTTATCATCAGCATACCTTAGATTATTTATATTATGACCTCCAATTACTATTCCAGGCTTGTCCCTTTATGGATCTTAAAATTATCTCACTATACATCGTAAATAAATCTGATAACAGCACACAACCTTGCCTAACATTTTTGTTTTATTTGTTGAAAAATTCCCAATTGATTTCCAGTTCTTATGGCTGCTGTTTGTTGCTAGAACATGTTCTTTATTATTCTTAGATCTTTGCAAACAGAGATAAGATGCAGAATAGCACAGGCAATGGCAGCTTTCCAAAAAAATAAAGAAGATACTGTGCAATCCATTTTTGACAATGGAAACAAGAAAAAGAGTATTCAAATGTTATCTAGAACCAGTCTTAACATACAGATGTGAATTATGGATAAAAAGTCACGAGACAAGGAAATCACATGAGGCTGTAGAACTGTGGTTTTACAGAAGAGTGTTGAGAATACCATAGACAGAGTAAGAGTAATGTAGGGAATAGGCAAATAATTGCGATGCTGCGGTAAAGCTGGTAGCAAGGAGCCAGTGGTGGGGAGTGTTAAACACTCCAAGGTATGAAGACAGCTTTACAAAGGAGGAACACAACACAATACTGACGTTTCGGCCTGTGGCCTTCTTCAGAGTACAAGGACAACGAAAACAAACGGTGAAACACAATTATCTATAACTACATGATCAGAAGAGTGGAGAGGTGGACAGAAAAGAAGAAAGTAGGATGTAGAAAAATGAAAAAAGAAGAAAGCTACATGAGGGGAGGTAGGATGAGTTAACAGATGTATAAATTAGAAAGAATAGGAGAATATATATATATATAAAAATATATAAAATTGTATAACTTAGCTCAAATAACTGGTCTGTCCGCCGGGAACGAAATGAAAGAATGACCACATAGACAGAAATCCATGTGCCGGAAAAAGGGGAACAAGAATCGTGGGAAACAAATGAGAAAAAAAAAGGGGGGGGGGGCACCAGACCAGTGTCAAAACACCGGTCGGGATGAAAAGAAACTCAAACAAAAGTGGCCTGGCAAAGGGCGGTAGACAGAGAAGATAATAGGTATCATTAAACTACAGGAGCCTAACAGAGGGGGGGGGTGGGGCTAATCCAAACATAGGAATCGGAGAGGATAGACAGGTAGGGAGAGGGAGGAAATACTGATACGAGGAAGAGAAATGAAAAAAAGAATAAGAAAGGAAAAAATCAGGTATAGGAAAATAGGATCGGAGGAGAGGCGGTGGGTCAGGGGAGAATAGATAAGAGAGGGAGTCAGAAAGAAGAGAGTAATAGAGAGATGGTACACAAGAAGTGGGGCCCAGTGAGGTAGAGAGGTAGGGAACGGAGAGACTGAGGGGGATACTAGGAATGTATATATAAAGAGGAGTAGGAAGTATACATCAGAGGAGGTCAGGTAAAAGATAGGAGGAGAGGCGGTAGGTCAGGAGTGGATAGGTAGAGAGGGAGTCAGAAAGAAGTGGAGAAATAGAGGGATGGTACGCAGGCAGTAGTGCCTAAAGAGGAGACTAAGGGGATACAAAGAGAATTGTACGCAGGCAGTAGTACCTAGAGAGGAAAGGAAGTAGGGAAACGGAGAGACTAAGGGGATACACAGAGAAGTGGAGTGAGAGTGGCTAGTGAACAGACACGTACAGTCCTAGAACTGGGTAAAAGGAGGGGGGGGGTATGTAGGATAAGTATGGTAGAGAAGTGGTGACACAAGAGAATAGAGAATCCAGGGAGTAGATGAATAAAGGGGAATGGGAAGTATTCATCAGAGAAGGAGAGGTAATAAAGCGATAAGGAGGAGATGGACATAAAGGTAGTCCGCAGAAAGGTGGGGGGTGGGGGGGGGGAATTTAGGATAAAGGAAGAAGAAGGGGAGATAATGGATAGATCCAAGAGGATAGGGGTAAAGAAAGGGATAGATAGGGTGCAGATGAACATAAATGTGAGATAAGAAGAAGAGTACAGGGGTGGGAGAAGGGTACAGAGGAAGAGGAGTCCTCAGAGGGACCGGGATACATTGATGCCTCGGGGGGTGAGGCAACCCCAACGAGCGATCAGACGGTGCTCAAGAGTGAGACGACTGTGGTGATCAAAAGAGCATGATACTAAGCCCATGACCAGGACATCAGCCTTCCCCTGATGGCCCCTCGAGTTAAAGTGGGCTGCTACAAGAGTGCCAGCTTCTCGGGTGATGTCGTGTAAATGTTCACGACACCTATCGCCGATCCGTCGACCAGACTGACCGATGTAGGTTAACTTGCATCGCTTACAGATGATGGCATAAATGATGTTACGCGATGTGTAAGTGAATCCCTCTCTGATCTCGAAAGGACCATTAGGAAAGAGGACAGTATCAGTCTGGAGAATGTGGTCACAAGTTTTGCACACTCTGCGGTTGCAGCGGATAGTACCTCGATGGCTAAGGGGGGCAGCAGGAAGATGGCCCCTGACAAGAAAGTCACGGAGGTTCCGGTCACGTCTAAAAGCCACCAGTGGTGGGTCGGGGAAGAGCAGACGAGTAGTAGGGTCAGATCGGAGAATAGGGAGGTAGCGGTGGATGGTCCTAATCACAGCGCAATGATGAGGGTGATAGGTGAGGACGAGTACTACTCTATCCAAGGGGGGATGAGTAGAGGGGGTAAGATCAGAGGGGGTAAGATCAGATTGACGAGAAGTGTGGAGAACTTGACGCAGGGCAGGGAGGAGAGCTGTTTCTGAATAGAGGCGTCGGTGGAAGAAATCAAGCATGAGGTGGGCATTGTGAAGGAAATCTTCATCGTCTTGGCAAAGACAACGAAGTCTGAGAAGCTGAGAATATGGAAGAGGGTTCTTACAGGATGTAGGATGACAGGAGTCGTAGCGGAGGAAACTGTGGGAATCTGTGGTCTTGTAGAAGACCGAGGTGAGAAGATTAGAGGTGCTCAAGGAGACTGAGATATCTAGAAAAGATACGGAGAAGGTGGAGATGTGGTAGGTGATGTGGATAGAGGCGTGGAAATGTCCGACATAATCGATGAAACGAGAGATCTCATCCTCTGAAACGTCAGTCAGACTGATGCAATCATCGATGTACCTACGATACATAAGGGGGAAAGGGCCCTGGTAAGTTTGGATGATTTGGTGCTCTAGATAACCCATGAAGAGACAAGCAAAGCTAGGGCCCATTTTAGTGCCCATCGCTACACCGCTAATCTGGGTGAAGTAATTGCCATTGGACTCAAAAGAGTTGAGGTTCAAGACTAATTCCGTTAGATGGAGGAGGACGCCAGTGGCGATGAAAGGTTGGATCCTACGATCAAGGAAAAACTGAAGAGCTAAAAGGCCGTCGGAGTGGGGAATAGAAGTATAAAGGGAGCAGACATCCATAACGAAGAGGCGGTATTGACGATCAGGAAGGAGGGTGATAGAGGAGAAGATGTTGAGGGCATCGTTGGTGTCTTTGACATAAGAAGGGAGGCCCATAACTATGGGTTGAAAGATACTGTCAAGGAAGTCAGAAATGAGAACTGTGGGACATGCGATGGACGAGACAATAGGTCGTCCAGTCGTCCAGGAGAGTCAGGTTTGTGTATTTTGGGCAGCATATAGAAAGAGGGTCTGCCCAAGCAGTGATCAGGAGGGATCATACAGGAGGAGCTAGAGGGAAGTAGCCCATCCTGAATAAACCGGAGGATCGTGCGACGCACCACGGTGTTGTTGGAGACAGTGGTATCGTCGGGAGTGGGGAGGTAGAAAGTCAGGTCGGATAATTGTTTGTCACCTTCCCGGATATAGAGGTCTTTCCTCCAAACTAAGAGTAATGTAAACGTTCTGAAAGATGTCAAAGCAAAAATAGAGCTAATTTCCAATATTTGGAAGAAACAATCATCATTTTTTGGCCATGTAATGAAAAGAAAATAACTGGAATATATTGTGACAATTGGAAAAATTGAGGGACGAAGAGATAGAGGGAAGCAAAGAGAAAAGAAACCAGACAGCTTAAGAGAATGGCTTGGCAGAAGGTCAACAACAGAAATGATAAAAACTATCAAGATTGACAGTTATGGAGAAATATGTTCACCTGTACCAGCAGGCATGGTACTTGATTATGATGATGATTTCAGATATGCAAATTATATGAGAAGAAAGTTCATGTTGTAATTCCAATTAACATACACAGTAATTTGACATCAATACACATTACATTTGACTCATGGTATTTCCAACATAATTTAGCACAAGTTGAATGTGTGTGACTAAATTGTATGTCTTTGACTGTCCTGATTAGGGTTTCTTGGCTACAACAATATCTTCTTTTTCTTTTGTATAGTAAGTTATAATGTATTATGCTTTGCACCTTGCTGCTCCCAAGAATCCCTACTCAGTAAACATGAGCTTGGGAATGTTTAATAGTATTTCTTCAACTTCAATCAAGGCAGCTGTATTTGTAGTTAGAGAAGCCTCTGTTTTGACAATAATCTTACAAGGCTCATTAGATTTTCCTACTTGATTTTTAGTTTTTCTTTCTCTTAATCGTGATACCTATATGTGGCCAATGTGTTTATGATACCATAGTAAAAATTAATAGCACATAATTGTAACATTAGGAGCTCTAAAAATAGTGTTTTCTTTGACACACAGCTGTGTGTTTACACTAGGAGAGAAATAGGAAACTCGAATTTCCATTCTCAGGTTGATTTATGACTTTAATTTGACCTCAGGGGTTGGACATGTTACAATGTCTATCGGTATTGATGCCGTAAGTTCATAAGTATGTTCAGCTACCTCATAGGATTACTCACTGCTTTTCCTGAGTAATCAAGGGTTGTTATTGTCAGCCAAAGACCAAGGAAGTGCAAATCCAACACTCAGGTGTCCCTGGAAGTGGTAATTAGGAAGGTACACGGACAGGGGACACGTTTGAACATGGCAAAATGTCAAATTTGGAAGAATTTGTGTTTTGATTGTGTTTCTCCTAGGCTTTGCATTTTTACCAGGGTGTGTTTCCTTAGCATGCTTGTTGGTGTCTAACTGTACTAGACCTCAGAATTTTTATTTGATATATGTTAATTTTTTATATAATTTTCTAATACAGTATTATCTTATGCCTTTTACTTTGTCATTCAGATAAGAAGATTTTATCACATGATATCTCATCGTCTTTTTATGGTGTCCTGTATGTTAATGGAGCGGGCATTCTTTTTGAAAAGCTCTAGTTTTCTTAGAAGGATTTCATTTATGACAACTGTTTTATGTGGCAGTTGCTAGAAAAAAAAAACAGTAAACAATTTCACAAATTTTATTTAAATTAATGTATTCTTAATTCTAATATCAACACAATACCACATCTTGTTACAATGAAGCAGACTGAGGAATTGTTAAATCTGAATAACACAAGTTAATCCCATTTATTGTTTTCCATCATTACTAATGTAAGAGTAACCACTCATCTATTGTTAATAAAAATATTGCTTTTATTCTTACCAATACATGTTTCAAAACAAGGTCCAATAGGATGATGTATGCTATCCTTGTTGCAACCACGGAATGTATAGGCACAGAAAAAACTAAGGTCATTTGTGCAACTATTTTCTATGCTGTCCTCAGCAAATGTATTAAATGTCTGAAATAGTAAAAACAAAAATGTGTTATTTTGGTAACAGTTCTTTAAATTTATAAAAAAAACTCTTCCAGAGTAAAAATTTAACAAGGTTAAACAGTTTTAATGTATTAAACTGTACCTTTCATGACTGATTTTGTCAACTTTGGATTATGAACAAAGTATATATGGCCTTTGGCATCTAGACAGACAGTTGGTAGCAAGCAATCATAATTCAGTAGATTGGTAAAAATATTAGTGTCTTATGCTGGATGCTACTTTGCTGAACAGCTTCTCTCGTGGCGGAATCTGCCAATATTGGACAAGCAAATCCATCCACGGAACAAACAAGATGTATTCATGGTGCCTGGCCTTGTCTCCTTTCTCCTGCGCCTTTTGTCTTCTGAATTTGATATCAGCACTGCCTCGAAAGTTGCTGTGCCATTTTTTATTTTTCTTCTCCATGTGCAACGGTCTGCAGCCAGATTTTCCCAGTTTCTTTCACTGATAGAGAATTCCCTCAAGGAAGCCCTGCAAACATCCTTATACCTCAGGACTGGTCTGCCCTTTGGCCTCTTTCCGTCCTTAAGTTCGCCACACAATATTTGTTTGGGAATACTAAGTATGTATGCAAGCATTTATAGTGATTTTGAAGCCATCACTTTACAACTATAAGAAGCTTTGAAAGACAACCAAATTAACTGAAAAGACAACTTTGCAGATATAAACTTTAATGAACAAAAGAATATACAATCATTATTAATGGTGGATTTGAAAATTTGAATTATTGTAAAGTTTCTAAATGCTGCTCTTATGTCATGATTTTATTTTCATATGGAAAGCTATTAGACATGATTTTTGCCTTTTTACACTGCACTAATTTCTATGTCATATTCCATATTAAATGTACATATTCTTGTAAAATGGTTTGCAATGCATTTAATAAAGAACATTACCTCAATAAGGCACTGTACATCATGACACTGGAATATAAAGCTGGGTAACACTGTCTCATTAAGACCCAAGGCATTGCACAGGGAAAAATTTAAAGGCACGCACATAACTGTGGAGTTAATTATTTGGATTTTAAAATTTTAAGCCAACAATTAGATTCAGGAAAGGTTGGTTGTGTGTGATCATTACAGATATAGAACAATTAACAGTAAACATAATCTTCATATTTGTTTAAAATTAATGTTTCACATTAAAGTGAAGAGCATTCTGTAACAATAACTCAGCATACATCTTTTATTTTCTAAAAATAAACTTTCACTAAATTGCTAATAATTTTATTCACAAAAATGTAAGTTTACTTTAAAGAGATTAAAAATCAAACTTCACATGAGTGTACAGTCTTACATCAATTTAAATAAAAAAGAAAATTAAGCATCCATAGTAAGCCATAAGATGCTTGCATAGAACATAGATGGGTGGGGATGGATGGATGGATGGATGGATGGATGGATGGATGGATGGATGGATGGATGGATGGATGGATGGATGGATGGATGGATGGATGGATGGATGGATGGATGGATGGATAGTAAACCATAAGATGCTGCTTCCGTTGCATTCCAGGATAAACAATCTCATCAATAATTAGGAAGAGAGGTGGACATATGTCAGACATGCAGTGAAAAGACAGTAAGAGAATTCCAAAACAGGCTCTTCTATGGGAAACATCAGGATACAGAAAAAAGAGGAAGACCAGAGAGACACTGAAAATAACACTTATAAGAGAAGCAAAGTATATAAAGGCATAGTAGACTCATTAGAAAAGAATAAAAAACCTTGCCCAGAATAGAGATGGGTGGTGACAAACACTACAAGCTCTATGCAACATCTAATGGTGCTGGAAGGATCAAGATCAAGTAAGCCATATTTTCACTTTAATAACAGTTTTCACATTAATTTAATTGTTAATTTTGTCACTAAATGAAAAAATATTACCATTCATTATAAAAAATTGTGTTAATTTACTTGTAAACTTTCACATCAAGTTAATGATTAACATCTACATTCATTCATTCATAGTCTATGCAGATAGGTGTTGGAGATCATGTTCCTCCATAATTCTTAATCTTATGCATGAGGTAACAGTTACACCATTGATTTTTTCCCTTTCCATGCCATCAAATCCACTAGCCTCTTTTCCCTATTTCTTCCTCCATCTCGCTATTTTTCTTGTTACTAAGTACTCCAACTCATCTCATATCCTTACATGCCTCACAGATTTAGACTGCCTTGTCCTAACTTCTTTTATAAACTTCCATAAAAGATTATGAATGTTTATAAAATATTCTTGGGAAATACAATAGTTAAAAACAATTAATACTTATATTAACTTAACAATAGGTAATTTACAATAATTGACTTCTAGTTAATATGGCGGATAGGTGGCAGGAACTTTTAAAGATTGTGTCTGAAAAGTGTTCCTTGTTGCAATTTCCTCATATTCCAAGTCCGGCAAGCTGCCGGAGCTACTGAGTTAAGTGCTCTGTGCACACCATGAGCTGTGCATTTCATCCGTTTTGATCGTATTTTGATATTCTGATTGCTTACAATGAATGATGATATCGTATGACGGGGAAACAGATGGCTGTGTTCATTGTCTGTGTGGTTTCGCCTTATGTCTTTCGGCGCATGCTGAGACTGTTATGATGGGGACTGCAGCTACCTTTCTTTGTTTGGGAGAAGAGATATTAATTTGGATGATTCCACTGGCACGGGCGGTAGAGCAATTATGAATTTTAAATAAAATTTTAACACCCACTTAAATGCATTAACATATACATCATTAAAAGCAACATTATCAATATATTTTTAAAATCTTTGTACTCATCTTGTACTTGTTAACTTACAATCTGTTTGAATAGGTGTGATTGTAGGTTCTGAAGATGTTGTTTCTAACTTTGTTACTGCTTTTGTAGATAAAGTAATTGCATTTGCTGTTGAGGTCAACATTGTCTGTGAGTTGGTTGTTGATTTTGTTTCTGGAGCTTTGCACTGAACTTTAGGTAAATCACTGCAGTTCTGTGGCCAGCCATTCAGAATTCCACACTCATTTCTCACAACTGAAATAAATATGATACTTCTTTTTTACAATGCCTTTAAAAATGATTTATCTTCTTCTGTGTTCACCCAACAATTACCTCTCTTCATCGCGTGTCCTTAAAATGATGTTAAGTGTGTGGAGACACATTGTATTTTGCTTTAGAACAAGCTGTATATCAGTGCCTACACCAGTCTTCAGCAAGACATTTTTGAGTATTGGGTTATATCTCTCTTGTCCCTACTCATTTAGCCAGACTAGTTTGTGACTAGGAATACTTGTAAATGGTGCAGTAGAATCTGGATAATTCTTGTTCACTGATCTTTGTGCAAGAAGTCAGCTAGAAGTAGCTGATCACATTTAGCTTTGTGGCAACTTTAAAACAATTGAGTTATTGAGTTATCTGCGGGTCATCATCATTGCACTCCGAACATGTCCATAGGTGCTCAGATCTCCTCCTCAGCAATTCCTGCAGTGCCCAGTGATTGATGACTCCAGTTCTATGTTGGTTGATAAGTCTTCTTACACGGCCACTAAGTTTCTCATTTCTGGCTGTGCCCATCTTAACTCCCATTTCCATCGTCCGAAGAAGTGACGTGGATCTGTGTTTGTCAAAGTCCTGTGCTCTTCCCACATCTCTGAGGGCATTGATGATGTCTGCCCGATCCATTGGTTGCCTGTCCTCAACGATAGCACAGCTAGCCAACCTGTCCGCTCTTCCATTTCCCTGTACTCCAGCATGTCCAGGGACATAGACAAAGGTGACCTTACGTATTTTGGACTTCTGCAATGACTCTACCCATTGCATGCATACAGAGCCCGCCTCCACTTTTTTTATCATGCTCATCGAATCACTCAGTATACATGCATGGGTGTAGTCTTGTGACTCTAACCATTTGAATGCCTTGGTCACTGCCATCATCTCCATTGTCATGTTACTTGTGGTCATGACGCATGCACCATTGTCTTCTTTGACTATTCTGCCTGCCGAGCGTGCTGTAAATGCCCATGCACTTCTTTGGTGGCGTCTTACAGATCCGTCTGTATAGATGACTGCATCTTTCTCATCGGTGTTATCGCAGATGAGACCATTGACCTCAGCATTAACCATGACCAGGTTCTGTTCCCTACTTTTCCTGCCGAGTGTGACAATACATGAGAAAGTCCCCTTGAATGGCATAGGCACCGGTATCCACTCCTCAGCAATGCTGATATTGGTATGCCCACAGACCTGTTTGATGACATCTTCTGCTTGGCCCACCCATGATTTGCCTCTTTATAGCCTGGCACCTTTCCCTGTGTTTGAACATGTGGTGCAATGGATGCTCTTTATCTGTACTAATCTTCAGGTATGCTCGTGCTCTCTAGATCTTGATTCTGTCATCCATGGTTGGAAAGTCAAGAAGATACCTTATTGCTACACAGAGAGTGTCCCTCGTACATCCCAGGATAATGCGCATGGCTTCATTTTGTATTTTCTCCAGTCTATCAATTTGAGTCATACTGACAGTAAGAATTGCCAGGGCATACTCGATTGGTGCGAGGACTAATCCCTGGAACAGAAGGGTAAGTAGCCTCTGCTCAATGTTGGCAGCTGCCATGACCTTCAAGGCGGTTAATCCTTTGCTGGATTTTGTTATCACATGGTTTAAAACAATTATACGTGAGGAACTAAAGTTTTGTCATTTATCATCACTGTTTGTATCACTTTGTGATAATTATAAATTCCTTCTACTATCAAGTTCTCTGAGCATTTCAATATATTATGTGGCTTTGCATTTCTAAAACTGCATTGTCTTTCTGTCCCAGAATGTGAAAGTTGACTTCCTGAGATGGCAGGGCTTAAGTTTGCCTGTATTGAGATAAATATAATTATCTGTCATGATGTTAATTCTTCTTCTACCTTTTTAGCTCCCAGTGGAGCATAGGTCTTCAACAAACACTTTCCAAGTCGTTCTGTTTTTATGCCATTCTTTTAAGATCATTCCATGTCTTCCCCATCATCTTCATCTTTGCTTCTATCTGTCTTCTCCCAGAATTCCTTGGTCTTCCTCTTTGTCTTTTCCCTGGGGATTCCAAAAAAGGGCCTGTTGTGTAATACTTTCAGTTGGCTTCCGTAGTGTGTGTCCTATCCAGCACCACATGATGTTAATGCTAAAGGCAAATCACTGGGAAGAATTTCTTCTAAAAAAGTATAAAGCTCCAGTATACACTTGAGGACACTGATCTTGTTTGTATCAACAGTGTATGTGTCACAATAATGACAAGCTGACTAGGAGATAAAGACAGTGCTATTGATCTGGCACTGGTGTTCTCTACACTCACTTCAGTCTGTAGGTGGGGTATCCTAGGTCACAAAAGCAATGACTATTTTTCCTGCAGTATATTGGTAGTAAAGAATAGTGACACTGTGACCTTCCAGGCATGTCGTAAGAGGCGACTAAGGAGGCTGATCGATGGCTTGACAAGCTGTCATTGTAAAAAGTATTGTTATGGAAACAGCGCCATATATTTTAGAGCAGTGATTTCTGCAATATGTGCCACTTGGCACGCATGGTTTCTGTTTTTGAGATTGTGGTTCTGCCCTATGTGCCGTCTTCGGCTCGAAAGGAAAATAGATAGATAGATAGATAGATATTGGTAGAGAAAGTGAAATCCAAAAAATTCAAGATCACCTCTGTCATCAGCTTTATGAGGACAATGACGAACACGATTATTACAGCACACGGAAGTCCGTTTGATGTCAAAAGGTAATTGCGTACACCATTTTGTTACTTTATGGGACTCGTTACATTTTTCAGAGGTAAAGAAATGGAAGAAAAGATGACCTCCACTAAATGCCATGTATGTTCCCTGTGTGATGTCTTTGAAAAGCTCAGTTTGTTAAATAAATTATTACAGGGTAGGAATTGTGTCCTTTTCAAGTAAGCAGATAATTATATGATTTCTAGGAAAAAATCTAAATGTATGTCAACAACATTGTATGCCAAGAATATGCGTTGTTTTCCTCTTTGGCAGCAATAATTGTGAGTTGAATTGTAAGATGATTAAATAATTGTGTATGTGGATTATTTGAAGCAGCCTTATTTTAATATGGAAATTTGTTTCCATGATCTGCTAGACATGGATATTCCAACCCAGGTAGCTGATCCATTTTTATTCCTGCAATTATTTTGACATTGTTATTCCTTTGCAAGTTTCACTCACAGAGCTGCAGAGTGACATGGAATTCCACATAATTTTTTGTAATTAAAAACATACTTTCTGGGTAGAGGATAAAGAGTACATTATTTGAAAAGTATCCACACTTAAAATTATTTGTCATGTCCTTTCCTTTCTCTTATTTGGTGGAATCAGGCTTCAGTCAGGTGAGTTATTTACTCAGTCAAATACAGAGTTGCCTTGACATAACAGAGAAAGGTCATCTTTTATCCCTCACAGCAATTGAACCAGATATGAAAACAGCTTGTTTCTGGTCATCATGCACAAGGTCACATATTATATATATATATATATATATATATATAATATATATATGAAAATGTTCTGAAAGAGGTCAATGCAAAATGAGAGCTAATTTCCAATGTCAGAAAGAAACAATCATCATTTTTTGGCCACGTAATGAGAAGGGAACAACTGGAATATATTGTAACAAATGGGAAAATTTAGGAACGAAGAGATAAAGGGAAACAAAAAGAAAAGATACCAGACAACTTAAGAGAATGATTTGGAAGAAAGTCAACAACAGAAATGATAAATAACTGTCTAAATCTAAAATTGTGGAGAGACATGATCACCTATGCTTGCTGGACCGGTATATATATATATATATATATATATATATATATATATATGATAGGCCCTATATATACGGCTCTCATCAGAAGTCAGATAAAAACGATGCAGGAAAACACAAATGAACTGTCATCAATAGCCAGCAAAATTGGGTTTGAGATCAATCATGAAAAGACTAAAGTCATGAAAAGCTTAATTCCAACAGATGACAAAATAAACATGGAAAACAAACCAGTGGAAGAGATTGATCACTTTATCTATCTTGGAAGTCACATTGATCGAGAAGGGGATACAAGCAAAGAAATTAGAATCAGAATAGCTAAAGCAGCAATGTCTTTCAGAAGCCTTGAAAAGTTGTGGAAATCAAAACTCATCAAACACAAAACTTAGACTATTCAAATCAAATGTACTATCAACCCTTATGTATGCTGGAAAACAACAAGAGATATAGAAACAAAGTTGAATGCATTCGAAAATAAATGTCTAAGGAAAATACTTGGTATAGAGTGGAATGAATTCAAAACAAACAAGGAAAGTAGAGAAACCGCCAATCAACCACTAATATCTTCAGTAATCAAAAAAAGACGATGGTCATATGTTGGACATGTGATGAGGAGAGATAATAACTGAATAACAAAGCAAGTCCTCATGTGGGAAACAACAGGTAAGAGGAAAAGAGGAAGACCCAGAGAGACACTGAGAAGAACATTGATGAAAGAGGCAAAGCAGCAGGAATCGGCTCAATGAGATAGAGCTGCTTGCACAGAACAGAGACAAATGGAGAGATTTGATAAAATATCTTTAAAAGAATTGAAAACTGCTAGAACAAAAATTCAGATAAGAGAGGGAGTATCTTGGTCTACGCCCTATAGGCCGGCTATGGCTCGAAAGGTCAATAGATAGATAGATATATATATATATATCATCAAGTACCGGGCCTGCTGGGGTATATCATCAAGTACCAGGGCTGCTGGCATAGGTGATCATGTCTCTCCACAACTTTCAATTTCTACAGTTATTTATCATTTCTGTTGTTGACACCTTCTGCCAAGCCATTCTCTTAAGCTGTCTGGTATTTTTTCTCTTTGCTTCCCTCTATTTTCCCAGTTGTTACAATATATTCCAGTTGTTCTCTTCTCATTATATGGCCAAACAATTATGATTGTTTCTTCATAATATTAGAAATTAGCTCTCTTTTTGCTTTGACCTCTTTCAGAACATTTTCATAACTCTTCTTTGCTGTCCATGGTATTCTCAACATTCTTCTGTAAAACCACATTTCTACAGACTCCAGTGATTTTCTTGTCTGTTGTCCTATTGTCCATGATTCACATTCATATGTTAAGACTGGCTCTACATAACATTTAAGAACTCTTTTTCTTGTTTCTATTGTCAAAAATGGATTGCATAGTATCTTCCTCCTTTTTTGGAAAGCTGCTTTTGCCTGAGCCATTCAGCATCTCACCTCTTTTGTACATCTTCCGTCTGAGCTTAACAAAGTTCCCAAATATCAAAATTCATTTACCTATTTTAATATTATTCCACTTGTCTTTATTTTGCACTGAGGTGATGTCTTTTTCTTTGTTGTGACCATTACTTCTGTCTTTTTGCTATTAAGGTTGAGTCCTTATAATAAATGTATTATATTATATATAAATAAATGTTTAAAGTTATCTTTATTCCTGAATGAACTAACAGAAAGGCGCTAACAGAAAGAAAACAAAGTTGGAAGGGGGCCACAATAAAAAAAATTGGTTCAGAAACACAGGTCTAGAGGTCGACCTCCTGACAGGCAGGACCTGGTTTCAAAGCCCACCACAGGCTATGGTGATTTTTCAAAAGTTGGAAAAATTAAATCTGTGGTTTTAGCATTACCCTCTCTTGGTGTCTGGGAAGTGAGATCCAATGTCTAGCCCTCTCAAATAACATTAGTAAACAGGAGGTCCCATGCACACTCACACACATTACAGAACCCTTGGCAGTTACAGTACCAAGACTGATGTCAGTATCTGAAGAGGCCAACACTGATTAAAAACTGCTTCAATTTGTGCCACAGCATTTGGATGTAAGAGGAAATTAGTAAGTAGAAAGACTTGCTGTGTTAGTTATTGAGAAGAATGGAAGAGCAATGAACCAGGCTGACATTCTCAGTGCACTCAAGGAGGCAGGATGAGTAAGCGGTTCAGGTAATGAACATGAATCTATAACTTTGAGTAGACTGCTAGAGTATAATGCCCAAAAGGGGTGATGCCAGAGAAAGAGTGCTATATAGGGAGCCTAGTAGAAAAATAAACCAACACAGAATGGAGATGCACATGGCCGTGTGGCTAAAACCACTGTTTCATTGGCTGAAAAGCAAGCATACAGTGTTCAAAACCCATGGTAGACACAAAGGATTTTTTCTATTGGGGGTGAAAGAAAAAAACCTGAGTCTCACATGTTGTGGCGACTACTTTGACCAAGTGGCCTTTATCCCTCTGGTTCTATCGTGAGCCCCCCAACATACATCAGCAATGGTAATATGTGTCGTAAAGATAGTTTTTTTTTTTTTTTTACAGAACTAGAGTTATTAGTTTTTACACATTGAGGGATATACTGAGGATCTGAATACTAATGGAGTTGTCTATTGTGCAGTGAGGATGCTCTAATGACTGACTAACTAACTTGCTTAAACTCTTGCTTATTATCATTGGATTGTTCAAGTTCTTTATAAAAATATGTTCAAAGAATTTTTTGCTTGCCTTATTTTCTTACTTACTGAAAATAGACAATTTTGATCATGATCCTTCCAGGGTCATTAGACATTGCACAGGGATTGTTGTGTTTTTCCCCATCCATCTCTATTGTTGGCGATATCGTCAATCTTATTCAACGAGTCTCTACCTGGTAACTTTGCTTTTCTTATAAGTGTTCTTCTTTTCAGTGTCTCTCTAGGTCTTCCTCTTTTTCTATATCCTGATTTTTCCCATAAAAGAGCCTATTTTGAAATTTTTTTTTTATCTCTTCTCAATGCAAGCTCGACATATGTTTGTCTTCTCTTCCTAATTGTAGCTGAGAATGTTGGCTGCATGGCCATTTCTCTTATTTCTATATTACTCTTGAATTTATTTCGTTGTACCAGTTGGGATTTTTATTTGTGATTTCTCTCTGCAGCAACCTGGTCTCAGCAGTGAGGCCTGGCTTGAAACATCAATTACTTATCGATGGAAAAAATATAAGTACCTCTGAAGTCAGAGTTATCTGCCTGTGCAGCTAGGGACACAAGTGCATATGGCTGCCTGGGACAATGCAAAATTCAGTTCCCAGGCTCTAGGGACTTCACCTGAGGTGAAAGCTGGCAAGCGAGAAAAAAAAAAATTCCATTGTACATGTATGTTCTTCTAAGGCATTTGTCTTCAAAAGTGTTTATTTTTCTCTGAATCTCTTCAGTTGTTTTCCAGCTTTCACAAAGCATATTTAAGGGTTCATAATATATTTGAGTTGAATATTCTAAGTTTGGTTTTGTTGCTTAGTATTTTTTATTTCCATTTTTTGTCCAGGTTTTTAAAATTTGCTGCAGCTTTTTCTAAGCTGCTTCTGATCTCTTTCTGTGTTTCACCTTCTTGATCTATATTACTACAAATATATATATAGTGGTCTACTCTTTGTGAAGTCTGATGATTATGATATATATTGCCCTCTGGGATATTTTTATTTTCATTATTTTTGTTTCATTCCTTATTGATTTCCAGTCCTATTCTTTCTGCTATGGATAATAAGGTATCTGTGATATTATGCATATTGTTGATATTGTCACTTAGGTCACAATATATCATTTGCAAAATCCAGATTTTCCAGGTAATTCTTGTTGTACCATTTAATGCCATTATTGCCTGTGCAACATTTATTCATTATGTAATCAATGGTAATTCCAAATAGCAATGGTAATAGTATGCATCCCTGTTTGACTCCTGTATCAATCCAAATCTAATCACTTATTCCCTCCTCTGTGTGAACTGCGAAGTATAGCCATCCTATATGTCTTTTATGAGGTTGGTGGTATTCCATAATGTTTCAAGATATTCCACAAGGACAATCTATGTATGCTGTCAAATGCTTTTTTAAAATCAATGAAATTGTAGGTTAATTGGTTGTTGTTTTTTCTGTATGTTCTTCTAGTATTATACTTACAGTGAATATTTAATAAAGACAGCATCTCCCCTTTCTGAATCCTGCTTATTTTTCATGCATAATATTAATACACACAATATGGCACAAAAAATTATTCTTTCACAAGTACCAAGATATATAAAGGCAATTATTAGAAGTATCAACATTTCTCCTTTTTGTAGTACTCTAGACCTCTTAATATGGATAGTAAAGGTCATTTCTGTGGAAGTAAGAAGGCAAGACCTTCAATCACATCATCTACAAATGTGTCAAAGATCATGTTAGGCATTTACACCAATCACTTAAATACTGCAAGACATGACAGGCACATTACACAAGTCTTTAAAAACCTAATAGTAAAGGTTAAAATTAGTCCCAAATCATAGAAATGTGAAGTGTTTGTCACAATTCTAAGGACCAACATTTGAGGAATATTTTACTAATGCAATTCTTCATTATTACATTTTCTACAAATTTGTAAGAGAGGTAGCCATTAACAGTTGGATTAATGGGCTAAGAGAGATTGACTTTACTCTCATTCACAATTTATCATCATCATCATGTGCCATATCTGTTGGTGTATGTGATCATGTCCTTCCACAATCTTCTATCTACAGCGCATCGTATCAGTTCTGTTATTGATTGTTTTCCATGCCATGACACCAAGCGATCCAGTATTTTCTCTCTTTGTCAGACGTGATCTCTCTTTCCTTTTATTTTGTTAGTTGTAACCAAGTATTCCAATTTTCCTCTTCTCATGATGTGCCTGAAAAATGTTGATTGTTTCTTTCTGATGTTTTTATGAGCTTCCTTTTTGTGTTGGCCTCTTTGAGAACTTCCTCATTGTTTTTTTTAGCTGTCCAGGGAACTTTCAACATTCTTCTGAGAAATCCCATCTCTGTGGCCTCTAATCGTCTTTTCATTTGTTTGTCTGCTGTGCCCAAGTATTTCAAACGTTGCACTTGTTTCAGATTTGTCCTGTTTATTTTTATGCTGCATGCTAGTGATGATTGTTTCTTCGATATGACCATTACTTCTGTTTTCTTACTATTCAGACTGAGACCTTTCTTGTTGCTTTCTTTTACTATTATGTCTATAATTTCTTGTAGTTCATTCTCTGTCTCTGCTATTAAGACTGTGTCATCCGCATATTGCAAATTATTTATATTGTGACCACTGACTTCAATTCCTTTTTTGTCTACTATTGATCTCATAATATGTTCATTGTAAAGTGAAAACAAATCTGGTGACAGAACACAACCTTGTCTGACTCATTATTGTTTTATAAATTGAAATTGTCCTGTTTGGTTATTAATTCATATAGCTGCTGTTTGTTGCCAGTACATGTTTTTTTATGATTCGCAGATCTTTGCCATCAATGTTTAATTTCTCCAGCGTATTGATTATTTCCACATGCTTTACTTTGTCAAATGCTTTTGTGTAATATAAAGCACATATATAGATCTTTCTTTACCTCTATAGATCTTTCTATTAATGTTCTTAAGATGTATATTGCATTATTGGTGCCCTTTCCTTCCACAAATCCACATTGTTCCTCACTTATTTCTGGTTTTATTTTGTTCCTTACACGTCTCATGATGATTCTTAGTAATATTTTCGTCATATGGCTCATGAGACTAATAGTGTGATGGTCTTCATAATCAGTGGTGCCTGACCTCTTCGGTATGGCTACAAAGATAGATTTTAGTAGATCTTCAGGTATGTATCCAGTGTTATATATGTCATTGAGTATTTTGTTATGACTTGTATTCCCAGCTCTCCTAATGCATTTATCTCTTTGATTGTTATATTGTTGGGACATTTTACTTTGCCTCTTTTCATGTGTTGAATTGCATCCTCCACTTCCCTCTGCATTATTGATGGTCCTGTGTCTTTGTTTGGATTGTTTAGCTCTGGTCTTTCATCATCATAGAGTTGATTGATATATTCTGTCATCTTTCCATTATCTTCTCCTTTCACATTATTATATTTCCTTCCTTTGATTTCATTAATCCTGAAACTTTGACTTCTTTTCTTCCTGTTAATTCATGTAACCGATTGTGCATAAATTTTGAGTCTTTCTTTTGTTGTATATCCATTTCTTCACATTCCTGTTTTAACCATCCTTCCTTCACTTCTCTGCATTTGTTTTGGATCTCTTTGTGCAATATTTTGTATATCTGTTCTTCTTTCTTATGTTTTCTTCTTTCATCCATTAGTTGTAATATTTATTACACACAATTTCAACTTGGATTGAAAAGGAAAAATCTACTTCTATGGTCACAAGAAAAATCAAATGTGAAACAATGCAATGATTCTTCTATAAAAGATTTAGAAAAAATATTTCTCATAGAGAGCATCATTAATTATAATGTGAAACACATTGACTGCCACAATTGAATTAGACTTCCTGAAAGGTCAGGGCATTCTGTACATTTTTGTTTGTCTGTCAATTTTTCCGGGTGCTAACACATACTTCTTTGTTCTATTATTCCCCATTCTGTACATACTGTGACACAACATACATAATGAACTTTTGAAAGCACAGACAGGCAAAGTTATAAATAAAATTTGGTTTGTTCGACTTTGCAGTTTAAGACTTTGAGAAACTCAACAAAAATAAAGTGATAACTAATTTCATGAAACTTACCTTCACATAAAAAATCACATGGAAAAAGTGGAAAATTACTGACATCATCACATGAGGGAAACAGCAAAGAACACAAATAAAACAAAGAAAGGTCTGAGCATGATGTGTTCACAGCTGGGCCTGACAACTCCAGGTAAGCATCTTCTGCCTGCAGTGCTGTCTTATGGTGAAGAATATTAGGAAGGTAAAAAGTGGTACTCCCCAATAGGGAATGGCATGGCTCAAATCTCATAGACATGCAAGGTCCTGTAGAGAGAATGAAAAAAAACATACTCAAAACTAGTCTTGATATATATTAAAATGGCTAAAACCAAGACAAAAGTTATTATAAAAAACTAGGAAATAAATACAATATTTCAATTAATAAATGAGCACATCAGGGAAACACTCATTCACAACATTAACTTGTGCTAAATTCTGATATTGGACAAACTTTTACATTAATTTTGTCAAATTTTTTAATGAAAGTTTGTTAATAAATCACACTTCTACAAATTGTAAACAAATTATTTTCTTTTGTTGAAATTGTACTAACTTAGACTTTCTGATTGACATATTATGTAGTGTTTTCTACAATATTATTTTCTTATTTCACAAGTACAACATGTTAACCTTCAGTAGTGGGAGACAGTGATACTGTTGTTGTGCCCATTGTTGTTGTGGCTGGAATGTTTTCTGTTGGTTGTTGGAGAGAGAGGGGAGGTGGGATGGGAAGAAAAAGAAAATATAAATAAAACGAGTTCCAGAACATTTAATTTACAAGTTGCCAAATATTTTTCCCTCCCTCCCCCGCTCAAACCACCAACACCTTGGTACTGTTTGATGTGGACGTCGAGTTTGCAGAACTTGTGACCATGTGCTTTGCACCGATTCGTTCCTGTTCCCTAATAGATGATTCGATATCATCATCATTACATGTGTATCATGGAATATCATTTACGCCATAATATGTCAGCATTGCTAGATGACGTATGTGGTGTGCCGGTTCACCCTTGAGAATCATCTCATTTCCCAGTTGGGTTCGCTGTCTCCCCAAGGCATGAACATTCGCTCTCATACACATAGGACACCTACCACACATTTCTTACCCCCATGTGCAACCACACCTATACATGTATGTATATTTATCTGCATATGTATTGGCACATTTGGACACCTTCAGGCTTTCTTTTGTGTGCTTTGTGGCAATATATAAGACTTACGCTTTTATGCATGTATGGTTATTTATGTAAGCATGCTTTTTTGCACATCTGTTTGGTGTGCACACCCACAGTTAGATATACAGCTTTATATGCATCTTGCACTCACCTCCCCATATTTTTATAACCCTTTCCATTTATTTCTCACCTGACAGCCTGGTCAGCCCGTCTACCAATTTCAGTTCAGTCAGTGGCTGACTAAGCTCTGAACAACAGGAAAGTGACTTTTTGTACTTTCTTGAGTATCTAGCATAATATTGCCATGTAGTTAGATTTGTGTATATATCCTTATATATATTTTTGTGTTGTTTATTGTTCCAGCTGAAGGCCTACTTGGCTGAAACGTTGTTCGACTTTTGTTTTGTTTCTCACCTACGTAAAGCTGTTACCATATCACTTTTGTTTTGTTTCCCACCTACGTAAAGATGTTACCATATCACTTTTGTTTTTTTTTCTCACCTACGTAAAGCTGTTACCATATCACTTTTGTTTTGTTTCTCACCTATGTAAAGCTGTTACCATATCACTTTTTCTCTTTTTTTTTTTTAAATTGCCATTTTATTTTTTCCTCTGAATATATTTCATAAAGATTTTTCTGGAATTGTATTGGTGATAACTATGTGAACATTTTTATTTTCTTTAAATGCTGGATTGTTCAGTTTAGAACATTTAAAAATTAACACTTAGCATTTGTTTTTCTTGTGATCTGTGCTGAGTTTTAAATTTCATGTTTTTCTGATGAGCTGTCAGACACTTCCTACCATGTGGTTTAATGCACTGTGGCACAGGTGATTTTCCCAACAAAAAAAAAAGCAAAATAGCGAGAAAATAAATGACTATTGATCTAAAACACTAGTTTTGTTCAGACAAATTTCCCAGAAGTCGGAAAAGTGGTTAAATAAGAAAGTTACAAGGTTTCAGTAAAAAATAACAAATGAAAAGCTACAAAATATGGTTACTGTGTCTCTCACATCAGTAACTAGAGCAGCATTCTGTGGTTCCTGGCATGGAATGTATTAATGTACAAATTAGTAGCAAATTTTAATTCCCACTCAATCATGTATCTGCTTTTGACAAATCTCTTGGTCTTTTATCAAGTCACAGTTGTACTCATTTTTTTTTTTTTTGGGGGGGGGGGGGAGAATGTCTTTTATTTGTAAATTCTTATCACTATCAGAAATACTCCACCAAGAGGAAATGAAATCTAGTAAAACTCTTTAACTCAGAAAAATTATAAAGTGTTCTGTTTATTATAACAAGCTTGGAGCTGAGTAGGTCATGCACTCAGAAGTGATCCATAAACTATAGAATCATATAACAAGCTGTACACATGGTTGAAAAGTGAAGGACAGTTTGTCAAAGATCTGTAAATGCAAAGATGTAGTGTGAACCAGACTTTCAACCATATGAAGAATGTCCTGGGTCAAGTAAAGTGGAGTGATGTCTCATGAGACACCAGAAAGGCTATCTGCTGCCACTGACAGCTTTACTAAATTATTGTCAAGAACCAGAAGAAGCTCCTGTAGTGACAAACCAAAATGAAATATAAATATCTAATGTGTCAGTTTATATCAGATTCATAGATTACAAAAAGGCATTTGATAGTTTAGACAGAAGAATGCTTTTAAAAATGACAGAATCCTCATAAAGTTTATTAACCTCACTAAAACAATGTATGAAGGAATGAAATGTAGTGCTGTGCACAACGGGCAGCTTACAGAATCATTTGAGATAAGAACAGGAGTAAGGCAGGGATGTCTTCTATCTCCAATTCTCTTTCTGCTGGCCACAGACTGGATTATAGAATAATGCAGAACAGCAGAAATGGAATCCAGTGGTTACTGACCAAGCAACTTGATGACTTAGACTTTGCTGATGACAACTCTTCTATCAAATAATTATCAACAGATGCAGGATAAAATGAGCATACCTGATGAATGATCACAACATCTGGGACTAAAAATAAATAGAGATAAGACAAAAATTATGAGAATTAATTCAGCTGGAAATAACCAAATAACAATAAGAGAAATACCTCTACTAGACACACAATCTTACATAGATCTTGGCAGCAATACAGACAAAAAAGAAGCAAGAGAGAATGATACCAAAATAAGGATACAAAAAGCAAGAGAAGCCTTCATTGCACTAGAAAACATATGGAGAATCAAAGAAATTAGGAAGAGAACTCCAATGTTAAATCAGTCCTATTATTAGGCTGTGAAACATGGAGAACAACAAAAATGACAATCACGATACAGACTTTCATTAATGGATGCTTGCACAGAATAAAAGGATGGAAATGTCAGAACAAAATCACTAACATAGAATTATGGAAAAGTACCAGTGGAAAGGTAAAAGAGACAGAGGCAGACCAAGACTAACATGGACAAGTAACATCAAAAGATGGACAAGTCAGCCTATGATAATCTGCACCATCAAAGCAAGAGACAGAGTGGAATGGCGCTCCATGGTAGCCAACCTTCAATGCGGAGACGGCACTCAATGATAATGATGACCAGTGGAAAAAGAGTTACAACGAAGATCAATGGCGCTGGATAAGCACACACTGCGGAAACCAACTGATAGTATTACACGACAGGCCCTTATTTTGAATCTCCTGGGGAAGAGACAAAGAGGAAGACCAAAATATTCTTGGTGAAGACAGGTGAAAGCAGAGATGACACTGATCGGGAAGACATGGAATGATCTTAAAAGAATGAAAGCACAATGGCTTGGAAAGTCTTTCTTGAAGGCCTATTCTCCATGAGGAGTTGAAAGATAGAAGAAGAAGAATGTGTCAGTTACAAATTAAGTATAGAAATAAAAGATATGCCTAAAATAACTTCTATACAGTTCTATTTGTTCCATGTAAGCCATATTTTCAAAATTGTTGTAAACAACATGTGACTAAATAACATACTTATGATGATCTTACCTAAAATCACAATGGTGTCTGCTTTAATTGGCAGCTTAATCCCTGTATTTGTCACAACCTGTTCACGTAAAATGGTTTGGACAGTTCGAGCCAATGAATTGTCTGTTGCCTCATCTGTTGTGTTGACTGCTTCCAGCAAAGATCTTTTCTTAAAGTCGAGACTAAAAATTAATTTCTCACTGGCACTGTTTAAGAAAACACAGCAAAAAATTATCGTAAACTTATGTTGGAATCAAATGGGGTTTTGAGTACAATTTTTAAAAAATTCTTTTTGTTGTGCTCACATCTTCTCTTATTTCTGCTCAAAACTTTTAAGTGTTTACATCATCATTTGTTAAACTTATCATGTTTTAGTTAGCTACATCTCATAATTAGCTACATATCACAGCTAGTTACATCTCATACTTGGCTACATGTCCTACCTAATTTGCTAAATCTCATAGTTAGCTACATATCACAGCTAGTTACATCTCATACTTGGCTACATGTCCTACCTAATTTGCTACATCTCATAGTTAGCTACATATCACAGCTAGTTACATCTCATAGTTAGCTACATATCACAGCTAGTTACATCTCATACTTGGCTACATGTCCTACCTAATTTGCTAAATCTCATAGTTAGCTACATAATACTACATTTCAATGTTGGCAACATTTTATAGTTAGCTACATTTTACAGCTGACTATATCTCAAAGTTGACAAAATCTTATTGCTGGCTATATATTGAAGTTTATAAACATAATAAAACAACTACATAGATAGAGCCTATAACAAAAACTATTAAGAAAGCATCAGTATGGAAGAATGTGCATGTAAAATAGTTTTTAATAAGATGTATCTTTGAAAAATATTATTTTAATGTTGTGTACACAACAAAGTGTATATGAAAAATCCATATTAAAGTATATTTTTTTAAGTAGTATGAGGAAAAGTCTATTTATATGTTCAAAAGATAATGGTGTGATGAATCCAACATTTTCTAAAATCTTAATCTGAATCCTAAAAGGTTCTCCAATTCCTTGAATCTCCCTATCTTGAATCTCCCTATCTTGAATCTCTCTAATCCTCCTTACATAAGAATTAATTTTTTTTTTTTAAAAAGGAAGAAAAAAAATCAGATTTTAAATTAAAAGGTTTTAATTGAAGCAAAAATCTGAGTTTAATGAAAAACAAATTAGGGAATAAAGTTTTTAAAAAATACACCTATATTTATTATGAAGATGAAAATGGAATTTACATTTAGTAAATGAAGTACATACTCATAATTAAAAGTCTTAAGGCTTGGGGCTCATTTCCATTTGCTCAGCATAATATTCTAAAACAGGTCAGTGTTTTCGTAAACTTCTCTTACTGAGTGCTGTGTGTGCACATTTTCACTTCTGTGCACACACATGTACCCCATGTGCAATAACATTCTTTCTCCTTCTTGACACATCAGAATATACAGGGAGGACTTTATTTTTATTTTCCTTTTATTTCTTCTTCTAGTTCTAAATTATTATATTTTTAATTATTTTCTATTTTAAATGCATATTTGTATGTGTGTTGTATGTTTGTTCCTGCTGAAGGCCTATTGAGCCAAAACATTGTTCTGGTTTGTGATGTCCACTTGTTAAGTGAAGCTTTAACCATACTGTTTTTTTATATTTTGTTTCTGTGTCTAATTTTATTTTCATTTCTCCAACTCATTTTAGATAGTATTTTGAAAAGAGACAATCCCCGCTGACAAGGTCAAAGGCCTTTATTAGGTCGATTGAGGTGATGAAAAGAGGCTTTTTCTGCTCTCTAGATTTTTTTTGAAGCAGATGTAAAGATAAAATCATGTCTGCAGTTGATCTTCTGGATCTAAAGCCGCATTGCGATTCCATATATACATGTTCTGCAAGTTTTTGTAGCCTTCCTAAGATGAATCTGGCGAAGGTCTTGCCGATGATGCTGAGCATGGAGATGCCTCTGTAGTTGTTGCACAACAAGTGTTCAGAGACTTCTGGATAGTATCACTACAAGCATTGAAACTTACTATACAAGGCGGCATTCCTCACCTTCCTAAAGTACTATCCTGGTACCCATTACTGCCAGTGGCTGGGTCAACCACAGGAGTATTTTTTTTTTCAAACAACAAGTACAATTCACACTGCTTCCAGCAGGAATCGAACACGGGTTGTCCGAAATGTCAGTAGCCCATTCAGGCTGTTTTTCCAACTAGGCTACAGAGGCCCCAAAGATAGGGTGAATGGTGTAGTAGAATCTTTAGTAGTATTGACATCACATGCACGCACACACAAACACATAATATTTGGCTTCACCTGTACGTATGCATACATATACATGTGAAAAAGTGCGCTAACAGTATACATACTCAGAAGTGTCCACATCTAGGTCCGTGTGCATACACAAAGCACAAAGAATAGACTAGAAGAATACAGTACCCGAAAGGATGAAAGAGTGAGATGTCTCAGACTGGATTGTATTGCTCATTTGTTATGTGAAGTTTTAACCACACCCTTTTTTTCATTTTTTTTCCTATATCTAATTTTTTTTCATTTCTCCTCACAATTAGCTTCACTGCAGCTTTGCAATTTTATGCATTGATGTGTATTTCTTTGCCTTGATGCTAAAATGGGCTGACCACATACTCTGCTGCTGCTAGTCAAATCATTTCATGATGATATGCTGGACACCATTCAATATGACAGCAGCATATCACAATCTTTCAACATACACAGAGGTGTCAAGACAAGATGCGTTCTTGCTCCGACCCTATTTGGAATCTTCTTCACTGTTCTATTAAAACACGCATTCTCAAATGCAAACCAAGAAGTATATCTTCATACAAGATCTGATGGTCGGTTGTTTAATCTTGCAAGACTATAAGCAAAGTAAAAATCAGACGTATCACTATTTAGAGACCTGATATTTGCTGATGAAGCTGCACTTGTGATGCAAAGTCAGGAAGAACTCCAGAACATGGTACATCCATTTTCGCATGCCACAGTCTTTGGAAACACACTCTAAAGTCTAAGGTTCCAACTCAAATAAGAAGCAGACATTTTCACAAAAAAAAGAGAATACACTGCGAAAGAAAAGAAAAAATAACATTTCTAGGAGCTCTGAAAAATCCATAGTCAACTACGACTGAAGGAGGCTACCACTACTATGCATGTCTGTATATGGGTGTGTGTATACATATATACATCTAATGAGAAGAGAACAACTGGAATATATTGTAACAACAGGAACAATTGAGAGACGAAGAGATAGAGGGAAGCAAAGAGAAAAAATACCAGACAGCTTAAGAGAATGGCTTCGCAGAAGGTCAACTGTCAAGATCAAAAGTTGTGGAGAGACATGATCACCTATGCCAGCAGGCCCGGTACTTGATGATATATATATATATATATATATATATATATATATATAATATACATATACACACAGGTCTGTATGGTCTTGCACAGCTGTATATACATAGATATGTATAGATATTACCGGTGGCATTATAGTTGAGGTAACCTATACAATATAACCACACATATTTTTAAAACCCTTCCACCTGTGTTTTGACCCTCCCGACTGGTCAACTACACCGAGATCAGGCGAGGACTTAGCCCTCTTTTATTTTCCTTCTAGACACAGCGCTGTAAGCAGGAAGAATATTTTTATTATTATTTTTATTTCTCATTGTTATTAGAAATTATTTTGTTTTAGATACTTCATTATCAGTTAGCTATGTAGGGCATGATATGTAATTTGTACTGGGAGCAAACAGCAATAATAAAATATAACAAGGAGAACTCTACACCCATTGATATAAAAAGAGGAGTAAGACAAAGATGCATCCTATCACCAAGCTTGTTCAATTTATACACTGAGCAAATCTTTAAAAACATCAATGAGATGCCAGGCCTAAACATTAATGGGAAGATGATCAATAACCTAAGATATGCTGATGATACTGTACTACTAGCAGAAAATCCTAAAGATCTACAACAATTACTTAATGTAATAAACACGACAAGCAAAAAATATGGACTAGATATGAATATCAAAAAGACTAAAACTATGATCATAAACAAAGGAAACTCTCAAGACCTACAATTAAATATTAAAGTTGAAGGAATACATCTAGAGACAGTTCAGAACTACAACTACCTTGGACATACTATAACAAGTGATGGAAAATGTACAACTGAAATAAATAAAAGAATAGGTATGGTAAAAAGTAATTTCAAAGTTATGAAAAATATACTAACATCAAAACAAATAACACCAGGGCTAAAATTAAGAATAGCAAAATGTTACATCTTCTCAATATTCCTATATGGTGCAGAAACATGGACATTAGACCAGAAAACAGAACAGAAAATTGAAGCCTTTGAAATGTGGATTTATAGAAGAATAGGTAGATTTGGATGGAAAGAAAAGAAAACAAACGAGGAAGTTTTAAACAAACTAAAAATGAAAAAAGAACTACTAAACACAATTAGAGCAAGACAAATGAAATTTTTTTGGTAATGTTAAAAGACACAACAGTCTAATAAAAGTAATATTTGAAGGGAAAATACAAGGTAAAAGAGGCAGAGGCAGACCAAGACTAACATGGACGAGTAACATCAAAAGATGGACAAGTCAGCCTATGACAATCTGCACCATCAAATCAAGACATAGAGTGGAATGGCGCTCCATGGTAGCCAACCTTCGATGCGGAGACGGCACTCAATGATGATGATGATGATGTAGGGCTAATTTTGTTTACTTACACATCTGTGTGTGTGTTCCTGCTGAAGGCCTATTGAGCAGAAACGTTGTTAAATTGTGCGGTACATTAATTATGTAAAGGTTTAACCATGCCATTTTTGTTCTATTTTTCCATTTATCCTCCTCACTGAAACTATGGCTAGTCTTTCCAAAGTTTTACCAGTTTTTTTAGGTTAGAATTCAAAAGACTCTAATGATAGCAAAGTGTGAAGATTTGAGTTATTAAATCTTGAAAACATTTTTTAATTTGCAAGATTCAAGGATCTGAATATCCCATCCCGATTCAAAAGTGTCCAATAAACAATATTTGTAAGAAATTATTTTTAGAGAACCACCTCAGCCTTTCTTGCTTTTTAAGATTTTAGACATTAAAGCAGATTTAAGTAATAAACTTCACAGTGGTGCAAAGCTTTTCCAAAGAGTTAAACTTGTTATCATTCAGAGTTATCTTAGAAGTCAGATTTTAGTCTCATCCTGAATCATACTTATTCAGGTTTCAAAACAGCTGATTATATCACCAAAAGAGGCAAAAATGATTGAAAAATTATCAAATGTTGTGAATGTCTATTTGTGTGCCGATATTAGTCTGGAGATAATATCTTCTAGGTAGATTGTATATGTCACAATGTCTATGATATAATTTGGTGAGAAACCTTAAATATCACCAAAGGTATTCTTTATAATGCGATGTCTCCGCAAAATAATGCACATCAAATGGCAAGACAAAATAACCAACTTAACTGTCCTGCAACGTGCTAAGACCTTAACAATCATGTCGATGCTCAGAAGTCGAAGGCTAAGATGGCTGGGGCATGTCCAACGGATGGAAGAAAAACGCATTCCTAGGCAAATACTATATGGTGAGCTAAAACACGGAAAAAGACAAATCGGCAGACCTAAACTACGATATAGAGACATCTGCAAATCATCTCTGAAAGACTTCTCCATCTGTGAAAACGACTGGCAACATCTGGCAAGTGATCGCACATCATGGAGAGCATGTATAAGGAACGGTATAACAACATTTGAGACTGTGCTAAGACAGGACTTAGAAGAGAAGAGACTCATGAAAAAGGATGGTAAACCCTGTGGATCAGCGAGCCTGACCTGTTCATTATGTGACCGCGTGTGTTTGTCAAACATTGGTAGAATTAGCCACGAGAGAAGCTGTTCGGCAAAAACAATACCTCAAAAAAATACGCAATAGCCTCCACTAGACCGTCTGACAAGACGAAAAGGGTCATATATATTCTTTATAATGGTTTTCATTTTCTTCAAAAACACTGTATTACTTTTTTTCCAATATACTTGCGGATTTAGCAAATTTACCAGCTTTCTTACTGATTGATTTTTTACGTGATCCATTCAAGAACAGATTTAATTGAAGTTTTTCAATTGTATAAAAGTTGATTTTAAATTATATAACTGAAGTTGTCTTGGATAAATGAACACCTGTGAAACTGCTTCAGTATATGTTAGGAACATAATGTTTATTTTTTTGTGCAGAAATATCCCATTGTCACTCCAGGTAATGTTTGTACATCCAGCTTTATCACCAGTGATTTCTGAGAATATGGAGTAGCTCATTTATAGGCCTCCACAACGCACAACGCATGGAGATACAATGGAACCCAGCATTTGAAAGTCATCCTGGTACAACTTTTTCTAGTGAAGTTTGACTTAGTGTGTGTATGTGTGTGTTTCCCCTAGAACTACACTAAGCATTTCCCAGACTCGCCAATATAAGTCATATGACAGTGTTGGCATATAATGACATAAATGAAATGGCGGGACACATGTAAAACCATCCTTGATCTTGAACCTTCCATCATCCAATATTAAACATGTTTTCTTGTGGCCCTGCATAGTATTTCATATTTTAAAATATTTGATAGTTGTGCTTATCTCCTGTGTATGTGTGGTTTGTTCTTCCTGCTGAAGGCCAATTGAGCCACAATGTCATTCGGTTTTGTTCATTACTTAAATTAAGCTGTAACCATACCAATTTTCCCTTTTTTTTTTTTCCATTTCTCCATCATAACATTGCTGTGGTTAATAGGAGAGTGAACCTGTTCAATGATAATGTTGCTAACTATTTTAGAAATTTTTTTGTTAATTTCAAAAACAGAAAACAACTAACAGTTTTTTAAGTATTAGAACCCCAAACAGCTTACCAGTCCCAATCATCTTCTAGTGCAAAGAAACTGAAAACAGAAAAAACACCAGAATAGTCATCTGATGTTTATATAGAAGGCAATTTTCCTTTAAAAAAATTAATCTCTTCTCTTCTCCACCTTTCACTTACACCATCAATTCTCTTCCGCATGTGTACAGTGCAGTTACATTTTCATTTTCAGTATTACTGTAGATTTATTAGTTTTATAATTTGTATGTATAATTTTATGCATTAATTATTATACATGTTTTATATAATTAGAGCCCTAAATAAACAATCATCTGTGGTAACTGAAGAAAATGGAAAAACGAGCTTGGATTTCAGACACCACATGGAAATACATCAAAGAAAGAAAAGAAGTGAAGAGAGCCATGACTAATGTAGAGACAGATCTTGGAAAGGTCCTGGCAAAAGCAACATACAAAGAATTAAACAACAAAGTGAAAAGTTCAGCAAGAAGAGATACAAGAGCTTATATAGACAATTTGGCAGAGAAAGCAGAGACAGCTGCAATTACAGGAGACAGCAGAACTCTTTATACTGTACAAAAGATGCTGACAAACACCTATACATCCAGTGGAACACCAATTCTAGACAAATCTGGATTAATGCTAACAACAAGCGCAGACATAAAAGCCCATTGTGCGGAAAACTTCAAAGAAATTCTTAACCATCCACTACCCCACAGTTTAATAGATTTTGAAGCTGAAACACTAGCAGCAGAATTAGATGTAAATTTAGATGACTTCACCTTGAGCGAAATAGAAACCACCTTAAAGAATATGATCAATAACAAGGCTGCTGGAGAGGATAAGTTAACAGCTGAGATCCTCAAGGCAATTGATAGCCATAATTTAATACAGCTCCAGAAAATGTTCAACATCATTTGGAAAGCAGAGAAGACGCCTCATAAATGGAAAAAAAGAATCATTGTTAAGATTCCAAAAAAGGGCAATCTTAGAGATTGTAACAATTGGAGAGGCGTGACACTTTTGTCAGTTGCCTCAAAGTTATTCTGCAAAATCATCCTAAATAGAAAAAAGAATTCAATAGATACAGTAATGTGTGAAGAACAGGCTGGGTTTAGAAAAGGGAGAAGCTGCCTTGACCACATTTTCACTCTACGACTTATATTATAGGAACACATTGAAAAGTAAAAACCTTTTGTACTTAACTTCATCGACTTCAAAAAAGCATTTGATAGTATTCATAGAGATTCTTTGTGGAAAATTAAAAAAATTATAAATATTATCAAAGACATGTATGATGGTTACACATGTGCAGTTTGAACAAAGGAAGGACTGAGCGAATGTTTCCCAATAGAGACTGTGGTTAAACAAGGATGTATTTTATCGCCCTTGTTATTTGGAATTGTTATGGACTTCATAATGAAGAAATGCTGCACTGGTAATAAAGGCATCGAATGGATAAAAAGAGACCATTTGGAGGACCTCGACTTTGCTGATGACATAGTTCTCATCAGCAGTCAGATAAAAACGATTCAGGAAAACACAAATGAACTATCATCAATAGCCAGCGAAATTGGGCTTGAGATCAATCATGAAAAGACTAAAGTCATGAAAAGCTTAATTCCAACAGATGACAAAATATACATGGGAAACGACAAACAAGTGGAAGAGATCGATCACTTTATCTATCTTGGAAGTCACATTGATCGAGAAGGGGATAGAAGCAAAGAAATTAGAATCAGAATAGCTAAAGCAGCAATGTCTTTCAGAAGCCTTGAAAAGTTGTGGAAATTAAAACTCATCAGCACAAACACAAAACTTAGACTATTCAAATCAAATGTACTATCAACCCTTACGTATGCGTGTGAAAGCTGGAAAACAACATGAGATATAGAAACAAAGTTGAACGCATTAAAAAATAAATGTCTAAGGAAAATACTTGGTATAGCGTGGAACTAATTCAAAACAAACAAGGAAATTAGAGAAATCGCCAATCAACCACTAATATCTTCAGTAATAAAGAAAAGACGATGGTCATATGTTGGACATGTGATGAGAAGAGATAATAACCGAATAACAAAGCAAGCCCTCATGTGGGAAACAACAGGTAAGAGGAAAAGAGGAAGACCCAGAGAGACACTGAGAAGAACATTGATGAGAGAGGCAAGAGCAGCAGGAATCAGCTCCCTCAATGAGATAGAGCTGCTTGCACAGAACAGAGACAAATGGCGAGATTTGATAAAATATCTTTAAAAGAAATGAAAACTGCTAGAACAAAAATTCAGATAAGAGAAGGAGTATCTTGGTCTATGCCCTATGGGCCGGCTACGGCTCGAAAGGTCAATAGATAGATAGATAGATAGTGGTCTGTAATGGATTAATCTAATTTACATTCTTTCCTCAGAGAAAAATTGATTCAGCATTTTCTTAAAATTGTAATTTGAACAGCCTCCATTAAAAAAAAAACAGTATACAAATAGTATGGTTCCGCTGTATTGGCTCTAGGTCTGACACATACATTGGTACATACAACTGTCACATGTACCAAGTTGATGTAATTTCACAACACATTTTAGTTTCCATAAAAAAGTAATTCCATAAATTTATTTATCAGGCCGAGTATATTTTAAAAAATATCTAAGAGACAGTGTCTTTTCAAATATATTTAAAAGAAAGTGTTTGTCTATTAATTAGTATTTATTAAATATATGTTACAACTGTATATATAAAAAAGCATATTTAAAAAAATGTATTTGTCAGAAGCATATGTTGATAATTGGGAGCCGCAATAGCTCAGTGGTTAGTGAACTGTACTACAAAGAACAAGAGGTAAGGTTCAATCCCAACCGACAGCTTCTGGTTCACCCAGCCTTTAATGGGTACCAGATTTTTTCTGAGAAAGTAAAGCGGCATGGGCATAATACCGACCACATTACCCCAAAAAATCATATGCTGATGGTCTGTAAAATATAGGGTCACTAACACCATATTTCCATATACGCCACTTGGCGTGACGGGGGTACTTTACTTTTTTTTTTTATGTTGATAATTGTCTTTTAAAAAATACTCATTATAAATTAATTCTTCTATTACAAATCATGTTAAACACTGTCTTTAATTTGTTATAAATATCAACTAATAAGTATCTATTGAAAAGCACAATGAAACTATTGAATAAAAAGTATCTGACAGGTAGCAATATGTGATGATAACTTACCTAACATTCAAAAAAGATGATCTAATAAAAGATTTGTACAGTGGAGAAGCTGCAATAATGGCTGTCATCTGTAGAGCATGAACAAACACAATCATAGTGGTTATGCAATACATGGGCATATATTCATGTTGTGATGTGTAGAATAATTTCAACTTATAAAACAAGGAGTCAGATAAGGCTGTGTTCTGTCGCCGGAATTGTTTTCACTTTACAGCAAACATATTATGAGATCAATAGTAGACAAAAAAGGAATTGAAGTCAATGGTCACAACATAAATAATTTGCGATATGCGGATGACACAGTCTTAATAGCAGAGACAGAGAATGAGCTACAAGAAATGATAGACATAATAGTAAAAGAAAGCAACAAGAAAGGTCTCAGTCTGAATAGTAAGAAAACAGAAGTAATGGTCATATCGAAGAAACAATCATCACCAGCATGCAGCATAAAAATAAACAAGACAAATCTGAAACAAGTGCAACGCGTCAAATACTTGGGCACAATTATAACATCGGATGGAAGATGCATCACGGAAATAAAAAGCAGAATAGCTCAGGCCAAAATAGCATTTCAGAAAATAAAAAATATCTTATGCAACAAATCTATGTCAATAGAAGTGAGAAAGAGAGTTCATCGGTGCTATGACGAAAAAATTCTGACCTATGGAAGCGAATCATGGACAGCAGACAAACAAATGAAAAGACGATTAGAGGCCACAGAGATGGGCTTTCTCAGAAGAATGTTGAAAGTTCCCTGGACAGCTAAAAAGACCAGTGAGGAA
Source organism: Megaustenia siamemsis (assembly GCA_032433765.1). Classification (NCBI taxonomy): domain Eukaryota; kingdom Metazoa; phylum Mollusca; class Gastropoda; order Stylommatophora; family Ariophantidae; genus Megaustenia; species Megaustenia siamemsis. Next base: position 33,690,570 of record JAVIAB010000041.1, on the reverse strand, counting down.
GTTCTCAAAGAGGCCAACACAAAAAGGGAGCTCCTAAAAAACATCAGAAAGAAACAATCAACATTTTTTGGCCACATCATGAGAAGAGGAAAATTGGAATACTTGGTTACAACTGGCAAAATAAAAGGAAAGAGAAATCACCGATGACAAAGAGAGAAAATACTGGATAGCTTGGTGTCATGGCATGGAAAATGGTCAAAAACAGAATTGATACGATGCACTGTAGATAGAAGATTGTGGAAGGACATGATCACATACACCAACCAGTATGGCACATGATGATGATGATTATGATGAAATAAGTAGTAAAGTACTAAATGTAATGCAATCATTTTCTTTATCAAGCTCCTTCATCTAGTGACATTTTGACACATTCACTCACAAACACAGGGTTGACAAGATAATAGAAGACATTTCAACAAGATGGAAATTAAAAAATGTATGACTTACATCTTGTTCAAAAATGTGTTTAAGTTCCACCATTGATTTCTGCCAAGGTGTTGACAGATTAAGATGGCCGTCATAATGTATTTCTGAAACATAATAGACAGTGTTTCATTATCATTTATTAAAAATATACTTAGAAAAAATCTTTTATGGTTAAAAAAAGTATAATGAATTAAGTACTAAGTAATCAATATATTCAAATTTTACATATATAAACGAGGTAAAAATGGTGGTATGATGCAATATGAAAATACAAAACAAAAAAATCTGCTAATAAGTTTACAAAGAAGACAAGGTGTATAAAATTAATGATATAGGGATGTCTTTTTCAGATTAATACTTCATCATCATCAGGTCACACGTCCTTTGTAGAATGTTGCATTCACCACAGCCCATCTGAAAGAATCTCTGTCTCTAACCAGATCTTCCAGATCTTCCATTTCTTCAGTTGCCTCCTTGATGTCGTGAAACCTCCTTCTTCTTGGTCTGCACCTGATGCATTATCTAAGGACCATGCTTTCCATTACTGTTTTTTCCAACAAGCTGTGTATTTTGACGTGGCCATAGTATTTTAATTTCCTCTGTAGAATGGTGTTTATAAGCTAGTATTTTTAAATGTTTAAATCTTTTAGTATGTCTTCATTGCTGTTCTTTATTATCCAAGGTATCTTAAGGATTTAAATATTTGGGAGCTTTGTTAACCTCAGACGGAAGATGTATAACAGAGGTGAGATGCAGAATGGCTCAGGCCAAAGCAGCTTTCCAAAAAGTGAGGAAGATACTATGCAATCCATTTTTGACAATAGAAACAAGAAAAAGAGTTCTTAAATGTTATGTAGAGCCAGTCTTAACATATGGATGTGAATCATGGACAATAGGACAACAGACAAGAAGATCACTGGAGTCTGTAGAAATGTTTTCTTTACAGAAGAATGTTGAGAATACCATGGGCAGCTAAGAAGAGTAATGAAAATGTTCTGAAAGAGGCCAAAGCAAAAAGAGAGCTAATTAAAAATATTAGGAAATAAATAACTGTCGTGACCGAAAGTTGTGGAGAAACATGATCACCTACACTGGCAGGCTTGGTACTTGATGATGATGATGATCTTAAGGATTTTTCTGTAGCATTTTGTTTTGAATGAATCAACTTCTTTGCTGTTTGCGAGATTGTCAATACTTCATGAAAGGAAGATCTAGAATTTAAAACACATTAATAAAACTGTAAGTGCATATATGTGAATGTAATAATATGTGCAAATTTAAAGCCTAGTTATAAAACAGAATACATTACCTTCTGAGGGCAAAATTGATGAGTATGTAGCTGTTGTTTCTGAAAAATAGAAGTAAAGTGGTTCTTAAACACACTAATTAAAAATAAGTCTTAGTTCTACATTATTATGGATCATTTTGGAGTTAAATTTTACCCACCACAGTACAAAATTGTGTGGATTGTCTTAGTATTGAATTGTGTTAACCACCTCAGTACAAAACTATATAAATTGTGTGGATCCTTTTGGTGCTGATACTAGTCTGGTGAGGACAAGAGGTTGGATTTGATCCTGACTGCTAACTTCTAGATTCACCCAGACTTAAATTGGTGTACCAGATATTTTTTTATGGAAAAGAAAGATGGCACTGGCATTGTTCTGACTACAGTATCCATAATATATGTCAACACCCAACAATGCAACTAACACCATATTCTCTAAATACAACAATCCCTTCTTTTCTTCCTTCCAGCAGAGATCATATTTATGGTGCCTCATTCCTTTCCAAAGCCATATTAACTTCTAGATATTCTCTGATTTTGGTGTTGATTAAAATAAAGTATTCCGGCAACCACATTACTCCATTGCATAAACAATTTATCCCTCAGCTATATGCTGATCAATACCATAACATATATATATTGGTGATATAATATGTAAGGTCACCTCACCTGTCACCTTAAACAGAAACGCATATTCCCACCCACACTCGGAGGTTATAGATATAACAAAGAGACATGGCTCAATGCGGCAGTCTTTGCCTATGACGTCTTCGAAGGCTTCCACAGACGACAGGACACGTGCTGCTGCTATAGATCTGGAGGATGCATACAATAGGGTACCATTTGAATATCTCATGCATATGCTCCTCAAACTGGCGGTGCACCCTTTCCTCATTAGATGGATTGCCACGGCACTGTTTCAGAGGAAGGTGATACTCAGATGTGGAAGTTGGTCTTCCAAGCCAATATCCATTTATCCAGGGCTGCTACAAAGGCTCACCATTGTCACCAGTTCTATTGTATCAATTTCATGGTTCTCCCTTAACAATCATATCGTTAATACGACGACACCGGTAGTACGAATGGGAGCTGATGAGGTGACCAGAGACAAGTTGATGACATACCTCGGAGTTACGTTTTATTGCAGCCTGTGTTTTCGGGACCATGTGATAACAAAATCCCGCAAAGGATTAGCTGCCTTGAAGGTCATGGCAGCTGCCAACATCGAGCAGAGGCTACTTACCCTTCTGTTCCAGGGATTAATCATCGCACCAATAGAGTATGCCCTGGCAATTCTTACTGTCAGTACGACTCAAATTGATAGGCTGGAGAAAATACAAAATGAAGCCATGCGCATTATCCTGGGATGTACGAGGGACACTCCCTGTGTAACAATGAGGTATCTTCTTGACTTTCCAACCATGGATGACAGAATCAAGATCTAGAGAGCACGAGCATACCTGAAGATTAGTACAGATACAGAGCATCCATTGCACCACGTGCTCAACACAGTGAAAGGTGCCAGGCTAAAAAGAGGCAAATCATGGGTCGGTCGAGCAGAAGATGTCATCAAACAGGTCTGTGGTCTTACCAATATCAGCATTGGTGAGGAGTGGATACTGGTGCCTACGTCATTCAAGGGGACTTTCTCGTGTATTGTCACACTCAACAGGAAAAGTAGGGAACAGAACCCGGTCGTGGTTAACGCCGAGGTAAACGGTCTCATCTGCGATAACACCAATGAGAAAGATGCAGTCATCTAAACATACGGATCTGCAATACGACACCAAAGAAGTGCATGGACATTTACAGCACGCTCGGCAGGCAGAATAGTCAAGGAAGACAGTGGTGCATACGTCATGACCACGAGTAGCATGACAATGGAGGCACTGGCAGTGACCAAGGCATTCAAATGGTTAGAGTCACAAGACTACACCCACGCATGTATACTGAGTGATTCGATGAACATGATTAAAAAAGTGGAGGCGGGCTAAGCACACATGCAATGGGTAGAGTCGTTGCAGAAATCCAAAATACGTAAGGTCACCTTTGTCTATGTCCCTGGACATGCGGGAGTACGAGGAAATGAAAGAGCGGACAGGTTGGCTAGCTGCGCTGTCGTTGAGGACGGGCAACCAATGGATCGGGGAGATATCTTCAGTGCCCTCCGAGATGTGGGAAGAGCACAAGACTTCGGCAAACATAGATGCACATCACTTCTTCGGATGATGGAATTGGGAGTTAAGATGGGCACAACCAGAAATTAGAAACTTAGTGGCCGTGTAAGAAGACTTATCAACCAACATAGAACTGGAGTCGTCAGTCGCTGGACACTGAGGGAATTGTTGAGGAGGGGATCTGAGCACCTATGGACATGTTCGGAGTGCAATGATGATGACCCCCAAATAACTCAATAACTCAATATATATATATATATATATATATATATATATATATATATATATATATATATATATATATATATATATATATATATATGCAGTGATCTCTGCAATATGTGCCATTTTGGCCCACTAGGTTTCTGTTTTTGATATTGTGGTTCTGCCCTATGTGCCGTCTTTGGCAAATTTTATAGTTAAAGCAGTCGTATATATATATATATATATATATATACGACTGCTTTAACTATAAAATTTGCATAGAGGAGTGAATGAGTGAACACTTAGGACGACGTGACACACAGGATAGACATTTTTATTTTCTTTAACATATTTAGATTATTTTTGTTTTGGATGTTTCGTTATTAGTTTTACTTACATATCCGTGTGTGTGTTTTTTTGTTTGTTCCTGCTGAAGGCCTATTGGGCCGATACGTCATTTAATCTGTGTCGTCCACTAATCACGTAAAGCTTCAAACATACCATTTTTTTCTACTTTTTAATTTTTCCAGTAAATGAGTGATTAGTTTCAGTTTCAAACAGAAGTGAAACAGAAATTTATCACCTTAGTTATTTGAAATTACCATTTATTACATAATGAATCAATCTTGCACAGGCAATAATGACATTAGTTTAGTTTAGTTTAATTGACGTATCATCCTCATTGCACATTGGGCACATCCATAAGTGCTCAGATCTCCTCCCCTGCATGTCCCTCAGTGTGTGGAGACTGATTACTCAAGTTCTGTGTTGATTTGCTATTCTGTATCTTCTTGCATAGCACTCCTTTCTGGCATCTCCAATTTTGACCTCTACAGTCTTGGCCTAATATTCATGCAGTCTGGACATGGTGGTAGATTCATGATCATTTACTGAATTATTAGCTTGCTCTACCTCCCCTAGTGCATTCAGAATGTCAGCCAGGTCCATTGCACATCTGCAAACCACCACAGCCAGGCTGTCAGCTTGTTCATTGTCCTATGACTAAAAATAAACATATCAGTTAGCCCTGAGTTCTTTAGCAACACCAATCACTGTATTTAAATACAAACCCCCTTTGATCTTCATAAGAATGTTCATCAAGTCACTCAGAAAACACAATGAATAAAAGGTTGTGTTTTGAGTCAAGCCATCATTTTAGTTACCGCCATGATTCCTATGGTCATACTACTTGTTACCGCAAAAGTACCGCTTTCCTCCATAAGTGTTTTCCCTTGATCTGGGCTGTGAAAGCCCACCATGAGCTCTGACAGTGCCAAACAACAGATCTATCAGTGTAAAAATATTGGAAAACCCGCCAAAGGTGAATTTTTACTAATCAAGGCCTGCACCTCCACTTACAAAGCGGGCGGGCAGATGGACGGACAGACGGACGGACAGATGGACGGACAGAAAGACAGACAAACAGATAGAGGACAAGTAGATGCTTTTCACAGTCTGCTGTTGTCATTACCATCAATGCTGAGAGGCCCTTCTTAGCCCTCATAAACACTTGATCTATGTGCTGGATGAAAGCAAGACTTTGGTCAAACTATATTCTCAAATACCATATTACGAAGGCCTTCAAAACAACCTCAGAACTCATGCTGACTAATGGTATCAGTGTGTTGACAATACAGTTGTTCAGAGAGAATCACGTTACAGCCCCCTTCACTGCGTTAATGCATGATTTTTGTTACTTTTTACATCTTATTCATGTCAATTATGCATTTTTCAAAGGTTCTGTATGACAAACCTACTTGCTGAAACAGACAACTTTTGTCAGGACAAAGTATAAATAAAGAACTGCATTAATAAACTTGAGTAACATAATCAAGAGAGTATCTGGGTCATTGCCCTATGGGCCGGCTACAGCTCAAAAGGTCAATAGATAGATAGATAGAACATAACTCTGAGACTGTCTCTCTGAGTCATCACAAGATGTTGGGGATAAGTATTATTGTTGACTTTAAGAAAGATCAATACATGTGAGATGCGATGCTTGAGAAAAGTAACAAACAACACAAGAAGAGAGAATACCAAATGAAACCATAAGAAAAATGGTAGGAACAAAACCCTGCCAAGAATATATAGAACAACAACAACTTAAATGGTTCGGCCACCTGGTCAGAATGAATCCTCACCAATCACCATCAAGGGCGTTCTTCTCGAGAATGCATGGGAAAAGACCAAGAGGAAGACCCAGAAGAAGATGGATAGATGCAGTGACAGAGACATGTAACAACAAAGGGAAATCACTAATTCAGACAATTCGAGCAGCACAAGAACGACAAATGATATAAATCACGACACCTTTTAGGTATCAGTGAAAGAGAAAAGAAGAAGAAGAAGAAGAAGTTGACTTTGTATTGCAGTTTCTGTTTTGTATTAATCAATGATGTGTTTGTTGTCAATGGTACAGTATTAAAGAGTATTAATTATTTACTACTAAAGTGTGTCAATTCTCTCGATACTAGAAGGTCTGTCTAAAGTGTTCTAATTTTCTTTGCTTGAGAGTGTGTCAACTTTAATGGCACTAAAGTACATCAACTATTTTGGTACTTAAAGTATTTTAATTCTCTTGATGCTAAAAAGTGTGTAAATTCACTTGGTACTGAGTTATCACAGTATTAATTTGTAGGGTAAAATTGGTACTAAATTGTGTGATTCAACTTGACACTGAATTTTGTGAAGTTTCCTTTTACTATTGAGTTCTCCTAAATAAAATTGGTTTATCTTCTAGGCTAAAAATTATATGAATGAACTTGGCATTACATTTTGTAGATCGTTATTAATTTCCTCGGTAGTATAGTGGTAAGTATCCCCACCTGTCACAAGTAGAGGAATTCAAATACCTAGGAAGTCTAATGACTAACGATAATTCTCAAACAACAGAGATAGAATCAAGATGCAACAAAGCTTGTCAAATCATTGGACAGTTATCACCACTATTGTCCAACAAGGAAATAACTCTGGAGGCAAAACGAGCACTATATAATACAATCTTCATCCCATTGAATTGTGCTACCAATGCTAGACCTGGACCCTAGATGCAAGAACAATAAGAAAAAAATAACCTCTACAGAGATGAAATGTGTTAGACGAATGACAGGAAACAGTCTGAGAGATAAGATCAGAAATGAAGAACTGAGAAAAAAGCTAGGAATAGCTCCTGCCATAGAATATATAAGGAAACAACAGATAAAATGGTTTGGCCACGTGACAAGGCAGAAAGATCAAAACACAACACAACAAGCCTTCAACAAACGTTGTGAGAACACCAGACCTAAGGGTCAACCACGAAAAAGATGGATCAATGGAATATTAGAAGCACTAGGAAACATAACAGCAGCAGAGGCAAACAGAAGAGCAAAAGACCGCAAATTATATCTCCCCTCGATGCTGAAAGGCAGATGAGGAAGGAAAAAAGAAGAAGTTATTAATTTATTTGCGGGTCATCATCATTGCACTCTGAACATATCCATAGGTGTTCAAATCCCCTCCTCAGCAAGTCCCACAGTGTCCAGGGACTGATGACTCCAGTTCAGTGTTAGTTGATAAGTCTTCTTATATGCCCACTAAGTTTCTTGTTTCTGGTTGTGCCCATCTTAACTTCCATCTCTTTCATCTGAAGAAGTGACGTGGACTCAGTGTTATCGAAATCCTGTGTCCTTTCCACATCCCGGAGGGCATTGATGACGTCCATTCGATCCATTGGTTGACCATCTTCAAAGACAGTGCAGCTAACTAACCTGTCCACACTTTCATTTCCTCGTACTTCCGCATGTCCGGGGACATAGACAAAGGTTTGTAGATCATTCTTGGCACTGACCACAAATTCTCTCAGCATTAATCTGTGTTGATTCTTTTTGCAGTAATGTACACATATACTCTTGTTACTATATTGTATAATTAAATTTAGTGTCACATTTTGCACATTTCCTAACCACTACACTAGAAAACAAATATTAACATAAAAGATCCAGACATATTTATAAAAACTAACATATAAGAACTATATTAATAGCACATAAGACACAAGGATTTTTTCTATTGCAGGTGAAATAAAAATCCTGAGTCTCACATTTCCTGGCAACTGCTTTGACCAAGCGACCTTTATCTCTCTGGTTATATTGTGAGTCCCCCAACATACACTAACAATGGTACTATGTGTAGTAAAAATAGTTTTTTTTTTTTATAAAACACAAATTGATGTATAAAAGTAACATTAACCAAAAATAACAAAGACATAAATTTACACACAGAAATGTATTAACCACATATAAGATGACATGAATTGACAGTAAAATAATAAAAAGAAACCCATCACACCTTAAATGTAGACAGATTACAGAGAACATGATATTAGTGCCTATATTTTTTACCATCAGTACATCTTACAATAACATGGTCAACAAGCACTGGTAAGTGTCTTTCTTTCTCAGAAAAAAATCCTCATTAACCCATTTAAGGTGGGATAAATTAAAAGAAATTCTCATTCAGGGGATTGAACCCTACCTCTTGCCCTAGATAGATCAGCTCTCTAATCACTCTCTCCACCAAAGCTTTACAACTAAACATAAGAAAGACATAATCTTGCATATAAGAATTCTATTAACTACATATAAGAGAAATATTAACATATATATATATATATATATATATATATATATATATATATATATATATATATATATATATCATCATCATCAAGTACCATGCCTCATGTCTCTCCATAACTTCCGATCTCGACAGTTATTTATCATTTCTGTTGTTGACCTTCTGCCAAGCCATTCTCTTAAGCTGTCTGGTATCTATTCTCTTTGCTACCCTCTATCCCTTTGTCCCTAAATTTTCCTAGTTGTTACAATATATTCCAGCTGTTCCCTTCTCATAACATGTTGAAAAAATGATAATTGTTTCTTCCTAAGATCAGAAATATTTGAATATATAATATAATGACTGTGATGTCTAACAGAATTATCACTAATGTGACAAGGCACTTTCCTATGAGGAAGAAAGAAAAACATGTTATATACTCAAATGTTTCATTTCTGGAAGATAAATGGTACTATAAATATTTTTTTTCAGCTGTTTTATGTAGCTATTCATGGTATGCAGTATACTTTGCATTTGTTGACCAAAGGTAATTTAATTACATTCAATACGGAATTAACTCTTTCAGGTCCGGCGCCGAGTCCTCGGCATGATCCGTTTGGACAACACCGATATGTCGGACATTTTGGATGTAGCTGAATATTTGTTTCGTTTTCACCGAATTTAGTTTTTGTTTCAACCAATACTTGATTTCCGGTCGTGAGAGTTATTTTTCTTTGATCTTCCCGTGGTTTGAAAGCGTGGTTAGACGTTTGGATTTAAAAATTATTCATTAATATTCATTGTTTATTTTTCTGAAATTTCTATCACAAAATGGCCGCGCCCACTGCTGGTAGTTCTTGCAGTACATCTCGCCCAAAACGATATAGTGCAGAACAAGCGAGATCTATGTTCGAAACATTGTTATTTAGTGAATCAGAAATGGACTATTCAGAAGATTCAGACGAGAGTTTTAGTTTTTGTGGTGATAGTCATGATAATCGTAGTGGTAAGTCGAGTGGTAAGAAACCAAGACTCTCTAACTCTTGTTTAGGTTTAGCTGGTCGATGCCTCCAGTCCAGCACTATCAGTGACTCAGAGGAATTTAGTGGCAGTGATTCTGATGATGAAACTGATACTATTCTGTCAGCCAAAGCTGACAGGACAGATGTGGCTAGGAAGCCTACTGATGGGTGGCATGAAGCCAGAGATGGCGATACCATAGGAAAATCTAGCTTCCAAAATATAAATTCTGGATGTAAGTTAGATCTTCCAGAAAATGCTTCACCTTCCAAATATTTTCTGAGCCTGTTGACTGACACAATTGTTGATAGTCTGATTCAAAATATCAACAATTATGCTCAGCAAAAAATGGAATTGAGTACTCCTGTACGCAGGTATTCCAGTTTTGCTAAATGGACACCGCTGGACCGTAATACTTTTTTTCAGTTTCTGGCAGTCCTGATTGCCATGGGAATGAATGCAAAAAATTCTATAAAGGATTACTGGTCCATTCAATCATTTAAAAGTAGTCCTTGGTTTAGGTGCATGTTTAGTCGGACAAGATTTTTACTCATTTATCAATCTATGCTTCATGCGGCTGGTCCTGATGCGGCTGGAAAATGTAAAATTGAGCCGTTCATCAATTCATTGATCGAAAAATTTCAAGAAGCGTTTTATCTGTTTGAAAATATCTGCATTGATGAGATAGTTATAGGCTACAAGGGAAGATTTAAGTACAAGCAGTACAATGCCAGTAAGCCAAAAAAATATCATATCAAATCATACGGACTTTGCGACTCAATCACCGGATACGTTTTCAACCTCCTGGTATATTTTGGTACGGACACAGCTTACAGGCCTGAAACAGACCCACATTCATCACATGCTGTCAAAGTTTTCGACAAGTTACTGGAAGGCATCACAGATCATCATCATTTGTTTGCTGATCGGTATTATACTTCCCTGCCACTTGTTCAATTTCTGCGGCAGAAAAATCACAACTACACTGGAACGCTAAATTCCAACAGACGCGGATTTCCAGCAGAAGTCAAAAATAAAAAAATATCAGTGAATGAGGCAAAGTGGTTCATCAATGATGAGGAGCAAGTTATTTATCCAAGCCGGGGAAAAAATGGAACACGAAGCCGCAGAGATAAGAGGGTGCCATCCATCTCATTGATTTTGATGGGAAAGACCTGCAGTGTGTGCATTGTTCGGAGCAGCAGAAAGTAAGAAAACGAAGCAGCTATTATTGTACAGGTTGTCCGGATAAGCCACATCTGTGCGCTAAAACATGCTTTAGGGAATATCACACACAATAAGTACATATGTGTCAATAAAAATAATAAACTTGACTTTTAATAATATTGTTGTGATGTAAAAAAATTTGAAAATTTTTTATTCTTGGATCATTTATAAAAATGTGCATAATTGTGTTATTTGTGGACATAAATTCATCAAATAAACTGTATTTTCGAGGAATTTGAATTATGTTGTGTAATATTTCAAGACAAATAATTAGCAACACATATCTGGATGGAAATGGGTAAGTGAAATACAATATTTTAAATTTAAAATTATCTACCTTGAATATTTTTTTTTTTATATATAACTATTCCTTTAAATAATGACATATCAGAAATATATTGCTATTTTCATTTTCTGTATCCATTTCCCTTTCCAGTGATATATAACACATGCCACATTTATCTTAATTACTGTGTGAAGTAGTCAAAAGAAAAAGGTATATGGTAAAATTTCTGGAAACAGGAAAAAAAATTGAGTTTTCTAGTCCAAATATGAAAATTTCTGTTTCCTGTTCTGGTCCTGAAAGAGTTAAAATATTTAAACCCTGTAGCGTGATACAGAGGTATAGTGCTTTTATATATACAAAATTAGACAGGTGTACATCAGGAGAAGAAGTATAAATTCTGCAGAAAAGTAGAAAATATCAATTATGACCAAGATGACATGAAGTAACATCTAACCTTGCAAAGGTGATAAGGGTGTAGTCTGTGCTGTTGCTGTTGACACTGACTCTTGAGAGGATGATGAAGATGATGGGGCTAAAGTAATGAATATAAAATGGAAGCAATGGGTACATCAAACATCAGTAACTGCTCAGTATTTAGAGCTTTTAAACTTTATCATACTTAAAATTTCAACTATGGTAAAATATATATATATCTTCATTGACCTTTCAAATTTGTCATTTTCCACATCTGTACTGCCTTTAAATGTTGACATCCTCTATATCTTTATCGATATTTTAACTCTGTATCATCTACATCATTATTAAACTTATAAAAAAGTAAAAGTAAAGTACCCCCGTCACGCCAAGTGGCGTATAGGGAAATATGGTGTTAGTGACCCTATATTTTACACACCTTCAGCACATGATTTCTGGGGTAATGTGGTCGGTATTACGCCCGTGCTGCTTTACTTTCCCAGAAAAAAATCCGGTACCCATTTAAGGCTGGGTGAACCCGGAAGCCGTCGGTTGGGATCGAACCCTACCCCTAGCCCTTTGTAGTCAAGTTCACTAACCACTGAGCTATCGCGGCTCCCATTAAACTTATAACTCTGTCTTTATTTATATCTTTATCAACCTTGTAACTTTGCTATCATCAACATCTATGTCAATCTTACAACCTCATGTGGAACACAAACCTCTTCCATTTGTTTCAAACCCTTCAAATTCTCTTCATCTTCTCAACTATTCTGTTGCTATTTTTTTAATTCTTAGTTAACCTTTCAATTATGTCATCATGTACATCTTTATTAGCACTTCAACCCTATCTTCTTCATTCATATATTTATCAAACTCAAAACAGGGACTTGTGGTGAGATACAATGCTGGTCCTGCAAAAATTCATTAATCCATTGGGTGCCTTCTCTACATTGAAGACTGGCTACCATGGAGTGCCACTTTTACTCTAGTCATTTGTCTTGATGATGCACATTGTCATTATGTTCACCTATCCATCTTTTGATGATGTCAGTCCACTTTAGATCTGCCTCAGCCTGTGAAAAGTCTCATGCTTTGTAGCAAATATTGAACATAGAGATTCTATATATCTACCTAATGTGCTTTCTTTGGCTAAAAAGAACAGCAGATAGAGATTGATAACAAATTATATTGTGCTACCTTCCGGCCCAATGCATCCAATTTCAGCATGCATATGGTTCAAGACATTTCATTACTCTTTAGTTTTTCCTTGACATATGTTGGATGAACCTAAAAATGTTTCATCTGTAATCAAAAATTAAATTGTTTTAGGAAGATCAGTTCACTAACTATTTTCTCCTGCAGCTTCACAACTACATATTAAAAAATACCTAAATTAGCATATACAAACAAAACTAATAAAAAATAAAATTACATACACAAGAATGCTCTTACACACAGACACATATTTAGAAATAAAAAGTACAGGAAAATGTACATTATGCGTAAAAGTATAGATTAAGCAGAAAAGTAGAAAGTATCAAATTTTGTAATAAAGATTATATAATAACATCACTAACCTTGCGAAGATGATAAGGGAGTTGTTTGTATTGTTGATGCTGAATCTTGAGAGGATGAAGATGGGGCTGCAGTAAGAAATAAAAAATGGAAAAGAAAGAAAAAATTAATCAAACATCAGAAGTAGTTCAATATTTACAATTTTATAACTTTTATCATCAAATTTCAAACTTTATCATTGTATGTAACTTTATTATCATATACATCTTCATCAAACTTCAAACTTTATCATCATGTACATCTTCATCAAACTTCTAACTTTATCATCATGTACATCTTCATCAAACTTCTAACTTTATCATCATGTACATCTTCATCAAACTTCCAACTTTATCATTCTATACTATTCTATTCCATTCATGAAATCTGTTTCATTGCAGTCTCCATTGCCCATCTCAGCATTTCTCAAAGTGTATGAAGACTGATTGTTCCTGTAGTAAAGTGTTGATATATTATTGTTTGCATTTTCATTAACACTTCCAAATTTAATTTTTAATTTTCTACATCTTGATCAGTACTTCAACTCTGTTTTCTCTTACATCTCTATGAACTTTTCAACTTGTTATCATCAACATCTTTGTCAACCCTACAACCTCTTGTGGAGCACAAACCTCTTCCTTTTGTTTCTGCCTTTCAAACTATCTCCTTCTTCACTAAGATCCGCTTATATCTGTTGCCAATTTTTTCATCCTAGTTAACTTTTTAATTATCTTCATCTTCTTCTACCATTTTAGCTCCCAGTGGAACATATCATAGGTCTTCAACAAACACTTTCCAAGTCGTTCTGTTTTTTGCCATTCTTTTAAGATCATTCCATGTCTTCCCCATCATCTTCATCTCTGCTTCCATCTGTCTTCTCCAAGAATTCCTTGGTCTTCCTCTTTGTCTTTTCCCCTGGGGATTCCAAAAAAGGGCCTGTTGTGTAATACTCTCAGTTGGCTTCCGTAGCTTCCTATCCAGCACCATCGTCTTCGCTGTATCTCTTTATCCACTGGTACATTTCCATAATTCTATGTTAGTGATTTTGTCCTGCCATTTCCATCCTTTTATTCTGTGTAAGCATCCATTAATGAAAGTCTGTATCTTCGTGATTGTCAATTTTGTTGTTCTCCATGTTTCACAGCCATATAATAGGACCGCCTTAACATTTGAGTTGAAAATTTTTATTTTTGTATTTAACCTGATTTCTTTTGATTTCCATATGTTTCCCAGTGCAATGAAAGCTCCTCTTGCTTTTGATATCCTTATTTTCGTATCATTTTCTGTTCCTCCCTCTTTATCTATATTACTGCCCAGATATATGTAAGATTGTACATCTAATAGAGGTGTTTCTCCTAGTTTTATTTGGTTATTGCCAACTGTATTAATTCTCATAATGTTGGTCTTATCTCTATTAATTTTCAGTCCTAGATGTTGTAATCTCTCATCAAGTATGCTCATTTTATCCTGCATCTGTTGATGGCTGTGTGATAGGAGAGCTATGTCATCAGCAAAGTCTAAATCATCAAGTTGTTTGGTCAGTGACCACTGGATTCCATTTCTGTTGTTTTGAGTTATTTTCATAATCTAATATATGGCCAGTAGAAAGAGAAATGGAGACAGAAGGCATCCCTGCCTTACTCCTGTTCTTATTTCAAATGCTTCTGTAAGCTGTCCTTCATGCACCACACTACATTTCATTCCTTCATACATTGTTTTTATCAGGTTAATAAACTTTATGGGGATTCCGTAATGACTCAGCAACTTCCAAAGCATTCTTCTGTCTAAACTATCAAATGCCTTTACGTAATCTATGTTTCAAAATATAAAGTGGGGATTTTAGCTCTAAACTTTGTTCAACTATTATACATAGAGTAGTTATTTCATCAGCACATGATCTGTTCTTCCTAAAACCTGCTTGTTCATCTCTCAAATGTTTCTCTATGGCCTCTTTTAGTCTCTCCAGAATAATTCTGCTTAATATTTTTCCTGGCACTGATAGTGGCATAATTCCCCTATAATTAGTGCACTCCTGTAAACTTCCTTTCTTTGGTAGTTTGATCATATAACCTTCTTTCCAGTCTTTAGGTATTTCTTCCCTCTGCCAAATTTTATCTAATAGATTATGTAGCATCTTGGTAGAGGTGTTAATATCTGCTTTGATGGCTTCTGAAGGAATTTCATCTGGTCCTGTGGCTTTACCATATTTCAATAGTTTGATGGCTTTCATTATTTCTTCTTTGCTTGGTTTTCCACAGTTAACGTGTAACTCTTCTTCTGCTGGTAGTATATCTGGAGGATTATCTGAGCCGGGTCTATTCTGAAGTTCTTCAAAGTGCTCTTTCTATCTCTCCATTTGTTCCCTTATATTACTAAGCAGATTTCCTCTCTCATCTTTAATAAAGGCATTGATCTGTTTGTATTTTCCACTTAATTTCTTTGTGCTGTTGTACAGTTCTTTCATATTCCCTTTATTTGCTGCTTCTTCTGCCTCTTTAGCTAGTTCATCTATATATTTTCTCTTATCCCTTTTAATGCATCTTCTCACTTCTTTGTTCACCTCTGTGTAAGCTTCCTGTGTCTTGGCTTTATTATTTCTCGTTTTGCTTTTATTTATGTCTGCTTTCTTGTTCTTTCTTTCTTTAATTTTGTCCAGGGTCTCTGCTGTCATCCATGCCTTATTCTGGCATTCTCTTTTCCCTAGTGTTTCTTCACATGCCTCTTTCCATATATCTTTTACCTGTTTCCAATGATCTTCTATATTTATTGTATTTTCTAGTTGTTGGAGGACTTGGTATTTGTTTGATATTGTGACTGCGAATTTATCTTTAATTTCTTGTTCTTTAAGAAACCCTACATTGAAATACTTTCTACCCTTATTCGTTGTAGTATACCTTTTTAGTTTAATTTTAAGTTTGGCTATCAGAAGATGATGATCAGAAGCTACATCTGCCCCTCTATATACTTTTACGTCCTGTAAGGATGACTTAAACTTATTATTAATACATATGTGATCAATTTGATTTTCTGTTCTATGATCTGGTGACACCCATGTAGCTTTGTGTATTCTTTTATGTTGGAATATTGTTCCTCCTAGGCTCACTTGATTAAGGGCGCAGAAATTCACAAATATCTCTCCATTCTCGTTTATATCTCCAAGTCCATGTTTTCCCATAATCTATGATTATGGATCTATCAGATCTTTGATCTGTAATCAAAAATTAAATTGTTTTAGGAAGATCAGTTCACTAACTATTTTCTCCTGCAGCTTCACAACTACATATTAAAAAATACCTAAATTAGCATATACAAACAAAACTAATAAAAAATAAAATTACATACACAAGAATGCTCTTACACACAGACACATATTTAGAAATAAAAAGTACAGGAAAATGTACATTATGCGTAAAAGTATAGATTAAGCAGAAAAGTAGAAAGTATCAAATTTGTAATAAAGATTACATAATAACATCACTAACCTTGCGAAGATGATAAGGGAGTTGTTTGTATTGTTGATGCTGAATCTTGAGAGGATGAAGATGGGGCTGCAGTAAGAAATAAAAAATGGAAAAGAAAGAAAAAATTAATCAAACATCAGAAGTAGTTCAATATTTACAATTTTATAACTTTTATCATCAAATTTCAAACTTTATCATTGTATTTAACTTTATTATCATATACATCTTCATCAAACTTCCAACTTTATCATCATGTACATCTTCATCAAACTTCCAACTTTATCATCATGTACATCATCAAACCTCCAACTTTATCATCATGTACATCTTCATCAAACTTCCAACTTTATCATCATGTACATCTTCATCAAACTTCCAACTTTATCATCATGTACATCTTCATCAAACTTCTAACTTTATCATCATGTACATCTTCATCAAACTTCCAACTTTATCATCATGTACATCTTCATCAAACTTCCAACTTTATCATTCTATACTATTCTATTCCATTCATGAAATCTGTTTCATTGCAGTCTCCACTGCCCATCTCAGCAATTCTCAAAGTGTATGAAGACTGATTGTTCCTGTAGTAAAGTGTTTATATATTATTGTTTGCATTTTCATTAACACTTCCAAATTTAATTTTTAATTTTCTACATCTTGATCATGAGGCATTTTCAGAACACGAAAGGCGAAAATGGCAGACCACCGTGAAAGAGATTGGAGCCTGATCACGTAACAATCCAAAGAAAGCCATGGAGAGAAATTCTAACTACTGTATTAAGAACGAATTAAAAATAGCTACATGGAATGTTAGGACCTTATACCAACAAGGAAAACTAGAAAATCTTATGGTAGAAGCAGAACGACTAAACATAGATATCTTAGGAATATCGGAAACAAGATGGAAGGAAAGTGGATACATACAAGACGATAAATATACATTTATATATTCAGGAAACACAAAAGAACATCGAAGAGGAGTAGGCATTCTAATAAAACGATAACTACAAAAATATATAAATACTCAATTGACATATAATGATAGGAATATACTAATAAAAATGAAGGCAAAACCATTCGACATAGCAATATTACAAACATACGCACCTACTCAAGACTATCTATCTATCTATCTATTGTCCTTTCGAGCCGAAGACGGCACATAGGGCAGAACCACAATCTCAAAAACAGAAACCTTGCGTGCCAAAGTGGCACATATTGCGGAGATCACTGCTTCTAAAATCTATGTCCCTGTTTCCATAACAACACTTTTTACAATGACAGCTTGTCAAGCCATCGATCAACCTCCTTAGTCGCCTCTTACGACATGCCTGGAAGGTCACAGTGTCACTATTCTTTATTTCCCTCATAATGAATCCCCGGTAACACACAGGTAAACTCAAGACTATACAGACAAACAAATACTATGAAGATCTAAACACAGTTATGAAGCAAGTGACATCATCAGACATCTTGATTATAATGGGTGATATGAATGCTAAAGTAGGAAAAGGTAAATATAAGACCATAATAGGAAATCATGGTCTAGGAAAAAGAAATAATAGAGGAGAAAGATTAATACAATTTTGCGAAGAAAACAGACTGATAATATGCAACACCTTCTTTGAGCAAGAGAAGGAAATTATACACATGGAAAAGCCCTGGAGACAAGAAGAGAAATCAAATAGATTACATAATGATAAAAGACAGATTCAGGAACAGCATCAAGAAAGCCAAAACCTACCCAGGAGCAGATATAAATTCAGACCACAATCCTGTAATGATAAAAATGAAAATCAAATTAAAAAGAAACAAACAAAAAACTAATGCAGCAACACCAATAGATATAACAGCGTTAAACCAGAAAGATGTACAAGAAACTTATACTGTACAAGTAAAGAACACATATCAGAAGCTACTAGTAGAGGGGAGTGAGCAGTACAGAAGAGAAAATCCTGAGGAAAAAGTCACAACCAAATAGCAATGCATAAAAAACAGCATACAAGAATCCTGCAACACCTTGCCCAAAAAGGAAAGTAACAAAAATAAAAAATGGATAACAGACAAAATATTAGAAAAAATGGAAGAAAAAAGACAAGCTAAAAACACTGCCAGATACAAGGATATAGACAATGAAATATGGAGAATGTGCCCAAAAAGGAAAGTAAAAAAAATAAAAAATGGATAACAGACAAAATATTAGAAAAAATGGAAGAAAGAAGACAAGCTAAAAACACTGCCAGATACAAGGATATAGACAATGAAATACGGAGAATGTGCAAAAAGGCAAAAGAAGACTGGCTCAACCAAAGATGTCTAGAAATCAAAACTATGGAAAGTAAACAAAACCTAAGAGAGATGCACACAGAAATAAAGAGAATGACGAATAAAGACAAAAAAGCTGCAGGAATCGGATGTATAGCAAACAAAGAGGGAAGAATGCTATCAGACAACAAAGATATAATAGATAGATAGCAAGAATATATAACAGAATTATTTCATGACGAAAGAGACAAAAAGCCAGACATAAAATGTACATATAACTATAAAATCCTGAAATCCGAAGTAGAAAATGCCATAAAATCAATGAAAAAGGGAAAAGCAGCAGGGCCTGACAATATACAGATAGAGATGATACAGGCTCTAGAAGAGTTTGGCGTCGAAGTGATCACAGACATATGCAATGACATATACCATACAGGATACATACCAAACGATTTAAAAACATCAACTTTCATTGCATTGCCTAAAAAGAATGGTGCAGTTGAATGTAGTGACTTCAGAACAATAAGCCTAATGAGCCAGGTAACAAAAATTTTACTAAAAGTTATACAGGGAAGGATTCAGAATAAAATCAATACTGAATTAGAGGAGCAACAATTTGGATTCAAGAAAAACAGTGGGACAAAAGAAGCCATATTCAGCATGTGAACATTGATTGAAAAGTACACAGAAGTAAACAAACCAATATATGCCTGCTGTATAGACTACACCAAAGTTTTCAATAGAATACACCATAACCAACTTATAGACTGTCTAAAGGATATAAACTTAGACGACGCAGACATACGACTAATATGTAATTTGTACTGGGAGCAAACAGCAATATTAAGATATAACAAGGAGAACTCTACACCCATGGACATAAAAAGAGGAGTAAGACAAGGATGCATCCTATCACCAAGCTTGTTCAATCTATACACTGAGCAAATCTTTTAAAACATCTCAGAGATACCAGGCCTAAACATCAATGGAAAGATAATCAATAACCTAAAATATGCTGATGATACTGTTCTACTAGCAGAAAATCCTAAAGACCTACAACAATTAATTAATGTGATAAACACAACAAGCAAAAAATATGGACTAGATATGAATATCAAAAAGACTAAAACTATGATCATAAACAAAGAAAATTCTTAAGACCTACAATTAAATATCACAGTTGAGGGAATACATCTGGAGACAGTCCAGAGTTACAACTACCTAGGACATACTATAACCAATAATGGAAAATGTAAAATTGAAATAAACAAAAGAATAGAAATGGCAAAAAGTAATTTTAATGCCATGAAAAATAAACTAACAACAAAACAAATATCAGTAGGGCTGAAACTAAGAATGGCAAAATGTTACATCTTCTCAATATTCCTGTATGGTACAGAAAAATGGTCATTCAACAAGAAAACAGAACAGAAAATTGAAGCCTTTGAAATGTGGATTTATAGAAGAATAGGTAGAATTGGATGGAAACAAAAGATAACAAACGATGAATTTTAAAACAACCGAAAATAAAAAGAGAACTGCTGAACACAATTAAGACAAGACAAATTAAATTTTGGGGCATGTTAAAAGACACAACAGCCTACTAAAAGTAATGTTGGAAGGAAAAATACAAGGTAAAAGAGGCAGAGGCAGACCAAGACTAACATGGACGAGTAACATCAAAAGATGGACAAGTCAATCTATGTCAGCCTGCACCATCAAAGCAAGAAACAGAGTAATAGCTATCCATGGTAGCCAACCTTCGTTGCGGAGAGGGCACACGATGATGATGATGATGACATCTTGATCAGCACTTCAACTCTGTTTTCTCTTATATCTCTATGAACTTTTACTTGTTATCATCAACATCTTTGTCAACCCTACAACCTCTTGTGGAGCACAAACCTCTTCATCAAATTTCCAACTTTATCATTGAATACATCTTTATCAAATTTCCAACTTTATCATCATATACATCTCCATCATGTCTCCAACATTATCATTGTATACATCTTCATCAAACTTCCAACTTTATCATCATGTACATCTTCATCAAATTTCCAACATTATCATTGTATACATCTTCATCAAATTTCCAACTTTATCATTGTAAACATCTTCATCAAACTTCCAACTTTATCATCATGTACATCTTCATCAAACTTCCAACTTTATCATTGTATACATCTTCATCAAACTTCCAACTTTATCATCATTTACATCTTCATCCGTTCTATGATCTGGTGACACCCATGTAGCTTTGTGTATTCTTTTATGTTGGAATATTGTTCCTCCTAGGCTCACTTGATTAAGGGCATCGACACTTCCGGTGTCATGGCGACTACGTGTTGTCGTTTTTATAATTCGACTCTTGCTGATATATTTAAATGATTTACGCGACAGTCTAGTTGTGAAATTATGTGTTGCTATTCCAAGTTTGATGTATATTTTACTTCTGACGGGTGGATGGACTGTGAACTTTATCAATATTTAAATGGAATATGATTATTCTTCCTTTGTGTCGTGTGTTCGCGGTTCGATAGGCAAGCACATGGTCCGACAAAATGATGTCGTTAGCCGGGTGTGTTCAACCCGAATGTAAAAAGTCTGTGACGATGGATGGGGCGGAGGAATTTAAAATAATCAACGGCCCAGAAAGCGAAAACAGCAAAGTGTGTGGTACACATGAGGCATATTTAGAACACGAAAGACAAATATGGCAGACCACCGTGAAAGAGATTGGAGCCTCATCACGTAACAGTCCAAAGAAAGCCAAGGAGAGAAATTCTAACTACTGTTTTAGGAACGAACTAAAAATAGCCACATGGAATGTTAGAACCTTATACCAACAAGGAAAATGTTGAAAATCTTATGATAGAAGCAGAGACATTAAACACAGATGTTTTAGGCATATCAGAAACAAGATGGAAAGAAAGTGGATACATACAAGACGATAAATATACATTTATATACTCAGGCAACAATACAGAACACCAAAGAGGGGTAGCCATACTAATAAAACGAGAACTACAAAAATATATAAATACTCAAGTGACATGGGAACCGCGATAGCTCAGTGGTTAGTGAACTGGACTACCACGGACAAGGGGTAGGGTTCGATCCCAACCGACGGCTTCCGGGTTCACCCAGCCTTAAATGGGTACCGGATTTTTTCTGGGAAACTAAAGCAACACGGGCATAATACTGACCACATTACCCCAAAAATCATGTGCTGAAGGTCTGTAAAATATCTATCTATCTATCTATTGACCTTTCGAGCCGTAACCGGCCCATAGGGCGTAGACCAAGATACACCTTCTCCTATATGAATTTTTGTTCTAGCAGTTTTCTTTTAAAGATATTTTATCAAATCTCGCCATCTGTCTCTGTTCTGTGCAAGCAGTTCTATCTCATTGAGGGAGCCGATTCCTGCTGCTCTTGCCTCTCTCATCAATGTTCTTCTCAGTGTCTCCCTGGGTCTTCCTCTTTTTCTTTTACCTGTTGTTTCCCATATGAGGGCTTGCTTTGCTATTCGATTATTATCTCTTCTCATCAGATGTCCAACGTATGACCATCGTCTTTTCTTTATTACTGAAGATATTAGTGGTTGATTGGCGATTTCTCTAATTTCCTCGTTTGTTTTGAATTCGTTCCATTCTATACCAAGTATTTTCCTTAGACATTTATTTTCGAATGCGTTCAACTTTGTTTCTATATCTCTTGTTGTTTTCCAGCTTTCACACGCATACGTAAGGGTTGATAGTACATTTGATTTGAATAGCCTAAGTTTTGTGTTTGTGCTAATGAGTTTTGATTTCCACAACTTTTCAAGGCTTCTGAAAGACATTGCTGCTTTAGCCAGTCTGATTCTAATTTCTTTGCTCGTATCCCCTTCTCGATCAATGTGACTTCCAAGATAGATAAAGTGATCGATCTCTTCTACTGGTTTGTTTTCCATGTATATTTTGTCACTTGTTGGAATTAAACTTTTCATGACTTTAGTCTTTTCATGATTGACCTCAAGCCCAATTTTGCTGGCTATTGATGATAGTTCATTTGTGTTTTCCTGCATCGTTTTTATCTGACTGCTGATGAGAACTATGTCATCAGCAAAGTCGAGGTCCTCCAAATGGTCTCCTTGTATCCATTCGATGCCTTTATTACCCGTGCAGCATTTCTTCATTATGAAGTCCATAACAATTCCAAATAACAAGGGCGATAAAATACATCCTTGTTTAACCCCAGTTTCTATTGGGAAACATTCGCTCAGTCCTTCCTCTGTTCGAACTGCACATGTGTAACCATCATACATGTCTTTGATAATATTTATGATTTTTGATGGTAAGCCATATTGCTTCAGAATTTTCCACAAAGAATCTCTATGAATACTATCAAATGCTTTTTTGAAGTCGATGAAGTTAAGTACAAAAGGTTTTTGCTTTTCAATGTGTTCCTCCAATATAAGTCGTAGAGTGAAAATGTGGTCAAGACAGCTTCTCCCTTTTCTAAACCCAGCCTGTTCTTCACGCATTACTGTATCTATTGAATCCTTTATTCTATTTAGGATGATTTTACAGAATAACTTTGAGGCAACTGACAAAAGTGTCACGCCTCTCCAGTTGTTACAATCTCTAAGATTGCCCTTTTTTGGGATCTTAACAATGATTCC
Organism: Megaustenia siamemsis; assembly: GCA_032433765.1. NCBI lineage: Eukaryota > Metazoa > Mollusca > Gastropoda > Stylommatophora > Ariophantidae > Megaustenia > Megaustenia siamemsis. Next base: position 33,666,971 of record JAVIAB010000041.1, on the reverse strand, counting down.
TTTTTTCCATTTATGAGGCGTCTTCTCTGTTTTCCAAATGATGTTGAACATTTTTTGGAGATGTATTAAATTATGGCTATCAATTGCCTTGAGGATCTCAGCTGTTAGCTTATCCTCTCCAGCAGCCTTGTTATTGGTCATTAGCTTTAAGGTGGTGTCTATTTCACTCAAGGTGAAGTCATCTAAATTTTGTAAAAAAAAAAAAAAAAAAAAAAAAAAAAATATAGGGTATATATATATATAAATATATATATATATATAAATATATATAAATATAAATATTCGGACCCCAGTGTCAGTACTTGGATTTTATTTACAAATATGCCCAAAAATCTGAACCTACTTTCCTGTTGATAACAACGACACCTCATGTAATCCGGACACAGATTCTACATCAGTTGAGGCAACTCTCAATCAGTCTTTGCTGTGCTCCTGGTTTAGGATTTATGTGAATGACTTAAAATATCCGGACAGTTTCACGGTAAAACTGAATGGTTCTGCCTCATGTAACAATGTATCAAGGTTTGTAGTTAGTCCGCACGAGATTGATGTCTTCTGCTCTGGGGCTGGTCTGATCAACAAGTTACGGATTGAAAGGGCGATAGTTGCAAATATCTGCTCCATCTACATTGGCGGGTGTCGGAAAGTGGCTCTCAAACAGATCACAAACCAGACCGACACATTTGATGCTTGTTATACAGGAGACGGATGTGGACCAGAGGCCGCAGTTAATAGCAAAACAAAGACCAATCTCTATGACAATGACTGCACACACACACACAATGGAGAAGTGGAACCAATTCTGTTTACTGGTATCTGAACTTTGCAACGCCCCAGAAGACTCACACCATTCGAATCTATCATCGAGCTAGCACTATGATTTGGGTAAAGAATGCCACTCTAAAGGCTCTCTCTGACAGTGGCGGAGTAGTGTTCCAGTATAATGATATATCATACCCTAATTTATCTGTGAACACTATTGTAGTCAAAACACAAACACCAATGGCACACATTAAGATTGAGTTCTCACCAACCATTTTGCAGGCTGACAGTGCACTGACGGTATGTGAGGTGCAAACATTTACAGACACCTATTGTCTGGACGAGCATTCTTGGTCGTTTTGGACAATGTGTAGTGGGTGTAGTAAAGGCTGCAATGTCATCATCGGTACTTGTCATGGCAAATGTTCACATGGGATCTATGGACACGACTGTTCCAGGTCTTGTCTCAGTGTCTGTCCTTTATTTGAGGAAAAATCTGGAAAATGCCTACAATGTAAACATCTTGGCTATACCTGTAATGACACTTGTCCCGATGGTAATTTTGGGCTACAGTGCAAACAGATGTGTTCTGATGGCTGTGATATCATATGTACTCTCAAATGTCCGGACAACTGTTTCAACGACACCTGTGAACAGTCAATCGTGAATCTGTACATGCAAGAGAACGTTCTATGGGTCAGACTGCACTCTCAAATCTCCGGACAACTGTTTAACGAAACCTGTGATTCCCACGTTCAGAAGAGTCTGCCGACTACAACAAGCCCAAGCATATGGGCACTTTAATGTGTTTCTGTGCTACACATGGTTCATTTCTTGGTGTTTTTTAGTGAAGCCATGGCTCATATCTTAGCTTGTGTGTGCTGGCCATGGCTCATATCTTGGTGTGTGTCATGTTAGTCATGTTAGTCATATCTCATATCTTGGTGTGTCTGTGTTAATCATGTCTCATATCTTTATGTGTGTCTGTGTTTAGTCATATCTCATATCTTAGTGTGAACCAGTGTTAGTCATATGTCATATCTTTGTGTGTGCATGTCTGGGTTAGTGATATCTCATATCTTTGTGTGCATGTTTATGTTAGTCATATCTCATATCTTTGTGTGTGCATGTCTATGTCAGTTATATCTCATATCTTTATGTGCATGTTTATGTTAGTCATGTGTCATATATCTTGATGTGTGTCAGTGTTAGTCATGCCTCGTATCGCTGTGTGCATGTCTGTGTTAGTCACATCTCACATCTTTGTGTGTGCATGTCTGTGTTAGTCACATCTCACATCTTTGTGTGTGCATGTCTGTGTTAGTCACATCTCATATCTTTGTGTGTGCATGTCTGTGTTAGTCACATCTCACATCTTTGTGTGTGCATGTCTGTGTTAGTCACATCTCACATCTTTGTGCATGCGTGTCTGTGTTAGTCACATCTCACATCTTTGTGTGTGCATGTCTGTGTTAGTCACCTCTAGTGACTCGGGCAGATGGTGCTCGTAAACCTGGGAGGGCCGACCATCTAAGGGCAGAATCCCCCTACAGAAAAGACAATCTGCTGCCTTGCAGGAAGATTGGGGACAATCAAAGGCTAGGGAAAGCAAACCCGAATAAAATGCTGGCTGAAATCGGATGCACTGGGCCACTGGCGCAGAACACAGTGCAACGTTTTTAACGGGTGTTCAATCAGAGTGGATCTGGCAGACTCTAATTGTGATGTTCTGTCTGTGGGGGCGATCAACACACTTAGCCTGACAGCTGACTTCATGTGGGAGTCTGGAATCCTTATTCTGATTGAGTCCTGATCGCAGAGAGTGAGAGAGAGAAATATAAGGTCACTAACACCATATTTCCCTATACGCCACTTTGCGTGCCGGGGGTACTTTACTTTTTACTTTTACAAGTGACATACAATGATAGGATTATATTAATAAAAATGAAGGCAAAGCCATTTGACATAGCAATAATACAGACATACGCGCCTACTCAAGACTATACAGATGAACAAATAGAAGCATACTATGAAGATCTAAATACAGTTATGAAGCAAGTGAAATCTTCAGACATCTTGATTGTAATGGGTGACATGAACGCAAAAGTGGGAAAAGGCAGATATAAGACCATTATAGGAAATCATGGGTTAGGAAAAGGAAATGACAGAGGAGAAAAATTAATTCAAATTTGTGAAGAAAACAGGCTAATAATATGTAACACCAACTTTGAGCAAGAGAAAAGGAAATTATACACATGGAAAAGCCCTGGAGATGGAAAGAGGAATCAAATAGATTATATAATGATAAAAGAAAGATTCCAGAACAGTGTCAAGAAAGCCAAAACCTATCCAGGAGCAGATATTAATTCAGATCACAATCCTGTAATGATTAAAATAAAAATCAAATTAAAGAGAAATAAACAAAATACTAATTCTGCAACAGCAATAGATACAACAGCTTTAAGTCAGAAAGATGTGAAAGAAACTTATACTATACAAGTAAAGAACACATATCAGAGGCTGCTAGAAGAAGGGATTGAGCAGTACAGAAGAGAAAATCCTGAAGAAAAAGTCACAACCAAATGGCAATGCATAAAAAACAGCATACAAGAATCCTGCATCACCTTACCCAAAAAGGAAAGTAACAAAAAACAAAAATGGACAACTGACAACATTTTAGAAAAAATAGAAGAGAGAAGACAAGCGAAAAACACTGCCAAATACAAGGAAATTGATAATGAAATACCAAAAATGTGCAAAAAGGCAAAAGAAGACTGGCTCAACCAAAGATGTCTAGAAATTGAAACTATGGAAAGTAAACAAAATTCAAGAGGAATGCACACAGAAAAAAAAAAGAATGACTAATAAAGACAAAAAAGCAGCAGGAAACGGATGTATTGCAAACAAAGAGGGAAGAATGCTAACAGATAACAAAGATATAATCGAAAGATGGCAGGAATACGTAACAGAATTATTTCATGACAAAAGAGACAAAAAACCATTCATAAAATGTACATCCAGCTATAAAATCCTGAAATCTGAAATAGAAAAAGCTAAAAAAAACAATGAAAAAGGGAAAAGCAGCAGGACCTGACAATATACAGATAGAGATGATACAGGCACCAGTAGATTTTGGCATTGAAGTGATCACAGACATATGCAATGACATATACCGCACAGGATACATAGAAAATGAACTAAAAACATCAACTTTTATAGCATTGCCTAAAAAGGTGCAGTTGAATGCAGCGATTTTAGAACAATAAGCCTAATGAGCCAGGTAACAAAAATTTTACTAAAAGTTTTACAAGGAAGGATTCAGAATAAAATTAATAATGAACTAGATGAGCAGCAATGCGGATTCAAGAAAAACAGTGGGGCAAAAGAAGCCATATTCAGCATGAGGACATTGATTGAAAAGTACATAGATGTAAACAAACCAATATATGCCTTCTTCATAGACTACACCAAAGCATTTGATAGAATACACCATGAGCAACTTATAGACTGCCTAAAAGATATAAATCTGGATGACACAGACATACGACTAATATGTAATTTGTATTGGGAGCAAACAGCAATAATAAAATATAACAAGGAGAACTCTACACCCATTGATATAAAAAGAGGAGTAAGACAAGGATGCATCCTATCACCAAGCTTGTTCAATTTATACACTGAGCAAATCTTTAAAAACATCAATGAGATGCCAGGCCTTAACATTAATGGGAAGATAATCAATAACCTAAGATATGCTGATGATACTGTTCTACTAGCAGAAAATCCTAAAGATCTACAACAATTACTTAATGTAATAAACATGACAAGCAAAAAATATGGACTAGATATGAATATAAAAAAGACCAAAACTATGATCATAAACAAAGAAAATTCTCAAGACCTACAATTAAATATCAAAGTTGAAGGAATACATCTAGAGACAGTCCAGAGCTACAACTACCTGGGACATACTATAACCAATGATGGAAAGTGTAAAATTGAAATAAACAAAAGAATAGGAATGACAAAAAGTAATTTCAATGCCATGAAAAATATACTAACATCAAAACAAATAACACCAGTGCTGAAACTAAGAATAGCAAAATGTTACATCTTCTCAATATTCCTGTATGGTGCAGAAACATGGACATTAGACCAGAAAACAGAACAGAAAATTGAAGCCTTCGAAATGTGGATTTATAGAAGAATAAGTAGAATTGGATGGAAAGAAAAGAAAACAAATGAAGAAGTCTTAAAACTACTAAAAATGAAAAGAGAACTTCTGAACACAATTAGAACAAGACAAATGCGATTCTTGGGCCATGTTAAAAGACACAACAGCCTACTGAAAGTAATCCTGGAGGGGAAAATACAAGGTAAAAGAGGCAGAGGCAGACCAAGACTAACATGGACGAGTAACATCAAAAGATGGACAAGTCAGCCTATGGTAATCTGCACCATCAAAGCAAGAGACAGAGTGGAATGGCGCTCCATGGTAGCCAACCTTTGATGCGGAGAGGGCACTCAATGATGATGATGATTAACTTTAAATGCCTTTATTATTAACTTTAAATGTCTTCATTATTAACATTAAATGTCTTCATTATTAACTTTCACCATCATCAGCGCGTTACCTTTCTCTTACCCAAACCGATACAAAAGACAAAGCTAAATCATCCTTTTCATTTTGTAGAGTTGTCATAAGATTGCTATCGCCTCACAGCCATCTATAGTTTTACTCGTCCTCCCCGATATCTGTATCGGGGGTGACGGGTTTACTAAGGTCTGCTGGTTGAGGGAAATCCAGGAGTCACTTAAAGTTTGTGACGTCTTCAGCTACTGACGTAATTCTACCCACAACCGCCCCTGCTCGCAAAGTTAAAAACAAAAACAATAGAATAATTACATTTTGTCCACTGGCATTACTGCTCTAGATGATAATTGTGTACCGCTGGCATTACTGCTCTAGATGATGGTTGTGTACCGCTGGCATTAACGCTCTAGATGATGGTTGTGTACCGCTGGCATTACTGCTCTAGATGATGGTTGTGTACCGCTGGCATTACTGCTCTAGATGATGGTTGTGTACCACTGGCATTACTGCTCTAGATGATGGTTGTGTACCGCTGGCATTACTGCTCTAGATGATGGTTGTGTACTGCTGTCAATAATGCTCTAGGTGATGGTTGTGAACCACTAGCATTACTGCTCTAGATGATGGTTGTGTACCACTGGCATTACTGCTCAAGATGATGGTTGTGTACCGCTGTCATTACTGCTCTAGATGATGGTTGTGTACCGCTGTCATTACTGCTCTAGATGATGGTTATATACCGCTGTCATTGCTGCTCTAGGTGATGGGCGTGTACTGCTGTCATTACTGTTTTACTACTCTCAACTTACTAAATGAGAGTCTCAGTCTTGAAGCGTTCCGCTTCTTTGCGAGAGATCGTTTCTTGTCTCTGGTTGACTTAGCCTTTACCACCTCTGGCAAATATATCCTTCAGATGTGTGAGTCGTTTGCTCCAACTGAGGTTCCTTTGGGCACTCGACCCTTCTGGGTTCGGGCGAACGCCCTCTCAGCGTTACCTGACCCAGCTCTCTCTCTGGTTCTCTGTGTTAAGTGTCGTGTTTCTCTCAGTCATGTGTTTAAGTATCTTCTTTTCCCGCGCTTTTGTTGGTGACGTCTGGTGACCTAGTGTCTGGCCTATATCTATAATAATTCACACACTTACTCGCGACCTTGACATATGATGCATTTTTAACCATTCTTCACTGGTCCCTCAGCAACCATATAAAATACATTGCTCTGACCTTGACTTTAATAATGTCCCAGTCCCCATCTACGCACTAAGTTTCTCGTTATTGTTTTCCTTATCAATCTGAGGTGGTGTTATTCTTATCCATCAGTGGTGTTTTTCTTCTCCATCAGAGGTGTTATTCTACTTATCTATCAGAGATGTTATTCTACTTATCCATCAGAGGTGTTATTCTACTTATCCATCAGATGTGTTATTCTACTTATCCATCAGATGTGTTATTCTACTTATCCATCAGATGTGTTATTATACTTATCCAGGAGTGGAATGGCGCTCCATGGTAGCCAACCTTCGATGCGGAGAGGGCACTCAATGACGATGACATCTTCATCAAACTTCTAACTTTATCATCATGTACATCTTCATCAAACTTCGAACTTTATCATCATGTACATCTTCATCAAACTTTCAACTTTATCATCATGCACATTTTCATCAAACTTACAACTTTATTATCATATACATCTTCATCAAACTTCTAACTTTATTATCATATACATCTTCCTTCATCAAACTTCCAACTTTATCATCATGTACATCTTCATCAAACTTCCAACTTTATTATCATATACATCTTCCTTCATCAAACTCCCAACTTTATCATCATGTACATCTTCATCAAACTTCCAACTTTATCATCATGTACATCTTCATCAAACTTCCAACTTTATTATCATATACATCTTCCTTCATCAAACTTCCAACTTTATCATCATGTACATCTTCATCAAACTTCCAACTTTATTATCATATACATCTTCCTTCATCAAACTTCCAACTTTATTATCATGTACATCTTCATCAAACTTCCAACTTTACTATCATGTACATCTTCATCAAACTTCCAACTTTATTATCATGTACATCTTCATCAAACTTCCAACTTTATTATCATGTACATCTTCATCAAACTTCTAACTTTATCATCATGTACATCTTCATCAAACTTCCAACTTTATCATTCTATACTATTCTATTCCATTCATGAAATCTTGTTTCATTGCAGTCTCCACTGCCCATCTCAGCATTTCTCAAAGTGTATGAAGACTGATTGTTCCTGTAGTAAAGTGTTGATATATTATTGTTTGCATTTTCATTAACACTTCCAAATTTAATTTTTAATTTTCTACATCTTGATCAGCACTTCAACTCTGTTTTCTCTTATATCTCTATGAACTTTTCAACTTGTTATCATCAACATCTTTGTCAACCCTACAACCTCTTGTGGAGCACAAACCTCTTCCTTTTGTTTCTGCCTTTCAAACTATCTCCTTCTTCACTAAGATCCGCTTATATCTGTTGCCAATTTTTTCATCCTCATCATCATTGAGTGCCGTCTCCGTAACGAAGGTTGGCTACCATGGAGCGCCATTCTGCTCTATTTCTTGCTTTGATGGTGCAGGTTGTCATCGGTTGATTTGTCCATCTTTTGATGTTACTCGTCCATGTTAATCTTGGTCTGCCTCTGCCTCTTTTACCTTGTATTTTCCCCTCCAGGATTACTTTCAGTAGGCTGTTGTCTTTTAACATGGCCCAAGAATCGCATTTGTCTTGTTCTAATTGTGTTCAGAAGTTCTCTTTTCATTTTTAGTTGTTTTAAGACTTCGTCGTTTGTTTTCTTTTCCTTCCATCCAATTCTACCTATTCTTCTATAAATCCACATTTCGAAGGCTTCAATTCTCTGTTCTGTTTTCTTGTCTAATGTCCATGTTTCAGCACCATATAGGAATATTGAGAAGATGTAACATTTTGCTATTCTTAGTTTTAGCTTTGTTGTTATTTCCATGGCTTCCTCTGGACTAGTACGTGATGAGGCTCCAATCTCTTTCACGGTGGTCAGCCATGTTCGTCTTTCGTGTTCTGAACATGCCTCTTGTGTACCACACACTTTGCTGTTTTCGCTTTCTGGGCCGTTGATCATTCTTGATTCCTCCGCCTCCATCCACCGTCACAGACTTTTCACATAAGGGTTGAACATACCCGGTTTGCCGGCGACATTTTGTCGAACCATGTGCTTGCCTATCGAACCGCGAACACACGACACAAAGAAGAATAAATCATATTCCACTTAAATATCGGTAATCACAGTCCATCCACACGTCAGAAGTAAAACATACACCAAACGGGAGAATAGCAACACATAATTTCGCAACTAGGCTGTCGCGTAAATCATTTAAATATATCAGCAATTGCCGAATTATAAAATCGACTACACGAAGCCGCCATCCTAGTTAACTTTTTAATTATGCCGTCATCTAAAACTTTATCAGCGCTTCAAACGTTGCTTCATCTACATCATTATCAGCACTTAAACACATGTGATTTCAGCACTTCATTCTGAATATCAGGTTGCATTTCTTCTGTTTCTACCCACTCAATCAGACCAGACCGATTAGTCTGTTTATTTGGGTATTATGAAGATGTGGAGTAGGATCTGGATAGTTTTGGTTCACTAACCCTGGTGCAAGCAGTCAGCTATAGGTCTCTGACAGTTTTCAGCCCTGTTGCTACTGAGCATCTTCACTTCAATTTTTCATTTAAATGTGTTGCATTGCTCTTTCCTTCCAGTTCAGAGCATCAATCTCAGCACACATTTGTTCAAGACAACTTCCTTAGTCTTTGCTCTTTCCTCACCTTCATGCATGACAGCAACAGTTTGTAGTCAGAGTTCTATAATGTTATTTTATGTTGTTATTTTAGGTTCATTACCACTGCACTGCAAATACGTCCATAGGTGCTCTGGTTGAAAAAAAAAATGAATCTTGATCTCTGATCCTTCCTGCACAATAAGATGTCGCATAAGACGTGTAGTGTTTTTCACCACCTATCTCTATTCTGGGCAAGATGTTCAATCTTATCTAATGAGTCTATCTATGCCTGTCAACTTTGCTTCTCTTATAGGTATTCTTTTCAGTGTCTCTCTGGGTCTTCCTCTTATTCTGTATCCTGATGTTTCCCATAGAAGAGCCTATTTTAGAATTTGCTTGTTGTCTCTTCTCATCACATGCCTGATATCTCCATCTTCTCTTCCTAATTGTAGATGAGATTTTTGGTTGCATAGCCATTTCTCTTATCTCAATATTAGTCTTGAATTCATTCCATCGCACACAGAGTATTCTACTAAGGCAGTCTTCAAAAGCATTAAATTTTCTCTCAATCTCTTTTGTTCTTTTCCAGCTTTCATATACATAAGCAAGTAGTGGGATGTAACGTACACTCTTACAAGATATGGTGACAGCTTTACAAAAAAAGGAACACAATAAAATATAGACATTTTGGACTATACACAGCCCTTCTCAGAAAATTAGAACAACACAAATGAACAATGAAATAAAGATAAGCTACACAGTGATCAGAATCCCTAATAGTCCTTTTGAAATCAGAGAAGGATTCACTTGTACATCATGCAACATTATTTAAGCCATCATACTTAAGCGATGTAAGATGGCCTACATAGGCGAATCAGGATGCTGTCTCAAGAAAGACACTGGGAACATCTGTATGACATCACTCAAGATGCAGGCACCCCAATAGCATCTCACTTCAGCGCTAAGGGTCATCAGGGTACGGCAGATGTCCAAGTTACTGGCCTGTTGTCATGTTCTTCTGACAACCACAGTCGATTCACTTTAGAGGATCATCTGATCGCGTGTATGGATTGCCTCACCCCATGGGGCATCAATGTATCCCTTTCTCACAGGTAATCTATTATCCCTCTCTCTTCCCCCACTCCCTTCCATTTCCACCTCCACCTTTCTCTCCTTACTTCCCTCCCCTGATTCTGTATTAGCCCCTCACACCCTGACGTGATCTCCCTAGGCGATATTCAGGGTCTATATTACATGTCTGTAAATATGTTGGCACACTTCCACAGGAATCATGATCCCTCTTTACCAACTTATATTTATAATTAGAGCAGCATTGCTATTGTTTGCCTGTTCTCCACTACATTTATTACCCTTATCAATACATATTCTGCCACTTTATATTCCATTTCTACCTTACTCTCTCCTTTCCTCTGAATCCCCACCACCCTGAACTGCCAATCTTCTATTATCCCCTATAATGCCTCATTTATCGCCATGTGATCTGAGTAACGTTGGGCTTTGTTTGCTCATTTTCACTCCATATAGACACTTTCCTATCTCTAGTGATTATCCGTGTCATGCTTGATTCATTCTACTAGCCTGAAATCTTGTCCGACTTTCTTGTTTAATCACATGACTGATATCCCTCCCCCCCCCACTTCTTCCTCCCCTTCTAAGTCCATTTGTTTCCTTATCTCTTATCACTCTCTTTATTTCTCCTTGATTTACCTACCCACTCATCCTAGATGTAGTAGAGTTTATCTTTATTTTGTTTGTGTTCTCATTTTCTGTGGAAGCCGCATGTAGGCTGAAACGTCACTATTTTGTTGTGTTCCTTTTTTGCAGAGCAGTCACCATACCTTGTAGGTGTGTACTTTACACTCCACAACTTGCTCTTGCTACCAGCTTTACCGCAGCACTGCAATTATTTGACTTTTCCCCCCTTTCATATGCATAGGTAAGTAGAATAGTTCAGGAAAATTAGCATTCCATAAAATGAGAAACATTTTATGAAACAAATCTCCAATATAAAAGAAAACAAGAATTATTCAGCTTTATATCAGCTACTGTATTCTACTATATCCATGGAATCAATTTCATTGCAGTCAGGAATTCACTATATCCACTCCATTACTTGTCACAGCACATTCCAAAATGCATCCTACTCGACTGCGCAGGTGACGATTCCAAATCAGTCAACCATCTGTTCATAAAATAAAAGGAACGTTGTCTAGTCTAATGGAAAAAAACAAACATATAAACAAACATCATACCATTTTTGATCAATATGATGGCAGTGGTTATTCCCACAGCAAGTGCCAAAAACAGGACCACAACCACAACAATAAGAATTATGCATCCGGTTCCCAGATTTCTTTTGCTCCAGCCCTTACTATGGGATGCTGCTGTTCCTGGTGTTGGGGGAACTTCCAATTTAGGAACTTCTTTTTCATCTGTAAAAACATTATCATCAATGTCTGGAACTGTGTAGATTTGGTGATGATCATTTCCATTGGGAGAAGTAGGAGTGCGTGGCTCGATGGAGGAGAAACGCTGGAATGTAAATAGTATATTATTGTTGTCAAGCAATTGTCTATGAAACCTAGTTCTGGAATATTAAGATATTATATATATGTATATATGTGTAGAAGTTTGTACAATAACCTTTCTCTTATTCTCCACCAGATAATCAAAATAAATGTGTATTGTTCATGCTCTATTCACTTTCCATTACTTCTAATGAAGACAATTTTGTTTTTTAAGGACTTTGAACAATCCAGAGTTTAAACAGCCACCTGGTAAAAATTAAATTCAATGTATGAGTCACCAATGTGGTGTGTTAGAACTTCTTTAAACCATCCTTGATACCATCCAAGTTAAGAAATTCTCTATGCTTGTGGGCAGAGCATAAGTAGGTGATGATATCCAACGGCAGATACAATTGCTTTTACTAAATGTGATATAGAAAGTATAAATTACAAATGTTGCCAGGAAAGTCATCTATGTGAAGACAAGTATTAATTATCTTGAACATCATCTGTATGATTAAAAGTAGCAGTTACAACCGTTATCTTGAACATAGGTTGTGTAGTCAAAGGTATGTTACAACCATTATCTTGAACATAGATTGTGTAATCAAAGGTATGTTACAACCATTATCTTGAACATAGATTGTGTAGTCAAAGGTATGTTACAACCATTGTCTTGAACATAGATTGTGTAGTCAAATGTATGTTGTAACAGTTATCTTGAACATAGATTGTGTATTCAAAGGTATGTTACAACCATTATCTTGAACATAGATTGTGTAGTCAAAGGTATGTTACAACCATTGTCTTGAACATAGATTGTGTAGCCAAAGATATGTTTCAACCATTGTCTTGAACATAGATTGTGTAGTCAAATGTATGTTGTAACAGTTATCTTGAACATAGATTGTGTATTCAAAGGTATGTTACAACCATTATCTTGAACATAGATTGTGTATTCAAAGGTATGTTACAACCATTATCTTGAACATAGATTGTGTATTCAAAGGTATGTTACAACCATTATCTTGAACATAGATTGTGTATTCAAAGGTATGTTATAACCGTTATCTTGAACATAGATTATGTAATCAAAGATATGTTATAACAGTTATCGTGAACATAGATTGTGTAGTCAAAAGAAATGTTATAACAGTTGTCTTGAACATAGATTGTGTAGTCAAAGATATGTTATAACAGTTATCTTGAACATTGATTGTGTAGTCAAAGATATGTTATAACAGTTATCGTGAACATATATTGTGTATTCAAAGGTATGTTACAACCATTATCTTGAACATATATTGTGTAGTCAAATGTATGTTATAACAGTTATCGTGAACATATATTGTGTAGTCAAATGTATGTTGTAACAGTTATCTTGAACATAGATTGTGTATTCAAAGGTATGTTACAACCATTGTCTTGAACATAGATTGTGTAGCCAAAGGTATGTTACAACCATTGTCTTGAACATATATTGTGTAGTCAACTGTATGTTATAACAGTTATCTTGAACATTATCTCTGTGATTAAAAGTAGCAGTTACAGCAGTATCTTTCATACAGATGACTTTCATTGGTGGCTGGTTATTGAAGCTGTAGTTTTAAGCTGCCGGATCAGTTACATATCAGGCAAAACCTGCTGGATAACAGTTTGATAATAGCCATAACCTGTTGGATCAGTTAGGTGTGAACCAGGATATGTTGGATTAATTACGTGTCAATCACAAGCTGTTGGATCAATTTTGTAATAGCCATAAGCTGTTTGATCAGACGAGCTTCATTCATAACCTGTTGGATCAGTTAAGTGTGAACCACAAGCGGTTGGATCAGTTAGGTGTGAACCACAAGCTATTGGATCAGTTATGTATGAACCACAAGCTGTTGGATTAGTTATGTATGAACCACAAGCTTTTGGATCAGTTAGGTGTGAACCACAAGCTGCTGGATCAGTTAGGTGTGAACCACAAGCTGTTGGATCATTTAGGTGTGAACCACAAGCTGCTGGATCAGTTAGGTGTGAACCACAAGCTGCTGGATCAGTTAGGTGTGAACCACAAGCTGCTGGATCAGTTAGGTGTGAACCACAAGCTGCTGGATCAGTTAGGTGTGAACCACAAGCTGTTGGATCATTTAGGTGTGAACCACAAGCTGCTGGATCAGTTAGGTTTGAACCACAAGCTGTTGGATCAGTTAGGCGTGAACCACAAGCTTTTGGATCAGTTAGGTGTGAACCACAAGCTGTTGGATCAGTTAGGTGTGAACCACAAGCTGTTGGATTAGTTATGTATGAACCACAAGCTTTTGGATCAGTTAGGTGTGAACCACAAGCTGCTGGATCAGTTAGGTGTGAACCACAAGCTGTTGGATCAGTTAGGTGTGAATCACAAGCTGTTGGATCAGTTAGGTGTGAACCATAAGCTGTTGGATCAGTTAGGTGTGAACCACAAGCTGTTGGATCAGTTATCAACCAACCACACAAAAATCTGTGAGGAAAAAGACAGCAGTTATAACTACTAGTATGAGTGCATTATCTTTGTGGTTATAGCACAGTCTGGACCTTAGCCTTCTATAGCTTTATAAAGGCCTATGGGCTGACAGGAAATCCCCAGAAAACACCCACAATTAGCGCGATGTTATGAGCTTAGCAAGCAAGTGTGGTTATGGCTAGAGTGACGTCAGTCGTCTATAGCTCTTATAGCTGATAACGTCACGCTAATTGGAGGGTTTCCGACTATTTTCTGCTTGTGGGCCTTTGGAAATCTTTAGAAGCTATATCGTGGCACAATCATGAGAGCACAATCATTGTAAGCTGTCGTAACGTACAGTTGTATTAGAAGCTATATCGTGGCTATTCCATGAGAGCACAATCACTGTAAGCTGTCGTAACGTACAGTTGTATTCCTGCAAGTACAGTACTGTCTTTTTAATTTAGGATGGCATCATTTGGCTAAAAAAATTATACATGGAACTAGTGAAAATATAACTAGGGAGTTTTGTTTTTCATTTCGCTTCCTCTTATATGCCATTGGGTGTCGAGGTTGACACAAAGCTCTAATTCTTGCCCTTCTGGCTTAACCATTGTCAATTGATGTAGCCTTCTTGGATTCTGTCAGTTCATCTTGCTCTGGGCGGGCCCACCACGGATTTTCCATCTCTCCTTTTAATATAAGTTTTGTAAAAACTATACTGTAGCAACAATACAATAGCTGGTGTTCTTCTTTTGATAGCACATGTACAATACAGACATTCTCATGTAGGTAGCACATGTACAATACAGACATTCTCATGTAGGTAGCACATATACAGTACAGACATTCTCAGGTAGGTAGCACATTTACAGTACAGACATTCTCATGTAGGTAGCACATGTACAATACAGACATTCTCATGTAGGTAGCACATGTACAATACAGACATTCTCAGGTAGGTAGCACATGTACAATACAGACATTCTCATGTAGGTAGCACATGTACAATACAGACATTCTCAGGTAGGTAGCACATGTACAGTACAGACATTCTCATGTAGGTAGCACATGTACAGTACAGACATTCTCAGGTAGGTAGCACATGTACAATACAGACATTCTCATGTAGGTAGCACATGTACAGTACAGACATTCTCAGGTAGGTAGCACATGTACAATACAGACATTCTCAGGTAGGTAGCACATGTACAATACAGACATTCTCAGGTAGGTAGCACATGTACAGTACATACATTCTCATGTAGGTAGCACATGTACAATACAGACATTCTCATGTAGGTAGCACATGTACAATACAGACATTCTCATGTAGGTAGCACATGTACAATACAGACATTCTCATGTAGGTAGCACATGTACAATACAGACATTCTCAGGTAGGTAGCACATGTACAATACAGACATTCTCATGTAGGTAGCACATGTACAATACAGACATTCTCATGTAGGTAGCACATGTACAATACAGACATTCTCAGGTAGGTAGCACATGTACAGTACAGACATTCTCATGTAGGTAGCACATGTACAGTACATGAGTCGTCGTGTAGGTAGCACATGTACAGTACATGAGTTGTCAAGGAGGTAGCACATGTACAATACAGACATTCTCATGTAGGCAGCACATGTACAGTACAGACATTCTCAGGTAGGTAGCACATGTACAGCACAGACATTTTCATGTAGGTAGCACATGTACAGTACATGAGTCGTCATGTAGGTAGCACATGTACAGTACATGAGTTGTCAAGGAGGTAGCACATGTACAATACAAAAGTTCTCATGTGTTCTTAAGTACTGAGATCTAAACTGTAAAATGTGTCCAGGTAGCAAAAGTAGAGTACATGAATTACAATTAGCGCCTTTACAGAAGAGGTGTTCTTAGTTATACAGAACGTTCAACTTAAATGCCTGCAATCAAATGTGTGTCTGCCTTTGTGAGCTGAGAGAAGTCGTGTGTGTATATATATATATATATACACACACACACACATATATATATATATATATATATATATATATATATATATATATATATATATATATATATATATATATATATATATATATATATGTATATATTTTGTTAGCGCCTAAGAGAAGTAGGGAGCCGCGATAGCTCAGTGGTTAGTGAACTGGACTGCATCGGGTTCGATCCCAACCGACTGCTTCCGGTTCACCCATCCTTTAATGGGTACCAGATTTTTTTCTGGGAAAGTAAAGCGGCACGGGTGTAATACCGACCACATTACCCCAAAATCATGTGCCGAAGGTCTGTAAAATTTATGGTCACTAACACCATATTCCCTATACGCCACTTGGCGTGACGTGGGGTACTTTTTTTATATTTTTAACCTAACAGAAGTCTCGTGTGTGTGTGTGTATATATATATATATATATAGTTAGGACCTAGGAAAAGTCTCTCTCGCGCGTGCGTGTATGTGTGTGTAAAAGACAAGTTAAGTATTATATTATTAGCAGGTCAAGTATTATGTTATTAGCACTCGAGACAGGTCAAGTATTATGTTATTAGCACTCGAGACAGGTCAAGTATTGTTATTAGCACTGGAGACAGGTCAAGTATTATGTTATTAGTACTCGAGACAGGTCAAGTATTATGTTATTAGCACTCGAGACAGGTAAAGTATTATGTTATTTGCACTCGAGACAGGTCAAGTATTATGTTATTAGCGCTCGAGACAAGTGAAGTGTATATGTGTTAGCGCCCGAGACAAGTCTAGTGTGTAAGTTGTTGGCGCCTGATCTCTAATATGTGCGCTGTTAGTGCCCGAAACAAATCAAGTATGTATGTTGTTAACGCTCGAAGCAAGTCAAGTATGTATGTTGTTAGCGTCTGATCTTTAGTACGTATGTTGTTAGCGC
Organism: Megaustenia siamemsis; assembly: GCA_032433765.1. Classification (NCBI taxonomy): domain Eukaryota; kingdom Metazoa; phylum Mollusca; class Gastropoda; order Stylommatophora; family Ariophantidae; genus Megaustenia; species Megaustenia siamemsis. Next base: position 33,649,896 of record JAVIAB010000041.1, on the reverse strand, counting down.
CACAGACAAGTCAAGTATGTATGTCTTTAGCGCTTGAAGCAAGTCAAGTATGTATGTCGTTAGCGCCAGAGACAAGGCAAGTTATTGTTACTGAGTTATTTGCGGGTCATCATCATTGCACTCCGAACATGTCCATAGGTGCTCAGATCCCCTCCTCAGCAATTCCCGCAGTGTCCAGCGACTGACGACTCCAGTTCTTTGTTGGTTGATAAGTCTTCTTACACGGCCACTAAGTTTCTCATTTCTGGCTGTGCCTATCTCAACTCTCATTTCCATCATCAAAGAAGTGACGTGGATCTATGTTTGTCGAAGTCCTGTGCTTCCCACATCTCGGAGGGCATTGATGATGTCCGCCCGATCCATTGGTTGCCCGTCCTCAACGACAGCACAGCTAGCCAACATGTCCGCTCTTTCATTTCCCCGTACTCCCGCATGTCCAGAGACATAGACAAAGGTGACCTTACGTATTTTGGATTTCTGCAACGACTCTACCCATTGCAAGCGTACAGAGCCCGCCTCCACTTTTTTTTAATCATGCTCATCGAATCACTCAGTATACATGCGTGGGTGTAGTCCTGTGACTCTAACCATTTGAATGCCTTGGTCATTGTCATCACCTCCATTGTCATGCTACTCGTGGTCATGACGTATGCACCACTGTCTTCTTTGACTATTCTGCCTGCCGAGCGCGCTGTAAATGCCCATGCACTTCTTTGGTGTCGTCTTACAGATCCGTCTGTAAAGTTGACTGCATCTTTCTCATCGGTGTTATCGCAGATGAGACCGTTGACCTCAGCATTAACCACGACCGGGTTCTGTTCCCTACTTTTCTTGTCGAGTGTGACAATACACGAGAAAGTCCCCTTGAATGACGTGCACCGGTATCCACTCCTCACCAACATTGAAATTGGTAAGCCCACAGACCTGTTTGATGACATCTTCTGCTCGGCCCACCCATGATTTGCCTCTTTTTAGCCTGGCACCTTTCCCTGTGCTGAGCACGTGGTGCAATGGATGCTCTGTATCTGTACTAATCTTCAGGTATGCTCGTGCTCTCCAGATCTTGATTCTGTCATCCATGGTTGGAAAGTCAAGAATATACCTCATTGCTACACAGTGAGTGTCCCTTGTACATCCCAAAGCAAGTTATGTCTGTCGTTAGCGCCTGAAGCAAGTCAGATATGTATGTCGTTAACGCCTGAAACAAGGCAAGTACGTATGTTGTTAGCGCCTGATGTCTAGTACGTATGTTTGTTAGCGCCTGATGTCTAGTATGTATGTTGTGAGCGCCTGAGACAAGGCAAGTATGTATGTTGTTAGCGTCTGAAACAAGGCAAGTACGTATGTTGTTAGCGCCTGAGACAAGGCAAGTATGTATGTTGTTAGCGCCTGATGTCTAGTATGTATGTTGTGAGCGCCTGAGACAAGGCAAATATGTATGTTGTTAGCGTCTGAAACAAGGCAAGTATGTATGTTGTTAGCGCCTGAAACAAGGCAAGTATGTATGTTGTTAGCGCCTGAGACAAGGCAAGTATGTATGTTGTTAGCGCCTGAGACAAGGCAAGCATGTATGTTGTTAGCGCCTGATGTCTAGTATGTATGTTGTTAGCGCCTGATGTCTAGTATGTATGTCGTTAACGCCTGAAACAAGGCAAGTATGTATGTTGTTAGCGCCTGATGTCTAGTACGTATGTTTGTTAGCGCCTGATGTCTAGTATGTATGTTGTGAGCGCCTGAGACAAGGCAAGTATGTATGTTGTTAGCGTCTGAAACAAGGCAAGTACGTATGTTGTTAGCGCCTGAGACAAGGCAAGTATGTATGTTGTTAGCGCCTGATGTCTAGTATGTATGTTGTGAGCGCCTGAGACAAGGCAAATATGTATGTTGTTAGCGTCTGAAACAAGGCAAGTATGTATGTTGTTAGCGCCTGAAACAAGGCAAGTATGTATGTTGTTAGCGCCTGAGACAAGGCAAGTATGTATGTTGTTAGCGCCTGAGACAAGGCAAGTATGTATGTTGTTAGCGCCTGATGTCTAGTATGTATGTTGTTAGCGCCTGATGTCTAGTATGTATGTTGTTAGCGCCCTAAACAAATCAAGTATGTATGTTGTTAGCGCCTGATGTCTAGTATGTATGTTGTTAGCGCCTGATGTCTAGTATGTATGTTGTTAGCGCCTGATGTCTAGTATGTATGCTGTTAGCGCCTGATGTCTAGTATGTATGTTGTTAGCGCCTGATGTCTAGTATGTATGTTGTTAGCGCCTGATGTCTAGTATGTATGTTGTTAGCGCCTGATGTCTAGTATGTATGTTGTTAGCGCCTGATGTCTAGTATGTATGTTGTTAGCGCCTGATGTCTAGTATGTATGTTGTTAGCGCCTGATGTCTAGTATGTATGTTGTTAGCGCCTGATGTCTAGTATGTATGTTGTTAGTTCCTGATGTCTAGTATGTATGTTGTTATCGCCTGATGTCTAGTATGTATGTTGTTAGCGCCTGAAAGAAGTCATGCATTTATGTTGTTAACGCCTGAAACAAGGCGCATGAGTACTGCGCCTCATGACCTGATAGTTTTCATTTAATAATTTATTATTAATACCACCAATCGAATCACTTAAACAGACAGTTGACTTCATAAGAGAGTCTGGAATCCTACTCTGATTGAGACTTGATCGCAGGGAGAGAGATAGAGAGAGAGAGAGAGAGAGAGAGAGAGAGATTAATACCATAATTTTTATTAATAATAATGATAACAACATTCAATATCTCAAAATAATGAACAGTAAAAAAAATCAACTTAATACTAGAAAAACAACTAAGTTTGAGGCAAAAAATTTTGAACTTTGGAGAAAGATAACTGTTAACAAGCATAGCTTTGAACAAGGATAACAACTGACCGTCTATGAGAATAACAACATCTCTGGTGGTTAAGGAAAACAATTGAACTTCTTCTAGAATAACACCTATGATGGATAAGTAGAATAACACATCTGATGGATAAGTAGAATAACACATCTGATGGATAAGTAGAATAACGCCTCTGATGGATAAATAGAATAACACCTCTGATAGATAAGTAGAATAACACCTCTGATGGAGAAGGAAAACAACTGAACGTCTACTAGAATAACACCACTGATGGATAAGAATAACACCACTGATGGATAAGAATAACACCACCTCAGATTGATAAGGAAAACAATAACGAGAAACTTAGTGCGTAGATGGGGACTGGGACATTATTAAAGTCAAGGTCAGAGCAATGTATTTTATATGGTTGCTGAGGGACCAGTGAAGAATGGTTAAAAATGCATCAAATGTCAAGGTCGCGAGTAAGTGTATGAATTATTATAGACATAGGCCAGACACTAGGTCACCAGACGTCACCAACAAAAGCGCGGGAAAAGAAGATACTTAAACACGTGACTGAGAGAAACACGATACTTAACACAGAGAACCAGAGAGAGAGCTGGGTCAGGTAACGCTGAGAGGACGTTCGCCCGAACCCAGAAGGGTCGAGTGCCCAAAGGAACCTCAGTTGGAGCAAACGACTCACACATTTGAAGGATATATTTGCCAGAGGTGGTAAAGGCTAAGTCAACCAGAGACAAGAAACGATCTCTCGCAAAGAAGCGGAACGCTTCAAGACTGAGACTCTCATTTAGTAAGTTGAGAGTAGTAAAACAGTAATGACAGCAGTACACGCCCATCACCTAGAGCAGCAATGACAGCGGTATATAACCATCATCTAGAGCAGTAATGACAGCGGTACACAACCATCATCTAGAGCAGTAATGACAGCGGAACACAACCATCATCTATAGCTCGTTTCAAATCATCTGCCCAACTTCAAAACGCTATTACTCTCTATCCGTTTGTTTAAAACTTTTGAAATTTTCCAAATGTTATTAGAATGCAAAAGACCCTTTAAATGTATATTTAACAAATATCTTGCAGCTGCAGTTTTCTTAATGCGGCGATATTTCTTTGATGTTTGTCAAAATTGTAAATTGTGAAGCCCTAAAGAATAGAAATTACCGTAGTTGCTGGTCTATGATTAATTTTCACTAGGTAAAGGCGTGACCGTAATGGGGAAATAACTGAATAAGACAAAACACCAGGAGAATTATTGTCTTCTCAGTTCGAGGACGGACGATAATAATATCAAGGTATACCTGTATGTCCAATTTTCATAGTTGTGTGGTCCTGAAAAGGACCGTTTGTTGAACTAATTTAAGGTAATATAGGGGCCAACATTGTGGGGGCTATATACTTTCATTCTGAATCAGACGAGTCTAAAAGATTAATAACTGTTTGGGGTTGAACATTCCACAAACCATCATTTTTCCAATATTCCTCTTCCTGTTTTAAGACGTGGTCTTCACATTTAGCCCAATAATCTTTGTCTATATTTAATAAAGCGAGATTAGCAAGAGTCTTTACATCGCATATTTTGAATGTTGTATTTTCATCTGCCACTTGTCCTTTTAATTTTGCCCAGATTAGTTCTATTGGATTTAAATGAGCATGGTAAGGTGGCAGCCTCAAACTTATATGACCGTGCTCTTGGATAATCTTATCTATTTGAAAAATCTTTGTCTTTTGTTTTTGCTTTATTAGAGATAGTAATTCAGGTTTTAAGTACATGTTATTAAATTGTATGTGCTCCTTTGTGAGCCATATCTTAATAGCATCTTTTGTACTGGATGACGTCGGGACTTTATCTTCAAGTGCAACAATGTTGTGGTACGCTGCATTGTCCATTATTAGGCAAGATGGTCGATCTAGTGATCGGAGAACATAATTTTCAATCCAATGTCTAAATATGTGACCATTCATCTCAGAGTGATAATCCTGATTGTCTATGGATTTTGAAAGAAAAATGAGCTCTGCATTCTGTATTAGTCCATGTTGTCGACTACCTGCATGAGCAATTATCAAGCGCTGTCCTTTGCTGCTAGGTATTAATCTCTTATTCTTTCCATCTGATGACTGCCATTCCCTTTGGTTAGTGTGGTGAGCATTGATCCATGTTTCATCCAAGTGCACAATATCATAACCTTGCTTGCGCACCTCTTTTACTTCACGTAAGTACTTGCTTCTCATGACTACTATATGTGGCTTCTCACAGATGATGTTTCGTCCATTGGAATACTTTCTGAATGTAAAGCCTGCAGCTCTCACATTCCTCCATAATGTAGACTTTGATATTTCAATACTGTTGTTCTTTTTCAGCGATACTTTTAATTTTCTTATTGTAACAGTTTCATTCATACCCAACATTTTGCGAATTTCACTTCTAATAAGTTCACTGTCGAAATTATCCAACATTTTTGCTCTTCCTTGTGATTTTGTATATTTTGAACATTGACGGTCACGTGCTTGAATCCAGCGATTAAATGACCGTTTAGATAAATCCAAAATGTGTCTTGTCCTATTCTCAGGGTTTTCTAAAGAATGAATTAATCTTCCTCGTTTAGCCTCTTTGCAAAAATAGTCATACATTTTTATTGCGATGTTTTGTAAACTGCAGAATTTCATTTTAAGACTCATGATAAATGTTATTGTTCCACGTCTACACCTATGAATGAACGGAAATGGAACACACAATTTGTCGTGTTTTTTACAAGTGTCTAATTGTGTCAAACAAACCACGGGGAAAGCGTGCAAATACGTCAATTCTAACGTGTATGGATTTGTACTCGCTATTTTTAGTTTAAAATACTGTAAACATTAAGTTTTGACTACATCAATGGGTCGTTATAAATTTATATAAATCAAATAAGCAACAATAATAACCAAATGTGTTTTTTTAATGAAATTAATTCCCTGTTGGGTTCTAATCATTATAACTTTACATGCAAATTTTGAAAAAAATTACAAAAAGAGGTTAAAAAGATATCGATTTTAAAAGTTGGGCACATGATTTGAAACGAGCTATAGAGCAGTAATGACAGCGGTGCACAGCCATCACCTACAGCAGCAATGACAGCGGTACACAACCATCATCTAGAGCAGTAATGACAGCAGTACACAACCATCATCTAGAGCAGTAATGACAGCAGTACACAACCATCATCTAGAGCAGTAATGACAGCAGTACACAACCATCATCAAGAGCAGTAATTACAGCAGTACACAACCATCATCTAGAGCAGTAATGCCAGCGTAACACAACCATCATCTAGAGCAGTAATGACAGCGGTGCACAGCCATCACATAGAGCAGTAGTGACAGCGGTACACAACCATCATCTAGAGCAGTAATGACAGCAGTACACAACCATCATCTAGAGCAGTAATGACAGCAGTACACAACCATCATCTAGAGCAGTAATGACAGCAGTACACAACCATCATCAAGAGCAGTAATTACAGCAGTACACAACCATTATCTAGAGCAGTAATGCCAGCGTAACACAACCATCATCTAGAGCAGTAATGACAGCGGTGCACAGCCATCACATAGAGCAGTAGTGACAGCGGTACACAACCATCATCTAGAGCAGTAATGACAGCAGTACACAACCATCATCTAGAGCAGTAATGCCAGTGGTACACAACCATCATCTAGAGCGGTAATGCCAACGGTACACAACCATCATCTAGAGCAGTAATGCCAGCGGTACACAATTATAATCTAGAGCAGTAATGACAGCGGTACACAACCATCATCTAGAGCAGTAATGCCAGCGGTACACAACCATCATCTAGAGCAGTAATGCCAGCGGTACACAACCATCATCTAGAGCAGTAATGCCAGCGGTACACAACCATCATCTAGAGCAGTAATGCCAGCGGTACACAACCATCATCTAGAGCGTTAATGCCAGCGGTACACAACCATCATCTAGAGCAGTAATGCCAGCGGTACACAACCATCATCTAGAGCAGTAATGCCAGTGGACAAAACGTAATTATTCTATTGTTTTTGTTTTTAACTTTGCGAGCAGGGGCGGTTGTGGTTAGAATTACGTCAGTAGCTGAAGACGTCACAAACTTTAAGTGACTCCTGGATTTCCCTCAACCAGCAGACCTTAGTAAACCCGTCACCCCCGATACAGATATCGGGGAGGACGAGTAAAACTATAGATGGCTGTGAGGCGATAGCAATCTTATGACAACTCTACAAAATGAAAAGGATGATTTAGCTTTGTCTTTTGTATCGGTTTGGGTAAGAGAAAGGTAACGTGCTGATGATGGTGAAAGTTAATAATGAAGACATTTAATGTTAATAATGAAGACATTTAATGTTAATAATAAAGGCATTTAAAGTTAATCATCATCATCATTGAGTGCCCTCTCCGCATCAAAGGTTGGCTACCATGGAGCGCCATTCCACTCTGTCTCTTGCTTTGATGGTGCAGATTGCCATAGGCTGACTTGTCCATCTTTTGGTGTTACTCGTCCATGTTAGTCTTTGTCTGCCTCTGCCTCTTTTACCTTGTATTTTCCCTTCTAATATTACTTTTATTAGACTGTTGTGTCTTTTAACGTGACCAAAAAATTTCATTTGTCTTGCTCTAATTGTGTTTAGTAGTTCTTTTTTCATTTTTAGTTGTTTTAAAACTTCTTCGTTTGTTTTCTTTTCTTTCCATCCAATTCTACCTATTCTTCTATAAATCCACATTTCAAAGGCTTCAATTTTCTGGTCTAATGTCCATGTTTCTGCACCATACAGGAATATTGAGAAGATGTAACATTTTGCCATTCTTAGTTTCAGCCCTGCTGATATTTGTTTTGTTGTTAGTATATTTTTCATGGCATTAAAATTACTTTTTGCCATACCTATTCTTTTGTTTATTTCAGTTTTACATTTTCCATCATTGGTTATAGCATGTCCCAGGTAGTTGCAGCTCTGGACTGTCTCTAGATGTATTCCTTCAACTTTGATATTTAATTGTAGGTCTTGAGAATTTTCTTTGTTTATGATCATAGTTTTGGTCTTTTTTTATATTCATATCTAGTCCATATTTTTGCTTGTCATGTTTATTACATTTAGTAATTGTAGATCTTTAGGATTTTCTGCTAGTAGAACAGTATCATCAGCATATCTTAGGTTATTGATTATCTTCCCATTAATGTTAAGGCCTGGCATCTCATTGATGTTTTTAAAGATTTGCTCAGTGTATAAATTTAACAAGCTTGGTGATAGGATGCATCCTTGTCTTACTCCTCTTTTTATATCAATGGGTGTAGATTTCTCCTTGTTATATTGTATTATTGCTGTTTGCTCCCAATACAAATTACATATTAGTCGTATGTCTGTGTCATCCAGATTTATATCTTTTAGGCAGTCTATAAGTTGCTCATGGTTATCAAATGCTTTGGTGTAGTTTATGAAGCAGGCATATATTGGTTTGTTTATTAAAGTTAATAATGAAGACATTTAAAGTTAATAATGAAGCGTTTAAAGTTAATAATGAAGACATTTAAAGTTAATAATGAAGGCGTTTAAAGTTAATAATGAAGACATTTAAAGTTAATAATGAAGACATTTAAAGTTAATAATGAAGACATTTAAAGTTAATAATGAAGGCATTTAAAGTTAATAATGAAGACATTTAAAGTTAATAATGAAGACATTTAAAGTTAATAATGAAGACATTTAAAGTTAATAATGAAGACATTTAAAGTTAATAATGAAGGCATTTAAAGTTAATAATGAAGACATTTAAAGTTAATAATGAAGGCATTTAAAGTTAATAACGAAGGCTTTTAAAGTTAATAATGAAGACATTTAAAGTTAATAATGAAGACATTTAAAGTTAATAATGAAGGCATTTAAAGTTAATAATGAAGACATTTAAAGTTAATAATGAAGGCATTTAAAGTTAATAATGAAGACATTTAAAGTTAATAATGAAGACATTTAAAGTTAATAATGAAGACATTTAAAGTTAATAATTTAGACATTTAAAGTTAATAATGAAGACATTTAAAGTTAATAATGAAGGCATTTAAAGTTAATAATGAAGACGTTTAAAGTTAATAATGAAGGCATTTAAAGTTAATAATGAAGACATTTAAAGTTAATAATGAAGACATTTAAAGTTAATAATGAAGACATTTAAAGTTAATAATGAAGACATTTAAAGTTAATAATGAAGACATTTAAAGTTAATAATGAAGGCATTTAAAGTTAATAATGAAGGCATTTAAAGTTAATAATGAAGACATTTAAAGTTAATAATGAAGACATTTAAAGTTAATAATGAAGGCATTTAAAGTTAGTAATGAAGACATTTAAAGTTAATAATGAAGACATTTAAAGTTAATAATGAAGACATTTAAAGTTAATAATGAAGACATTTAAAGTTAATAACCAATTGTCACGACTTCGTTACTCGACATCTTTGAGCAATGAAAAGTGCATAAAGTATTCCATACAATCCAGGTAGAATTAAATACAGACTTTGTATTTTTTTTCTGCATTACTTTAATCATGTCTGCCTAATCTGTAATGAAAGAATGAACCTCTCATTTAAAGCTTTACATTTAATATTTATAATTATTTTTTTATAATTTCATTTTATTCCTTCCTCTGTCTCTTCCTCTACGCCTTAGCTCTCCCTCTCTTTCTTTCCACTTGCAGTCCCGTCTGTTCTCTTTTTTTACATATATATATATATATATACACAAACACACACATTTCTTCTTCTTTCCTTCCTCATTTGCCTTTCATCGTCGAAGGTGAGATATAATTCGCGTTCTTTTCCTCTTCTGTTCGCCTCTACTGTTATTTTTCCTAGTTTTTCTAATATACCTTCAATCCACCTTTCTCGCGGTCGGAGACTTGGGTCTGATATTCTAGCAACATTTATTGAAGGCTTGTTGTGTCGTGTTTTGATATTTCTACCTTATTACGTGCCAAACCATTTTATTTGTTGCTATTTTACTTATTGTTCTTGCATCAAGGGCCGAGAACTGGCATTGGTAGCACAACGTTGAAATGAAGATTGTATTGTTAAGTGTCCATTTTGTCCCTAGAGTTATTTCCTTGTTGGTCAATAGTGGTGATAGCTATCCAATGATCTGAAAAGCTTTCTTGCATCTTGTTTATTTCTCCTGATTTGAAATTGTGAATTGTCGTGTGTCACTAGACTTCCTGTGTATTTAAATTCCACTATCTGTTGTAGTTGTCTGCCGTCTATAGTTACATTGATGTTCTGTTTCTCTTTTGCGATATTCATGACTTTTTTTTGTTGTTGCTATGTTGAACATATTGTATTTTCTGCATCAATTTGTGTGTCTATTTAAGTGTTCTTGTAGGTTTTCTATTTTTCCATATATTAGTGCCTGGTCGTCTACAAATAGAAGCTCGTTGATCTCATCTGTCTCTGATGGGTTGGCGCATTTGCATATATAGTCCATAAGGTTATTCAGTTAGCGGGTCATCATCAATTCACAACGAACATGTCCATAGGTGCTCAGATCCCCTCCTCAGCAAGTCTCGAATTGTCCAGCGACTGACAACTCCAGTTATTTGTTGGTTGATTAGTCTTCTTACACGCCCACTAAGTTTCTTGTTTCTGGTTGTGCCCATCTTAACTCCCATCTCTCTCATCCGAAGCAGTGACGTGGACTCATGGTTGTCGAAGTCCTGTGTCCTTCCCACTTCCTGGAGGGCATTGATGATGTCCGCCCGATCCATTGGTTGTCTGTCCTCAACAATAGCGCAGCAAGGCAACCTGTCAGCTCTTTTATTTCCCCATACTCCCACATGTGCTGAGACGTAGATAAAGGTGACCCTACGTATTTTTGACCACTGCAATGACTCGACCCATTGCATACGTACAGATCCCACGTCCACTTTTCTTATCATGCTCATCGAATCACTCAGTATACATGCGTGGATGTAGTCTTGTGACTCTAACCAGTTGAATGTCCTGGTCACTGCCATCACCTCCATCGTCATGCTACTCGTGGTCATGACGTATGCACCACTGTCTTCCTTGACTATTCTGCCTGCCGAGCGTGCTGTAAATGCCCATGCACTTCTTTGGTGTCGTATTATAGATTCTACTGTGTAGATGACTGCATCTCTCTCATCGGTGTTATCCCAGATAAGACCGTTGACCTCCGCATTGACCACGATTGAGTCCTGTTCCCTACATTTCCTGTCCAGTGTGACAATACACGAGAATGTTCCCCTGAATGACGTAGGACCGGTATCCACTCCTCGCAAGCGTTGATATTGGTAAGCCCACAGACCTGTTTGATGACATCTTCTGCTCAGCCCACCCATGATTTGTCTCTTTTTAGCTTGACACCCTTCCCAGAGTTGAACACGTGGTGCAATGGATACTCTTTATCTGCACTTATCTTCAGGTATGCTCGTGCCCTCTAGATCTTGATCCTGTCATCTATTTTTTTGGAAAGTCGAGAAGATACCTCATTCCTACACAGGGAGTGTCCCTCGTACAACCCAAAATAATGTGCATAGCTTCATTCTGTATTTTCTCCAGCCTGTCAATTTGCACCTTACTAATTGTAAGAACTGCCAGGGCATACTCGATTGGTGCGAGGACTTGTCCCTGTAACAGAAGGGTAAGTAGCCTCTGCTCGATGTTGGCCGCTGCCATGATCTTCAAGGCGGCTAATCCTTTGCGGGATTTTATTATCGCATGGTCGATGTGGTCCCGAAAACACAGGCTGCAATAAAACTTAACTCCAACGTTGTCAACACCCTGTCCCAGGTCACCTTATCAGCTCCCATTCGTACCACCGGTGTTTCCGTGTCACCGATATAATTATTAAGGGAGAACCATGTAACTAATGCTTTATTAGGATTAACCAATGCACCTGATACTCCACACCAGGTGATTTTCGAATCGCTTATGATACATAGGTGGTCGATTTGGTTTCTAGTTTTATTATCAGGAGATACCCATGTTGTCTTATGTGTCCTTATGTGGAAATAATGTTCCACATATAACGAGGTCTTCTGTTACATATATATATATATATATATATATACATATATCTGCTATATATATATAGAGAGAGAGAGAGAGAGAAGTGAGAGAGAAACATTAAAATGAACACTGAGGTGAGAAGAAACAGCAGATAAATTAGCTCCATTGCCGTGGTTAAGAGGCTCGCCCAGAATAGGCACGCGTGATGAGATAGAATGTGAGCTCTGTACAAGATCTGGCACTTGATAATAGAATGTCTGCCCTATGTGCTGTCTTGGGATCGAATATCTAATATATAAGGACTTCAATATGTGACACCATGCACCCCTCAAGGTCTTTCCATTTTTTTCAGACCTGGCTCTTAGAATATGAAAGACTGTCACCCCTGAACTAGTTGAAGAGATCAACGCGCAGACTAGTTGAAGAGATCAACGCGCAGACTAGTTGAAGTGATCAACGCATAGACTAGTTAAGAGATCAACACCTAGACTAGTTGAAGTGATCAACGCATAGACTAGTTGAAGAGATCAACACCTAGACTAGTTGAAGTGATCAACGCATAGACTAGTTAAGAGATCAACACCTAGACTAGTTGAAGTGATCAACGCGCAGACTAGTTGAAGAGATCAACACCTAGACTAGTTGAAGTGATCAACGCATAGACTAGTTGAAGAGATCAACACCTAGACTAGTTGAAGTGATCAACGCATAGACTAGTTAAGAGATCAACACCTAGACTAGTTGAAGTGATCAACGCATAGACTAGTTAAGAGATCAACACCTAGACTAGTTGAAGTGATCAACGCATAGACTAGTTAAGAGATCAACACCTAGACTAGTTGAAGTGATCAACGCATAGACTAGTTGAAGAGATCAACACCTAGAAAAGTTGAAGAGATCAACGCGCAGACTAGTTGAAGAGATCAACACCTAGACTAGTTGAAGTGATCAACGCATAGACTAGTTAAGAGATCAACGCGTAGACTAGTTAAGAGATCAACACGTAGACTAGTTGAAGATATCAACGCGCAGACTAGTTGAAGAGATCAACGCGCAGACTAGTTGAAGAGATCAACACCTAGACTAGTTGAAGTAATCAACGCATAGACTAGTTAAGAGATCAATGCGTAGACTAGTTAAGAGATCAACACGTAGACTTGTTGAAGAGATCAACGCATAGACTAGTTAAGAGATCAACACGTAGACTAGTTGAAGAGATCAAAGCATAGACTAGTTGAAGAGATCAACGCATAGACTAGTTGAAGAGATCAACGCATAGACTAGTTAAGAGATCAACACGTAGACTAGTTGAAGAGATCAACACGTAGACTAGTTGAAGAGATCAACACTAGACTAGTTGAAGAGATCAACGCATAGACTAGTTGAAGAGATCAACACGTAGACTAGTTGAAGTGATCAACGCATAGACTAGTTAAGAGATCAACGCGTAGACTGGTTGAAGAGATGAACACCTAGACTAGTTGAAGAGATCAACACATAGACTAGTTAAGAGATCAATGCGTAGACTAGTTAAGAGATCAACACGTAGACTAGTTGAAGTGATCAACACGTAGACTAGTTAAGAGATCAACGCATAGACTAGTTGAAGAGATCAACACGTAGACTAGTTGAAGTGATCAACGCATAGACTAGTTAAGAGATCAACGCGTAGACTAGTTGAAGAGATCAACACCTAGACTAGTTGAAGAGATCAACACCTAGACTAGTTGAAGAGATCAACACCTAGACTAGTTGAAGAGATCAACACCTAGACTAGTTGAAGAGATCAACACCTAGACTAGTTGAAGAGATCAACGCATAGACTAGTTGAAGAGATCATCACGTAGACTAGTTGAAGAGATCAACGCATAGACTAGCTGAAGAGATCAACGCGTAGACTAGTTGAAGTGAGCAATGCTGCAAGAAATTTGGTTCAAATTTAAACATAAAGTAAAGAAACTTATCATGTATATCCTCTTTTCGTTGTCTGTTTCTATTTGTGTTGTACCTGTTTTCCAAATAAGGCCGTATATAGACCAAAACGTCATATATTTTATATTGTCCTTTTTTTGTAAAGCTGTCACCATTCTTTGTAGGACTGTATGTTACACCCCACCAACTGTTCCCTGCTACCAGCTTTACCCAGCATTGCATTTATGTTCCTGTTCCCTCTTTACTTAGATCACACACCCAAGATATCGCCTAAGAGTATAGTCTAGCAGTTACTTCAGTGAAAGCAGCATAACTTTGTGAGAAGCAAGTCACACGGATGAGAATATATGAAACCTCTAGTGATGAGAGAACAATCGAAATGAGATGGATGTTGAGAGAGAAATAATCCACAACACTGAGGTCATGCAAACCGTCAGTCATGCTACATGAGTGCTAGCATGTGTTACTTACTTTCCTGAGGCTTGGACGAGAATGTCGATATCTGAGAGGTCTCATTTTCTTTTGTGTTTGACTGATGGCATGTGACGCGATGGATAACGTGGCTCATAATGGCCACACCGGTTTACCATCTACTCTCTCGTGTCTCCACTTGTCAACCAATTTGTAGTGTCAATGTTGAGTGATGAGATTTGTAAATGTGACGTTTGACTAGTCTTTTAGCATTAGTCAAACTAGACAATGTGGTTCACGACCCCGCGTTTCAAACTAAAGCTGGTTTTTAAGATACTGACAAAGAATTTAACAGCGCATGTATGTGAAGATTTCGTAAACCTGTCACATTTACTTAATTCTTGAACTTGACATTTAATGTTAGTAGTTATAATGTTAAAATGCTAAAAAAAAAACAATGCAACAAACATCAAAAGAGTTCATACCACAAGTGAGAACAAATTCAAGAAAGAAATGGATGCAGATGACATTTTGCAGCTAATGGATACAAGAAGAAGAAATAAAGAAAATAAAGATTAGTATAAGAGATTAAATAAACAAATTGTAATAAACTGCAATGAAGGAAAAGAAGCATGGCTAAAAGAGAGATGCCAAGAGATTGAAACACAGCAAAAGGGAGATGCTAAAGCTCTATACAAACAAATTGAGGAATTAACAGGAAGAAAAACGCAATTAAAAACTGGATGTTTAAGATCAAAGGAAGGAGAACTGCTGATTGAACAAGAAAGCATAAAGGAACGATGGACAGAATACATTAAAGATCTTTATAATGATGTACGAACAGAATTTTAAGGATAATGGAGGACCAGAAATACTCAAAGAAGAAGTGGAAGACGCCTTGCGCAATATGAAAGCAGGAAAAGCTCCTGGACCAAATAATATAACAAAAGAAGAGATTGAAGCCATGGGTGATTTTGGAATAGAAATAATAACAACAATATTGAGTGATATCTACAACACCGTATATACCAGACGACATGCTCAAATCAATATTCATAGCCCTACCAAAGAAATCTGGTGCGATTAAATGCGACGATCATCGCACAATACGCCTTATGAGACATATGACTAAGATATTACTAAGAATCATCATGCGAAGAGTGCGAAACAAAATCAGTCCCGAAATTAGTGATAAATAGTGTGGTTTTTTTATATAGAGATATCTGCAAATCATCTCTGAAAGACTTCTCCATCTGTGAAAACGACTGGCAACATCTGGCAAGTGATCGCACATCATGGAGAGCATGTATAAGGAACGGTATAACAACATTTGAGACTGTGCTAAGACAGGACTTAGAAGAGAAGAGACTCATGAAAAAGGATGGTAAACCCTGTGGATCAGCGAGCCTGACCTGTTCATTATGTGACCGCGTGTGTTTGTCAAACATTGGTAGAATTAGCCACGAGAGAAGCTGTTCGGCAAAAACAATACCTCAAAAAATACGCAATAGCCTCCACTAGACCGTCTGACAAGACGAAAAGGGTCATATATATATATATATATATATATATATAGTGTGGTTTTGTTAGATGTAATGGAACGAGCAATGCCATATACATCATAAAATCTTTAGTAGAAAGAGCCATATAGGTGAAAACAGATCTAAATTCATAGGTCCATAAGGGGCATGTCTGGAATAACAATTGGAGGTCATAATATAAATAATCTAAGGCATACTGATGATACAGTCTTAATCGAAGAGTGAAAATGAGTTACAAGAAATGTTGGACATTATAGTGAAAGAAAGCAAAAATAAAGGACTCAGCCTTAATAGCAAAAAGACAGAAGTAATGGTAACAACAAAGAAAAAGACAGAAGTAATGGTAACAACAAAGAAAAAGACATCACATCAGTGCAAAATAAAGACAAGTGGAACTATATTAAAGCAGGTAAATGAATTTAAATATTTGGGAATTTTATTAACCTCAGACGGATGATGTACACAAGAGGTGAGATGCAGAATTGCTCATGCAAAGGCAGCTTTCCAAAAAATGAGGAAGATACTATGCAATCCATTTTTAACAATCGAAACAAGAAAACGAGTTCTTAAATGTTATGTGGAGCCAGTCTTAACATATGGATGTGAATCATGGACAATAGGACAACATACAAGAAGATCACTGGAGTCTGTAGAAATGTGGTTTTACAGAAGAATGTTGAGAATGCCATGGACAGCTCAGAAGAGTAATGAAAACGTTCTGAAAGAGGCCAAAGCAAAAAGAGAGCTAACTTCCAATATTAGGAAGAAACAATCATCATTTTTTGACTATGTAATGAGAAGAGAACAACTATAATATATTGTAACAACTGGGAAAATTGAGGGACGAAGAGATAGAGGGAAGCAAAGAGAAAAAATAACAGACAGCTTAAGAGAATGGCTTGGCAGAAGGTCAACAACAGAAATGA
Organism: Megaustenia siamemsis; assembly: GCA_032433765.1. Lineage (NCBI taxonomy): Eukaryota > Metazoa > Mollusca > Gastropoda > Stylommatophora > Ariophantidae > Megaustenia > Megaustenia siamemsis. The sequence goes on along the minus strand of JAVIAB010000041.1, from coordinate 33,633,171 downwards.
TAAATAACTGTCGAGATCTAAAATTGTGGAGAGACATTATCACCTACGCCAGCAGGCCCGGTACTTGATGATGATGAGTTATAATGTGTGACGCCACAAACAGACATCGATTTAATCGATTGAAAAGAATCAATCACAATTGTAATAATTGTATGAAATCAAATGTTATTATTAAAACAAATATTGGAAGCTGTACCTAAATTACACATTTCTTAAAGAGAATAGATAAATAACATAAATCCATATCACAAATTATCAACAGAAAATACCAGCATTAACTTCTTTTACAATGATTGAATGTAACACAAAACGGTTGCATGTCTCCGGTTTATGTGTGTCGCATACATTTCCAATATCAGTAAGAAATAATTGCGACGTGGAATAGTACTGAGCTATCGTCATAAAGAACTGACTTTGTGATAATGCGTCACACTGTCCATCACAAAAAATTGAATACAAAACAGCCAAGAAAAGAACAAGCAATAACAACTGTCCGATGAACGTTTAAATGGACAGCATTTCGGAACATTGAGACCTGCAAGACAACCGGAGTTGTCAACAGAAAGCTCTTTCTGGTCTGTGCTATATTAATGGCTAGGACATCACCAAAAATCCTTAAGTACATGACATCCGCAAGACGGCGCACCCTGGCCAAGTGATGTGTGCGGTAAGTGTACACTCCTGTGTATAGAATCGTTTGAAAATGAGTATGTGCTTGACGTTGTACTTAACTTAATGACCACAATCCACGACAGGTTAGGACAACAAAACCACAAGATTAATATTGACAAACTTAGACGCAAATTGTTTGTTTAGAGGGATATGTTTGTGACAAATGGAGTTGTTGATATGAAACTTCTGGCTCATGAAGTTTGTCATACAGTGTCACATCCTTTATCATAATCTTGTGTAACGCGGATCCACTACCTTGAAATGAGTTATCTACGAGTCTGCTTCATGTTCTTGGTGGACACTACGCTGTGACATTTATCAATTTCTTCAGCAGATTTGTTTATGATAATTCATTTCATGTCAGATATCTTTAATCTCTTGTACACCTTTTATAGGTCGTTTCAAAATATTTTGAAGGTGTTTAAAATTCCATATCTCTGCAACCAATTGATTGATAATGCTGAAATTTTGCATATGGTCTTGTGATTTTTTGGTCCCAAGAAGTACATTCATTTCCTCACCAACAAAACGTATAGTTTTAAATATTCTTTATTTGAAGTATACAAATTTAAGGCATTTTGGTCAAACCATATATTTGGAGGAATTACCGCTTCATATGAGTGAGCACCCACGGACTTGTCATCTTGAACGTAATGCGCGCCAATTTCCCTGTTTTAAGCACTAAAAAACACATAAAACGCGTCATAGTTATAATTTTATATCCGGTGCATCCCATTTCCTGTCGTTTTGTTGTGATTTATGTGCAACGGCGTATCCTAATTATTGGGTAATTTCGTTAAATTTGTGATCTGTTAGTCAATGGGTATAAAAGTAAAGTTCCTTACATTGCAATCAGTGGCAATAAAGGTGTATAAATATTTTTGCATAGAAGCTAAGCGTGGAAAACTGTATCGAAGCATCTCAAAGCCAGAAAAGAGAACTATTCACGCATTGGGTATAAGCAAACGCTTTTTCAAACAAGTGCTTAAAGCTAACGGAGTGTCCAGTTCAATCAAGACTAGGACGCTAGGAAGAAAGAAAGTAGTAGATAGTTTTGACAAGGAAGTGATTAGAAGAGCAATTTGTAAAATGTTCGATTCCAAAGAAACTGTGACTTTAAGAAAACTGAAAATTCGACTGAGAGCAGAAAATGACATTGTTGTGTCGAAAACAACATTATGGAGAACTGTTAGAAGCATCGGTTTTTACGTTTAGAAAGTACGATAGTGGTAGAAATGTCATCTGCGAGAAGCCGCACTTAGTTTCTATGAGGAGTAAATATTTACGTGAAGTACGGGAAATGCGTAACCAAGGTTATGATATTGTATTTCTAGATGAATCTTGGATAAATTCTCACCACACAAGTGCAAAGGAATGGCAGTTATCAGATGGAAGTATTAAAAGATGTGTACCCACTGGAAAAGGACAGCGTATTATAATGGCACATGCAGGCAGCCGAAAAGAAGGGTTGGTGAAAAATGCAGAACTTATATTCACCTCTAATTATACTGACAACAGGGACTATCACACCTAGATGAATGGCCATATATTTAGAGAGTGGATTGAAAATACTCTTCTTCCAATTCTAGACAGACCATCCTGTCTGGTAATGGACAACGCGTCGTACCACATCGCTGTGGCAGAAGAAGACAAAATTCCTACATCTACCAGTACAAAAGATGTTATAAAGATTTGGCTAAGAAAGGAAGGAATTCCATTTAACGAGGGATTTTTGAAACCTGAATTACTGTCACTTGTTAAGAAATCGCAAAAGACCAAAGTATTCCAAATAGGCAAAATCATTCAACAGCATGGTCATACGTGCTTGAGACTGCCCCCTTATCATCCACAATTAAACCCCATTGAACTCGTTTGGGCAAAAATTAAAGGGCAGGTGGCAGCTGAGAATACAAGTTTTAAACTATGCGATATAAAAGGACTGACATATGCTGCTCTATCACAGATTGACAAAGATTTTTGGTGCAAATGTGAAGATCATGTCTTAAAAGAAGAAAATGACTATTGGAAAAAAGATGGACTATCGTTCGTTCTGCCCAGATTAGTAATCAATATGTTAGACTCCTCTGATTCAGAATAAATGAAATAATAATGGACGTTTTTATATGTCCGCATGATCAATCTTTAGCTAAAGTTGATAACGTTTTGAAAATGTAAAGATTCTTGATATGTGTACTGCAGGCATGCAAAGAAACTAAATCACTTTCATATGTCTTGTTTACGTAAAATAATGAAAGTCACATGGAAAGACATAAAACGAACAATGTAGCTCTTTACAGTGGAGAGGATCCCGTGCTTACATCGGACTCTTTAGTCACATGCGTACCCATAAACAATAACTTTGCTTGATATGTCATGCTCGTTATCGCTCGCAACGGATAATTAATTTTTTTAAATGTATTCTTTGTTGTATATTGTTTAAATAGTTTTCATTAATGGAACTGTTTATACGCTGATTTGTTTTAGACCGTCTGTAAAGGCTATAACATTGACATTCTCATAGTATTTTAAAGAAAGTAAACAATAGAAAGTAAACAGTTGATAAACGCCTCCAACTTTCAAGTTGTGTAGAGACGCCTATGTCGAGAAGCTGATTTCCATTAATGTACGGTAAATTATTTTCTCCAGGAGCAAAAAGATCCGTAAATTCACTGAGATCAAAGGAAAGTGCTGCTTCATGATGAAGCATACTTCCTACATCATTAAATTTTGTGAAATCGGTGGGACCTTGGAAAAACAAGGCCAGATGCAAAAAATCAAGTTTGTAAGTGCAGGGAAAGAGGAGATATTTCATGTTAATCGTGAACATTTAGATTTGAAACGACCAATAGTATAGGTAGTTCGTCCATTTACAATGTACGCTTAATTTATACGATTCATTTATTTCACGTCCGCATCATTATGTTTCTATAGGGCAGCATCTGTTTCATTATGTTGCTATAAGGCAGCATCTGTTTCATTATGTTGTTATAGGGCAGCATCTGTTTCATTATGTTGTTATAGGGCAGCATCTGTTTCATTATGTTGTTATAGGGCAGCATCTGTTTCATTATGGTGTTATAGGGCAGCACCTGTTTCATTATGTTGTTATAGTGCAGCATCTGTTTCATTATGTTGTTATAGGGCAGCATCTGTTTCATTATGTTGTTATAGTGCATCTGTTTCATTATGTTGTTATAGGGCAGCATCTGTTTCATTATGGTGTTATAGTGCAGCATCTGTTTCATTATGTTGTTATAGGGCAGCACCTGTTTCATTATGTTGTTATAGTGCAGCATCTGTTTCATTATGTTGTTATAGTGCAGCATCTGTTTCATTATGGTGTTATAGTGCAGCATCTGTTTCATTATGTTGTTATAGTGCAGCATCTGTTTCATTATGTTGTTATAGTGCAGCATCTGTTTCATTATGTTGTTATAGTGCAGCATCTGTTTCATTATGTTGTTATAGTGCAGCATCTGTTTCATTATGTTGTTATAGTGCAGCATCTGTTTCATTATGTTGTTATAGTGCAGCATCTGTTTCATTATGTTGTTATAGTGCAGCATCTGTTTCATTATGTTGTTATAGGGCAGCATCTGTTTCATTATGTTGTTATAGGGCAGCATCTGTTTCATTATGTTGTTATAGGGCAGCACCTGTTTCATTATGTTGTTATAGGGCAGCATCTGTTTCATTATGTTGTTATAGGGCAGCACCTGTTTCATTATGTTGTTATAGTGCAGCATCTGTTTCATTATGTTGTTATAGGGCAGCATCTGTTTCATTATGTTGTTATAGGGCAGCATCTGTTTCATTATGTTGTTATAGGGCAGCACCTGTTTCATTATGTTGTTATAGGGCAGCATCTGTTTCATTATGGTGTTATAGGGCAGCACCTGTTTCATTATGTTGTTATAGTGCAGCATCTGTTTCATTATGTTGCTATAGGGAAGCATCCGTTTGATTAAGTTGTTATAGGGCCAATATCAGTCTGATTAAGTTGCTATAGGGCCAGCATCGGTCTGATTAAGTTGCTATAGGGCAGCATCAATCTGATTAAGTTGCTATAGGGCAGCATCAGTATGATTAAGTTACTATAGGGCAGCATGAGTCCGATTAAGTTGCTATAGAGTAATCATCTGTTTGATTAAGTTGCTATAGGGTAATCATCTGTTTGATTAAGTTGCTATACAGCGAGAATCTGTTCCTTTAAGTTATTACGAGGTCATCTGTTTAAATTGGTATGGGGCCAGCATATGTTCAATTATGTTGGTATGGGGCCAGCATTTGGTTGATTAAATTGTTATGGAGCCAGCATATGGTTGATTACGTTGTTATGGTACCAACATATGGTTGATTAAATTGTTATGGGGCCAGCATATGGTTGATTAAGTTGTTATGGGACCAGTATATGGCTGATTTAGTTGTTATGGGGCCAGCATATGGCTGATTAAGTTGTTATGGGGCCAGCATATTGTTGATTAAGTTGTTATGGGGCCAGCATATGGTTGATTAAGTTGTTATGGGGCCAGCATATGGCTGATTAAGTTGTTATGGGGCCAGCATATTGTTGATTAAGTTGCTATAGTGCAGCATCAGTCTGATTAAGTTACTAAGGGCAGCATCAGTCTGATTAAGTTGCTATGGGGGCCAGCATCCGTCTGATTAAGTTGCTATAGGGCAGTATCCGTCTGATTAAGTTGCTATAGTGCAGCATCAGTCTGATTAAGTTGCTATAGGGCCAGCATCCGTCTGATGAAGTTGCTATAGGGCAGCATCCGTCTGATTAAGTTGCTATAGGGCCAGCATCAGCCTGATTAAGTTGCTATAGGGCCAGCATCCGTCTGATTAAGTTGCTATAGGGCCAGCATCCGTCTGATTAAGTTGCTATGGGGGCCAGCATCCGTCTGATTAAGTTGCTATAGGGCCAGCATCAGTCTGATTAAGTTGCTATAGGGCAGCATCAGTCTGATTAAGTTGCTATAGGGCAGCATCAGTCTGATTAAGTTGCTATAGGGCAGCATCAGTCTGATTAAGTTGTTATAGGGCAGCAAGAGTCTGATTAAGTTGTTATAGGGCAGCATGAGTCTGATTAAGTTGCTATAGGGCCAGCATCAGTTTTTATTAAGTTGCTATAGGACAGCATCAGTCTGATTAAGTTGCTATAGGGCAGCATCAGTCTGATTAAGTTGCTATAGGGTAATCATCTGTTTGATTAAGTTGCTATAGGGTAATCGTCCGTTTGATTAAGTTGCTATAGAGCGAGAATCTGCTCCTTTAAGTTATTATGAGGTAATCTGTTTAATTTTTAATTATGGAATAACAACAGAAATGCATCTAGCCTGTAAGGAAACAGCTATAGATTGGCTTACTATCATATTCAATATGGCTTGGGAAGAAAGAAAAGTCCAGACGATTGGCAAAAAGCTATCATTGTCCCATTTTGGAAGAATAAGGGAGTAAAAGGGAGTGTGAAATGTACAGAGGAATATCCCTATTGAGTCAAGTGGTAAAATGTATGCTAAAATATTGGAGAGTAGAGTAAGATACATAATAGAACCTCAATTAAGTAATAATCAATTCGGATTCAGAAAGGCAAAAGCTGTACTGATGCTATATTTACATTGAGACAACTATGTGAAAAAACAATAGAATATGACAGAAACCTAAATATAGTGTTTATAGATCAGGAAAAGCGTTTGATCGTGTGGACAGGAACAAACTTTGGCAAACTTTAGAAACATACGGGGTAGCAGGACAACTACTAGATAATATAATGGCACTATATACAAACAGTCAAAGTGCCGTCAGAACATCGGAAGGTCTGTCAGAATGGTTTCAGGTTACAACAGGAGTAAGACAAGGATGTGTCCTCTCACCACTCCTCTTCATCATATATATGGACAAAATAAATCAGGACCAACAACAAGGACAAATCAAATAATAACATAGAGGTAGAAAAACTCCAACATCAATGAGCTACACTTCGCAGATGACAATGCCTAATATATGAGGATGAAAACCTGCTACAACAGCATTTAACATCTCTAGATAAAAGCTGCACAAACTACAGTATGAAAATTAACACAGCAAAAACAGAGGCTATAAGAATAAGCAAATTAAGACACCCATTAAACATCAAGATCAAAGATAAAGAAATAAAACAAGTAGAGGAATTCAAGTATTTAGGCACAATGTTCACAGAAGATGGAGAAATTGACATGAGAATACAAAAAGCAAATGCTGTCACATACCAGCTTTCACCATTGTTAAGACATCCAAACATTTCTATGCCAGCTAAACAACAAATGATAAATAGCATCTTCATACCAACTTTGTGCTATGAAAGTCAAACATGGACCCTTTCTAAATCACATTTAAGAAAGATCAATACACGTGAGATGCGTTGCTTGAGAAAAGTAACAAACAACACAAGAAGAGATAGAATACCAAATGAAACCATAAGAAAAATGGTAGGAACAAAACCCTGCCAAGAATATATAGAACAACAACAACTTAAATGGTTTGGCCACCTAGTCAGAATGAATCCTCACCAATCACCATCAAGGGCGTTCTTCTCGAGAATGCATGGGAAAAGACCAAGAGGAAGACCCAGAAGAAGATGGATAGATGCAGTGACAGAGACATGTAACAACAAAGGAAAATCACTAATTCAGACAATTCGAGCAGCACAAGAACGACAAATGATATAAACCACGACACCTTTTAGGTATCAGTGAAAGAGAAAAGAAGAAGAAAGAAGAATCTGTTTAAATTGGTGTGGGCCAGCATATAGTCAATTAAGTTGTTATGGGGCCAGCATATGGTTGATCAAGTTGTTATGGGGCCAGCATATGGTTGATTAAGTTGCTATGAGGCCAGCATATGGTTGATTAAGTTGCTGTGCGGCCAGCACATAGTGATTAAGTTGCTATGGGGCAGCATTGTTTGATTAATTTTCTATAGGGCTAGCACCTGTTTGACTAAGTTTCCATGAAGCCATTGAAGAATGTGTTACTGTGGTCAAACATCTTGTTTGAATATGTTACTCTGGTCCAACATCTTGTTTGAATATGTTACTCTGGTCCAACATCTTCTGTTTGAATGTGTTTCTGTGGTCCAACATATTGTTTAATATGTTACTCTGGTCCAACATCTTCTGTTTGAATGTGTTTCTGTGGTCCAACATATTGTTTAAATATGTTACTCTGAGTGTCCGGTTAGCGCAATCGATAGGCGGTTGGCTTACCACGGCAACAGCCGGGGTTCGTTCCCTGGCGAGGACACCTGGGTTTTACTAATTCCCTAAAAATTAGTGGGAGCCGCGATAGCTCAGTGGTTAGTGAACTGGACTACTACGGACAAGGGGTAGGGTTCGATCCCAACCGACGGCTCCGGGTTCACCCAGCCTTAAATGGGTACCGGATTTTTTCTGGAAAGTAAAGCAGCACGGGCGTAATACCGACCACATTACCCCAAAAATCATGTGCTGAAGGTCTGTAAAATATAGGGTCACTAACACCATATTTCCCTATACGCCACTTGGCGTGACGGGGGGTACTTTACACTTACTTTACTATGTTACTCTGGTCCAACATCTTCTGTTTGAATGTGTTTCTGTGGTCCAACATATTGTTTAAATATGTTACTCTGGTCCAACATCTTGTTTAAATATGTTACTCTGTTACTCTGGTCCAACATCTTGTTTAAATATGTTACTCTGGTCCAACATCTTGTTTAAATATGTTACTCTGGTCCAACATCTTGTTTGAATGTGTTACTAAGGTCCAACATCATGTTTGCATATGTTACTATGATCCAACATCGCCTGTTTGAATGTTATTGAGTTATTGAGTTATTTGCGAGTCATCGTCATTGCACTCCGAACATGTCCATAGGTGCTCAGATCCCCTCCTCAGCAATTCCTCAGTGTCCAGCGACTGACGACTCCAGTTCTATGTTGGTTGATAAGTCTTCTTACAGGCACAAAGTTTCTCATTTCTGGCTGTGCCCATCTTAGCTCCCATTTCCATCATCCGAAGAAGTGACGTTGATTTGTGTTTGTCGAAGTCCTGTGTTCTTCCCACATCTCGGAGGGCATTGATGATGTCCGCCCGATCCATCAGTTGCCCGTCCTCAACGACAGCGCAGCTAGCCAACCTGTCCGCTCTCTCATTTCCCCGTACTCCCGCATGTCCAAGGACATAGACAAAGGTGACCTTACGTATTTTGGATTTCTGCAACGACTCTACCCATTGCATGCGTACAAAGCCCGCCTCCACTTTTTTTTATCATGCTCATCGAATCACTCAGTATACATGCGTGGGTGTAGTCTTGTGACTCTAACCATTTGAATGCCTTGGTCACTGCCATCACCTTGATTGTCATGCTACTCGTGTCATGGCGTATGCACCACTGTCTTCCTTGGCTATTCTGCCTGCCGAGCGTGCTGTAAATGCCCATGCACTTCTTTCGTGTCGTCTTACAGATCCGTCTGTATAGATGACTGCATCTTTCTCATCGGTGTTATCGCAGATGAGACCGTTGACTTCAGCATTAACCACGACCGGGTTCTGTTCCCTACTTTTCCTGTCGAGTGTGACAATACATGAGAAAAGCAAAATGAATTGAATGACGTAGAAATGAAATATTGAATGACGTAGGCACCGTATCCACTCCTCACCAACGCTGATATTGGTAAGCCCACAGACCTGTTTGATGACATCTTCTGCTATAGGTCGTTTCAAAATATTTTGAAGGTGTTTAAAATTCCATATCTCTGCAACCAATTGATTGATAATGCTGAAATTTTGCATATGGTCTTGTGATTTTTTGGTCCCAAGAAGTACATTCATTTCCTCACCAACAAACGTATAGTTTTAAATATTCTTTATTTGAAGTATACAAATTTAAGGCATTTTGGTCAAACCATATATTTGGAGGAATTACCGCTTCATATGAGTGAGCACCCACGGACTTGTCATCTTGAACGTAATGCGCGCCAATTTCCTGTTTTAAGCACTAAAAAACACATAAAACGCGTCATAGTTATAATTTTATATCCGGTGCATCCCATTTCCTGTCGTTTTGTTGTGATTTATGTGCAACGGCGTATCCTAATTATTGGGTAATTTCGTTAAATTTGTGATCTGTTAGTCAATGGGTATAAAAGTAAAGTTCCTTACATTGCAATCAGTGGCAATAAAGGTGTATAAATATTTTTGCATAGAAGCTAAGCGTGGAAAACTGTATCGAAGCATCTCAAAGCCAGAAAAGAGAACTATTCACGCATTGGGTATAAGCAAACGCTTTTTCAAACAAGTGCTTAAAGCTAACGGAGTGTCCAGTTCAATCAAGACTAGGACGCTAGGAAGAAAGAAAGTAGTAGATAGTTTTGACAAGGAAGTGATTAGAAGAGCAATTTGTAAAATGTTCGATTCCAAAGAAACTGTGACTTTAAGAAAACTGAAAATTCGACTGAGAGCAGAAAATGACATTGTTGTGTCGAAAACAACATTATGGAGAACTGTTAGAAGCATCGGTTTTACGTTTAGAAAGTACGATAGTGGTAGAAATGTCATCTGCGAGAAGCCGCACTTAGTTTCTATGAGGAGTAAATATTTACGTGAAGTACGGGAAATGCGTAACCAAGGTTATGATATTGTATTTCTAGATGAATCTTGGATAAATTCTCACCACACAAGTGCAAAGGAATGGCAGTTATCAGATGGAAGTATTAAAAGATGTGTACCCACTGGAAAAGGACAGCGTATTATAATGGCACATGCAGGCAGCCGAAAAGAAGGGTTGGTGAAAAATGCAGAACTTATATTCACCTCTAATTATACTGACAACAGGGACTATCACACCTAGATGAATGGCCATATATTTAGAGAGTGGATTGAAAATACTCTTCTTCCAATTCTAGACAGACCATCCTGTCTGGTAATGGACAACGCGTCGTACCACAACGCTGTGGCAGAAGAAGACAAAATTCCTACATCTACCAGTACAAAATATGTTATAAAGATTTGGCTAAGAAAGGAAGGAATTCCATTTAACGAGGGATTTTTGAAACCTGAATTACTGTCACTTGTTAAGAAATCGCAAAAGACCAAAGTATTCCAAATAGACAAAATCATTCAACAGCATGGTCATACGTGCTTGAGACTGCCCCCTTATCATCCACAATTAAACCCCATTGAACTCGTTTGGGCAAAAATTAAAGGGCAGGTGGCAGCTAAGAATACAAGTTTTAAACTATGCGATATAAAAGGACTGACATATGCTGCTCTATCACAGATTGACAAAGATTTTTGGTGCAAATGTGAAGATCATGTCTTAAAAGAAGAAAATGACTATTGGAAAAAAGATGGACTATCGTTCGTTCAGCCCAGATTAGTAATCAATATGTTAGACTCCTCTGATTCAGAATAAATGAAATAATAATGGACGTTTTTATATGTCCGCATGATCAATCTTTAGCTAAAGTTGATAACGTTTTGAAAATGTAAAGATTCTTGATATGTGTACTGCAGGCATGCAAAGAAACTAAATCACTTTCATATGTCTTGTTTACGTAAAATAATGAAAGTCACATGGAAAGACATAAAACGAACAATGTAGCTCTTTACAGTGAAGAGGATCCCGTGCTTACATCGGACTCTTTAGTCACATGCGTACCCATAAACAATAACTTTGCTTGATATGTCATGCTCGTTATCGCTCGCAACGGATAATTAATTTTTTTAAATGTATTCTTTGTTGTATATTGTTTAAATAGTTTTCATTAATGGAACTGTTTATACGCTGATTTGTTTTAGACCGTCTGTAAAGGCTATAACATTGACATTCTCATAGTATTTTAAAGAAAGTAAACAATAGAAAGTAAACAGTTGATAAACGCCTCCAACTTTCAAGTTGTGTAGAGACGCCTATGTCGAGAAGCTGATTTCCATTAATGTACGGTAAATTATTTTCTCCAGGAGCAAAAAGATCCGTAAATTCACTGAGATCAAAGGAAAGTGCTGCTTCATGATGAAGCATACTTCCTATAGGTCGTTTCAAAATATTTTGAAGGTGTTTAAAATTCCATATCTCTGCAACCAATTGATTGATAATGCTGAAATTTTGCATATGGTCTTGTGATTTTTTGGTCCCAAGAAGTACATTCATTTCCTCACCAACAAACGTATAGTTTTAAATATTCTTTATTTGAAGTATACAAATTTAAGGCATTTTGGTCAAACCATATATTTGGAGGAATTACCGCTTCATATGAGTGAGCACCCACGGACTTGTCATCTTGAACGTAATGCGCGCCAATTTCCCTGTTTTAAGCACTAAAAAACACATAAAACGCGTCATAGTTATAATTTTATATCCGGTGCATCCCATTTCCTGTCGTTTTGTTGTGATTTATGTGCAACGGCGTATCCTAATTATTGGGTAATTTCGTTAAATTTGTGATCTGTTAGTCAATGGGTATAAAAGTAAAGTTCCTTACATTGCAATCAGTGGCAATAAAGGTGTATAAATATTTTTGCATAGAAGCTAAGCGTGGAAAACTGTATCGAAGCATCTCAAAGCCAGAAAAGAGAACTATTCACGCATTGGGTATAAGCAAACGCTTTTCAAACAAGTGCTTAAAGCTAACGGAGTGTCCAGTTCAATCAAGACTAGGACGCTAGGAAGAAAGAAAGTAGTAGATAGTTTTGACAAGGAAGTGATTAGAAGAGCAATTTGTAAAATGTTCGATTCCAAAGAAACTGTGACTTTAAGAAAACTGAAAATTCGACTGAGAGCAGAAAATGACATTGTTGTGTCGAAAACAACATTATGGAGAACTGTTAGAAGCATCGGTTTTACGTTTAGAAAGTACGATAGTGGTAGAAATGTCATCTGCGAGAAGCCGCACTTAGTTTCTATGAGGAGTAAATATTTACGTGAAGTACGGGAAATGCGTAACCAAGGTTATGATATTGTATTTCTAGATGAATCTTGGATAAATTCTCACCACACAAGTGCAAAGGAATGGCAGTTATCAGATGGAAGTATTAAAAGATGTGTACCCACTGGAAAAGGACAGCGTATTATAATGGCACATGCAGGCAGCCGAAAAGAAGGGTTGGTGAAAAATGCAGAACTTATATTCACCTCTAATTATACTGACAACAGGGACTATCACACCTAGATGAATGGCCATATATTTAGAGAGTGGGTTGAAAATACTCTTCTTCCAATTCTAGACAGACCATCCTGTCTGGTAATGGACAACGCGTCGTACCACAACGCTGTGGCAGAAGAAGACAAAATTCCTACATCTACCAGTACAAAATATGTTATAAAGATTTGCTAAGAAAGGAAGGAATTCCATTTAACGAGGGATTTTTGAAACCTGAATTACTGTCACTTGTTAAGAAATCGCAAAAGACCAAAGTATTCCAAATAGACAAAATCATTCAACAGCATGGTCATACGTGCTTGAGACTGCCCCCTTATCATCCACAATTAAACCCCATTGAACTCGTTTGGGCAAAAATTAAAGGGCAGGTGGCAGCTAAGAATACAAGTTTTAAACTATGCGATATAAAAGGACTGACATATGCTGCTCTATCACAGATTGACAAAGATTTTTGGTGCAAATGTGAAGATCATGTCTTAAAAGAAGAAAATGACTATTGGAAAAAAAGATGGACTATCGTTCGTTCAGCCCAGATTAGTAATCAATATGTTAGACTCCTCTGATTCAGAATAAATGAAATAATAATGGACGTTTTTATATGTCCGCATGATCAATCTTTAGCTAAAGTTGATAACGTTTTGAAAATGTAAAGATTCTTGATATGTGTACTGCAGGCATGCAAAGAAACTAAATCACTTTCATATGTCTTGTTTACGTAAAATAATGAAAGTCACATGGAAAGACATAAAACGAACAATGTAGCTCTTTACAGTGAAGAGGATCCCGTGCTTACATCGGACTCTTTAGTCACATGCGTACCCATAAACAATAACTTTGCTTGATATGTCATGCTCGTTATCGCTCGCAACGGATAATTAATTTTTTTAAAATGTATTCTTTGTTGTATATTGTTTAAATAGTTTTCATTAATGGAACTGTTTATACGCTGATTTGTTTTAGACCGTCTGTAAAGGCTATAACATTGACATTCTCATAGTATTTTAAAGAAAGTAAACAATAGAAAGTAAACAGTTGATAAACGCCTCCAACTTTCAAGTTGTGTAGAGACGCCTATGTCGAGAAGCTGATTTCCATTAATGTACGGTAAATTATTTTCTCCAGGAGCAAAAAGATCCGTAAATTCACTGAGATCAAAGGAAAGTGCTGCTTCATGATGAAGCATACTTCCTATAGGTCGTTTCAAAATATTTTGAAGGTGTTTAAAATTCCATATCTCTGCAACCAATTGATTGATAATGCTGAAATTTTGCATATGGTCTTGTGATTTTTTGGTCCCAAGAAGTACATTCATTTCCTCACCAACAAACGTATAGTTTTAAATATTCTTTATTTGAAGTATACAAATTTAAGGCATTTTGGTCAAACCATATATTTGGAGGAATTACCGCTTCATATGAGTGAGCACCCACGGACTTGTCATCTTGAACGTAATGCGCGCCAATTTCCCTGTTTTAAGCACTAAAAAACACATAAAACGCGTCATAGTTATAATTTTATATCCGGTGCATCCCATTTCCTGTCGTTTTGTTGTGATTTATGTGCAACGGCGTATCCTAATTATTGGGTAATTTCGTTAAATTTGTGATCTGTTAGTCAATGGGTATAAAAGTAAAGTTCCTTACATTGCAATCAGTGGCAATAAAGGTGTATAAATATTTTTGCATAGAAGCTAAGCGTGGAAAACTGTATCGAAGCATCTCAAAGCCAGAAAAGAGAACTATTCACGCATTGGGTATAAGCAAACGCTTTTTCAAACAAGTGCTTAAAGCTAACGGAGTGTCCAGTTCAATCAAGACTAGGACGCTAGGAAGAAAGAAAGTAGTAGATAGTTTTGACAAGGAAGTGATTAGAAGAGCAATTTGTAAAATGTTCGATTCCAAAGAAACTGTGACTTTAAGAAAACTGAAAATTCGACTGAGAGCAGAAAATGACATTGTTGTGTCGAAAACAACATTATGGAGAACTGTTAGAAGCATCGGTTTTACGTTTAGAAAGTACGATAGTGGTAGAAATGTCATCTGCGAGAAGCCGCACTTAGTTTCTATGAGGAGTAAATATTTACGTGAAGTACGGGAAATGCGTAACCAAGGTTATGATATTGTATTTCTAGATGAATCTTGGATAAATTCTCACCACACAAGTGCAAAGGAATGGCAGTTATCAGATGGAAGTATTAAAAGATGTGTACCCACTGGAAAAGGACAGCGTATTATAATGGCACATGCAGGCAGCCGAAAAGAAGGGTTGGTGAAAAATGCAGAACTTATATTCACCTCTAATTATACTGACAACAGGGACTATCACACCGAGATGAATGGCCATATATTTAGAGAGTGGATTGAAAATACTCTTCTTCCAATTCTAGACAGACCATCCTGTCTGGTAATGGACAACGCGTCGTACCACAACGCTGTGGCAGAAGAAGACAAAATTCCTACATCTACCAGTACAAAATATGTTATAAAGATTTGGCTAAGAAAGGAAGGAATTCCATTTAACGAGGGATTTTTGAAACCTGAATTACTGTCACTTGTTAAGAAATCGCAAAAGACCAAAGTATTCCAAATAGGCAAAATCATTCAACAGCATGGTCATACGTGCTTGAGACTGCCCCCTTATCATCCACAATTAAACCCCATTGAACTCGTTTGGGCAAAAATTAAAGGGCAGGTGGCAGCTGAGAATACAAGTTTTAAACTATGCGATATAAAAGGACTGACAATATGCTGCTCTATCACAGATTGACAAAGATTTTTGGTGCAAATGTGAAGATCATGTCTTAAAAGAAGAAAATGACTATTGGAAAAAAGATGGACTATCGTTCGTTCAGCCCAGATTAGTAATCAATATGTTAGACTCCTCTGATTCAGAATAAATGAAATAATAATGGACGTTTTTATATGTCCGCATGATCAATCTTTAGCTAAAGTTGATAACGTTTTGAAAATGTAAAGATTCTTGATATGTGTACTGCAGGCATGCAAAGAAACTAAATCACTTTCATATGTCTTGTTTACGTAAAATAATGAAAGTCACATGGAAAGACATAAAACGAACAATGTAGCTCTTTACAGTGAAGAGGATCCCGTGCTTACATCGGACTCTTTAGTCACATGCGTACCCATAAACAATAACTTTGCTTGATATGTCATGCTCGTTATCGCTCGCAACGGATAATTAATTTTTTTAAATGTATTCTTTGTTGTATATTGTTTAAATAGTTTTCATTAATGGAACTGTTTATACGCTGATTTGTTTTAGACCGTCTGTAAAGGCTATAACATTGACATTCTCATAGTATTTTAAAGAAAGTAAACAATAGAAAGTAAACAGTTGATAAACGCCTCCAACTTTCAAGTTGTGTAGAGACGCCTATGTCGAGAAGCTGATTTCCATTAATGTACGGTAAATTATTTTCTCCAGGAGCAAAAAGATCCGTAAATTCACTGAGATCAAAGGAAAGTGCTGCTTCATGATGAAGCATACTTCCTACATCATTAAATTTTGTGAAATCGGTGGGACCTTGGAAAAACAAGGCCAGATGCAAAAAATCAAGTTTGTAAGTGCAGGGAAAGAGGAGATATTTCATGTTAATCGTGAACATTTAGATTTGAAACGACCAATACATCATTAAATTTTGTGAAATCGGTGGGACCTTGGAAAAACAAGGCCAGATGCAAAAAATCAAGTTTGTAAGTGCAGGGAAAGAGGAGATATTTCATGTTAATCGTGAACATTTAGATTTGAAACGACCAATAGACCCAGCCATGATTTGCCTCTTTTTAGCCTGGTACCTTTCTCTGTGTTGAGCACGTGGTGCAATGGATGCTCTGTATCTGTACTAATCTTCAGGTATGCTCGTGCTCTCCAGATCTTGATTCTGTCACCCATGGTTGGAAAGTCAAGAAGATACCTCATTGCTACACAGGGAGTGTCCCTCGTACATCCCAGGATAATGCGCATGGCTTCATTTTGTATTTTCTCCAGCTCATCAATTTGAGTCGTACTGACAGTAAGAATTGCCAGGGCATACTCGATTGGTGCGAGGACTAATCCCTGGAACAGAAGAGTAAGTAGCCTCAGCTCGATGTTGGCAGCTGCCATGACCTTCAAGGCGGCTAATCCTTTGCGGGATTTTGTTATCACATGGTCGACGTGGTCCCGAAAACACAGGCTGCGATCAAACTTAACTCCGAGGTCTGGTACACTGACAGGGAAGAGACAGACGGGGAATCGCCAGACAGATGGGGTTATACCATTTGGCATTTTCATCATTTTCGGGAGGATGTGAACTCCCATGGTATATGGTGGATAGGCGGCAGGAACCATTGAAGGCTATGTCTGAAAAGTGTTCCTTCTTGCAGTTTCCTCATATTCCAATCCGGCTTGTTGCAGGAGCTACTGAGTTGAGTGCTCTGTGCACACCGTGAGCTGTGTGTCTCATCCGTTTTGATCCTGTTTCGATATCCCGCTTGTTTACGATGAATGATGATATCGTATGACAGGGAACAGTTGGCTGTGTTCACTTTCTGCGCTGTTTCGCCTTATGTCTTTTGGCGTGTGCTGAGACTGCTACGATGGGAACTACAGTTGCCTTTCTTTGTTTGGGAGATGTGTTAGTAATTCGGATGATTCCACTGGCACGGGCGGTTGAGCAATTATGGATTTTAATTCGTTTGCAGTGATACCGGGGCCTTCCATAACCAATAACCAATAATCCGAGGTATGTCATCAACTTGTCTTTGGTCACCTCATCAGCTCCCATTCGTACTACCGGTGTGGTCGTATTAACGATATGATTGTTAAGGGAGAACCATGAAACTGATGCTTTATTAGGATTAACCAAAGCACCTGAAACCCCACACCAGGAAGAAATGCGATCGAGTTCGTCTTGCATTGTGGAGGCGATTCCCCGTCTGTCTCTTCCCTGTCGATATACCAGAATATCATCAGCAAAAGTCATAGTTCTTCCCCTCCCATCCAGCTGTTGGGCCGTGATCGTTATTGTGTACACGTTAAATAGAACTGGTGACAATGGTGAGCCTTGTGGCAGCCCTGGACAAATGGATGTTGGCTCGGAAGACCAACTTCCACATCTGAGCATCACCTTCCTCTGAAACAGTGCCGCGGCGATCCATCTAATGAGGAAGGGGTTCACCGCCAGTTTGAGAAGCAGATGCATGAGATATTCAAATGGTACCCTGTTGTATGCATCCTCCAGATCTATAGCAGCAGCACATGTCTCCTCTCGTCTGTGGAAGCCTTCGAAGACGTCATAGGCAAATACTGCCGCATTGAGCCATGTATCTTTGTTATATCTATAACCCCCAAGTGTGGATGGGAATACGCGTTTCTATTCAAGGCGACAGGTGAGGACACGGGCAACTATTTTCTCCAGCATCTTGCCCGCAGTGTGATGATGTAGGCACTGATTTGAGAATGGTCCTTGTTTGGCTTCGGTAGCGGTAGTAAGTAGCTGTGTAGCCACTCCTCCTTAATCTGGCAACTCCGAATACTGGCATTAAACTCATTGGCCAGTGTTGTCAAGTCGTCATCAGCTAAATCGCCTATGTCATCATACCGAACACCATCTGGACCAGGAGCAGTGGTGTGTGACCTTTTAGGTGTCGTGCGATTGGTATCGATTGTGATTGTGAGATCTTCTTCCAGCCCTACATCCTTTCACAATTTTGACAGCGATCCCCGTACCCTCATTCTTACAGCCTCATTTCTTTGGTCTGTCTGCTCAATGTAGCGCGCAAGCAGGGCCTTCCCTTTGCTCTCATCAGATTTGTGCCATATCCGGCCTGTGCTCTGAAAGTCTGGTATACCTCTGTGTCGATATGTACCATTCATGCCGTGATAAAGGCGCCAGAATGTGGCGAGCAATTTTTTTCTGAACACACTTTTTTACAGAAGTTATACCATTTGGCATCCTTAGCCTGCTTAGCGCATAGTTTAAAGTGCATCATTTTTTGGTCGACCTCTACTTTCAGACGCTTCAAGAGCTAAGGTTGTGTTCTACCATACCTTCTGGCTTTCTGCCATGTCTTGACCGTTTGTCTCTTGCTCCGCCAAGCTTCCTCGACATCTACTTTCCACCAGGGTGGCTGCGTCCATCTCTCCTGCCTCCTACGAGGGGCGCTCTGTTTCCTATGTCTAATTTTGCTAATGACGTCCTGGTCTGTTTTCTCGTAGTTGAATGTGTGGAGCTTTCTTCTCTGGCTTTTATTTCCGCCTTTCTCAATTAGGAGGACACATGTATAGTGATCACTTCCGTGGAACCCCAGTGCATTCCACCTGCAAACCGGTGCGAAGGTGGAAGACACCAGTGCCAGGTCTATGACACTATCAGAGTCCCCTGTTCGAGTGACCATTCTTGTTGCCCTTCCATCATTCAAGCACACTAAATCGGCCGATACCAGTGCGTTCTCTAGGTCTTCTCCCTGCTTGTTGGTTATGACGTTACCCCACTGGTTTCCTCTAGCATTAAAGTCTCCGCAGAAAATGACATTCTCTTCATCGAACTCGAAGAGATTCTGCCATTGTTGTGTGTTCACCTTCCCATTACAGGCATATACATTAACAATCACGAAATGAAATGGGGTCTGCACCCTAACCGCATGTACCTGCAATTCTGCATTGTTCCACACAGACATATCAACCTCAGCTGCCACCATATTATTGCGCACAAGGATGTCCTGCCCAAGGTGTCGTCTATTGTAAAAACAATGAAAGCCAGGAGTACTTACTGTCCTGTCACCAAGAAGAGTTTCTTGCAAAACCATTATATCGGCGCCGCACAGTAGCTTATCAAGAATGGACCGTCGTTGATTAATGGACCCACAATTCCAATAAGTAACGCGCACATACTTTAGGCCTAGCCTCTCACACTTTGACAGTTTAGTGCCACCCCTCTTGCCCCGTCGTGTTTTCCTTCTTCGATGATGTAGTTTGGGCTGCATCTGAAAACTTACACTTACCGTCGTCTTTGATGAACGTCGCTGAACGTCGATGCTTTGGATGGTCCAGACTCACGTGCACTTGCTCAGTCGCACGGCCTAGAACCCGTTCCACGTTATAAACTGGCCAGCTCCAGTAACTTGCTCAGCAGCACGCGGAAACACTGTGAGCTTCCGACAAATTAAATGACTTACGCGTCCTTGACGACAGACCGGCGTAAACAAACCGCCATTTTTTGACGCGTTCAATAGTGCAACAACAATGATGAGTGATGAAATAAGGAAATTATAACAAAATTCAATGAATCAAAAGAAGCAAAGTGATTTACATCAAATAGAAAGCGCGTACAATCACATGATCCCTTAAAATATAAATATAAACAAACAAATAAACAGGAAAGTTCACTGGAAAACAGCACTTATCTGTGAGTCTTATGATGAGGCCAGTTAACATGGCGCCATATTCCCCGGAAGTGTTTGAATGTGTTACTGTGATCCCAATATCATGTTTGAATGTTACTGTGATCCCAATATCATGTTTGCATATGTTACTGTGGTCCAACATCGTCTGTTTGAATGTGTTACTGTGATCCAATATCGTCTGTTTGAATGTGTTACTGTGATCAAATATCATGTTTGAATGTGTTACTGTGATCCCAATATCATGTTTGAATGTGTTACTGTGATCCAATATCGTCTGTTTGAATGTGTTACTGTGATCAAATATCATGTTTGAATGTGTTACTGTGATCCCAATATCATGTTTGAATGTGTTACTGTGATCCAATATCGTCTGTTTGAATGTGTTACTGTGATCAAATATCATGTTTGAATGTGTTACTGTGATGCAATATCGTCTGTTTGAATGTGTTACTGTGATCCAATAACATGTTTGAATGTGTTACTGTGATCCAACATCGTCTGTTTGAATGTGTTACTGTGATCCAATATCGTCTGTTTGAATGTGTTACTGTGATCAAATATCATGTTTGAATGTGTTACTGTGATCCCAATATCATGTTTGAATGTGTTACTGTGATCCAATATCGTCTGTTTGAATGTGTTACTGTGATCAAATATCATGTTTGAATGTGTTACTGTGATGCAATATCGTCTGTTTGAATGTGTTACTGTGATCCAATAACATGTTTGAATGTGTTACTGTGATCCAACATCGTCTGTTTGAATGTGTTACTGTGATCCAATATCGTCTGTTTAAATGTGTTACTGTGATCCAACATCGCCTATTTGAATGTGTTACTGTGATCCAACATCGTCTGTTTGAATGTGTTACTGTGATCCAATATCATGTTTGAATGTGTTACTGTGATCCAATATCATGTTTGAATGCCTTACTGTGGTCCAACATCTTCTGTTTGCATATGTTACTGTGGTCCAACATCAGTAGTAGGTGTGGCTGTGTTACCCCCACTAAAAGTGCACGTGCATGCACCGAAACTGCACCAAAACCGCACGAGAAGTAGTATGTTCGGGTAGTGTTCGCAGCTACACTAGCTTTTTAGCACAACAGTACTACTAGCTTTTTGTTGTTTTTTTTTGTTGGAATTTGATATGTAGGGGTGTCAAATATTATGTGGGAGGTTAAATTTCAATTTTTTATCGATTTCAGGGGCGTAACCCTAAAAAATGTTAAGGGGGGTAACAATTTAAAAAGTGATTTTTAAGTTAATTTTTGGTGTGGGGATGTCTAAAATAAAGTGTTAGGTAAGCCTACGTGCTAAATTTACGATTTTTATCGATTCCATGTGCGTAACCCTCAAAAATGGTAAGGGGGGTAACAATTTCAAAAGTGATTTTTAAGTTAATTTTTGGTGTGGGGATGTCTAAAATAAAGTTTGGGGTATGCCTAGAGTGAAAATTTACGATTTTTACCGATTTCATGGGCGTAACCCTCAAAAACGGTAAGGGGGGTAACAATTTCAAAAGTGATTTTTAAGTTAATTTTTGGTATGGGGATGTCTAAAATAAAGTTTTATGTAAGCCTACGTGCTAAATTTACGATTTTTACCGATTTCATGGGCGTAACCCTCAAAAACGGTAAGGGGGATAACAATTTCAAAAGTGATTTTTAAGTTAATTTTTGGTATGGGGATGTCTAAAATAAAGTTTTAGGTAAGCCTACGTGCTAAATTTACGATTTTCGCCGAATTCAGGGCGTAGCCACCAAAATGGTCCGGAGGTAAAATCCTAAAAGTGGTTTTTAATGTAAATCTTTGTTATGGGGATGTCTAAAATAAAGTTTGGGGTATGCCTAGAGTAAAAATTTACGATTTTTACCGATTTTATGGGCGTATCTCTCAAAAATAGTAAGGGGGTAACAATCATAAAAGTTATTTTTCAGAAAATTGTTAATATTGGGATATTTAAGTGGGTACAATTTTGTGCTCTGGACTAACTTTTGTGGACCTTGAATATAACTTCATGGTCGTTGTGTCTAACTATTATGCCTATGTGAGTAGATTTTTAGGGTTTTGAGGTCGACTTTTTCGCTTATGAGTTTAAATTTTTTGTGTTCTGGTAGTAAAATGTTTGCGATTTGGCGTAATTTTTGGGCCTTATGCAACTCCTCTGGTATTGCATCAGGGGTCAAAGTGCGTTCAAGTAACCCATACCTGTATTATTTCCCCCATCATTGACCCGACAGGTGGATTTTATCAGGGGCCGAATCGATTTAAAGTAACCCATGCGTCAGACTCGACAGCACTTCAAGTGGAAAATGAGGTCAATTATCACGATAACAGTAATCCTCTTCTCCGATTAGTTAATCCAGAGTCCAGTCATTTCGTTGGTGGGTGTCCAATAGAAATCCTCTTCTCTGATTGGTTAATCTAAAGGTCAGTCATTTTGTTGATGGGTGTCCGATAGAAATCCTCTTCTCTGATTGGTTAGCCTAGATGTTAGTCGAAGGTGAAATAGTGTCGTCCAACTTTTATTTACCAGATTATATTTAAACTAGTCGCATGTGAAACTTCGTGTTATAAACGCGATTGATTCACGGAAGTTTATTTTCATAGTACTGTTCAGTCTAGCGGTCTGTGTTATGGGTCTATTTTTATGTTGTAAGTTGAATTTTTTTTCTGTTTTTCTCTTATCTCATAACGATGTGGTAGGTTATCAATAAAAGCCTACTCGATTGTATTAATGGTAATATGTATAAAGTATGTATGTTAAGTCTATTGAGTGTATTATGCCTTCGTTTTTTCATATTATTATCTTATTGATTGGTTAGAAAGTAGATATTTTTAGTCCTGCTGTGCTTGGTATTAAATATTAATGTATTTAAATTAGGTATGTTAAGTATTATTGATAAAGGACTATTTGATCTTCTACAGATGTTTTCTCATAACGAAACATCTTCTGGTAAACATCAGTGTGCATTATGTTCGAAGCAGTTTAAACGGCGCCAAGTTATGGTTCAGCATATACGGGCCGCTCATCGTCTTATACACCATGCTTGTGACATTTGTCAACGTTCATATACGAGTCGAAGTTCTTTAGCCAGCCATAGGAGACTAAAACATTCAGCAAAGGAATCAACTTCACCCTTGGTGCCGTCTACATTGCTAGTTTCACCGTCGGTACCGTCTACATCACCAGTTT
Organism: Megaustenia siamemsis; assembly: GCA_032433765.1. NCBI lineage: Eukaryota > Metazoa > Mollusca > Gastropoda > Stylommatophora > Ariophantidae > Megaustenia > Megaustenia siamemsis. The sequence continues at coordinate 33,609,711 of JAVIAB010000041.1, read as the reverse complement.
CACTATCGGTACCGTCTACCGTAACAGTTTCTCTTATCCGTCATACTTGTCCTATTTGTCAACGTTCATATACGAGTCGAAGATCTTTAGCCAGCCACAGGAGAGTAAAACACTTAGTTTCTACAACAGCTCCTTCACCATTGTTATCGTCTACATCGCTAGTTGCACCCTCGGTACCGTCTACCATATCAGCTTCTCTTATCCGTCATGTTTGCACCACATGTCAGCGCACGTATACGACTCGAGGTTCTTTAACCCGACATATGAGACGAAAACATTTAGTTTCTACAACAGCTCCTTCATCATCGGTATCATCTACCATACCCACTTCCCCAGTTACAGCTTCTACAACACCGTCGGTACCTGCTACAACACCCACTTCACTAGTGGCTCCTTCAACTTCGTTACAGTTGGCCCCCTCATCATCGAAGAAGAGAGAGTTAGATGAGGAACAATCCACAGAGGGTAAAAAGCACATTGATCCATTAGCAACACTACCATCTGATGTGCGGGATGTATATCAACAAAACTGGTCAGTCATAAACACTCACGCTAGTATCAATAAAACAGTTTCAATACATACTTTCTTCCATTCACCTGATCGTCCATTCATCACGGACTGGTCTACTGTTCTAAGAGATGTGTTTGATAGTCAGACAACTCGTTTTAAAATTAACTATGGTCACCATCTTATCCTCCGTCACAGAGAGGATGGAGATTTACGCTTCTTCCACGCATCCCTTAATAATTCAGCTGTTCTCGAGTTCCCGAAGTTAGTCAATAATCGTGAGGATTTCACCAGATTCGTTGATTCTCTAAAGGAACATAACCCCGTAGACACTGCCATGCTCAACAGACCCGATACTAAGTGGATGGTAGAGAGCATTCCCGCCACTAGTTTTTATTTATTCCACATTCATGGGTTCCCGATAGGGTGATTAGTCATCGCGTTCGAGCTTGTGTGGTCAAAACGGAAAGTGAGATGGGCGGGTGACATGGTAGGAGAAAAGACTAGGAGGGGCTTAGGAGAACGGAGAGGTAGAGAGAGAGAGAGAGAGAGAGAGAGAGAGAGAGAGATGTTAAATGTTACTGTACAAGTATAAAATATCTGTTCACTGATGAATTAATAAAATTGTTTTTGTGAAAATTATATAGAAGGCTTCATATTTGTTTATTGTACCTGTCTTGGTTAATTCACTTGTCAGAGAGAGAGAGAGAGAGAGAGAGAGAGAGAGAGAGAGAGCGAACCACTATTACTGATGAGCAAGCGAGAGCTAGCACCTGGTTTAAAGAGACAGAGCTGGAGAGGGAGCGAGAGCGATGGAGCGGGCGAGAGATCGCGAGAGACAGAGATGGAAAGAGAGAGAGATAGCGAGACCGAAAGAGACAGAGATGGAAAGAGAGAGAGATAGCGAGACCGAAAGAGACAGAGCTGGAGAGGGAGCGAGAGAGAGCGATGGAGAGGGAGAGAGATAGAGACAGCGAGAGCGAAAGAGACAGAGCTGGAGAGAGAGAGCGATGGAGCGGGAGAGAGATAACGAGAGAGACAGAGACGGAGAGGGAGAGATAACGAAAGAGCCAGAGATTGAGAGAGGGAGAGAGAGCGATGGAGAGGGAGAGAGATAGCGAGAGATAGAGACAGCGAAGGAGAGAGATAGCGAGAGCGAAAGAGACAGAGCTGGAGAGAGAGAGAGAGAGAGCGATGGAGCGGGAGAGAGATAGCGAGAGAGACAGAGACGGAGAGGGAGAGAGATAACGAAAGAGACAGAGATTGAGAGAGGGAGAGAGAGCGATGGAGAGGGAGAGAGATAACGAGAGAGACAGAGACGGAGAGGGAGAGAGAGATAACGCGAGAGACAGAGACGGAATTGGAGAGAGAATGATCGAGAGTGAAAGAGATAGCGATGGAGAGGGAGAGAGAGAGATAGCGAGAGAGAGAGATAGCGAACCACTATTACTGATGAGCAAGCTAGAGCTAGAACCTGCTTTCCTCCCTTTTCAAATCATCACAACACACTATTTATTTACAAGCACACACATATCGTGAGGCAGTGCGCATCACGAGGTCACCTATGCTCACCAAGTTCTCGCTGTCTTGGTCGATCCGTCTTGCTGCGTTTTTTTTTTTCGTTTTTTTTCTGTATAGAAAGTATACACGCAGAAAAAGGTTAGCGGGGGCATTAACCGCTGCGTTTTATCTATATAAAAAGTATACACGCAGCTGCGTTTTTTTCTGTATAAAGTATACAAGCAGAAAATTGGGGGCATTAACCGCAATCTCTACTACTAACATCTTGTTTGAATATGTTACTCTGGTCCGAAATCATGCTTGAATGTGTTACTGAAGTCCAAAATCATGTTTGCATATGTTACAGTGGTCCAACATCTTGTTTGAATGTGTTACTGTCGTCCAATATCTTGTTTGAATGTCTTACTGTGGTCCAACATCTTGTTTGAATGTCTTACTGTGGTCCAACATCTTGTTTGAATATCTTACTGTGGTCCAACATCTTGTTTGAATGTCTTACTGTGGTCCAATATCTTGTTTGAATGTCTTACTGTGGTCCAACATCTTGTTTGAATGTCTTACTGTGGTCCAACATCTTGTTTGAATGTGTTACTGTGGTCCAACATCTTGTTTGAATGTCTTACTCTGGTCCAACATCTTGTTTGAATGTCTTACTGTGGTCCAACATCTTGTTTGAATGTCTTACTGTGGTCCAATATCTTGTTTGAATGTCTTACTGTGGTCCAATATCTTGTTTGAATGTCTTACTGTGGTCCAACATCTTGTTTGAATGTCTTACTGTGGTCCAACATCTTGTTTGAATGTCTTACTGTGGTCCAACATCTTGTTTGAATGTCTTACTGTGGTCCAATATCTTGTTTGAATGTCTTACTGTGGTCCAATATCTTGTTTGAATGTCTTACTGTGGTCCAACATCTTGTTTGAATGTCTTACTGTGGTCCAACATCTTGTTTGAATGTCTTACTCTGGTCCAACATCTTGTTTGAATGTCTTACTGTGGTCCAACATCTTGTTTGAATGTTTTACTGTGGTCCAACATCTTGTTTGAATGTCTTACTGTGGTCCAACATCTTGTTTGAATGTCTTACTGTGGTCCAACATCTTGTTTGAATGTCTTACTGTGGTCCAACATCTTGTTTGAATGTCTTACTGTGGTCCAACATCTTGTTTGAATGTCTTACTGTGGTCCAAAATCTTGTTTGAATGTGTTACTGTGGTCCAATATCTTGTTTGAATGTCTTACTGTGGTCCAACATCTTGTTTGAATGTCTTACTGTGGTCCAATATCTTGTTTGAATGTCTTACTGTGGTACAACATCTTGTTTGAATGCCTTACTGTGGTCCAACATCTTGTTTGAATGTCTTACTGTTGTCCAACATCTTGTTTCAATGAGTTACTGTGGTCTAACATCTTGTTTGAATGTGTTACTTTTGGTCCAACATCTTGATTGAATATGTTACTGTGGTCCAAAATCTTGTTTGAATGTCTTACTGTGGTCCAACATCTTGTTTGAATGTATTACTGTAGTCAAACATCTTGTTTGAATGTATTAGTCTGGTCCAACATCCTGTTTGAATGTATTACTGTGGTCCAACATCTTGTTTGAATGTATTACTGTGGTCCAATATCTTGTTTGAATGTGTTACTCTGGTCCAACATCTTGTTTGAATGTATTACTGTGGTCCAACATCTTGTTTGAATGTATTACTGTAGTCAAACATCTTGTTTGAATGTATTACTCTGGTCCAACATCTTGTTTGAATGTATTACTGTGGTCCAACATCTTGTTTGAATGTATTACTGTGGTCCAACATCTTGTTTGAATGTGTTACTCTGGTCCAACATCTTGTTTGAATGTGTTACTGTGGTCCAACATCTTGTTTGAATGTGTTACTGTGGTCCAACATCTTGTTTGAATGTGTTACTGTGGTCCAACATCTTGTTTGAATGTGTTACTGTGGTCCAACATCTTGTTTGAATGTGTTACTCTGGTCCAACATCTTGTTTGAATGTGTTACTCTGGTCCAACATCTTGTTTGAATGTGTTACTGTGGTCCAACATCTTGTTTAAATGTGTTACTCTGGTCCAACATCTTGTTTGAATGTGTTACTTTGGTCCAACATCTTGTTTGAATGTCTTACTGTGGACCAACGTGATGTTTAAATGTGTTACTGTGCTCAAACATCATGTTTGAATGTGTTACTGTGGTCCAACGTATTGTTTAAATGTGTTACTGTGGTCAAACATCTTGTTTGAATGTGTTACTTTGGTCCAACATCTTGTTTTAATGTGTTACTGTGGTCCAACGTGATGTTTAAATGTGTTATTGTGGTCAAACATCTTCTGTCTGAATGTGTTACTGTGGTCCTACATAATATTTGAAATTATTACTGTGGTCCAACATCTTGTTTGAATGTATTACTGTAGTCCAACATCTTGTTTGAATGTATTACTGTTGTCCAACATCTTGTTTGAATCTATTACCGTTGTCCAACATCTTGTTTGAATCTATTACAGTAGTCCAACATCTTGTTTGAATGTATTACTGTTGTCCAACATCTTGTTTGAATCTATTACTGTTGTCCAACATCTTGTTTGAATGTATTACTGTTGTCCAACATCTTGTTTGAATCTATTACCGTTGTCCAACATCTTGTTTGAATATGTTACTGTGGTCCAACATCTTGTTTGAATATGTTACTGTGGTCCAACATCTTGTTTGAATCTATTACTGTTGTCCAACATCTTGTTTGAATGCATTACTGTTGTCCAACATCTTGTTTGAATCTATTACCGTTGTCCAACATCTTGTTTGAATGTGTTACTCTGGTCCAACATCTTGTTTGAATATGTTACTGTGGTCCAACATCTTGTTTGAATGTATTACTCTGGTCCAACATCTTGTTTGAATATGTTACTGTGGTCCAATATCTTGTTTGAATGTCTTACTGTGGTCCAATATCTTGTTTGAATGTCTTACTGTGGTCCAACATCTTGTTTGAATGTCTTACTGTGGTCCAACATCTTGTTTGAATGTCTTACTGTGGTCCAACATCTTGTTTGAATGTCTTACTGTGGTCCAACATCTTGTTTGAATGTCTTACTGTGGTCCAACATCTTGTTTGAATGTCTTACTGTGGTCCAAAATCTTGTTTGAATGTGTTACTGTGGTCCAATATCTTGTTTGAATGTCTTACTGTGGTCCAACATCTTGTTTGAATGTCTTACTGTGGTCCAATATCTTGTTTGAATGTCTTACTGTGGTACAACATCTTGTTTGAATGCCTTACTGTGGTCCAACATCTTGTTTGAATGTCTTACTGTTGTCCAACATCTTGTTTCAATGAGTTACTGTGGTCTAACATCTTGTTTGAATGTGTTATTTTTGGTCCAACATCTTGATTGAATATGTTACTGTGGTCCAAAATCTTGTTTGAATGTCTTACTGTGGTCCAACATCTTGTTTGAATGTATTACTGTAGTCAAACATCTTGTTTGAATGTATTAGTCTGGTCCAACATCCTGTTTGAATGTATTACTGTGGTCCAACATCTTGTTTGAATGTATTACTGTGGTCCAATATCTTGTTTGAATGTGTTACTCTGGTCCAACATCTTGTTTGAATGTATTACTGTGGTCCAACATCTTGTTTGAATGTATTACTGTAGTCAAACATCTTGTTTGAATGTATTACTCTGGTCCAACATCTTGTTTGAATGTATTACTGTGGTCCAACATCTTGTTTGAATGTATTACTGTGGTCCAACATCTTGTTTGAATGTGTTACTCTGGTCCAACATCTTGTTTGAATGTGTTACTGTGGTCCAACATCTTGTTTGAATGTGTTACTGTGGTCCAACATCTTGTTTGAATGTGTTACTGTGGTCCAACATCTTGTTTGAATGTGTTACTGTGGTCCAACATCTTGTTTGAATGTGTTACTCTGGTCCAACATCTTGTTTGAATGTGTTACTCTGGTCCAACATCTTGTTTGAATGTGTTACTGTGGTCCAACATCTTGTTTAAATGTGTTACTCTGGTCCAACATCTTGTTTGAATGTGTTACTTTGGTCCAACATCTTGTTTGAATGTCTTACTGTGGACCAACGTGATGTTTAAATGTGTTACTGTGCTCAAACATCATGTTTGAATGTGTTACTGTGGTCCAACGTATTGTTTAAATGTGTTACTGTGGTCAAACATCTTATTTGAATGTGTTACTTTGGTCCAACATCTTGTTTTAATGTGTTACTGTGGTCCAACGTGATGTTTAAATGTGTTATTGTGGTCAAACATCTTCTGTCTGAATGTGTTACTGTGGTCCTACATAATATTTGAAATTATTACTGTGGTCCAACATCTTGTTTTAATGTATTACTGTAGTCCAACATCTTGTTTGAATGTATTACTGTTGTCCAACATCTTGTTTGAATCTATTACCGTTGTCCAACATCTTGTTTGAATCTATTACAGTAGTCCAACATCTTGTTTGAATGTATTACTGTTGTCCAACATCTTGTTTGAATCTATTACTGTTGTCCAACATCTTGTTTGAATGTATTACTGTTGTCCAACATCTTGTTTGAATCTATTACCGTTGTCCAACATCTTGTTTGAATATGTTACTGTGGTCCAACATCTTGTTTGAATATGTTACTGTGGTCCAACATCTTGTTTGAATCTATTACTGTTGTCCAACATCTTGTTTGAATGCATTACTGTTGTCCAACATCTTGTTTGAATCTATTACCGTTGTCCAACATCTTGTTTGAATGTGTTACTCTGGTCCAACATCTTGTTTGAATATGTTACTGTGGTCCAACATCTTGTTTGAATGTATTACTCTGGTCCAACATCTTGTTTGAATATGTTACTGTGGTCCAACATCTTGTTTGAATGTGTTACTGTGGTCCAACATCTTGTTTGAATGTGTTACTGTGGTCCAACATCTTGTTTGAATTTGTTACTGTGGTCCAACATCTTGTTTGAATATGTTACTGTGGTCCAACATCTTGTTTGAATATGTTACTCTGGTCCAACATCTTGTTTGAATATGTTACTGTGGTCCAACATCTTGTTTGAATATGTTACTGTGGTCCAACATCTTGTTTGAATGTATTACTGTAGTCAAACATCTTGTTTGAATGTATTACTGTAGTCAAACATCTTGTTTGTATGTGTTACTGTGGTCCAACATCTTGTTTGAATGTATTACTGTAGTCAAACATCTTGTTTGAATGTATTACTGTAGTCAAACATCTTGTTTGAATGTATTACTGTTGTCCAACATCTTGTTTGAATGTATTACTGTAGTCAAACATCTTGTTTGAATGTGTTACTGTGGTCCAACATCTTGTTTGAATGTATTACTGTAGTCAAACATCTTGTTTGAATGTATTACTGTAGTCAAACATCTTGTTTGAATGTATTACTGTTGTCCAACATCTTCTGTTTGAATGTCTTACTCTGATCCAACATCTTGTTTGAATGTGTTACTGTGGTCCAACATCTTCTGTTTGAATGTCTTACTCTGATCCAACATCTTGTTTGAATGTGTTACTGTGGTCCAACATCTTCTGTTTGAATGTCTTACTCTGATCCAACATCTTGTTTGAATGTGTTACTGTGGTCCAACATCTTGCTTGAGTGTGTTACTCTGGTCCAGCATTATCTGACTGTATGTGTTACTCTGGTCCAGCATTATCTGGTGACTGTATGTGTTACTCTAGTTCAGCATTATCTGAGCGTATGTATTACTCTAGTCCATCATTATCTGACTGTATGTGTTACTCTGGTCCAGCATTATCTAACTGTATGTGTTACTCTAGTCCAGCATTATCTGAGCGTATGTGTTACTCTGGTCCAGTATTATCTGACTGTATGTGTTACTCTGGTGCAGCATTATCTAATTGTATGTGTTACTCTAGTCCAGCATTATCTGACTGTATGTGTTACTCTGGTCCAGTATTATCTGACTGTATGTGTTACTCTGGTGCAGCATTATCTAATTGTATGTGTTACTCTAGTCCAGCATTATCTGACTGTATGTGTTACTCTAGTCCAGCATTATCTGACTGTATGTATTACTCTAGTCCAGCATTATCTGACTGTATGTGTTACTCTAGTCCAGCATTATCTGACTGTATGTGTTACTCTGGTGCAGCATTATCTAATTGTATGTGTTACTCTAGTCCAGCATTATCTGACTGTATGTGTTACTCTGATCCAATGTTATTTGTTTGCATATGTTACTGCAGAGCGACATAAACTGTAAATCCGAGAAGCTACAGAGAGAATGCATGTTCTAGCAACACCAACTGTAAAGTAACCTACACATTTCAGTCATCCTACAAGAACACACTTATATTTGGATTCGCCTCACACTTCACGCTCTGTCTTGTCCAACATAAGTGTCAACACTTGAGGAAGGATATAACTAGGTTGCTCATCAAATGAAAACTGACGTTTGATAACTAACATAAACAATATGGTTCGACTGTAAAATGACAATTAAATAAATTACTTTAGGAAAGGAAGTGAGAACATATGATCAACAAGACATATAAAATGAAGTCGTAGTGGACAATTAATGTCAGTAGAGAGACTCAAGAATGAAGACAATGGGGGATAAGAACTCGGGCCGAACACCCCTGGTGACTGCGACTGCCTTAGACCAGCAGCCTTTCTGCCCGACAGACCTCATCAATGTGATAAATCTATCTATCTATTGACCTTTCGAGCCGTAACCGGCCCATAGGGCGTAGACCAAGATACACCTTCTCCTATATGAATTTTTGTTCTAGCAGTTTTCTTTAAAGATATTTTATTAAATCTCGCCATCTGTCTCTGTTCTGTGCAAGCAGTTCTATCTCATTGAGGGAGCAGATTCCTGCTGCTCTTGCCTCTCTCATCAATGTTCTTCTCAGTGTCTCCCTGGGTCTTCTCTTTTTCTTTTACCTGTTGTTTCCCATATGAGGGCTTGCTTTGCTATTCGATTATTATCTCTTCTCATCACATGTCCAACGTATGACCATCGTCTTTTCTTATTACTGAAGATATTAGTGGTTGATTGGCGATTTCTCTAATTCTCGTTGTTTGAATTCGTTCCATTCTATACCAAGTATTTTCCTTAGACATTTATTTTCGATGCCTTCAACTTTGTTTCTATATCTCTTGTTGTTTTCCAGCTTTCACACGCATACGTAAGGGTTGATAGTACATTTGATTTGAATAGCCTAAGTTTTGTGTTTGTGCTAATGAGTTTTGATTTCCACAACTTTTCAAGGCTTCTGAAAGACATTGCTGCTTTAGCCAGTCTGATTCTAATTTCTTTGCTCGTATCCCTTCTCGATCAGGATCAATGTGATAAATGCCGAACAGATAACTCTTTTAGTATGGAAAATAACTGAAATTGTTCGTGCTTTTAGCATTCATCATTTTTATTGGTGCGGTTTGTTGTCTCTGACGATTAACTTTTAGCTGTAAAGTGATTTTGTCATCGGAGGGGCGGGTTGCTAAGGTAATACGTCGATATCTGGACAGCAAAGTCCCTAGTTCGAATCACGCTACAGACGGTAGAAACGTTCACTTCGAATCACGCTACAGACGGTAGAAACGTTCACTTCGAATCACGCTACAGACGGTAGAAACGTTCACTTCGAATCACGCTACAGACGGTAGAAACGTTCACTTCGAATCACGCTACAGACGGTAGAAACGTTCACTTCGAATCCATGGTTTCATTGTGGTTTTACCCCCCCCCCCCCCCAATCTCTGCGTATTGAGATTATATGTCTAGTCTCCTCGGATAACGACGAAAAGAAGAACCCGTGAGCACTCGCGCACGTTAAAAGGAACCTTTGTTGTAACAAGTTGAAAAGCGTGAGCTAAAATTTGACACTGATGGGGCACAAATTGTTAAGTAGAATAATCCATGCCACCGAAATCGGACCTGAAGTGGCATATAGCGCGGCTTTATCGTCAACTGGTAACACAGCATCATCAACACACACACAGGTGTTCGCTAAGAAGAAGCAGATCATCTTATTATCTTTCCCTCCATAAACAGTTTAAATATAGGTACACATTCTATGCTGGCATTTCCTCCCTTTGAATATCACATTTGTAAAGACCAGGTAATAATTAGCTACGTGGCACTTGTGGAGATCTCCTGCTGACGGCTGGATTCATGGAACCAACTTGTTGTATGACATGCTAAATATAGGAAACTTGAGGAAAAAGGGTCGGCTGGATTCATGGAACCAACTCGTTGTATGACATGCTAAATATAGGAACCTTGAGGAAAAAGGGTGAACAGTTACAAAATGGTACATTCCTGCCACGGCAAATAGGGTTACCATATTGTGAAGTTTTTGTGGCTTATTTTTAACATCCTATGCCCAAATCTCCTTAGTCGCCTCTTACGAACTGCCTATTAGGGAACAGCGCTACAATTCTTTACTCCTCTTTCGAGCCCCGGCAGCGCACGTGCGAATTATGGGAAAGTGCCAGTCAAATACCAGTTGACAAAGAAACTCAACAAAGACAACCGTGCTGGATAGAACGCAAACTGCGAAAGCCATCTGAGAGTATTACACGACAGACCCTTTTTTCGGAATCCCCAGGGGAAGAAACAAAGATGAACTCTAAAATATTCTTGGAGGCGACAGGTGGAAGCAGAGATGAAGATGATGGGGAAGACATGGAATCTTAAAAGAATGGCAAGAAACCGAACTATTTGGAATGCGTTTGTTGAAGATGTAAGCTCCACAAGGAGTTGAAAGGGAGAAGAAGAGGAGTACCTAGGAGTACTGATATAGGATGTATGTTCGGCTTTTTAGGTGTTTGTCAGGTCTCCGATCAGGTGTCCGATCAGGTGTCCGATCAGGTCTCCGATCAGGTGTCCGATCAGGTCTCCGATCAGGTGTCCGATCAGGTATCCGATCAGGTGTTCGATCAGGTCTCCGATCAGGTGTCCGATCAGGTGTCCGATCAGGCCTCCGATCAGGTGTCCGATCAGATGTCCGATCAGGTGTTCGATCAGGTGTCCGATCAGGTCTCCCCGATCAGGTGTCCGATCAGGTGTCCGATCAGGTCTCCGATCAGGTGTTCGATCAGGTCTCCCCGATCAGGTGTCCGATCAGGTCTCCCGATCAGGTGTCCGATCAGGTGTCCAATCAGGTGTCCGATCAGGTGTCCGATCAGGTGTCCGATCAGGTGTCCGATCAGGTGCCCGATCAGGTGTCCGATCAGGTGTCCGATCAGGTGTCCGATCAGGTGTCCGATCAGGCCTCCGATCAGGCCTCCGATCAGGTGTCCGATCAGGTGTCCGATCAGGTGTTCGATCAGGTGCCCGATCAGGTGTCCGATCAGGTGTCCGATCAGGTGTCCGATCAGGTGTCCGATCAGGTGTCCGATCAGGCCTCCGATCAGGCCTCCGATCAGGTGTCCGATCAGGTGTTCGATCAGGTGCCCGATCAGATGTCCGATCAGGTGTCCGATCAGGTGTCCGATCAGGTGCCCGATCAGGTGTCCGATCAGGTGTACGATCAGGTGTCCGATCAGGCCTCCGATCAGGTGTCCAATCAGGTGTCCGATCAGGTGTCCGATCAGGTGTCCGATCAGGTGCCCGATCAGGTGTCCGATCAGGTGTTTGATCAGGTCTCCACGATCAGGTGTCCGATCAGGTGCCCGATCAGGTGTCCGATCAGGTGTCCGATCAGGTGCCCGATCAGGTGTCCGATCAGGTGTTCGATCAGGTCTCCACGATCAGGTGTCCAATCAGGTGCCCGATCAGGTGTCCGATCAGGTGTCCAATCAGGTGCCCGATCAGGTGTCCGATCAGGTGTCCGATCAGGCCTCCGATCAGGTGTCCAATCAGGTGTCCGATCAGGTGTCCGATCAGGTGTCCGATCAGGTGTCCGATCAGCTGTCCGATCAGATGTCCGATCAGGCCTCCGATCAGGTGTCCAATCAGGTGTCCGATCAGGTGTCCGATCAGGTGTCCGATCAGGTGTCCGATCAGATGTCCGATCAGGTCTCCCCGATCAGGTGTCCGATCAGGTGTCCGATCAGGTGTCCGATCAGATGTCCGATCAGATGTCCGATCAGGTGTCCGATCAGATGTCTGATCAGATGTCCGATCAGATGTCCGATCAGGTGTCCGATCAGGTCTCCCCGATCAGGTGTCCGATCAGGTGTCCGATCAGATGTCCGATCAGGTGTCCGATCAGGTGTCCGATCAGGTCTCCCCGATCAGGTGTCCGATCAGGTGTCCGATCAGGTGTCCGATCAGATGTCCGATCAGATGTCCGATCAGGTCTCCCCGATCAGGTCTCCCCGATCAGGTGTCCGATCAGATGTCCGATCAGATGTCCGATCAGGTGTCCGATCAGGTCTCCCCGATCAGGTGTCCGATCAGATGTCCGATCAGATGTCCGATCAGGTGTCCGATCAGGTCTCCCCGATCAGGTGTCCGATCAGGTGTCCGATCAGATGTCAGATCAGATGTCCGATCAGGTCTCCCCGATCAGGTGTCCGATCAGGCCTCCGATCAGGTGTCCGATCAGGTGTCCGATCAGGTGTCCGATCAGATGTCCGATCAGATGTCCGATCATGTGTCCGATCAGGCCTCCGATCAGGTGTCCAATCAGGTCTTCCCGATCAGGTGTCCGATCAGCCCTCCGATCAGGTGTCCGATCAGGCCTCCGATCAGGTGTCCGATCAGCCCTCCGATCAGGTGTCCGATCAGGCCTCCGATCAGGTGTCCGATCAGCCCTCCGATCAGGTGTCCGATCAGGCCTCCGATCAGGTGTCCGATCAGCCCTCCGATCAGGCCTCCGATCAGGTGTCCGATCAGCCCTCCGATTAGGTGTCCGATCAGGCCTCCGATCAGGTGTCCGATCAGGTGTCCGATCAGGTGTCCGATCAGCCCTCCGATCAGGCCTCCGATCAGGTGTCCGATTAGGCCTCCGATCATGTGTCCGATCAGGCCTCCGATCAGGTGTCCGATTAGGCCTCCGATCATGTGTCCGATCAGGCCTCCGATCAGGCCTCCGATCAGGTGTCCGATCATGTGTCCGATCAGGCCTCCGATCATGTGTCCGATCAGGTGTCCGATCAGGTGTCCGATCATGTGTCCGATCAGGCCTCCGATCAGGCCTCCGATCAGGTGTTGTAGACAATTGTCCTGATTTTTTAATGGCTATCAGACATGGATATACAGTTGTTTTTTTTTGTTTTTTTTGCATGCAATCATCACGCACTGCTGATTGATATTTTAATGTCTCTACACTAGTGTATATGGACAGATGCGTGCTAAGTACAGTACGATAGTACCAAATAGATATATGCTGTTGATAAAATGCAGAACATCCAGGAGCGGTGGGAAATGCTTCAACAGTCGATTTAACAAATATCAAAAGAAGTAATACCAGTGACTAAAAGAATCAACAAAAAGAATTGGATGACCAAAAAAAATGCTAGAACTAATGAAAGAAGGACGAAATCATAAGAAAGAAGAACGGACATGCAAACTATTTCACAAAGAGATCCAAAACAAATCTGGTTATCTGGTTATGGTAGGCCTCGGTATCACTGCAAACGAATTAAAATCCATAATTGCTCAACCGCCCGTGCCAGTGGAATCATCCGAATTGCTAACACATCTCCCAAGCAAAGAAAGGTAGCTGTAGTCCCCACCATAGCAGTCTCAGCACACGCCAAAAGACATAAGGCGAAACCGCACAGAGAGTGAACACGGCCAACTGTTCCTGTCATACGATATCAGCATTCATCGTAAGCAATTGGAATATCGGAGCATGATCAAAACGGATGAAACACACAGCTCACGGTGTGCACAGAGCACTTAACTCAGTAAATCCTGCAACAAGCCGGACTTGGATTATGAGGAAACTGCAACAAGGAACACTTTTCAGACATAGCCTTCAATGGTTCCTGCCGCCTATCCATCACATTGCTCGGAAGATCACGTCCTCCTGAAAATGATGAACGTCATAGTATTTAAATGTATGGCGCTTGATGATGTTAAGACATCGTGTTTGACTCCAACTCCGAACATACAAAACACAGTTCGTCGTCAGACTATCCCCGATGCACACCAAACAACAAATCGCAAGATTAGCGCATGGTCGGTCTTGGGACACACGATGAGCCATTATGATGACGGTCACGCACAAAATGTCTGCGCCCATGTATTCATGATTACTCTACTGAATGCAGTCTACAACGAACGAAACATGGTACAAACTTCCCAAAGACGCTGACTTGACTGACTTGACGGAGCCCGCCACATTAATGCGTTGTAACTTGTAAATAACTTGCGGCAAACATCTCCATCAACGGTCATGGAACAGCACTTAGTGTGACGTAAAACGCAGATCAACATTAGACGTTGGAAGGTGCACACAACACTTGATTTGTCAAAACGGAGTATTGCCGTGCGTGCAACGCCAATTCAATGGCGCAGATATGACAATTAGAACATCATTTCGACTGGAATGCAGAAAATTGGAACGGAAACCCGAAGTTGATAAGAATCCAAAGCAATTTTCGCAGCGATAGAGAGAACGTGACTCAATTCCGCCATCTTGGAAACGGAAGTATATCCAAAACAAATACAGAGAAGCAAAGGAAGGATGGTTAAAGCAGAAATGTGAAGAAATGGAAATACAACCAAGGTGATGGCAGCGACCAAGGCATTCAAATGGTTAGAGTCACAAGACTACACCCACGCACAGAGTGATTCGATGAGCATGATAAAAGAAGTGGAGGCGGGCTCTGTACGCATGCAATGGGTAGAGTCGTTGCATAAATCCAAATACGTAAGGTCACCTTTGTCTATGTTCCTGGACATGCGGGAGTACGGGGAAATGAAAAAGCGGACAGGTTGGCTAGCTGCGCTATCGTTGAGGACGGGCAACCAATGGATCGGGCGGGCACCAACAATGCCCTCCGAGATGTGGGAAGAGCACATGACTTCGACAAACACAGATCCACGTCACTTCTTCGGATGACAGAAATGGGAGTTTCCTATGTCACCTATCGACATGTTCGGAGTGCAATGATGATGACCCGCAAATAACTCAATATAAGTCAACTCTATGATGATGAAAGACCAAACAATTCAAACAAAGACACAGGACCGCCAATAATGCAAAGTTAAGTGAACACTTGATTTGTCGAAAAGGGAATATTGCCGGCGTACGACTCCGCTTTATCGGTGCAGATGTAATAAGTAGATCATCATTTTGACTTTAACGCAGAAAAGTGCAATGGAGAACCGAAATTAATCAGACCCAGAATGCACTTTCTGCAGCGATCGAGAGAACGTGGACTATATCCACAATCTTGGAAACGGAAGCTGTTGGGTGTCCAGTTGATATTCTCAACAATTGTTGTTAACGTAGTGCAGATTGTCAGTTGGTAATATAGAGAGCATAGTACTAAAGATATTGAACTTGTTCCATATTTATTCGGTGAGAACAGAAGAGCTGAAAGCATTTTGTGAGCATGTTGAAGTTATGAAGGACTTTTATGTCACAATAAAACGAGACGTTTGGTTCTTTTCCTTGCTATTGGAAAGCTACAAAAATACATTCAGTGTTGAAAACATACTTTCGAGACCCAAAGAAAGTGTTCCCTCAACCATAAGAAACTTCAATGAAGAAGTATTGTGCCTGTCATTCTAATGTGTTTATATTTCATGTCAAGATATCTGAACATGAAAATGAAAACTTGTCTGCCATAAACGCCATTGAAATAAGTGACTCCGTTTTAGCTTTACTGTAAATATGGAGAGGGTATTAGCTCTACTCAAATCTCAGATAACCAATGAACGAAACGATTTATATCTGGAGTCTATTAGAAAAGTTATACTATAACATTTAATTTCAGATTGTGAATTCCCACGAGTGGATGGCAAACGACATTCCCTGCTAAACACAAAATGTGTCAATGAAGTACCAACCAACCAGGAAATTAAACAGGCTTCCCACTTGTGTATCATCTGTCTAATTAAAGTTGCTTTAGCTACTGATATTAATATTTTTTTTAAACAAACATAACATCAACATTTTCTGCCTTTTTTTTTAATAAATCTTTCTTTGTCAAATCAAATGTCCTACTTTTTTTTTTTGTACCTGGTAACCCTCATTCGAAAATAATTAAGAAGAAATATGTTTCTGCAGTTAACAGCTAAGAAGTGGTATGTTTTTTTTTTTAATGTGTGTTAATAATTAATGAGTAGTAAGTTTATTCAAACGACTTGGAAAGTGTTTTTGAAGACCTATGCTCCACTGGGAGCTAAAAAGGTAGAAGAAGAAGTTATTCAGATGAGTTACACATTAATAAGCGATATGTTTATTCTAGTGAGTTAACAGTAAGTCGGTGGTAAGTATATTCAGATGAGTTAAAATTAATGAGTAGTAAGTTTATTCTAGTGAGTTAAAAATGAAGAAGTGGGAGGGTTTTTCCAGTTGATTAAACGATGATAGGTTTGATCTACTAGCAAGTTAAGTGTCAAGGAGTGGCAACTTTCTGAAATCTAAATGTTTTTATGTCAAGATCACCAGCGTAGTGTTTTGCCAATCGTTATCATCATGTGACTTACTGGTTGGCGTAAGCGATCATGTCCTTCCACAATCTTCTAACTACCGTGCGTCATATCAGTTCTGTTGTTGACCGTTTACCACGCCATGACACCACGCTATCCAGTATTTTCTCTTTGTCGTCCGCGATATCTCTTTCCATGTATTTTGCAAGTTGTATCGAAGTATTCCAACTTTCCTTTTCTCATGATGTGCCCGAAATATGTTGATTGTTTCTTTCTGATGTTTCGTAGGAGCTCCCTCTTTGTGTTGGCCTCTTTGAGAATTTCCTCCTTGGTCTTTTTAGCTGTCCATGGAATTTTCAACATTCTTCGGAGAGATCTCATCTCTGTGAAAAAATATGTTTTGCCAATGTGATTCGACAAATCAATCGAGGTATGCCAAGGAAACCTCCAACCATCCACTCGTATATAACATCTCTCTAGAACGAATAATGAATGACTCTCTTGTTAGATGACATTTGTGTAGTGAGCATCCGATGCAGAATACCTTGAACCTCAGAGTTGCCGACGATAGAAACGAATGTCGAGGTGGCAATAACGAATTTGTCACAATAAGAAATCAGCTACTAAACCAAGCGCCTGTGTTGAATGTGTGGAGACCGCAGTAACAGATTGTTTATTGCTCTAAAGAAACAACTGTATCATGGAAATCGCTACCATGACAAGCTCAAGAAACAACTGTATCATGGAAATCGCTACCATGACAAGCTCAAGAAACAACTGTATCATGGAAATCGCTACCATGACAAGCTCAAGAAACAACTGTATCATGAAAATCGCTACCATGACAAGCTCAAGAAATCGATCAACTATTTCAATGTATAGCATTCACCTTCAATAATAATGATTACAAAACACAACATCAACCATAAAATAGCACAAACCGTAACAGCAAAATCAAGGCTGAACAGAATTCGTAAAGACAAATCAATAAAGCAAAAATACATTAGGCTGGTACGCATATTAGTAATATCTATTTTCGTATACGACTGTGAAAGGAGTTGGGGGGGGGGGCGAGAGCCTAAATGCAGAATTGAAAAGAGAAATACAAGCTATGTTAATAAGACCTGACTGTATGATCCTAGATGTGAAACCACATGCAGAGACAGTCGGGGGGCTGGCTGGTCTAGAAGTATGACGTCGGCATCTGGATGGAAGGATGCGTGTTCAAAACCCCCCACAGGCGGTGGTGATTTAAAAAAAAATATCAGACAAATTCATCTGTGGCTTCTTCGTGATGTTACCCTCCCTGCTCTCTGGGTAGTGAGCTCCGATACCAGCCCTGTCTGGGTAGTGAGCTCCGATACCAGCCCTGTCTGGGTAGTGAGCTCCGATACCAGCCCTGTCGGATAACAGCAATCAACTGCAGCTTTCGTGTGCACTCGCGCACGTTAAAGAACCCTTAGCGGTTAAAATTAAACAGAACAGGCCAGAAATGTGGCCCGGCAAAACTGTCAGCAAAAACCTACCGACACCGTGGCCGTGCTACGGAGTTCGTGCACTTTGTCAGGTTCTCGCATTTTCTGGACATTTTTTAGGGGAATATAGGGGCACCTATGGATTCCTCCAGCGATGGGGATCCAACAACAGCAACAACGTTAGAATAGTTTCCTACTTCGAAAATGTCACCGGTAAAATGGTTGGAACATTTACAAGAAACTGAATAACATTATAGTGAAGGTCATTTGGTGGGAAAGACTAATACAATTACAAATAATTTGGCAGGTATTTAGATTAGACAATAAACCCTCGCTCGGCAGAAGAACTCTATTATTAGTGTACTTCCAAGCACAGGCAGATGAACAATAGTCTCTCTTAGTGTCCGTACCAATTTTAATATTTGGGAACTTTGTTAACCTCAGACGGAAGCTGTGCAAAAGAGGTGAGATGCTGAATGGCTCAGGCAAAAGTAGATTTCCAAAAAATGAGGAAGATACTATGCAACCATTTTTGACAATAGAAACAAGAAAAGAGTTCTTAAATGTTACATAGAGCCATTCTTAACATATGGAGCGAATCATGGACAATAGGACAACAGACAAGAAATCACTGGAGTCTGTAGAAATGTGGTTTTACAGAAGAATGTTGAGAGTACCATAGACAACTAAGAAGAGTAATGAAGATGTTCTGAGAGAGGTAAAAGCAAAAAGAGAGCTAATTTCCAATATTAGGAAGAAACAATCATCATTTTTTTGGCCATGTACTGAGAAGAGAACAACTGGAATATATTGTAACAACTGGAAAAATTGAGGGACGAAGAGATAGAGGGAAGCAAAGAGAAAATATAACAAACAGATTAAGAGAATGGCTTGGCAGAAGGCCAACAACAGAAATGATAAATAGCTGCCGAGATCGAAAGTTGTGGAGAGACATGATCACCTACGCCAGCAGGCCCGAATCTTGATGATGATGAGTGTCCCTACCAAGAACATACAGATGAACAATAGTCTCTCTTAGTGCCACTACCATGAACAGACAGATGAACAATAGTCTCTCTTAGTGCCACTACCAAGAACAGACAGATGAACAATAGTCTCTCTTAGTGCCACTACCATGAACAGACAGATGAACAATAGTCTCTCTTAGTGCCACTACCATTAACAGGCAGATGAACAATAGTTTCTCTTAGTGCCACTACCAAGAACAGACAGATGAACAATAGTCTCTCTTAGTGCCACTACCAAGAACAGACAGATGAACAATAGTCTCTCTTAGTGCCACTACCAAGAACAGACAGATGAACAATAGTCTCTCTTAGTGCCACTACCAAGAACAGACAGATGAACAATAGTCTCTCTTAGTGCCACTACCATGAACAGACAGATGAACAATAGTCTCACTTAGTGTCCCTCCAAGAACAGACAGATGAACAATAGTCTCTCTAAGGTTCCCTACCAAGAACAGACAGATGAACAATAGTCTCTCCTAGTTTCCCTACCAAGAACAGACAGATGAACAATAGTCTCTCTTAGTTTCCCTACCAAGAACAGACAGATGAACAATAGTCTCTCTTAGTTTCCCTACCAAGAACATATAGATGAACAATAGTCTTTCTTAGTTTCCCTACCAAGAACAGACAGATGAACAATAGTCTCTCTAAGGTTCCCTACCAAGAACAGACAGATGAACAATAGTCTCTCCTAGTTTCCCTATCAAGAACAGATAGATGAACAATAGTCTCTCTTAGTTTCCCTACCAAGAACAGATAGATGAACAATAGTCTCTCTTAGTTTCCCTACCAAGAACAGATAGATGAACAATAGTCTCTCTTAGTTTCCCTACCAAGAACAGACAGATGAACAATAGTCTCTCTTTGTTTCCCTACCAAGAACAGACAGATGAACAATAGTCTCTCTTTGTTTCCCTACCAAGAACAGGCAGATGAACAATCATCATCATCGTTATCAAGTACCGGGCCCGCTGGCGTAGGTGATCATGTCTCTCCACAACTTTCGATCTCGGCAGCTATTTATCATTTCTGTTGTTGACCTTCTGCCAAGCCATTCTCTTAAGCTGTCTGTTATTTTTTCTCTTTGCGTCCCTCAATTTTTTCCAGTTGTTACAATATATTCCAGTTGTTCTCTTCTCATTACATGGCCAAAAAATGATGATTGTTTCTTCCTAATATTGGAAATTAGCTCTCTTTTTGCTTTGACCTCTCTCAGAACATCCTCATTACTCTTCTTAGCTGTCCTTGGTATTCTCAACATTCTTCTGTAAAACCACATCTCTACAGACTCCAGTGATTTTCTTGTCTGTTGTCCTATTGTCCATGATTCGCATCCATATGTTAAGACTGACTCTATATAACATTTAAGAACTCTTTTTTTTGTTTCAATTGACAAAATGGATTGCATAGTATTTTCCTCATTTTTTGGAAAGCTGCTTTTGCCTGAGTCATTCTGCATCTCACCTCTTTTGTACATCTTCCGTCTGAGGTTAACAAAGTTCCCAAATGTTTAAATTCATTTACCTGTTTTAATATTGTTTCACTTGTCTTTATTTTGCACTGAGGTGATGTCTTTTTCTTTGTTGTTACCATTACCTCTGTCTTTTTGCTATTAAGGCAGATTCCCTTATTTTTGCTTTCCTTCACTATAATGTCCAACATTTCTTGTAACTCAATTTCACTCTTAGCGATTAAGACTATATCATCAGCATACCTTAGATTATTTATATTATGACCTCCAATTGTTATTCCAGGCATGCCCTTATGGATCTTAAAATAATCTCACTATAAATATTAAACAAATCTGGTGACAGCACACAACCTTGCCTAACACCCTGTTTTATTTGTTGAAACATTCCCCATTGGTTTCCAGTTCTTATGGCCGCTGTTTGTTGCCAGTACACGTTCTTTATTATTCTTAGATCTTTGCTGTCTATGTTTATGCTTTCTAAAATTTTGATTATTTCTTGGTGCTTTACTTTGTCAAATGCCTTGGTGTAATCTATGAAACATAGGTATAGATCTGTTTTCACCTCTATGGCTCTTTCTACTAAAGATCTTATGATGTATATGGCATTGCTCGTTCCTTTATCTCTAACAAAACCACACTGTTCATCGCTAATTTCTGGACTGATTTTGTTTCACACTCTTCGATTGATGATTCTTAGTAATATCTTAGTCATATAACTCATAAGGCTTATTGTGCGATGATCATCATCTAGTGTACCTCCCAAATACAGACAGATGAACAATATTCTCTCTTAGTGTACCTCCCAAGTACAGACAGATGAATTATATTCTCTCTTAGTTTACCTCCCAAGTACAGACAGATGAATTATATTCTCTCTTAGTGTACCTCCAAGTACAGCAGATGAATTATATTCTCTCTTAGTGTACCTCCTAAGTACAGACAGATGAATTATATTCTCTCTTAGTTTACCTCCCAAGTACAGACAGATGAACAATATTCTCTCTTAGTTTACCTCCCAAGTACAGACAGATGAATTATATTCTCTTTAGTGTACCTCCTAAGTACAGGCAGATGAATTATATTCTCTCTTAGTGTACCTCCCAAGTATAGACAGATGAACAATATTCTCTCTTAGTGTACCTCCCAAGCATAGACAGATGAACAATATTCTCTCTTAGTTTACCTCCTAAGTACAGACAGATGAATTATATTCTCTCTTAGTGTACCTCCTAAGTACAGGCAGATGAATTATATTCTCTCTTAGTGTACCTCCCAAGCATAGACAGATGAACAATATTCTCTCTTAGTGTACCTCCCAAGCATAGACAGATGAACAATATTCTCTCTTAGTTTACCTCCTAAGTACAGACAGATGAATTATATTCTCTCTTAGTGTACCTCCTAAGTACAGGCAGATGAATTATATTCTCTCTTAGTGTACCTCCTAAGTACAGGCAGATGAATATTCTCTCTTAGTGTACCTCCCAAAGCATAGACAGATGAACAATATTCTCTCTTAGTTTACCTCCTAAGTACAGACAGATGAATTATATTCTCTCTTAGTGTACCTCCCAAGCATAGACAGATGAACAATATTCTCTCTTAGTGTACCTCCCAAGCATAGACAGATGAACAATATTCTCTCTTAGTTTACCTCCTAAGTACAGACAGATGAATTATATTCTCTCTTAGTGTACCTCCTAAGTACAGGCAGATGAACAATATTCTCTCTTAGTGTACCTCCCAAGCATAGACAGATGAACAATATTCTCTCTTAGTTTACCTCCTAAGTACAGACAGATGAATTATATTCTCTCTTAGTGTACCTCCTAAGTGCAGACAGATGAACAATATTCTCTCTTAGTGTACCTCCCAAGCATAGACAGATGAACAATATTCTCTCTTAGTTTACCTCCTAAGTACAGACAGATGAACAATATTCTCTCTTAGTTTACCTCCTAAGTACCGACAGATGAACAATATTCTCTCTTAGTGTACCTCCCAAGCATAGACAGATGAATTATATTCTCTCTTAGTGTACCTCCCAAGCATAGACAGATGAACAATATTCTCTCTTAGTGTACCTCCCAAGCATAGACAGATGAACAATATTCTCTCTTAGTGTACCTCCCAAGCACAGACAGATGAAAAATATTCTCTCTTAGTGTACCTCCCAAGCATAGACAGATGAACAATATTCTCTCTTAGTGTACCTCCTAAGTGCAGGCAGATGAACAAAATCACTCTTAGTGTACCTCCCAAGCATAGACAGATGAACAATATTCTATCTTAGTGTACCTCCCAAGCATAGACAGATGAACAATATTCTCTCTTAGTGTACCTCCCAAACACAGAAGAGTGAGCTCTCAAGAAGGGTAAAAATGTAGGGACGACCAGCCACTTGTAGCAGTGCTGACGAAATGTGATGTGATGATGATGATGATGCGGTAGTGTTTTGACACGTCACAGACCTGACTCCGGCAGCATCCATTGTGTTCTCGTTTATCAGAACCAACCTGATGAGATTTAGCTTGACTTGCAGTCAGCTTTTTTCCCAGCCGGTATGCAGTCATGTAAGCTTTATGATTATAAGAGACATACTAGACATATTTTAAATGGAACTAAACATTATGGTTGGCTGGACCCGTAATATATGAGCCAGCGACTACTGGAATTATAATTAACAGCTGGTAGTGATCACATATTTCTAATAATGATAAGTTTGTGTGAGTAATTATCCACATTTCGTGGATGCCGACAAAGTGACAGCACTCTTGTGATCTCAAACTGAAAATAACAAGATGAGCTATTTAAAAACAGGAAGATGAGCATTTTATCTTGAAGTTGTTTCAGTTGACAATTTTTAGTTTTAAAGGGAAATGAGTTTGGAGAAAATGTGGTTAGCAACTCATAGCTGACTGCTTGTACTAATATCAGTGAACCAGATTAATCTAGATCCTACTCCACCTCTTTGGATTTGTTCCTACAACCGGACTAACCGTTCCAGTCTCGCAACCGAACAGAGATAGGGAGAGAAGGCAACATGGTAGCAGAAATGTGTGCTGAAGGAAGATGTTCTTTGGTTATCGAAGGCCCCGGTATCACTGCAAATGAATTAAAATCCATAATTGCTCAACCGCCCGTGTCAGTGGAATCATCCGAATTACTAACACATCTCCCAAACAAAGAAAGGTAGATATAGTCCCCATCACAGCAGTCTCAACACACGCCAAAAGACATAAGGCGAAACCGCACAGAAAGTGAACACAGCCAACTGTTCCTCTGCCATACGATATCATCATTCATCGTTAACAATTGGAATATCGAAACATGATCAAAAGGGATGAAACACACAGCTCACGGTGTGCACAGAGCACCTAACTCAGTAGCTCCTGCAACAAGCCGGACTTGGAATATGAGAAAACTGCAACAAGGAACAAGAATACATAGTCTTCAATGGTTCCTGCCGCCTATCCACCATATTGACCGGAAGTTCATGTCCTCCTGAAAATGATGATCGTCATATTTTTTTTATGCATAGCGGTTGATGATGTTAGGATATCGTTTTTGACCTTAATTCCCAACATATAAAACACAGTCGTCGGATTATCCCTGTCGCACATCAAACAACAGACCGTAAGATTAGCGCATGGCCGGTCTAGGGATGTACGATGAGCCATTATGATGATGTAGCACACATAACAATGATTGCACTCATAGATTCCTGATTACTCTAGTGAATGCAGTTTACAACGAACGAAACACAGTGCAATTCCCTAAAGAAATAAAATTTCGGCTGACTTGATGGAGCAATCCACATTAATGAGTTTTGACATGTAAATGACTTGCGTCAAACAATTCCAACAACGGTCATTGAAGAGCACTCAATGTGACGCAAACCACATATCAACTCTAGACGGTGGATGGTCGCATTCACAACACGTGATTTGTCAAAAAGGAATATTGCCGTGCGTACTACTCCGCTTCATCGGCGCAAGTGTGTTAAATAGAACATCATTTTGACTTTAACGCAGAAAATTGCAACGGAGAGCCGAAATTAATCAGACCCAAATGCAACTTATGCAGCGATTGAGAGAACGTGAACTAGTTCAACCATATTTGGAAACGGAAGTCCGAAGGAAGATGTATTGAAAGGCGCAAATTAAAGGACAACCAAGGCACCTACAACCACTTAAGAGATGAAGAGGGTCAAGAGAACATTTCTTTAGTCCTCGGGTGAACACAAGCAACAAGAAACAACAAAAAGAAAATTGTCTTCTATGTAAAGAAAAGAGACAAATGTTTGAAAGGACAATGTTACTATTAAAGAGACTGAAGTGAAAAGTTTGTGTTAGCGACTTAGGATTCCAGAATGATAGTCTGTAAGGGATTGTTGTGAATTCCTGACACAAGAAAATACCTGCTGCGCTGTGCAGCAAGTAAGCATACTGAGC
The DNA here is from genome assembly GCA_032433765.1 of Megaustenia siamemsis. Lineage (NCBI taxonomy): Eukaryota > Metazoa > Mollusca > Gastropoda > Stylommatophora > Ariophantidae > Megaustenia > Megaustenia siamemsis. Next base: position 33,584,677 of record JAVIAB010000041.1, on the reverse strand, counting down.
AATATCGTCTTTCTTCCGCTGAATGTGAGCGTGACTTCTTCCAGAAGAACTAGTTCTCACAGAATCTCTAGAAATGAAGATCATGAGTACTGATTTTCGTCAAGTCGGTTTTCCATGACGTAGGCTGAGAATATTTCCTTGAGCCAAAATCAGGACTTTGTGCTGGTAAAAGTGGGACAAGCGGAAGTTATGCAGTATTCTTTATTTATGAAATGTAAGGCTAATTTAAAAAAAAAAAAAAAAAAAAAAAAAAAAAAAAGGTGACATCTAATCATCTTGAGCTAACCACTATTTTTAAGTAACAGAAGCATAATAAATATTAGGTGGAGGTGGAAGGTATTTCATTATGCAAAAGTATCGAACAATCCGACCCAATGATTGCACAAAATATCGGTATTCAAAGACAACCACAATGATATAAGATTATGATTATAGGTTATGATTTTTTATTGACAAATGTTACAGTAATTGTATAGTCTTTTTTAACATTAAAAATAAACAACACTGACATTATTTAAACGATGGGACGGCCGCGAGACATGAAAGAATAACAACATTGTTCACATAAAAATAGTACTTATCATGTCGTATGGTCAACCTGCCCTTACCAATTTGTAAATACTTTTACCGTGCATAAATTCCTGGTTCCTGAAAGAAGGCATACAACTGAATGGAACAGTAAAGGAACAAACTCGTGAAGATGACGTGACCACTGTAATGAGTTTAATATTGATCATATTCAAACTTTTATTATAAAGATACTCATTTGATTTGCGTTTTATTTAGTGTTTTGCTTGATAGGCGTATCTCGTGCATGACATGTTGTCATTTTGTAATTTGATAAATACAACATCCACTGGATAATTGTAAGTACATTAGAGCTTCCAGGACCTGGTATAGCACGATTTTTCTCGTTTTATGGATGCTATAATAGAGTTTCGGTAAACGTTTTGTTTCACGCAAAAAAGTCCTGTTTTTAGTTATGTCACTGACAGCCCGTTATCAATAATCAAAGTATCAATTCATCATTGAACACTTTATCACACTTCCCCAGACTCCTCAGTATCAATTCATCATTGAACACTTTATCACACTTCCCCAGACTCCTCTATGTCCAGGATTATTCATCTAAAAATCTTTGCTGACAACCTAACTCTACCTAATATTGCATGCACTCTTTGCTCTTAAACAACAATTATTGCAAAGCCCACTTCATGAGGCGGAAGCGAGAGAAACATCAACCAACCAGAGCTAACCCGGACTTTCCCGCTTACCCCATGTGCTCGTCTACATTTCCATATGAATGTTAAGACTTACTACCATAACGTCACAAGACGAGCACTGACATATCTTACCCTCCTCAATGACGTTCGCGGTCTCATGTGTCTATAATCCGTTTCATTAGACGAGCCTTCCTTGTTGATGGTTCTGCTGCTAGTCAAGGTCTCCTCACTTACTTGTCCCTACTTAAACTCGCAGGTTGTCTGTTGATATCGCACCACCCCCGCCGCTCCTGTCATCAATTTACAACGCCAGAAAATAACCGTGTCCTCATCACCCAAATATGGCGTGGCCGTCAATAATGTTCTCTTCCTGCAGGCTCAACCTCGACGTGCTCTAGAAGTTTTCAGCTTCTCTTCCGCTCGTTGCATTCAATTTTAGGCGTTACCGTGGTGCACACTAAGTAACCGTGTTACCCGAATTAAATCCCCAGACAAGTGTCAGTTCAGTTCACGGCTGTGTGTACCGTGTGCCGTGACCTTATAACCTGTTGTTATCTGTCCCCACGCTTATCCCGTTCAATTACGTCTGTCCCATAACAATAGAGCTCCCAGGCGACAATGCCAGCCGGAACAATAGCTGGCAAATCTGACAGAACAATATCCAGGGGTGTGTTTGAAGAGTTTTGTTTCTTTTTCCTTTGAAAGTCGAGTGCTTCATTTATAAGAATGGCTAACAATCGTGACAACAATAAAACAGTTCAGTACTTATTGATGTACAGTGCTATGATTAACGTGACAAAATGTCTAAGTAACAGTTTTTTAGATGTACAGTTTTAAAAGTCTATTTGAGAACAAGGGCACAGATATTGTGATCAACAATTCAGAGCTTCCATACGCTATTACTACAGACCAATGGTTGTTAGGACATAAAGTCTAATAGTTGTTAGGAAATACAGTTCAATGGTTGTGTTGTATGTACAGTCCAATAGTTGTTAGGACATACAGTTCAATGGTTGTGTTGTATGTACAGTCCAACAGTTGTTAGGACATACAGTTCAATGGTTGTGTTGTATGTACAGTCCAATAGTTGTTAGGACATACAGTCAATGGTTGTGTTGTATGTACAGTCCAATAGTTGTTAGGACATACAGTTCAATGGTTGTGTTGTATGTACAGTCTAATAGTTGTTAGGACTGAGAAACAAACGTGACATTCTAACAGAATAGAAATATGTTCTAACATTTGCTATGACATATTCTAACTGTTGTTATAACTTATACTAACCGTTGTTATGACTGTTGTTACGACATATTCTAACTGTTGTTATAACTTATACTAACCGTTGTTATGACTGTTGTTACGACATATTCTAACTGTTGTTATAACTTATACTAACCGTTGTTATGACTGTTGTTACGACATATTCTAACTGTTGTTATAACTTATACTAACCGTTGTTATGACTGTTGTTACGACATATTCTAACTGTTGTTATAACTTATACTAACCGTTGTTATGACTGTTGTTACGACATATTCTAACTGTTGTTATAACTTATACTAACCGTTGTTATGACTGTTGTTACGACATATTCTAACTGTTGTTATAACTTATACTAACCGTTGTTATGACTGTTGTTACGACATATTCTAACTGTTGTTATAACTTATACTAACCGTTGTTATGACTGTTGTTACGACATATTCTAATTATTGTTACGATATATTCTAACTGTTGTTATGACATATACTAACTGTTATTATGACATATTCTAACTGTTGTTATGACATATACTAACTGTTATTATGACATATTCTAACTGTTGTTATGACATATACTAACTTTTGTTATGACATATTCTAACTGATGTTATGACATATATTATCCCATTTCATAACGAGACAGCATGCTCATTCGCATATTCAAACAAATAATTAATAATTCTAACAGCAGAGACAAAAACAGCTATATTATATAGAATATCACGAATATAATTCCAATATAATAAACAGGCACACTTCCATCACTAACACATAATGTTAAACATAACCGCAGTTCACAAGCTCTAGCTACGTCACTATATTTAATTGTAATGTAATATATTGTGTGAAAACTATTTAAAATTAACTATAAAATTATATTCTATATAAAAATATATAGAATTATATTTGTGATCTCTGCATTCTAACGTCTATAATTCTACACTCTATATATACTAATTAGTATAGCAGTGTTGCAGTCATTCTTACATTTTAACTTCAGTCGCCTTCTTATTTGTTATATAACTTATATTCTAGATATATATATATATATATATATATATATATATATATATATATATATATATATATATATAATTTATTATAATAATAGTCAATATATACACTAAACAAATTTTGTTAATGTATGTATACTCTATATTTGCTTTTGAAAGTAACTCGTCGAATATTATTGTAAGTAATCATGCTTATATAAACGTATAAACTAAACACTTACATGCTTTAAAACCAAAGACTTGAAAGAGAAAACACTGCCTGTTTTGCTGACTACTCCATGGACAAATCGTCTAAGAAGAGACATATCATTCTTTCTATCACCTGTGCTGTTTCCTGTCAAGTGTCAACAAGTTCTCGTTTGTGGATCAAGTAGTGGAAACGGTTGTAGTGAACACAAAAAAAAAACAACTGATAACACTATTTCTGGTGTCTGTATGGAGCTGCTAACAGTGAGTTTCGTGGAAGGTCTGACACTCCCTCTTGGTAGGCGCGCCGCGCGGCTGGCCTTTCAAGTATAACCTGAGAGCACACACACACACACACACAGACACACTTCTCTCACAACAAATATTCCTCAGTCACCCCGGTCGAATGAAGTCATCGAAACTATCTCTTAGGAAGGGGCGTCGGGACGTGACTAAGGCTCAGTTAATGCGGTGAGGTTCTGAGAGGAAGAATTTCCGACTGAATCACCGGCCAGAGAAACAGTTTCGGTCCCACTTACAGACCCGGTGAGCGGGCGGAAATAAGTGCTTGTTCTCAGCGCCAGGAAAACAGCCTGCAGCAGGTAATTGAGAATTTGTGAAGGCGGCTTACTACTGCTAAGCATGGAAATGTTTAACTTGCATTGATATCTAGAGTCAATCGTCCACATATACTCAATGATCAGAAATGGTGATAGTAACAACGGAACAGTAATAACTGATAAATACTATTTATAGTTACAGAACAGCAATAGTAACCATATGATAGTAGCAGTTACAGGACAGTGGTAGTAGACAAGTGGTAGCAGCAGTTGTATGACAGTGGTAGAAGACACGTGATAGCAGCAGTTGTATGACAGTGGTAGAAGACACGTGATAGCAGCAGTTATATGACAGTGATAGAAGACACGTGATAGCAGCAGTTATATGACAGTGATAGAAGACACGTGATAGCAGTAGTTATATGACAGTGATAGAAGACACGTGATTGCAGCAGTTATATGACAGTGGTAGAAGACACGTGATTGCAGCAGTTATATGACATTGGTAGAAGACACGTGATAGCAGCAGTTATATGACTTCGGTAGCCGACACGTGATAACAGCAGTTATATGACAGTGATAGAAGACACGAGATAGCAGCAGTTATATGACATTGGTAGAAGACACGTGATAGCAGCAGTTATATGACAGTGATAGAAGACACGTGATAGCAGCAGTTATATGACAGTGGTAGAAGACACGTGATAGCAGCAGTTATATGACAGTGATAGAAGACACGTGATAGCAGCAGTTATATGACAGTGATAGAAGACACGTGATAGCAGCAGTTATATGACAGTGATAGAAGACACGTGATAGCAGCAGTTATATGACATTGGTACAAGACACGTGATAGCAGCAGTTATATGACAGTGATAGAAGACACGTGATAGCAGCAGTTATATGACATGATAGAAGACACGTGATAGCAGCAGTTATATGACATTGGTACAAGACACGTGATAGCAGCAGTTATATGACTTCGGTAGCCGACACGTGATAGCAGCAGTTATATGACAGTGATAGAAGACACGTGATAGCAGCAGTTATATGACTTCGGTAGCCGACACGTGATAGCAGCAGTTATATGACAGTGATAGAAGACACGTGATAGCAGCAGTTATATGACAGTGATAGAAGACACGTGATTGCAGCAGTTATATGACAGTGATAGAAGACACGTGATAGCAGCAGTTATATGACAGTGATAGAAGACACGTGATAGCAGCAGTTATATGACAGTGATAGAAGACACGTGATAGCAGCAGTTATATGACATTGGTAGAAGACACGTGATAGCAGCAGTTATATGACTTCGGTAGCCGACACGTGATAGCAGCAGTTATATGACAGTGGTAGAAGACACGTGATAGCAGCAGTTATATGACAGTGATAGAAGACACGTGATAGCAGCAGTTATATGACAGTGATAGAAGACACGTGATAGCAGCAGTTATATGACAGTGATAGAAGACACGTGATAGCAGCAGTTATATGACAGTGATAGAAGACACGTGATTGCAGCAGTTATATGACAGTGATAGAAGACACGTGATTGCAGCAGTTTTATGACAGTGATAGAAGACACGTGATAGCAGCAGTTATATGACAGTGATAGAAGACACGTGATAGCAGCAGTTGTATGACAGTGCTAGGAGACACGTGATAGCAGCAGTTGTATGACAGTGGTAGGAGACACGTGATAGCAGCAGTTATATGACAGTGGTAGGAGACACGTGATAGCAGCAGTTGTATGACAGTGCTAGGAGACACGTGATAGCAGCAGTTGTATGACAGTGGTAGGAGACACGTGATAGCAGCAGTTGTATGACAGTGGTAGCAGGCACGTGATAGCAGCAGTTATATGACATTGGTAGAAGACACGTGATAGCAGCAGTTGTATGACAGTGGTGGAAGACACGTGATAGCAGCAGTTATATGACAGTGCTAGGAGACACGTGATAGCAGCAGTTATATGACAGTGGTAGCAGGCACGTGATAGTAGCAGTTATATGACATTGGTAGAAGACACGTGATAGCAGCAGTTTATGACAGTGGTAGGAGACACGTGATAGCAGCAGTTATATGACAGTGGTAGGAGACACGTGATAGCAGCAGTTGTATGACAGTGGTAGGAGACACGTGATAGCAGCAGTTATATGACAGTGTAGCAGACACGTGATAGCAGCAGTTGTATGACAGTGTAGAAGCCACGTGATAGTAGCAGTTGTATGACAGTGGTAGAAGCCACGTGATAGCAGCAGTTGTATGACAGTGGTAGAAGCCACGTGATAGCAGCAGTTACATGGTAGTGGTAGAAGCCACGTGATAGTAGCAGTTACATGGTAGTGGTAGAAGCCACGTGATAGTAGCAGTTACATGGTAGTGGTAGAAGCCACGTGATAGTAGCAGTTACATGGTAGTGGTAGAAGCCACGTGATAGTAGCAGTTACATGGTAGTGGTAGAAGCCACGTGATAGTAGCAGTTACATGGTAGTGGTAGAAGCCACGTGATAGTAGCAGTTACATGTAGTGGTAGAAGCCACGTGATAGTAGCAGTTACATGGTAGTGGTAGAAGCCACGTGATAGTAGCAGTTACATGGTAGTGGTAGAAGCCACGTGATAGTAGCAGTTACATGGTAGTGGTAGAAGCCACGTGATAGTAGCAGTTACATGGTAGTGGTAGAAGCCACGTGATAGTAGCAGTTACATGGTAGTGGTAGAAGCCACGTGATAGTAGCAGTTACATGAGTGGTAGAAGCCACGTGATAGTAGCAGTTACATGGTAGTGGTAGAAGCCACGTGATAGTAGCAGTTACATGGTAGTGGTAGAAGCCACGTGATAGTAGCAGTTACATGGTAGTGGTAGAAGCCACGTGATAGTAGCAGTTACATGGTAGTGGTAGAAGCCACGTGATAGTAGCAGTTACATGTAGTGGTAGAAGCCACGTGATAGTAGCAGTTACATGTAGTGGTAGAAGCCACGTGATAGTAGCAGTTACATGGTAGTGGTAGAAGCCACGTGATAGTAGCAGTTACATGGTAGTGGTAGAAGCCACGTGATAGTAGCAGTTACATGGTAGTGGTAGAAGCCACGTGATAGTAGCAGTTACATGACAGTGGTAGAAGCCACGTGATAGTAGCAGTTACATGGTAGTGGTAGAAGCCACGTGATAGTAGCAGTTACATGGTAGTGGTAGAAGCCACGTGATAGTAGCAGTTACATGGTAGTGGTAGAAGCCACGTGATAGTAGCAGTTACATGGTAGTGGTAGAAGCCACGTGATAGTAGCAGTTACATGGTAGTGGTAGAAGCCACGTGATAGTAGCAGTTACATGGTAGTGGTAGAAGCCACGTTATAGTAGCAGTTACATGGTAGTGGTAGAAGCCACGTGATAGTAGCAGTTACATGGTAGTGGTAGAAGCCACGTGATAGTAGCAGTTACATGGTAGTGGTAGAAGCCACGTGATAGTAGCAGTTACATGGTAGTGGTAGAAGCCACGTGATAGTAGCAGTTACATGGTAGTGGTAGAAGCCACGTGATAGTAGCAGTTACATGGTAGTGGTAGAAGCCACGTGATAGTAGCAGTTACATGGTAATGGTAGAAGCCACGTGATAGTAGCAGTTACATGGTAGTGGTAGAAGCCACGTGATAGTAGCAGTTACATGGTAGTGGTAGAAGCCACGTGATAGTAGCAGTTACATGGTAGTGGTAGAAGCCACGTGATAGTAGCAGTTACATGGTAATGGTAGAAGCCACGTGATAGTAGCAGTTACATGGTAGTGGTAGAAGCCACGTGATAGTAGCAGTTACATGGTAGTGGTAGAAGCCACGTGATAGTAGCAGTTACATGGTAGTGGTAGAAGCCACGTGATAGTAGCAGTTACATGGTAGTGGTAGAAGCCACGTGATAGTAGCAGTTACATGGTAGTGGTAGAAGCCACGTGATAGTAGCAGTTACATGGTAGTGGTAGAAGCCACGTGATAGTAGCAGTTACATGGTAGTGGTAGAAGCCACGTGATAGTAGCAGTTACATGGTAGTGGTAGAAGCCACGTGATAGTAGCAGTTACATGGTAGTGGTAGAAGCCACGTGATAGTAGCAGTTACATGGTAGTGGTAGAAGCCACGTGATAGTAGCAGTTACATGGTAGTGGTAGAAGCCACGTGATAGTAGCAGTTACATGGTAGTGGTAGAAGCCACGTGATAGTAGCAGTTACATGGTAGTGGTAGAAGCCACGTGATAGTAGCAGTTACATGGTAGTGGTAGAAGCCACGTGATAGTAGCAGTTACATGGTAGTGGTAGAAGCCACGTGATAGTAGCAGTTACATGGTAGTGGTAGAAGCCACGTGATAGTAGCAGTTACATGGTAATGGTAGAAGCCACGTGATAGTAGCAGTTACATGGTAGTGGTAGAAGCCACGTGATAGTAGCAGTTACATGGTAGTGGTAGAAGCCACGTGATAGTAGCAGTTACATGGTAATGGTAGAAGCCACGTGATAGTAGCAGTTACATGGTAGTGGTAGAAGCCACGTGATAGTAGCAGTTACATGGTAATGGTAGAAGCCACGTGATAGTAGCAGTTACATGGTAATGGTAGAAGCCACGTGATAGTAGCAGTTACATGGTAGTGGTAGAAGCCACGTGATAGTAGCAGTTACATGGTAGTGGTAGAAGCCACGTGATAGTAGCAGTTACATGGTAGTGGTAGAAGCCACGTGATAGTAGCAGTTACATGGTAATGGTAGAAGCCACGTGATAGTAGCAGTTACATGGTATTGGTAGAAGCCACGTGATAGTAGCAGTTACATGGTAGTGGTAGAAGCACGTGATAGTAGCAGTTACATGGTAGTGGTAGAAGCCACGTGATAGTAGCAGTTACATGGTAGTGGTAGAAGCCACGTGATAGTAGCAGTTACATGGTAGTGGTAGAAGCCACGTGATAGTAGCAGTTACATGGTAGTGGTAGAAGCCACGTGATAGTAGCAGTTACATGGTAGTGGTAGAAGCCACGTGATAGTAGCAGTTACATGGTAGTGGTAGAAGCCACGTGATAGTAGCAGTTACATGTTAGTGGTAGAAGCCACGTGATAGTAGCAGTTACATGGTAGTGGTAGAAGCCACGTGATAGTAGCAGTTACATGGTAATGGTAGAAGCCACGTGATAGTAGCAGTTTACATGGTAGTGGTAGAAGCCACGTGATAGTAGCAGTTACATGGTATGGTAGAAGCCACGTGATAGTAGCAGTTACATGGTAATGGTAGAAGCCACGTGATAGTAGCAGTTACATGGTATGGTAGAAGCCACGTGATAGTAGCAGTTACATGGTAGTGGTAGAAGCCACGTGATAGTAGCAGTTACATGGTAATGGTAGAAGCCACGTGATAGTAGCAGTTACATGGTATTGTGTAGAAGCCACGTGATAGTAGCAGTTACATGGTAGTGGTAGAAGCCACGTGATAGTAGCAGTTACATGGTAATGGTAGAAGCCACGTGATAGTAGCAGTTACATGGTAGTGTAGAAGCCACGTGATAGTAGCAGTTTACATGGTAGTGGTAGAAGCCACGTGATAGTAGCAGTTACATGGTAATGGTAGAAGCCACGTGATAGTAGCAGTTACATGGTAGTGGTAGAAGCCACGTGATAGTAGCAGTTACATGGTAGTGGTAGAAGCCACGTGATAGTAGCAGTTACATGGTAATGGTAGAAGCCACGTGATAGTAGCAGTTACATGGTAGTGGTAGAAGCCACGTGATAGTAGCAGTTACATGGTAGTGGTAGAAGCCACGTGATAGTAGCAGTTACATGGTAATGGTAGAAGCCACGTGATAGTAGCAGTTACATGGTAGTGGTAGAAGCCACGTGATAGTAGCAGTTACATGGTAGTGGTAGAAGCCACGTGATAGTAGCAGTTACATGGTAGTGGTAGAAGCCACGTGATAGTAGCAGTTACATGGTAGTGGTAGAAGCCACGTGATAGTAGCAGTTACATGGTAGTGGTAGAAGCCACGTGATAGTAGCAGTTACATGGTAGTGGTAGAAGCCACGTGATAGTAGCAGTTACATGGTAGTGGTAGAAGCCACGTGATAGTAGCAGTTACATGGTAGTGGTAGAAGCCACGTGATAGTAGCAGTTACATGGTAGTGGTAGAAGCACGTGATAGTAGCAGTTACATGGTAGTGGTAGAAGCCACGTGATAGTAGCAGTTACATGGTAGTGGTAGAAGCCACGTGATAGTAGCAGTTACATGGTAGTGGTAGAAGCCACGTGATAGTAGCAGTTACATGGTAATGGTAGAAGCCACGTGATAGTAGCAGTTACATGGTAGTGGTAGAAGCCACGTGATAGTAGCAGTTACATGGTAATGGTAGAAGCCACGTGATAGTAGCAGTTACATGGTAATGGTAGAAGCCACGTGATAGTAGCTGTTACATGGTAGTGGTAGAAGCCACGTGATAGTAGCAGTTACATGGTAATGGTAGAAGCCACGTGATAGTAGCTGTTACATGGTAGTGGTAGAAGCCACGTGATAGTAGCAGTTACATGGTAATGGTAGAAGCCACGTGATAGTAGCTGTTACATGGTAGTGGTAGAAGCCACGTGATAGTAGCAGTTACATGGTAGTGGTAGAAGCCACGTGATAGTAGCAGTTACATGGTAGTGGTAGAAGCCACGTGATAGTAGCAGTTACATGGTAGTGGTAGAAGCCACGTGATAGTAGCAGTTACATGGTAATGGTAGAAGCCACGTGATAGTAGCTGTTACATGGTAGTGGTAGAAGCCACGTGATAGTAGCAGTTACATGGTAGTGGTAGAAGCCACGTGATAGTAGCTGTTACATGGTAGTGGTAGAAGCCACGTGATAGTAGCAGTTACATGGTAGTGGTAGAAGCCACGTGATAGTAGCAGTTACATGGTAATGGTAGAAGCCACGTGATAGTAGCAGTTACATGGTAGTGGTAGAAGCCACGTGATAGTAGCAGTTACATGGTAATGGTAGAAGCCACGTGATAGTAGCTGTTACATGGTAGTGGTTGTATGCATTCAGTTAAAAATTCAATAGGAGTGCTGGTCGTCCGATAGGTCGCGTGCTGTTGCCAGCTCACTGTTTATAATGTCTTGAATATCTTGTGAAATTCTGTCATCTTCCTGAAGGGATGCTGTTCCAGTCATCTCAAACGACATTGGCTTAACCGACCATGTTGGCGCTTGATGCTTTAGCTATGTTGGTTCAATGATCTGATGGTACGCGCATGTGGATGTGTTGAGCTGATGTTCTTGATGAGCACGTATTATCCATGTCTCACGCTGTACAGAGTTGGTACACTTGGAGTTTTCTGTTCGTCAGTGTCTTGTTTTCTCATGCTCTTCTTATATATCAGTAGTCGTATGCAATTGTTGCACGACAAGTAATTTGATGTCAGATGCTAAACGGCAGTAATCGTTAGCATAGCAGTTGTTACATTACAGTAATTGTTACATGGCAATTCCAGTCGGGTAAAAGCGTACCTCAATGCAAGGGAGGATAATTGTGGGCCCAGCACAACCAACCTGAATCAAAGCGTACTTCAATGTAATGGGAGGAGAATCGTGGGTCCAGTACAACCACCTGAATCAAAGCGTACTTCAATGCAATGGGAGGAGAATCGTAGGTCCAGCACAACCAACCTGAATCAAAGCATACTTCAATGCAAAGGAAGTAGAATCGTGGGTCCAGCACAACCAACCTGAATCAAAGCATACTTCAATGCAAAGGAAGTAGAATCGTGGGTCCAGTACAACCAACCTGAATCAAAGCGTACTTCAATGCAAAGGAAGTAGAATCGTGGGTCCAGCATAACCAACCTGAATCAAAGCGTAAAGGTAAAGTAAAGTACGAGACTTGAACCGGCGTCTTAGCACGCGAGTTTTCACCCATATGTGCTCGGCCGCCTATCAGAAATGTTCGGATATTTCTGTATAGTGTCGCCTCAAGCATCTAAACTCAGATGCGAAGCGGCATTCCTCACCTTCCCGGGGTAATACCCTGGTACCCATTTCTGCCAACGGCTGGGTCGACCGTGGGGGTATATTTTTCCAACCACGAGTACAATTCACACTGCTCCCAGCGGGAATCGAACACGGGTTGTCCGAACGTCGGTAGTCCAGTCGGGTAAAAGCGTACCTCAATGCAATGGGAGGATAATTGTGGGCCCAGCACAACCAACCTGAATCAAAGCGTACTTCAATGCAATGGGAGGAGAATCGTAGGTCCAGCACAACCAACCTGAATCAAAGCATACTTCAGTGTAATGGGAGGAGAATCGTGGGTCCAGTACAACCAACCTGAATCAAAGCGTACTTCAATGTAATGGGAGGAGAATCGTGGGTCCAGCACAACCAACCTGAATCAAAGCGTACTTCAGTGCAATGGGAGGAGAATCGTGGGTCCAGTACAACCAACCTGAATCAAAGCGTACTTCAATGCACTGGGACAAGAATCGTGGGTCCAGCACAACCAACCTGAATCAAAGCGTACTTCAATGCAATGGGAGGAGAATCGTGGTTCTAGCACAACCAACCTGAATCAAAGCGTACTTCAATGCTATGGGAGGAGAATCGTGGGTCCAGCACAACCAACCTGAATCAAAGCGTACTTCAATGCAATGGGAGGAGAATCGTGGGTCCAGCACACCAACCTGAATCAAAGCGTACTTCAATGCAATGGGAGGAGAATCGTGGGTCCAGTACAACCAACCTGAATCAAAGCGTACTTCAATGCAATGGGAGGAGAATCGTGGGTCCAGCACAACCAACCTGAATCAAAGCGTACTTCAATGCAATGGGAGGAGAATCGTGGGTCCAGCACAACCAACCTGAATCAAAGCGTACTTCAATGCAATGGGAGGAGAATCGTGGGTCCAGTACAACCAACCTGAATCAAAGCGTACTTCAATGCAATGGGAGGAGAATCGTGGGTCCAGCACAACCAACCTGAATCAAAGCGTACTTCAATGCAATGGGAGGAGAATCGTGGGTCCAGCACAACCAACCTGAATCAAAGCGTACTTCAATGCAATGGGAGGAGAATCGTGGGTCCAGCACAACCAACCTGAATCAAAGCGTACTTCAATGCAATGGGAAGAGAATCGTGGGTCCAGTACAACCAACCTGAATCAAAGCGTACTTCAATGCAATGGGAGTAGAATCGTGAGTCCAGCACAACCAACCTGAATCAAAGCGTACTTCTTCTATGCAATGGGAGGAGAATTGTGGGTCCAGCACAACCAACCTGAATCAAAGCGTACTTCAATGCACTGGGAGTAGAATCGTGGGTCCAGCACAACCAACCTGATCAAAGCGTACTTCAATGCAATGGGAGGAGAATCGTGGGTCCAGCACAACCAACCTGAATCAAAGCGTACTTAAATGAACTGGGAGTAGAATCGTGAGTCCAGCACAACCAACCGGAATCAAAGCGTACTTCAGTGCAATGGGAGGAGAATCGTGGGTCCAGCACAACCAAATTGAATCAAAGCATACTTCAGTGCAATGGGAGGAGAATCGTGGGTCCAGTACAACCAACCTGAATCAAAGGTACTTCAGTGCAATGGGAGGAGAATCGTGGGTCCAGCATAACCAACCTGAATCAAAGCGTACTTCAGTGCAATGGGAGGAGAATCGTGGGTCCAGCACAACCAACTTGAATCAAAGCGTACTTCAATGCAATGGGAGGAGAATCGTGGGTCCAGCACAACCAACCTGAATCAAAGCGTACTTCAGTGCAATGGGAGTAGAATCGTGGGTCCAGCACAACCAACCTGAATCAAAGCGTTCTTCAGTGCAATGGGAGGAGAATCGTGGGTCCAGCACAACCAACTTGAATCAAAGCGTACTTCAATGCAATGGGAGGAGAATCGTGGGTCCAGCACAACCAACCTGAATCAAAGCGTACTTCAGTGCAATGGGAGGAGAATCGTGGGTCCAGCACAACCAACCTGAATCAAAGCGTTCTTCGGTGCAATGGGAGGAGAATCGTGGGTCCAGCACAACCAACCTGAATCAAAGCATACTTTTGTGCAATGGGAGGAGAATCGTGGATCCAGCACAACCAACCTGAATCAAAGCGTACTTTAGTGCAATGGAGGAGAATCGTGGGTCCAGTACAACCAACCTGAATCAAAGCGTACTTCAATGCAATGGAGGAGAATCATGGGTCCAGTACAACCAACCTGAATCAAAGCGTACTTCAATGTAATGGGAGGAGAATCGTGGGTCCAGCACAACCAACCTGAATCAAAGCGTACTTCAATGCAATGGGAGGAGAATCGTGGGTCCAGCACAACCAACCTGAATCAAAGCGTACTTCAATGCAATGGGAGGAGAATCGTAGGTCCAGCACAACCAGCCTGAATCAAAGCGTACTTCAATGCAATGGGAGGAGAATCGTGGGTCCAGCACAACCAACCTGAATCAAAGCGTACTTCAATGCAATGGGAGGAGAATCGTGGGTCCAGCACAACCAACCTGAATCAAAGCGTACTTCAATGCAATGGGAGGAGAATCGTGGGTCCAGCACAACCACCTGAATCAAAGCGTACTTCAATGCAATGGGAAGAGAATCGTGGGTCCAGTACAACCAACCTGAATCAAAGCGTACTTTAATGCAATGGGAGTAGAATCGTGAGTCCAGCACAACCAACCTGAATCAAAGCGTACTTCTTTCTATGCAATGGGAGGAGAATTGTGGGTCCAGCACAACCAACCTGAATCAAAGCGTACTTCAATGCACTGGGAGTAGAATCGTGGGTCCAGCACAACCAACCTGAATCAAAGCGTACTTCAATGCAATGGGAGGAGAATCGTGGGTCCAGCACAACCAACCTGAATCAAAGCGTACTTAAATGAACTGGGAGTAGAATCGTGAGTCCAGCACAACCACCGGAATCAAAGCGTACTTCAGTGCAATGGGAGGAGAATCGTGGGTCCAGCACAACCAAATTGAATCAAAGCATACTTCAGTGCAATGGGAGGAGAATCGTGGGTCCAGTACAACCAACCTGAATCAAAGCGTACTTCAGTGCAATGGGAGGAGAATCGTGGTCCAGCATAACCAACCTGAATCAAAGCGTACTTCAGTGCAATGGGAGGAGAATCGTGGGTCCAGCACAACCAACTTGAATCAAAGCGTACTTCAATGCAATGGGAGGAGAATCGTGGTTCCAGCACAACCAACCTGAATCAAAGCGTACTTCAGTGCAATGGGAGTAGAATCGTGGGTCCAGCACAACCAACCTGAATCAAAGCGTTCTTCAGTGCAATGGGAGGAGAATCGTGGGTCCAGCACAACCAACTTGAATCAAAGCGTACTTCAATGCAATGGGAGGAGAATCGTGGGTCCAGCACAACCAACCTGAATCAAAGCGTACTTCAGTGCAATGGGAGGAGAATCGTGGGTCCAGCACAACCAACCTGAATCAAAGCGTTCTTCAGTGCAATGGGAGGAGAATCGTGGGTCCAGCACAACCAACCTGAATCAAAGCATACTTTTGTGCAATGGGAGGAGAATCGTGGATCCAGCACAACCAACCTGAATCAAAGCGTACTTTAGTGCAATGGGAGGAGAATCGTGGGTCCAGTACAACCAACCTGAATCAAAGCGTACTTCAATGCAATGGGAGGAGAATCATGGGTCCAGTACAACCACCTGAATCAAAGCGTACTTCAATGTAATGGGAGGAGAATCGTGGGTCCAGCACAACCAACCTGAATCAAAGCGTACTTCAATGCAATGGGAGGAGAATCGTGGGTCCAGCACAACCAACCTGAATCAAAGCGTACTTCAATGCAATGGGAGGAGAATCGTAGGTCCAGCACAACCAACCTGAATCAAAGCGTACTTCAGTGTAATGGGAGGAGAATCGTGGGTCCAGTACAGCCCACCTGAATCAAAGCGTACTTCAATGCAATGGGAGGAGAATCGTGGGTCCAGCACAACCAACCTGAATCAAAGCGTACTTCAATGCAATGGGAGGAGAATCGTGTGTCCAGCACAACCAACCTGAATCAAAGCGTACTTCAATGCAATGGGAGGAGAATCGTGGGTCCAGCACAACCAACCTGAATCAAAGCGTACTTCAATGTAATGGGAGGAGAATCGTGGGTCCAGCACAACCAACCTGAATCAAAGCGTACTTCAGTGCAATGGGAGGAGAATCGTGGGTCCAGTACAACCAACCTGAATCAAAGCGTACTTCAATGCACTGGGACAAGAATCGTGGGTCCAGCACAACCAACCTGAATCAAAGCGTACTTCAATGCAATGGGAGGAGAATCGTGGGTCTAGCACAACCAACCTGAATCAAAGCGTACTTCAATGCTATGGGAGGAGAATCGTGGGTCCAGCACAACCAACCTGAATCAAAGCGTACTTCAATGCAATGGGAGGAGAATCGTGGTCCAGCACAACCAACCTGAATCAAAGCGTACTTCAATGCAATGGGAGGAGAATCGTGGGTCCAGTACAACCAACCTGAATCAAAGCGTACTTCAATGCAATGGGAGGAGAATCGTGGGTCCAGCACAACCAACCTGAATCAAAGCGTACTTCAATGCAATGGGAGGAGAATCGTGGGTCCAGCACAACCAACCTGAATCAAAGCGTACTTCAATGCAATGGGAGGAGAATCGTGGGTCCAGTACAACCAACCTGAATCAAAGCGTACTTCAATGCAATGGGAGGAGAATCGTGGGTCCAGCACAACCAACCTGAATCAAAGCGTACTTCAATGCAATGGGAGGAGAATCGTGGGTCCAGCACAACCAACCTGAATCAAAGCGTACTTCAATGCAATGGGAGGAGAATCGTGGGTCCAGCACAACCAACCTGAATCAAAGCGTACTTCAATGCAATGGAAGAGAATCGTGGGTCCAGTACAACCAACCTGAATCAAAGCGTACTTCAATGCAATGGGAGTAGAATCGTGAGTCCAGCACAACCAACCTGAATCAAAGCGTACTTCTTTCTATGCAATGGGAGGAGAATTGTGGGTCCAGCACAACCAACCTGAATCAAAGCGTACTTCAATGCACTGGGAGTAGAATCGTGGGTCCAGCACAACCAACCTGAATCAAAGCGTACTTCAATGCAATGGGAGGAGAATCGTGGGTCCAGCACAACCAACCTGAATCAAAGCGTACTTCAATGCAATGGGAGTAGAATCGTGGGTCCAGCACAACCAACCTGAATCAAAGCGTACTTCAATGAACTGGGAGTAGAATCGTGAGTCCAGCACAACCAACCGGAATCAAAGCGTACTTCAGTGCAATGGGAGGAGAATCGTGGGTCCAGCACAACCAAATTGAATCAAAGCGTACTTCAGTGCAATGGGAGGAGAATCGTGGGTCCAGCATAACCAACCTGAATCAAAGCGTACTTCAGTGCAATGGGAGGAGAATCGTGGGTCCAGCACAACCAACTTGAATCAAAGCGTACTTCAATGCAATGGGAGGAGAATCGTGGGTCCAGCACAACCAACCTGAATCAAAGCGTACTTCAGTGCAATGGGAGTAGAATCGTGGGTCCAGCACAACCAACCTGAATCAAAGCGTTCTTCAGTGCAATGGGAGGAGAATCGTGGGTCCAGCACAACCAACTTGAATCAAAGCGTACTTCAATGCAATGGGAGGAGAATCGTGGGTCCAGCACAACCAACCTGAATCAAAGCGTACTTCAGTGCAATGGGAGGAGAATCGTGGGTCCAGCACAACCAACCTGAATCAAAGCGTTCTTCAGTGCAATGGGAGGAGAATCGTGGGTCCAGCACAACCACCTGAATCAAAGCATACTTTTGTGCAATGGGAGGAGAATCGTGGATCCAGCACAACCAACCTGAATCAAAGCGTACTTTAGTGCAATGGGAGGAGAATCGTGGGTCCAGTACAACCAACCTGAATCAAAGCGTACTTCAATGCAATGGGAGGAGAATCATGGGTCCAGTACAACCAACCTGAATCAAAGCGTACTTCAATGTAATGGGAGGAGAATCGTGGGTCCAGCACAACCAACCTGAATCAAAGCGTACTTCAATGCAATGGGAGGAGAATCGTGGGTCCAGCACAACCAACCTGAATCAAAGCGTACTTCAATGCAATGGGAGGAGAATCGTAGGTCCAGCACAACCAACCTGAATCAAAGCGTACTTCAGTGTAATGGGAGGAGAATCGTGGGTCCAGTACAGCCAACCTGAATCAAAGCGTACTTCAATGTAATGGGAGGAGAATCGTGGGTCCAGCACAACCAACCTGAATCAAAGCGTACTTCAATGCAATGGGAGGAGAATCGTGTGTCCAGCACAACCAACCTGAATCAAAGTGTACTTCAATGCAATGGGAGGAGAATCGTGGTCCAGCACAACCAACCTGAATCAAAGCGTACTTCAATGCAATGGGAGGAGAATCGTGGATCCAGCACAACCAACCTGAATCAAAGCGTACTTCAATGCAATGGGAGGAAATCGTGGGTCCAGCACAACCAACCTGAATCAAAGCGTACTTCAATGCAATGGGAGGAGAATCGTGGGTCCAGCACAACCAACCTGAATCAAAGCGTACTTCAGTGCAATGGGAGGAGAATTGTGGGTCCAGCACAACCAACCTGAATCAAAGCGTACTTCAGTGTAATGTGAGGAGAATCGTGGGTCCAGCACAACCAACCTGAATCAAAGCGTACTTCAGTGCAATATGGCATCATTCTTCGTCTTGTGCCAAGAAAAATCAAGGTTACAATATCAGCAGGGAAGGTCATGGTGATAGTTGTCAAGGATTGGAGTGCAAACCAATTTCCACAAGAAAGGTGACGGTGTGAATTCCGTATCGTATGAAGTTCAGTTCATGCTTCGAGATGAACACCCCCCCCCCTCCCCCCGAAAAAAAAACAACAACACAACGTCCATACCAGCTGTCTAGAGGAGTTCTGTTTAAATATGTCAATGCCAGACCACATACGGCTCTATTAAACGAGGAGAGCATTCACCAACTGCGATGGGAACTTCTTGAGCGTCCTATCCACCTTACAGTTCCGACTTAGCCCAAAATGCTTTCACCTGTTTGGTCCACTGGAAGCCCATCTTGGATGGAGACGTTTCGCGAATGACGAAGAGATCAAACCTAAAGTGAAATTCTGACTTAGAAAGCTGACCAAATAATCATATGCCCTGGGAATTGGATCACTGATAAAATGATGTGACAAATGCATTAATTTTTGGTGGGAATTATGTTCAAAAATAGAGGGATGATATAAATGCAAAAATAATTAATTTGAAGTTTTTTTTTCTGTTTACATCCATCAAAGCGTACTTCAATGCAATGGGAGGAGAATCGTGGGTCCAGCACAACCAACCTGAATCAAAGCGTACTTCAGTGCAATGGGAGGAGAATCGTGGGTCCAGTACAACCAACCTGAATCAAAGCGTACTTCAATGCACTGGGACAAGAATCGTGGGTCCAGCACAACCAACCTGAATCAAAGCGTACTTCAATGCAATGGGAGGAGAATCGTGGGTCTAGCACAACCAACCTGAATCAAAGCGTACTTCAATGCTATGGGAGGAGAATCGTGGGTCCAGCACAACCAACCTGAATCAAAGCGTACTTCAATGCAATGGGAGGAGAATCGTGGGTCCAGCACAACCAACCTGAATCAAAGCGTACTTCAATGCAATGGAGGAGAATCGTGGGTCCAGTACAACCAACCTGAATCAAAGCGTACTTCAATGCAATGGGAGGAGAATCGTGGGTCCAGCACAACCAACCTGAATCAAAGCGTACTTCAATGCAATGGGAGGAGAATCGTGGGTCCAGCACAACCAACCTGAATCAAAGCGTACTTCAATGCAATGGGAGGAGAATCGTGGGTCCAGTACAACCAACCTGAATCAAAGCGTACTTCAATGCAATGGGAGGAGAATCGTGGGTCCAGCACAACCAACCTGAATCAAAGCGTACTTCAATGCAATGGGAGGAGAATCGTGGGTCCAGCACAACCAACCTGAATCAAAGCGTACTTCAATGCAATGGGAGGAGAATCGTGGGTCCAGCACAACCAACCTGAATCAAAGCGTACTTCAATGCAATGGGAAGAGAATCGTGGGTCCAGTACAACCAACCTGAATCAAAGCGTACTTCAATGCAATGGGAGTAGAATCGTGAGTCCAGCACAACCAACCTGAATCAAAGCGTACTTCTTTCTATGCAATGGGAGGAGAATTGTGGTCCAGCACAACCAACCTGAATCAAAGCGTACTTCAATGCACTGGGAGTAGAGTCGTGGGTCCAGCACAACCAACCTGAATCAAAGCGTACTTCAATGCAATGGGAGGAGAATCGTGGCTCCAGCACAACCAACCTGAATCAAAGCGTACTTCAATGCAATGGGAGTAGAATCGTGGGTCCTGCACAACCAACCTGAATCAAAGCGTACTTCAATGAACTGGGAGTAGAATCGTGAGTCCAGCACAACCAACCGGAATCAAAGCGTACTTCAGTGCAATGGGAGGAGAATCGTGGGTCCAGCACAACCAATTGAATCAAAGCGTACTTCAGTGCAATGGGAGGAGAATCGTGGGTCCAGCATAACCAACCTGAATCAAAGCGTACTTCAGTGCAATGGGAGGAGAATCGTGGGTCCAGCACAACCAACCTGAATCAAAGCGTACTTCAATGCAATGGGAGGAGAATCGTGGGTCCAGCACAACCAACCTGAATCAAAGCGTACTTCAGTGCAATGGGAGTAGAATCGTGGGTCCAGCACAACCAACCTGAATCAAAGCGTTCTTCAGTGCAATGGGAGGAGAATCGTGGGTCCAGCACAACCAACTTGAATCAAAGCGTACTTCAATGCAATGGGAGGAGAATCGTGGGTCCAGCACAACCAACCTGAATCAAAGCGTACTTCAGTGCAATGGGAGGAGAATCGTGGGTCCAGCACAACCAACCTGAATCAAAGCGTTCTTCAGTGCAATGGGAGGAGAATCGTGGGTCCAGCACAACCAACCTGAATCAAAGCATACTTTTGTGCAATGGGAGGAGAATCGTGGATCCAGCACAACCAACCTGAATCAAAGCGTACTTTAGTGCAATGGGAGGAGAATCGTGGGTCCAGTACAACCAACCTGAATCAAAGCGTACTTCAATGCAATGGGAGGAGAATCATGGGTCCAGTACAACCAACCTGAATCAAAGCGTACTTCAATGCAATGGGAGGAGAATCGTGGGTCCAGCACAACCAACCTGAATCAAAGCGTACTTCAATGCAATGGGAGGAGAATCGTAGGTCCAGCACAACCAACCTGAATCAAAGCGTACTTCAGTGTAATGGGAGGAGAATCGTGGGTCCAGTACAGCCAACCTGAATCAAAGCGTACTTCAATGTAATGGGAGGAGAAACGTGGGTCCAGCACAACCAACCTGAATCAAAGCGTACTTCAATGCAATGGGAGGAGAATCGTGTGTCCAGCACAACCAACCTGAATCAAAGTGTACTTCAATGCAATGGGAGGAGAATCGTGGGTCCAGCTCAACCAACCTGAATCAAAGCGTACTTCAATGCAATGGGAGGAGAATCGTGGATCCAGCACAACCAACCTGAATCAAAGCGTACTTCAATGCAATGGGAGGAGAATCGTGGGTCCAGCACAACCAACCTGAATCAAAGCGTACTTCAATGCAATGGGAGGAGAATCGTGGGTCCAGCACAACCAACCTGAATCAAAGCGTACTTCAGTGCAATGGGAGGAGAATTGTGGGTCCAGCACAACCAACCTGAATCAAAGCGTACTTCAGTGTAATGTGAGGAGAATCGTGGGTCCAGCACAACCAACCTGAATCAAAGCGTACTTCAGTGCAATATGGCATCATTCTTCGTCTTGTGCCAAGAAAATCAAGGTTACAATATCAGCAGGGAGGTCATGGTGATAGTTGTCAAGGATTGGAGTGCAAACCAATTTCCACAAGAAAGGTGACGGTGTGAATTCCGTATCGTATGAAGTTCAGTTCATGCTTCGAGATGACACCCCCCCCCCCTCCCCCCGAAAAAAAAACAACAACAACAACGTCCATACCAGCTGTCTAGAGGAGTTCTGTTTAAATATGTCAATGCCAGACCACATACGGCTCTATTAAACGAGGAGAGCATTCACCAACTGCGATGGGAACTTCTTGAGCGTCCTATCCACCTTACAGTTCCGACTTAGCCCAAAATGCTTTCACCTGTTTGGTCCACTGGAAGCCCATCTTGGATGGAGACGTTTCGCGAATGACGAAGAGATCAAACCTAAAGTGAAATTCTGACTTAGAAAGCTGACCAAATAATCATATGCCCTGGGAATTGGATCACTGATAAATGATGTGACAAATGCATTAATTTTTGGTGGGAATTATGTTCAAAAATAGAGGGATGATATAAATGCAAAAATAATTAATTTTGAAGTTTTTTTTTCTGTTTACATCCATCAAAGCGTACTTCAATGCAATGGGAGGAGAATCGTGGGTCCAGCACAACCAACCTGAATCAAAGCGTACTTCAGTGCAATGGGAGGAGAATCGTGGGTCCAGTACAACCAACCTGAATCAAAGCGTACTTCAATGCACTGGGACAAGAATCGTGGGTCCAGCACAACCAACCTGAATCAAAGCGTACTTCAGTGCAATGGGAGTAGAATCGTGGGTCCAGCACAACCAACCTGAATCAAAGCGTTCTTCAGTGCAATGGGAGGAGAATCGTGGGTCCAGCACAACCAACTTGAATCAAAGCGTACTTCAATGCAATGGGAGGAGAATCGTGGGTCCAGCACAACCAACCTGAATCAAAGCGTACTTCAGTGCAATGGGAGGAGAATCGTGGGTCCAGCACAACCAACCTGAATCAAAGCGTTCTTCAGTGCAATGGGAGGAGAATCGTGGGTCCAGCACAACCAACCTGAATCAAAGCATACTTTTGTGCAATGGGAGGAGAATCGTGGATCCAGCACAACCAACCTGAATCAAAGCGTACTTTAGTGCAATGGGAGGAGAATCGTGGGTCCAGTACAACCAACCTGAATCAAAGCGTACTTCAATGCAATGGGAGGAGAATCATGGGTCCAGTACAACCAACCTGAATCAAAGCGTACTTCAATGCAATGGGAGGAGAATCGTGGGTCCAGCACAACCAACCTGAATCAAAGCGTACTTCAATGCAATGGGAGGAGAATCGTAGGTCCAGCACAACCAACCTGAATCAAAGCGTACTTCAGTGTAATGGGAGGAGAATCGTGGGTCCAGTACAGCCAACCTGAATCAAAGCGTACTTCAATGTAATGGGAGGAGAATCGTGGGTCCAGCACAACCAACCTGAATCAAAGCGTACTTCAATGCAATGGGAGGAGAATCGTGTGTCCAGCACAACCAACCTGAATCAAAGTGTACTTCAATGCAATGGGAGGAGAATCGTGGGTCCAGCACAACCAACCTGAATCAAAGCGTACTTCAATGCAATGGGAGGAGAATCGTGGATCCAGCACAACCAACCTGAATCAAAGCGTACTTCAATGCAATGGGAGGAGAATCGTGGGTCCAGCACAACCAACCTGAATCAAAGCGTACTTCAATGCAATGGGAGGAGAATCGTGGGTCCAGCACAACCAACCTGAATCAAAGCGTACTTCAGTGCAATGGGAGGAGAATTGTGGGTCCAGCACAACCAACCTGAATCAAAGCGTACTTCAGTGTAATGTGAGGAGAATCGTGGGTCCAGCACAACCAACCTGAATCAAAGCGTACTTCAGTGCAATATGGCATCATTCTTCGTCTTGTGCCAAGAAAAATCAAGGTTACAATATCAGCAGGGAAGGTCATGGTGATAGTTGTCAAGGATTGGAGTGCAAACCAATTTCCACAAGAAAGGTGACGGTGTGAATTCCGTATCGTATGAAGTTCAGTTCATGCTTCGAGATGAACACCCCCCCCCCCCCCCGAAAAAAAAACAACAACAACAACGTCCATACCAGCTGTCTAGAGGAGTTCTGTTTAAATATGTCAATGCCAGACCACATACGGCTCTATTAAACGAGGAGAGCATTCACCAACTGCGATGGGAACTTCTTGAGCGTCCTATCCACCTTACAGTTCCGACTTAGCCCAAAATGCTTTCACCTGTTTGGTCCACTGGAAGCCCATCTTGGATGGAGACGTTTCGCGAATGACGAAGAGATCAAACCTAAAGTGAAATTCTGACTTAGAAAGCTGACCAAATAATCATATGCCCTGGGAATTGGATCACTGATAAAATGATGTGACAAATGCATTAATTTTTGGTGGGAATTATGTTCAAAAATAGAGGGATGATATAAATGCAAAAATAATTAATTTTGAAGTTTTTTTTTCTGTTTACATCCATTTGTGACTTATTTATTGACGATCCCTCATATGATAATAATTGTTACACGGCAGTAATCGCTACATGACACTAGTTGCTATATTTCACTAGTTACATGGTAGGAATTGTTACATGACACTAGTTGCTATATTTCACTAGTTACACGGCAGTAATCGCTACATGACACTAGTTGCTATATTTCACTAGTTACATGGTAGGAATCGCTACATGACACTAGTTGCTATATTTCACTAGTTACATGGTAGGAATCGCTACATGACACTAGTTGCTATATTTCACTAGTTACATGGTAGGAATTGTTACATGACACTTGTTGCTATTTAGTTGCTATATTTCACTAGTTACATGGTAGGAATTGTTACATGACACTAGTTGCTATATTTCACTAGTTACATGGTAGGAATTGTTACATGACACTAGTTGCTATATTTCACTACTTACACGGCAGTAATCGCTACATGACACTAGTTGCTATATTTCACTAGTTACACGGCAGTAATCGCTACATGACACTAGTTGCTATATTTCACTAGTTACACGGCAGTAATCGCTACATGACACTAGTTGCTATATTTCACTAGTTACACGGCAGTAATCGCTACATGACACTAGTTGCTATATTTCACTAGTTACACGGCAGTAATCGCTACATGACACTAGTTGCTATATTTCACTAGTTACATGGTAGGAATTGTTACATGACACTAGTTGCTATATTTCACTAGTTACACGGCAGTAATCGCTACATGACACTAGTTGCTATATTTCACTAGTTACATGGTAGGAATTGTTACATGACACTAGTTGCTATATTTCACTAGTTACATGGTAGGAATTGTTACATGACACTAGTTGCTATATTTCACTAGTTACATGGTAGGAATTGTTACATGACACTAGTTGCTATATTTCACTAGTTACATGGTAGGAATTGTTACATGACAGTATTGGTTAGGAGACAGTAGTTGTGCGTATTCTTTTTCTAGCAGCATGTATTACGTATTTTCGAAGTTACGCACAGGACGGCAATGGCTATAGCATGAAATAGCTACAGAACAGCATATTAATATAGCAACATGCTATAGCAAGACAACTGTCACATGGCAGCAGTCGTTACATAACAAGAGTAACAGAAGCAGCAAGGTAGATTATTGAAGAGCACGTAAAGCTGCAAGATAATAACGGTAGTCAAGGAGCACCAGCATCTCATCGCTCTAGTAGCCACAGTGAAGAGGTCACAGAGCACTAGCATCTCATTGCTCTAGTAGCCACAGTGAAGAGGTCACAGAACACTAGCATCTCATTGCTCTAGTAGCCAGTCACAACAGAGCACCAGCAGTCACAGAACGCTATTAGTCATATACAGTACTTGCAGTCTCAGAGCACCAGCAGACACAAAACGCTATTAGTAATATACAGTACTTGCAGTCTCAGAGCACCAGCAGACACAAAACGCTATTAGTCATATACAGTACTTGCAGTCTCAGAGCACCAGCAGACACCGAACGCTATTAGTCATATACAGTACTTGCAGTCTCAGAGCACCAGCAGACACAAAACGCTATTAGTAACATACAGTACTTGCAATCTCAGAGCACCAGCAGACACAAAACGCTATTAGTCATATGCAGTACTTGCAGTCTCAGAGCACCATCAGACACAAAACGCTATTAGTCATATACAGTACTTGCAGTCTCAGAGCACCAGCAGACACAAAACGCTATTAGTAATATACAGTACTTGCAATCTCAGAGCACCAGCAGACACAGAACGCTATTAGTCATATACAGTACTTGCAGTCTCAGAGCACCAGCACACAGTGCTCGTGGGCTTCGTGCATTTATGGTCAGTGCAGAAAAATTCACAGAGTACTAGTAGTCACACAGCATTAAGATGCTAGCTGTGATGGCCACATACAAATTTGAGAACATCTCTGATAGCACATCAATGTCAACCATGGAATCTGAGCTTTTCTCTGTCTTTGTTGCCTTTCGGCGTTGAGGCAAAATGAAGTCTCGTTTTCTTTGCCCCTTTTCTCGTTACACCTGAGTGAGTCTCTAGGGGATGCCATTTGGTGGTGATCGTGTTACGTCTCTCAACCATGGGATCATGAGAACAAAGCCCCAAATTGTGGCGTCGCCAATACCACGCTTGCACTCTAAAGTTAGAATATTATAAGTTGTTTCAAGGGTTTTTCAATGGCTCGGCGCACTGCTATTCTGTCGATAGGGACAACTAACCCATCAAACTTCAACATGTCTATGTAGATCATACCAAGAGAAGTAATGAGACAAATCCTTGCAGTTAAACTCAATACCAGCTTACGACCCTTGCAGTAAAACAGGAAATGTTCAAGCAGGTTTTGTTCAGTTG
This sequence comes from Megaustenia siamemsis, assembly GCA_032433765.1. NCBI lineage: Eukaryota > Metazoa > Mollusca > Gastropoda > Stylommatophora > Ariophantidae > Megaustenia > Megaustenia siamemsis. Next base: position 33,557,637 of record JAVIAB010000041.1, on the reverse strand, counting down.
ACAGACCTCTTTAAGGTTGATGCCGAAGTCCACGAGAACCGTCAGCTCTTAGACACAGAAGTGGAAGGCAAAGGTGCCTGCTACTACAGAGCTGAAAGCAGTCAGCGACCTCATATCTGATTGCTTGCACTAGGATCAGTGAATCAGAACTATCCAAATCTCACTCCACTTCTTCGCGGTGCCCCCAGAAACAGTCTAACAAATCTGGTCAATTGAGAGCTGATGGAGCGAAGGCAAACAGGAACTAAAAAACGCACAATGAACTCTCAAGTTAAGGAATGAAGTCACACTTTTATAGTACACACAGCTGCTGGCAGAAAGGGTGGAGGACAAGTTAAGGAATAAAGCCACCCTTCTATAGTACACATCTGCTGGCAGAAAGGGTGGGGGACAAGTTAAGGAATGAAGTCACCATTCTATAGTACACACAGCTGCTGACAGAAAAGGCGGAGTACAAGTTAAGGAATGAAGTCACCATTCTATAGTACACACAGCTGCTGGCAGAAAAGGCGGAGTACAAGTTAAGGAATGAAGTCACCATTCTATAGTACACACAGCTGCTGGTAGAAAGGGCGGAGTACACGTTAAGGAATGAAGTCACCATTATATAGTACACACAGCTGCTGACAGAAAAGGCTGAGGACAAGTTAAGGAACGAAGTCACCATTCTATAGTACACACAACTGCTGGCAGAAAGGATGGAGGACAAGTTAAGGAATGAAGTCACCATTCTATAGTAAACACAGCTGCTGGCAGAAAGGGTGGATGACAAGTTAAGGAATGAAGTCACGCTTTTATAGTACACACAGCTGCTGGCAGAAAGGGTGGAGGACAAGTTAAGGAATGAAGTCACAGAGCTGCTGGCAGAAAAGGCGGAGGACAAGTTAAGGAATGAAGTCACGCTTTTATAGTACACACGGCTGCTGGCAGAAAGGGCGGAGTACAAGTTAAGGAATGAAGTCACGCTTTTATAGTACACACAGCTGCTGGCAAAAATGGTGGAGTACAAGTTAAGGAATGAAGTCATGCTTTTATAGTACACACAGCTGCTGGTAGAAAGGGTGGAGTACAAGTTAAGGAATGAAGTCACAGAGCTGCTGGCAGAAAAGGCGGAGGACAAGTTAAGGAATGAAGTCACGCTTTTATAGTACACACAGCTGCTGGTAGAAAGGGTAGAAGACACGCTAAGGAATGAAGTCACGCTTTTATAGTACACACAGCTGCTGGTAGAACGGGTGGAGGACAAGCTAAGGAATGCAGTCACGCTTTTATAGTACACACAACTGCTGGCAGAAAGAGTGGAGGACAAGTTAAGGAATGCAGTCACGCTTTTATAGTACACACAACTGCTGGCAGAAAGGGTGGAGGACAAGTTAAGGAATGAAGTCACCATTCTATAGTACACAAAGCTGTGGCAGAAAGGTTGGAGGACAAGTTAAGGAATGAAGTCACCATTCTATAGTACACACAGCTGCTGGCAGAAATGGTGGGGGACAAGTTAAGGAATGAAGTCACGCTTTTATAGTACACACAGCTGCTGGCAGAAATGGTGGGGGACAAGTTAAGAAATGAAGTCACGCTTTTATAGTACACACAGCTGCTGGCAGAAATGGTGGGGACAAGTTAAGGAATGAAGTCACCATTCTATAGTACACACAGCTGCTAGCAGAAAGGGTGGAGGACAAGTTAAGGAATGAAGTCACCATTCTATAGTACACAGAGCTGCTGGCAGAAAGGATGGAGGATGGACTCGGTCGACAACAGTCTTGAAGGTAGGTGCTGGAACGGCCTGGAGTCGGGCTCAGTGCACAACAAGGACCTACAGTTTTAAGTGGCCAGAACCAATGAGAAAACCTTTATCTATGTGCCTGGACATGAAGGAGGACGGGGGAATGAAAGAGCGGACAGGTTGGCTAGCTGCGCTGTCGTTGAGGACGGGGGAATGAAAGAGCGGACAGGTTGGCTAGCTGCGCTGTCGTTGAGGACGGGGGAATGAAAGAGCGGACAGGTTGGCTAGCTGCGCTGTCGTTGAGGACGGGGGAATGAAAGAGCGGACAGGTTGGCTAGCTGCGCTGTCGTTGAGGACGGGGGAATGAAAGGGCGGACAGGTTGGCTAGCTGCGCTGTCGTTGAGGACGGGGGAATGAAAGAGCGGACAGGTTGGCTAGCTGCGCTGTCGTTGAAGACGATCAACCAATGGATCGTGTGCATATCATCAATGTCCTCCGAAGATGTGGGTAGGGCACAGGACTTCGACAACAAAGAGTCCACGCCACTCCTTCGGATGAAAGCGATTGGAGTTGAGATGGGCACAGCCAGAAACGACAAACTAAGTGTGCCTATAAGAAGACTTATCAACCAACACAGAACTGGAGTCGTCAGTCGCCGGACACTGTAGTACATGCTGAGAAGGGGATCTGAGCACCTATGGACATATTTGGAGTACAATGATAATGATCTAAGAATAATAAAGAGCATGTAATGGCATCAAACAGCGGCCATAAGAACTGGAAACCAATTGGAAATTTTTCAACAAATAAAACAGGGTGTTAGATAAGGTTGTGTGCTGTCACCAGATTTGTTTAATAATCTCTATAGTGAGATTATTTTAAGATCCATAAGGGGCATGCCTGGAATAACAATCGGAGGTCATAATATAAATAATCTAAGGTATGCTGATGATACAGTATTAAGTACAGTATATTCGCTAAGAGTGAAAATGAGTTACAAGAAATGTTGGACATTCTAGTGAAAGAAAGCAAAAATAAAGGACTCAGCCTTAATAGCAAAAAGACAGAGGTAATGGTAACAACAAAGAAAAAGACATCACCTCAGTGCAAAATAAAGACAAGTGGAACGATATTAAAACAGGTAAATGAATTTAAATATCTGGGAACTTTGTTAACCTCAGACGGAAGATGTACAAAAGAGGTGAGATGCAGAATGGCTCAGGCAAAAGCAGCTTTCCAAAAAATGTGGAAGATACTATGTAATCCATTTTTGACAATAGAAACAAGAAAAAGAGTTCTTAAATGTTACGTAGAGCCAGTCTTAACATATGGAAGCGAATCATGGACAATAGGACAACAGACAAGAAAATCACTAGAGTCTGTAGAAATGTGGTTTTACAGAAGAATTTTGAGAGTACCATGGACAGCTAAGAAGAGTAATGAAGATGTTCTGAGAGAGGTCAAAGCAAAAAAGAGAGCTAATTTCCAATATTAGGAAGAAACAATCATCATTTTTTGGCCATGTAACGAGAAGAGAACAACTGGAATATATTGTAACAACTGGAAAAATTGAGGGACGAAGAGACAGAAGGAAGCAATGAAAAAAAATACCAGACAGCTTAAGAGATTGGCTTGGCAGAAGGTCAACAAAAGAAATGATAAATAGCTGCCTAGATCGAAAGTTGTGGAGAGACATGATCACCTACGCCAGCAGGCCCGGTACTTGATGATGATAATGATGATAATGACCCACAAATAATTAAATATCTCAGTAACCAATCAGAAAGCAACGGCAAACGATTGCAGGCTGTCGAGAAATAATGACAGCCAAGAAGAAAAACATCTCAAAGATCTGATGTTGAAACTCTCAGACCAGGCATATTAAACATGCGAACTGAGGAAGTCGCGAACAGCAAAGCAAGTACAAGTGATAGAGATGACGGCCAAAAGCCCGCCTGTGTTATTGTGGGAAGCCGTCTTGTCGAGCAATGTAAATATAAACATGACTAAATTTAGGAACTTGGAATGTCAGGAGACCTTTATCAGGGAAAACATTTAATGATCAGCAATTAAATGGATAGATGCAATGTAGATATTCTGGGCATCTGTGAGCACAGATGGGCTGGACATTGTGAGACTCAATCAGGCAATACATTTTTATATTCAGGAAAATAGAAGAGCGGACAAGGAGGCGTAGGGTTCATCAAGGCAAACAAAATATAGGCAACTCACCTTGGTTACAATCCAGTCTGCGACAGATTACTAACAGTTGACTAAGAAGGAAAAAAGCAAAACATCACAGTCTTACAATTATATGCACCCACAACAGCAGAAAATAATGAACAAATTGAAGAATGTTACAACTTACCATAGAACAAGTAGATAAAAGAGACATTTTAATCATCATGGGAGACGCAAACGTTGACATAGAAAGAACAGAAGAAGACTGAAAAGTTCGGGGGCCATTTAGCACAGGACATAAAAACGACAGAGGAGAAAACTTATAAAATGTTGCCATGAGAATAACTTTATTATTGCCAGCGCTTTCTTTAAACAACCTCCAAAAAGATTATACACTTGGACCTCTCCAGATGACAACACAAGAAATCAGACTTCATCCTGGTCCAGCAAAGATGGAAAATTGGAATGACATCATCCAAAACAGTACCTGGCGCTGAGAGTGACGCAGACCATGAACTACTACAAACAGAGAAAATCAGGCTTAAAAAATGGTGAGTGGCGCAAAACCAATACGCTTTAATCCAGATGCTATACCATCAGAATATATAGCATAGAAGTTAAAAACAAATGTGATTTGTTGATGGCAGTACCAGATGATATGTCACCATACGAGCTAGTCACACATGCAAAAGATATTCTCATCTCGTCAGCACAAAACATTACCATGTACGAAGATACCTTACAACAATCAAGTATATTAATAGAAAGAGAAGAGATAAAGAACTAGAGCTTATGTTACATGAAGCCTGTCCCACAACAACAACAATCTGAAGTCACCAGGAGGTGATGATATTCCAGCTGAAATCATCCAAGTTGGAGGGAAGTCACCAGGAGGTGATGATATTCCAGCTGAAATCATCCAAGTTGGAGGGAAGTCACCAGGAGGTGATGATATTCCAGCTGAAATCATCCAAGTTGGAGGGAAGTCACCAGGAGGTGATGATATTCCAGCTGAAATCATCCAAGTTGGAGGGAAGTCACCAGGAGGTGATGATATTCCAGCTGAAATCATCCAAGTTGGAGGGAAGTCACCAGGAGGTGATGATATTCCAGCTGAAATCATCCAAGTTGGAGGGAAGTCACCAGGAGGTGATGATATTCCAGCTGAAATCATCCAAGTTGGAGGGAAGTCACCAGGAGGTGATGATATTCCAGCTGAAATCATCCAAGTTGGAGGGAAGTCACCAGGAGGTGATGATATTCCAGCTGAAATCATCCAAGTTGGAGGGAAGTCACCAGGAGGTGATGATATTCCAGCTGAAATCATCCAAGTTGGAGGGAAGTCACCAGGAGGTGATGATATTCCAGCTGAAATCATCCAAGTTGGAGGGAAGTCACCAGGAGGTGATGATATTCCAGCTGAAATCATCCAAGTTGGAGGGAAGTCACCAGGAGGTGATGATATTCCAGCTGAAATCATCCAAGTTGGAGGGAAGTCACCAGGAGGTGATGATATTCCAGCTGAAATCATCCAAGTTGGAGGGAAGTCACCAGGAGGTGATGATATTCCAGCTGAAATCATCCAAGTTGGAGGGAAGTCACCAGGAGGTGATGATATTCCAGCTGAAATCATCCAAGTTGGAGGGAAGTCACCAGGAGGTGATGATATTCCAGCTGAAATCATCCAAGTTGGAGGGAAGTCACCAGGAGGTGATGATATTCCAGCTGAAATCATCCAAGTTGGAGGGAAGTCACCAGGAGGTGATGATATTCCAGCTGAAATCATCCAAGTTGGAGGGAAGTCACCAGGAGGTGATGATATTCCAGCTGAAATCATCCAAGTTGGAGGGAAGTCACCAGGAGGTGATGATATTCCAGCTGAAATCATCCAAGTTGGAGGGAAGTCACCAGGAGGTGATGATATTCCAGCTGAAATCATCCAAGTTGGAGGGAAGTCACCAGGAGGTGATGATATTCCAGCTGAAATCATCCAAGTTGGAGGGAAGTCACCAGGAGGTGATGATATTCCAGCTGAAATCATCCAAGTTGGAGGGAAGTCACCAGGAGGTGATGATATTCCAGCTGAAATCATCCAAGTTGGAGGGAAGTCACCAGGAGGTGATGATATTCCAGCTGAAATCATCCAAGTTGGAGGGAAGGCAAGTGTTCGTATTTACCATGCACTGTGTGAGAAGATCTGGAAATACGCAGACTGGCAACAAACCTGATAAAATCAGTGTACATCCCCATTCCAGAAAAAGGAAATCAGAAGCTGCGTTCGAACTACAGAACTATAGCAAGAAAGTTAGACAAAGAACTTCATATAGTTAAATATGTTTCAGACATAGTACAGGTACCGGGACCACATCTTTAACGTGAGAAACATACCTGAGAAGTGTATGGAATACAACATTGAAAAGCATACACGCTTCACAGATTACAGCAAGGCTTTTGACTTGGTATAACATCTTGTTTCTTTCGTTCACATGAAGTATTGTCTATATCTGCAATGTCGTTTCCTGTATACATTTTACTGCTTTTTTTCCTATTGTAATTCATCCAGTTGCCCATATTGTGTTGCAGTTGCCCATATTGTGTTGCAGTTGCCCATATTGTGTTGTAGTTGCCCATATTGTTTTGTCTGTAGTGTTGTATCTATGGGCCAATGGGTTTTCCTCAGTCTATTATATTCTGTAGAGTCTTGAAGTATGTGTTCAGCAGTCTGTGGCACCTGTCCACATGTACATGTGGCTGAGGTGCCAATCTTGAATTTTGTATACGTGTGACTGTGGAGTCGATTATGTCCTGTTCTGAGGCGTATAATGATAACTTGTTTCCATCTATTCATATTATAAAAGACATTTTGATTTTGGACTAGTGGCCTTCTGAGTGATTTGATTATCTGTTTCCTCTAATGGTATGTAACTGCTGGATCTGGGTTGCGCCTTCCTCTGCCAGCTGATCTTTCTCGTTTTCTGGTACTCCGCAGTGAGATAGGATCCACCGCAGGGTGACCTTGTGGTGCCTGCAAAGATAGTCAATAAGGTCTGCAGATGTGGCAATTTTCTGGATTGTAGTGCCCGGAGTGCTGATTTTGCATCTGTCAAAAACACAACAGGCTGTGGGCTAAGATTATTGTTCAGCAGTTTTTCTATTGCCAACTTTATTGCTTGTATTTCTGTATAATAATTGTGACAATATTTCCATGTTGGTATTTTATTCATATCCCTAATGGTTATTGGTTATTGGTTATGGAAGGCCTCGGTATCACAGCAAACGAATTAAAATCCATAATTGCTCAACCGCCCGTGCCAGTGGAATCATCCGAATTACTAACTCATCTCCCAAACAAAGAAAGGTAACTGTAGTCCCCATCGTAGCTGTCTCAGCACACGCCAAAAGACATAAGGCGAAACCGCGCAGAAAGTGAACACAACCAACTGTTCCCTGTCATACGATATCATCATTCATCGTAAACAATTGGAATATCGAAACATGATCAAAACGGATGAGACACACAGCTCACGGTGTACACAGAGCACTTTATTCAGTAGCTCCTGCAACAAGCCTGACTTGGAATATGAGGAAACTGCAACAAGGAACACTTTTCAGACATAGCCTTCAATGGTTCCTGCCACCTATCCACCATATACCATGGAAGTTCACGTCCTCCCGAAAATGATGATCGTCATATTGATAACAAAAATGTAGAGCGCTTGATGATGTTAGGACATCGTTCATGACTCCAACAGAACATATAAACACACAGCCGAATTATCCTCGTTACACATCAAACAACAAACCCTGCGGTTAGCGCACAACGAACGAAACACGGTGCAAATTCCCCAAAGAGGATATTCTTCGGTCGACTTGACGGAGCAATCCATTAATGCGTTTCAGCATGTAAATAACTTGCTTCAAACAATTCAAACGTCGGCCATTGAACAGCACTCATTGTGACGTAAACCGCATGTCAACACTAGACGGTGAAGGTCGCTTATATAATACTTGACTTGTCAAAAAGAAACATAGCTGTATGTACTCGGCGGCGCAGATTTGTCCACTTCGTCGGCACAGATTTGCTAAGTAGAACATCCTTCTGATTTCAACACAGAAAATTGCATCAGAGAGCCGAAATTAAGCACACCCCAGATGTATTTTCTGCAGCGATCGAGAGAACGTGAAACGTTCCACCATTTTGAAACGGAAGTCCATCTCTAACGTTATTTGGGTACTCTATATATGTACCTGCTCCCCCATTCTTTCCTGCATTCTGTGCTGATCCATCTGTGTACACACGAATCCATAGGTCTTGTGGTATTCTTCATCCAAGAAACTGAGAATGATTGTTTCACGCTGTAGACTATTATGTTCCTCCTTGTCAAGTATTCCTTTCACTTCTGTCCGTATTTTTATATTGACAATTCAGATTCCTCTGTCCATGGGGTCTGTTCTGGTATGGGCAGTATGGGGCTAACAACTCTTTTTATGTCTGGTATTTGTCTACAAAATCGTTTGGCTTGGTGGCTGCTTCTCTAAAATAGCCCCTTCATCGGTCCTTCATTGGATGTCTCGGCATGCATGAGAATTGTTCTGCCTGTATCAGCACCTTAGTGTCTCTGCGTTCTCTCAATGATGGTATCCTCCACAACTAATCCATCTCTAATACTGGTGGAACATCAGAAACTGTGGCACATTATGGAAGATATGGGTTTTTCAACACACCTAATACAAATTATCGAATCACGAACAGCAAGCAACTATCAGAATAGCTGGAGATAAATCACATTGGTTTGAAGTACAAAAAGGGGTGAGGCAGAGATGTATCTTTTCTCTATACCTGTTCAACATCTATGCTGAGACCATCACGAGAAATGTCAGAAACGATGACAGATTGAGAAGTTCGACCCTTTCACAATAAATGGCAACATAATTCCAGAGCTCAAATACGCTAATCACACAGGTCTCCTCTCAAACAGCGCAAAAGGATAAAATGAAACAACTGAAAGTTTAAAAAAAAAAACACAGTGAAGACTAAAACCTATATCTAAAAATACAGAAAATTAAGATGATGTCCATTGACAAAGCAAAAGGCTAACTCAAATTCATCATCAACAATGAAGAACTTGAAATTGCAACAAACTATGAATATTTGAGATCTGTAGTAACTAACAGAGGTGAGATGCAGAAAAGCTCAGGCAAAAGCAGCTTTCCAACAACATCAAAAATGAGGAAGAGGCTGTGCAATCAATTTTTAATAATAGAAACAAGGAAAGGAATTCGTAAATGTTATGTACAGCCAGTCTTAACATATGAATGTGAATCGTGGACAATAGGACAACAGACACGAACGTCATTGGAGGCTGTAGAAATGTGGTTTTACAGAAGAATGTTGAGAATACTATGAACAGCTAAGAAAAGCAATGAAAACGTTCTGAAAGAGGCCAAAGCAAAAAGAGAGCTAATTTCCAATATTAGGAAGAAACAATCATAATTTTTCGGCCATGTAATGAGAAGGGAACAGTTGAAATATATTGTAACAACTGGGACAATTGAAGGACGAAGCGATAGAGGGAAGCAAAGAGAAAAGATACCAGACAGTTTAAGAGAATGGCTTGGCAGAAGGTCAGCAACAGACATGATATATAACTGTCGAGACTGAAAGCTGTGGAGAGACATGATCACCTACGCTAGCAGCCATGGTATTGATGATGATGATGATGATGATGATGATGATGATGTTGATGATGATGATGATGTTGATGATGATGATGATGATGTAGTAACTAACAATGGAGACTGCCAGAAAGAGATCAAAATGAAGTTTAACAATAGCAACACACAAATCAAATGCCATGAAGAACATGTGCACAACACCAGCAAGGCAGTAAAATTAAAATTAGTGAGGACATATAATATGACAGCAATATATGGTTGTGAATCATGGACAATCTCGCAAAAAGCATGGAATAAAATGGATTAATTGGAAACAAAATGCTACAAAAAATATCCTTAAGATACCTTGGACAATGAACAAGAGCAATGAGGAAATACTACAAGATGTAAACATTAAAAAGAACTGGCGTACAAACACCATTCTACAGAGGAAATTAAAATACTATGGCCACATCAAAAGATGTGGGCTGGAAAGAACCATAATGGAAGGCAAGATTCCGGGGTGACACATTAGAGGCAGACCAAGAAAAAGGGTGGTTTCAAGACATCAAGGAAACCTTGAAAATGACAACAGAAGAAGTGGGAGGTCTATCTTCAGGCAGAGATTCTTTCAGACGGGCTGTGGTGAATGCAATATTCTGCAAAGGACATGCGACCTGAATATATATGTATATATGTATAAAAGGAGTATTTTGTATCCTGTAGGGTGACACTGACAATATCTTGTTCTCTATTTTTCAGATCAAGCCTACAGTAGAAGCCTATGCTAGGACAAGGAATGGGGGACTAGATAAACCAGAGGTCAAGCATGTAAATAATACTATATATTATATATTCCTATATGTATGTATGTATATGTATGTATGTATATATATATATATACAAACACGGCATGTGTGTGTGTCGTGACTGCGTGTGAGAAAGAGGGAGAGAGAGAGAGGAAGGACGGGTGGGTGGTTAGAGAATACATGCGCCAGAGAGGCGACGAGCTAGCAAAATTACAGCGCGTAGCAAGCTGGTCTGTGGGACATTCCAGGACAAAGGCTTCGGGAATGTAAAACATGCAACGCCCACGGCGGAAGTGTGCGCCCATGCATATCAAGTTAGGGGCCAAATCTGGCAGTGATCGGAGTCTCCAGGACAGAATATAACATTTCTTATATTTGTGTGGCTGTACTAATAAAAACGTGCTGCATTTTAGTTTCCGTTATCACAACATAACGATAAATATTACGTCTTTCCAAAGACAAAAAAAGTCAGCAAAAACATGGTTAACAGTTCTTTAGTTAACACGTATTTTACTAAATAAAGTGTACTTGAAGCTTTTATTTATATAACCATAATATGTCTGGCTTACATCGCAGACAATCACACAGTATGGGATAGAAAAACCAGAAAGATGGTTAGTGAAAACTATTACAATGAAATGAGCTGAGATTGACTACTACAAACATCTCGCACAGGACAGAAAAGTTGAGAATAGCTGCCATGTAGTCCAACCAAGTTGGATGACAATGATCATAGACAACCACCAGTGAAGACACGAAATATTGTTACATTGCACAACTGAATCTTAATATACGCCAGAAATGCGAAGATTTGAAATTCACTCAGGCTATAGCAATGAGACCAGCTGTGGAATTAAATGCCTCAAACGACTCTTTCAACGTATAATGGAGAGACTTTTCACGAAATGAAACCGTGAGAGAAGAAAACAAACAAGAAAACCTGTATACAGAGAAAGGGCTAGAAGTACATCGGTCATGTTCTCACAATGGATGAATGAGATCTCCGGTGTCAGACCTTCACGTGGACACGTGGTGTAAACGAGTGGTAAAAGAAAACAAGGAAGTCCAAAAGAGACTCTAAGATGAACAAAAAAGAGGGGCTCAACTATCAGAACAAAACAAGACCTAGAAGTGAAACGTCAGATGTGGAGAGCTATGATTTCTGCTCTATGTGCGTCAGATGTGGAGAGCTATGATTTTTGCTCTATGTGCCGTCTTCTGCCCGAGGAACTAATTTAAACTTTCAAAAAGCAAACAGGAAATCGTGAATGTTAAAATGGCCCATGTTGTAGCGTTATTCAAAATAGTTCGTTCCAACAACAAACGTGGACATTCAAGACCAAACAAAAAATGAGGAACGATACCGTCACAGCGGAAATGAGATTCCCAATAAATAGCGACGTCGAGATTCGTCATTTTGACTGTTTATATAAGAAATTAATGGAGCATCCTTAAACATGTGATTAGGTTTGAAGCGGTTGCTGTCAATCTCTATTAATCTGCCACGGTCGTTTCTACCAAAATTGGAATGGCCAGATCTGAACCACAGTGAGTAAGGTATTACTGTGCTAAAAGTTGAAACAGTAAGTACAGTGCTAAAAGTTGAAGCAACACTGCGCTAAAAGTTGAAACAGTAAGTACAGTGCTAAAAGTTGAAGCAACACTGTGCTAAAAGTTGAAACAGTACAGTGCTAAAAGTTGAAGCAACACTGTGCTAAAAGTTGAAACAGTACAGTGCTAAAAGTTGAAGCAATACTGTGCTAAAAGTTAAAGCAATACTGTGCTAAAATTTGAAGTAACACTGTGCTAAAAGTTGAAGCAACACTGTGCTAAAAGTTGAAGCAATACTGTGCTAAAAGTTGAAGTAATACTGTGCTAAAATTTGAAGCAATACTGTGTTAAAAGTTGAAGCAATACTGTGCTAAAAGTTGAAGCAATACTGTGCTAAAAGTTGAAACAGTATAGTGCTAAAAGTTGAAGCAATACTGTGCTAAAAGTTGAAGCAATACTGTGTTAAAAGTTGAAAAAATACTGTGCTAAAAGTTGAAGCAATACTGTGTTAAAAGTTGAAGCAATACTGTGCTAAAAGTTGAAGCAACACTGTGCTAAAAGTTGAAACAGTACAGTGCTAAAAGTTGAAGCAACACTGTGCTAAAAGTTGAAACAGTACAGTGCTAAAAGTTGAAGCAATACTGTGCTAAAAGTTAAAGCGATACTGTGCTAAAATTTGAAGTAACACTGTGCTAAAAGATGAAGCAACACTGTGCTAAAAGTTGAAGCAATACTGTGCTAAAAGTTGAAGTAATACTGTGCTAAAATTTGAAGCAATACTGTGTTAAAAGTTGAAGCAATACTGTGCTAAAAGTTGAAGCAATACTGTGCTAAAAGTTGAAACAGTATAGTGCTAAAAGTTGAAGCAATACTGTGCTAAAAGCGAAAATTCATTTTAAAAATCTACAGCCATTGCTAGATACAGTCGTGATTATAAATCAAGAGCTAGCTTCGTTTTTATTCTTTGATTGCAAGAAAAGAACGTATGTTATGTTATGTTATTTTATGTTATTTATGTTCCACGTTTATAATCGAGTTGCGATGCTTTGCATCCTTCGACATCGTCGCAACATGATTTGTGTGGTCTGTTTACCGCTTTATCTCTTCGATTTCTGCAACTTGGACTTTTTATTTAAAAAATTATTATTATTATTTATCTTCAGATACCACAATGTGAATATGAAGTAGGAACTCTGTCAACTATGGTTCGTTAAGTATCTGAATTACCCCCTGTGTAGCAGCATGCAAGTCGGAGCAATTTGTGTGCTAATTCACTGAGTCAGACAGTCGAGCTTCATATTCGTTTTCTCGCATCAACTGGAAAAGGGCCTCATTGGACAATCAGCATTATCTCTCTCTTCTCAATCATTGGACTCACAATCAGCATTATCTCTCTCTTCTCAATCATTGGACTCACAATCAGCATTATCTCTCTCTTCTCAATCATTGGACTCACAATCAGCATTATCTCTCTCTTCTCAATCATTGGACTCACAATCAGCATTATCTCTCTCTTCTCAATCATTGGACTCACAATCAGCATTATCTCTCTCTTCTCAATCATTTGACTCACAATAAACATTTTCTCTTCTCTATCATTGGACTAACAATCAGCATTATCTCTCTCTTCTGTCATTGGACTAACAATCAGCATTATCTCTCTCCTCTATCATTGGACTCATGATCAACATTATCTCTCTCCTCTATCATTGGACTAACAATAAACATTATCTCTCTCCTGTATCATTGGACTCACAATCAGCATTATCTCTCTCTTCTCAATCATTTGACTCACAATCAGCATTATCTCTCTCCTCTATCATTGGACTAACAATCACCATTATCTCTCTCCTCTATCATTGGACTAACAATCACCATTATCTCTCTCCTCTATCATTGGACTAACAATCAACATTATCTCTCTCCTCTATCATTGGACTAACAATCAACATTATCTCTCTCCTCTATCATTGGACTAACAATCAACATTATCTCTCTCCTCTATCATTGGACTAATAATCACCATTATCTCTCTCCTCTATCATTGGACTCATGATCAACATTATCTCTCTCCTCTATCATTGGACTAACAATCATCAATCTCTCTCCTCTATCATTGGACTAACAATCAACATTATCTCTCTCCTCTATCATTGGACTAACAATCAACATTATCTCTCTCCTCTATCATTGGACTAACAATCAACATTATCTCTCTCCTCTATCATTGGACTCATGATCAACATTATCTCTTTCCTCTATCATTGGACTAACAATCAACATTATCTCTCTCCTCTATCATTGGACTAACAATCAACATTATCTCTCTCCTCTATCATTTGACTAACAATCAACATTATCTCTCTCCTCTATCATTGGACTAACAATCATCAATCTCTCCGCTATCATTGGACTAACAATCAACATTATCTCTCTCCTCTATCATTGGACTCATGATCAACATCATCAATCTCTCCGCTATCAAACCAGCAAAGCTCAAAGAAAGTCTGATACCTATTAGTTGTCAACAAATATCCCGATAGAGAAATGAGAAGCTATTTCAGAAACAAACACGACGATTGGACAGACATGTCTTTGTGTGATTCTCATTTTTTTAGAGAAGTGGGTCAGGGGCGGCCTCAGTGAATATATGATTTCGTATAAAAAAAATGTCACTTTCAGTCAGACTTGTTGACCAACGGTGTGACCTGACGATTAGGGCCCAGTTGTTTTAAAACAGTGGACACAGGTTTTGTTCTAGATTGAGAATCCCTTCTATCTGGACCAAGTTGTAAATCTGTATTTGTTGTACATAGGCACAATAGTCATCTAATGATCATGTTTGTAGCGTTGATCTTCCATGATTATCTGTTTTTGATCGAACATAAGTAACGGATAAATAAGCAGTTACACTTCTATCAGACAAATAAAGTTCTAAACTCTGCGTCTACTCACCTCGTCTGTGACAGACGCCCTGCGTTGTGTTTGTCCTGTACAAGTTTCATCTGGATTTCCTCTCTCCCAATAACTCGAAGTCGCAAACTCATTTCTTCCCCTGCAACATCTCCTTTCTTCTCGTCCAATATTCCTTATTCATGGTAGTTTTGGTTTCTACTCGGTGAACCACAAGTCTTGCCCCTAGAATACCTTCCATTAATAAGCTACTTCACATCTCCAACAAATCACATCATGACTATACTCTGCCGTTCGTGGTGACATCGTCTTTTTTAAGGCTGTTATCATTAACTGGAGCCTCGTGGCTGAGTAGTTAGTGTGTTCGCTTCCTATTCAGAAGTTTCCGCGTTCGATCCCCAACAGTGGCGGATTTTTTCGGACTGACAAGGCTCCGGGTTCACCCAGCCACTAAAAATGGGTACCAGAGATTTTTCTGGGAAGTAAAGGCGGCCTGGCGTGATACCGACAAAATCACCCAAAAATATAGTGGTCATAGAAAAATATGGTCACTAACGCCATATTCCCCATACGCATAGGAAGGCGTGGAGGGAGCAACATTAACGGGACGATGTTTCTACATGACGATATTCATTGCAACACTGTTTGGAAGTGCACAGCTTGAGTGTCTAAGTTCCTATCATCTCCACTCCTACTTGAATGAAGACCTTTGGCCTCTGTAGAGTTGTCGTCCCCACAGGTTACACAGCGGCTTCTCAGTGCTAGCTTAGCTAGTTTGTTCATTTGTTTCCTTTCAGAAATATAAATTATATGTGTGCTATGTTTCCTTCAAGTTTATTATAAAAAGTCTCTTCAATTTGAAAACATTATGTAGTTGGAACATTTAATATTACATGCCAGAGAGTTTCAAATTTGTCAATTTTTGAAATAGTTTGTTTATTACATTCTTCTATTTAAATATTGTTTATACAATGACTGACCATATGCATTTTTATATAATGTAATGTGTGATACGATACAATACATATTATAACTATAACATATAATGTAATTGTAATATAATATAACATAATAATATAACATAACATGTATTTCCCATGCTTGCCCTCTCTGCCGTCATGTTGTTCTAATTTTTAAAATGTTTATTTTTTTCCCTTTTTAATTTTAAAATATCTCAACTTTTGTCTCATTTTTAAGCAAATGATGTTTATATTCCACACATTTCTTGTTGAAATGTAAGTCTTATTTTGTAAAGCTTCAAGTCCATGTCAAAGAAGGATACTGCAGTTTAATGATCTACTGCTGAAAGGATTCAAGTTTATGATACTGGACCAGCTGTGTAGTGATGAATAAAGCCGGTATACCGAAAGTGTGATGCCAATCTTCTGTTAATCGTGGATGCAGAAGCGACTTCAAGCAACATCTGTGCAGTCACAAATATAATGGTTTGTGGAGAGACTTCTCGTTCACATTAAAACCACCAACTCGTTTATGGTGAGACCTAATGAAGATAGTGCAGGCAATAAAACAGCAAGTGAAGCAGATCTTTTTGCTTATCACATTCTACGTCACGGTCATAGTTTTCACGAAAATGACTGCTTATAAGTTGTCTTCCGTTTTAAATAGAAAGCTGTTTACACTTCATACTTTAAAGTTTTAATTTAAGTTTAACACACAAAAAACTCTTTATGACGTAAAGCCGAAATTTGCTTCCTACGATGACTTCTATGGAGAATTATTCGCTGGTTGATCGTGAAGAGAATATAGGCCGCATCTAGGTCTACACAAATGTTGTTTGTCTAAGTTCTGTCACTGAAGAATAATAGTCAGCTCAATATGTCTATGTCGTTACAACTTGTTAGAATCGTTTTAGTTTTTCACGAGTAACGAATATTGCACTTGTCTATAAGTTTATATTTGCCATTCGCCCTTCCAGTTTTGCCACCCCATATACAGTTTTGCCGCCCCTTGTTTAGCCGTTCAATGTACAATTTAGCCACTCCAAATTTCCATTATTGTATCATGAAAATATTGTCAGCCTAAATTAAAGAAGCTAGGAATGTTACTTGTTTGTCTGAAAGCCACTTCCATAATATATAAATTGAAAGAACGGGTCAGAAAGATCTTTAGCCATTAACGATGGACACATTTCCCAGAATATAAATAAAATGTCAGTTTTAGAATAAAAGCAAGCTGTCGATATGATGGTGCCACCTGTTCCACGACGTCACATAATTTCATTATTTTATAAAAAATCTGCCTTCGTTAGTCAAGTAAAAAAGTCAAGTGCCCTATCACGCCAAGTGGCGTATGGGGAATATGGTGTTAGAGGACCATAATTTGTACAGACCTTCAGCACATGATTTTTGGGGTAATGTGGTCGGTATTACTAGTAAAGCTCGTGCCGCTTTACTTTCCCAGAAAAAAATCCGGTACCCATTAAGGCTGGGTGAACCCGGAAGTTGTCTATCTCTTGTCCTTTGTAGTCCAGTTCACTAACCACTGAGCTATCGCTGCTCCTGCCTTCCTAAACTGTTCATGTTTGTCTACATTTCTCACTACACCTTCTCCTCCTACATATTGTTTCTTTCTCACTACTCTTTCTTTCTATTACTCCATGTTTACATTTGTCTTTCTTTCTCCTTTTATTTACCATTTTTTTCTACCCAGTTCTCAGGTTCTCCCAAGAGCTTTCCTTCGTTGTCCTCCTTACTTCTAGTTTACATTTCGTTCTCTCCAGCTTAGTTCCGTTTTCATTAACTCTTTTTTCTTTCGTAATATCCTGTATTTGTTTTCAATTCCTTGCGTTTTTTCCTTTCACTTTCTTTCTCGCTCCACTTCTCCCATCTTACACTTTATTTAGCTCCCATTTCCTCCGTCCTTTATATTTCTACTACTATTATCCTCTCAACGCTCTTTCTTCCTCTCTCTCTCCCACCCCACGCCTCATTCAACTGTTATCGTTGTCATGTTGCTTCCCACAAAACGATTGTCGAGATGTTTCACACGAACAAGTCAGCCCAAACAAATGTGCAATAACAATTCTTGGCTGGACACAATAATAAATAGATAAAGAAATAAATCTGAGAGAAATAGCACTTTGAAGAGATAAAAAAGATTCTTGGAAAAATCATTCTAGAGGAGAATGTTTGAAGGTTAATGAGCAAGACGACAATACAACTAGACTAGACTAGACATTATGAGCAATTAGATGTGTTACATTCTACTGGCTTGCGTATACGAATATAAGAACATACAAGTACCGGTGTGGAAGCTGAGAGATGTTACGTGTGAAACACCTCACATCGACAATTTCACTGACTACCGCGTAAGTAGTAGAGGTGGCGGGAAATGCATCCATTTCAGAGTTTTTCTGCGTTAAATGCCCTGTTTTTTGTCTATATAGAAAGTATACACGCAGTTGCGTTTTGTTAAATGCCCTGTGTTTTTTGTCTATATAGAAAGTATACACGCAGCAAGACGGATCGACCAACACAGCGAGACCTCGATACCCTGTGTTTTTGTCTATATAGAAAGTATACACGCAGCAAGGCGCTAGCTCTCGCTTGCTCATCAGTAATAGTGGTTCGCTATCTCTCTCTCTCGCTATCTCTCTCTCCCTCTCCATCGCTATCTCTTTCACTCTCGATCATTCTCTCTCGTTCTCTCTCCAATTCCGTCTCTGTCTCTCGCGTTATCTCTCTCTCTCTCCCTCTCCGTCTCTGTCTCTCTCGTTATCTCTCTCCCTCTCCATCGCTCTCTCTCTCGCTCTCTCCATCTCTGTCTCTTTTCGTTATCTCTCTCCCGCTCCATCGCTCTCTCTCCAGCTCTGTCTCTTTCGCTCTCGCTATCTCTCTCCTTCGCTGTCTCTATCTCTCGCTATCTCTCTCTCCGTCTCCATCGCTCTCTCTCGCTGCCTCTCTGTCTCTTTCGCTCTCGCTGTCTCTATCTCTCGCTATCTCTCTCCCGTTACATCGCTCTCTCTCGCTCCCTCTCCAGCTCTGTCTCTTTCGGTCTCGCTATCTCTCTCTCTCTCTCTCTCTCTCTCTCTCTCTTTCCATCTCTGTCTCTGTGATTTTTAATGTAAATTTTTGCAATGGGGATGTCTAAAATAAAGTTTTGGGTATGCCTAGAGTGAAAATTTACGATTTTTACCGATTTTATGGGCGTATCCCTAAAAAATAGTCAGGGGGTAAAAATCATAAAAATGATTTATAAGTACATTTTTGCTATGGGGATGTCCAAAATAAAGTTTTTTGGACTTTGAATATAACTATCTGCTCGTTGTGTCTAACTAGTATGAGTATGGGAGTAGATTTTTTTTTATGGTTTAGAGGTCGACTTTTTTAATATGAGTCTATATTTTTTTTGTTCTGGGGGTAAAATGTTTGCGATTTGGCCTAACTATTTGGGACTTTGGATGTAACTATCTGTTCGATGTGTCTAACTTGTATGAGTATGGGAGTAGATTTGTAGAGTTTTAAGGTCGACTTTTTGAATATGAGCCTAAATTTGTGTGTTCTGGTGGTAAAATCTTAAAGATTTGGTCTGACATTTTGGACCTTGAATATAACTTCCTGCTCGTTGTGTCTAACTAGTATGACTATGTGAGTAGATTTTTATGGTTTTGAGGTCGACTTTTTGAGTATGAGCCTAAATTTTTGTGTTCTGGGGGTAAAATATTTGCGATTTGGCCAGACTTTTTTGGCTTTCGAAATAACGATCGGTTCGATGTGTCTAACAATTATGACTATGTGAGTAGCTTTTTTGAAATTTTTAGGTCGACTTTTTTAATATGAGCCTACATTTTTGTGTTCTGGGAGTAAAATGTTTGCGATTTGGTCTAACTTTTTTTACTTTGGATGTAACTATCTGTTCGATGTGTCTAACTTGTATGAGTATGGGAGTAGATTTGTAGAGTTTTAAGGTCGACTTTTTGAATATGAGCCTAAATTTGTGTGTTCTGGTGGTAAAATCTTAGTGATTTGGTCTAACATTTTGGACCTTGAATATAACTTCCTGCTCGTTGTATCCAACTATTTATGACTGTCATGGAACTCCTGGTATTGCACCAGGGGTCAAAGCGCGTTCAAGTAACCTGCCACTTGTAATATTTCCTCCCACCATTGACCCGCTAGGTGGATTGTATCAGGGGCCGAATCGATTTAAAGTAACCCATGTGTCAGACTCGACAGCACTCCAAGTTGAAAATTAGGTCAGTTATCACGATAACAGTAATCTTTTTCTCTGATTAGTTAATCCAGAGGTCAGTCATTTCGTTGGTGGGTGTCTGATAGAAATCCTCTTCTCTGGTTGGTTAATCCAAAGGTCAGTCATTTCGATGATGGGTGTCCGATAGAAAGCCTCTTCTCTGATTGGTTAACCTAGATGTTAGTCGAGGGTGGAATAGTGTCGTCCAACTTTTATTTACCAGATTATATTTAAACTAGTCGGATGTGAGAGTTCGTGTTATAAGCGCGATTGATTCACGGGAGTTTATTTTCATAGTACTGTTCAGTCTAGCGGTCTGTGTTGTAGTGGTATATTTTACGGTGTAAGTTGAATTTTTTTTCTGTTTTTTTCTATCTCATAACGATGTGGTAGGTTATCATTAAAGGAATTTCGGTTGTATTAATGGTGATGTGTATAAAGTACGAGTGGTAGGAAAGAAGTCTAGTAGGGGTTAGAAGAGAGAGAGAGAGAGAGCGAGAGAGAGAGAGAGATACAGAGAAGTCTAGGAGAAGGAAGGCGAGGTGCTAGGTATAAAGGGTGAGAATAATCAAATGTTACAATAGGAGGGACGCTAAAAATATACGGGCGGGCGGAACGATGTGGGAGAGATAAAGGGAGAGGAGGGACGATGGCCTGATAGGTTAGACGTCTAAGAGAGGATAAGCGAGAAAGACGGAGAGGGAGAGAGAGAGCACGATGGAGAGGGAGAGAGATAGCGAGAGAGACAGAGATGGCGAGGGAGAGAGACAGAGATGGCGAGGGAGAGAGACCGAGAGAGAATGAGCGAGAGCGAGAGAGACAGCAATGGAGAGGGAGAGATTGAGAGATACCGAGAGAGATAGCGAGAGAGAGAGCGCGCGCGATGGAGAGGGAGAGAGATAGCGAGAGACAGAGATGGAAAGAGAGAGAGAGAGAGATAGCGAGACCGAAAGAGACAGAGCTGGAGAGGGAGCGAGAGAGAGAGAGCGATGGAGAGGGAGGGAGAGATAGCGAGAGATAGAGACAGCGAAGGAGAGAGAGAGAGATAAATAGCGAAAGAGACAGAGATGGAGAGGGAGCGAGAGAGAGAGAGAGAGAGCGATGGAGAGGGAGAGAGAGATAGCGAGAGATAGAGACAGCGAAGGAGAGAGAGGTAGCAAGAGCGAAGGGAGAGAGAGAATGGAAAGGGAGAGAGAACGAGCGAGAGCGAAAGAGATAGTGATTGAGAGGGAGAGTGAGAGATAGCGAGAGAGATAGCGAGAGCGAAAGAGACAGAGATGGAAAGGGAGAGAGAGAGAGATAGCGAGAGCGAAAGAGACAGAGCTGGAGAGGGAGCGAGAAAGAGAGAGTGATGGCGAGGGAGAGAGATAGCGAGAGATAGAGACAGCTATGGAGAGAGAGATAGCGAGAGCGAAAGAGACAGAGATGGAGAGGGAGCGAGAGAGAGAGCGATGGAGAGGGAGAGAGATAGCGCGAGATAGAGACAGCGAAGGAGAGAGAGATAGCGAGAGCGAAAGAGACAGAGATGGAGAGGAAGAGTGAGAGATAGCAAGAGCGAAAGAGACAGAGATGGAAAGAGAGAGAGAGAGAGAGAGCGAAAAAGACAGAGCTGGAGAGGGAGCGAGAGAGAGAGAGAGCGATGGAGAGGGCGAGAGACAGAGACAGCGATGGAGAGAGAGAGATGGCGAGAGCGAAAGAGACAGAGATGGAGAGGGAGCGAGAGAAAGCGATGGAGAGGGAGAGAGATAGCGAGAGATAGAGACAGCGATGGAGAGAGAGATAGCGAGAGCGAAAGAGACAGAGATGGAGAGGGAGCGAGAGAGAGAGCGATGGAGAGGGAGAGAGATAGCGAGAGAGAGATGGCGAGGGAGAGAGAACGAGAGAGAATGATCGAGAGCGAAAGAGACAGCGATGGAGAGGGAGAGATAGATAGCGAGAGAGAGAGAGAGAGAGAGAGAGAGGGAGATAGCGAACCACTAACACCGAGGAACATATTTAACTCTTTACACTACCAGCTTAGACTGACCAACGATCTCTAACTGTTTCACCCTTATGCTTCATTTATGGTACAACGCTAAGCAGACACCCAACTACATAGCTATAAATAAATGTTATCCTTGTACTATATATTTACTCAGTGTACTAAATATTTTTGTAATTTTATATACTATCCACTGTATGTTATACACCTATTGAGATAATAAAAGAATAAAATATATCTTTGTCTTCTGTTTTATATTGATCGTTTTTCATTGATGTTGTATAATCTACTAACCTATCACTATTGATCAAGTACATCAAGAACTCCAAAGTCAGCACACACCAGACATAAACACGTCACTTCCAGGGTCACCGAGACTAGAGGTCAACATCCGGACACGAAATGTCATGGTTAACTCCCCCTGCCCCTCGTGTACATTAGGCGCAAAATGCGCCTACTATATATCTTTGTTAATTTACGGGTCAAATACTAAACTATTGCACCCTTGTATACTACTGGGGTGCACCGCCAGTTTGAGGAGCATATGCATGAGATATTCAAATGGTACCCTGTTGTATGCATCCTCCAGATCTATAGTATCAGCACATGTCTCCTCTCGTCTGTGGAAGCCTTTGAAGACGTCATAGGCAAATACTGCCACATTGAGCCATGTCTCTTTGTTATATCTATAACCTCCAAGTGTGGGTGGGAATACACGTTTCTGTTCAAGGTGACAGGTGAGGACACGGGCAACTAATTTCTCCAGCAGCTTGCCCGCAGTGTTCTGCATTGTGATGATTCTGTAGGCACTGATCTGAGAATGGTCCTTGTTTGGCTTCGGTAGCGGTAGTAAGTAGCTGTGTAGCCACTCCTCCTTAATCTGGCCACTCCGAATACTGGCATTAAACTCATTGGCCTGTTTTGTCAAGTCGTCGTCAGCTAAATTGCCTATGTCATCGTACCGAACGGGTAAATGCATGGTGTAAATGAGACAAGAACGGGTAAATGTGGGGTGTCAATAAGACAAGAATGGGTAAATGTGGGGTGTCAATGAGACAAGAACGGGTAAATGTGGGGTGTCAATGAGACAAGAACGGGTAAATGTATGGTGTAAATGAGACAAGAATGGGTAAATTGGGGTGTAAATGAGACAAGAACTGGTAAATGTGAGGTGGCAATGAGACAAGAACGGGTAAATATTGGGTGCAAATGAGACAAACGTGGGTAAATGTCGGGTGTAAATGAAACAATAGCGATTAAACATTCTTTTTTACTTCCTCATTTGCCTTTCAGTGCAGAGGGGAACTATAATGTGCAGTCTTTTGCTCTTCTGTTAGCCTCTGTCCATAAAATGAGAAGTAAAACAGGGCTGTGTTCTATCACCGTGTCTATTCAACGTATCCATTGAGAAGATCTTTAAAGATACCATGGAGATGCCAGGTCTAAACATTAATGAATATATAATCAATAATCTAAGATATGATCATGATACCGTATTATTGCAGAAAGTAAAGAAGACGTACAACTAGTGAACAAAATAAACAAGTAAAGCAAAGATTATGATTTGGATTTTTTAAATTTGAAGCCTTTGATATTTGGGTTGGTAGAAAGTAGGAAGAATTGGGTGGAAGGGGAAAAAGAGACAAAAAATGAAGTTCTCAATCAGCTGAAAAGGAAAAAAAGAACTACTTAACACAATTTGAAAAAGACAACAGAAATTTTTGGGAACATCTGAAGAGATTCAATTCCTAACTAAAAACGATCTTGGAGGAGAAAGTACAAGGTAGACGAGACAGATGTAGACAAAGTCATCTTGGAGGGAAAAGTACAAGGTAGAAGAGGCAGATGTAGACAAAGTCATCTTGGAGGGGAAAGTACAAGGTAGACGAGACAGATGTAGACAAAGTCATCTTGGAGGGAAAAGTACAAGGTAGACGAGACAGATGTAGACAAAGTCATCTTGGAGGGGAAAGTACAAGGTAGACGAGACAGATGTAGACAAAGTCATCTTGGAGGGGAAAGTACAAGGTAGACGAGACAGATGTAGACGAAGTCATCTTGGAGGGAAAAGTACAAGGTAGACGAGACAGATGTCGACAAAGTCATCTTGGAGGGGAAAGTACAAGGTAGACGAGACAGATGTAGACAAAGTCATCTTGGAGGGGAAAGTACAAGGTAGACGAGACAGATGTCGACAAAGTCATCTTGGAGGGAAAAGTACATGGTAGCCGAGGCAGATGTCAACAAAGTCATCTTGGAGGGAAAAGTACAATGTAGCCGAGGCAGATGTCAACAAAGTCATCTTGGAGGGGAAAGTACAAGGTAGCCGAGGCAGATGTCAACAAAGTCATCTTGGAGGGGAAAGTACAAGGTAGACGAGGCAGATGTCGACAAAGTCATCTTGGAGGGGAAAGTACAAGGTAGACGAGGCAGATGTCAACAAAGTCATCTTGGAGGGGAAAGTACAAGGTAGACGAGGCAGATGTCAACAAAGTCATCTTGGAGGGGAAAGTACAAGGTAGCCGAGGCAGATGTCGACAAAGTCACCTTGGAGGGGAAAGTACAAGGTAGATGAGGCAGATGTCGACAAAGTCATCTTGGAGGGAAACGTACAAGGTAGATGAGGCAGATGTCGACAAAGTCATCTTGGAGGGAAAGTACAAGGTAGACGAGACAGATGTCAACAAAGTCATCTTGGAGGGGAAAGTACAAGGTAGACGAGACAGATTTCGACAATGCTACAATGGGCTGATAACATCAAAAGGTGGATAGGTGAACCTATGACAAAATGCACCATCAAAACAAGAGACAGTAAAATGGCACTCCATGGTAGACTCCATGAGTCTGGTACTTTTGTAACATTTATTAAAGGCTCGCTATATTGTGTTTTAGACTTTCAGCATTATCGTGAGGCCAAACCATTGTATATGTTGTTTCTTATGTATTCTATTGCTGAAATTATTATTACCAGCTTTTTCTCAGTTCTTCATCTGACTGGTCTTATCTTTCAAGCTGTTTCCTGTCATTCGTCTAACACATATCATTTCGGTTGTTACTGTTTTTCTTATTGTTCTTGAGTCTAGAGTCCAGGTATGGCATTTGTAGCACAATGTTGGAATGAAGATTGTATGGCAGAGTTTCTGTTTTACTTCTACAGCTATTTCTTTGTTGGACAATAGTGGTGATAGCTGTCCAATGATTTGACAAGCTTTGTTGCATCTTGAGTCTAATGCTACTGCCTGTGGTTTATCGTTTGTCACAAGACTTCCTAGATATTGAAATTCCAGCACTTGTTTTAGTTGTATGCTGTCCATCGTTATGCTGATGGTATGTTTCTCTTTTGCGATGTTCATGACTTTGGTTTTGTTGATGCTGATTTTCATGTTGTATTTTGTGAACATGCTGTTAAGCTTATTTAAGTGTTCATTCTTGTAGGTCTTCTATTTTTCCTCGTATTAATGTTTGATGCTCTGTAAAAAGAAACTGCTTGCTCTCCTCTGTCTCTGATGGGTTGGCTAACTTGCATATTTAGTCCATTGGTATAAACAATATGGCTCATACACGATAGATACAGGAGTACGCACACCCTGTCTTACTCTTGTTCTAACTTCGAAGTGGTCCGTGTAGTCTGCTGCTGTTTTGACAGTGCAGCCGCTGTTGATGTAGAGACTTAATTAGGTTGGTTAGATGTTGACTTACTCAGTATTTTGTTCGTATCTCCCACAGTTGCTCTCTGTTTAGTCGGTGATGTAATCTTTTCTGCAAGCTAACGGGTAAATGTGGGCTGTAAATAAGACTATGATGGGTGGCTACCTGGAAACAAGATGACGTAGTTTGCGCTATCAGTGACGTGTTACTCTCCCATCACCAAGTTCTAGGCTGCCAACACAAAGCTGATTTGAACGCGTGCGAAACGACAGGTGAGACGACAAGTTTACAAAAGACACCTGCAGATCCAGACTGGTATAAGAAATGTGTAAACATGGAAGAATTCATGAGATGTTGAGAGCTTTACATGGGAACACAGATTCGTAGAGGAGGCGTGGCGACACATGAATACATCAGTTGATATAACCGCGTGGATGTCAAACTGGAGACAATCAAGTTCGTCAGGCGGACGATTGCACTCAGATGAGATTCTAGACCCGGATTGGAGTTGGTCGTTGATACCACTGACTCAGCTTCTAGGATCACCTGTTTATGTGTAGGACGTGAGCAGGGTTCACATCAAAGAACAAACATTATCGTTCTACTTTTATAAATGTGATATATAGGCGTTAGAAAATATCATGAATCAACTATATTTTCTTTATTCTGAAAATGTTACAGTTTTTTTTTTATTGAATGTGATATATCACAAGAAGATGTGAATGGAATGGTATCATTGAAGTAACTTTAGTTTTAAATTCCGCTTTAGTGGATGACCCTTAATGCAAGAGAAATATTTCTAACATGTCTAATGTCTTATGTGACTTTCAAAGCTAACCACACACACTGTATTGAAGTAGTTCCTGAGCTGCACAGATTCATGAGAGATGATCTAGCACTGTCACCTTGGCAATAATTATCTTATGTGTAGTTTGATCTTTTCATCACTAGCATTTTAACCTTGGCTATATGATTAAATACAAATACATCAAATGTACTAGCAACCCTTACGTATGCGTGTGAAAGCTGGAAAACAACAAGAGATATAGAAACAAAGTTGAACGGATTCGAAAATAAATGTCTAAGGAAAATACTTGGTATAGCGTTGAACGAATTCAAAACAAACGAGGAAATTAGAGAAATCGCCAATCAACCACTAATATCTTCAGTAATAAAGAAAAGACGATGGTCATATGTTGGACATGTGATGAAGAGAGATAATAACCGAATAGCAAAGCAAGCCCTCATATGGGAAACAACAGGTAAGAGTAAAAGAGGAAGACCCAGGGAGACACTGAGAAGAACCTTGATGAGACAGGCAAGAACAGCAAGATTCGGCTCCCTCAATGAGATAGAGCTGCTTGCACAGAACAGAGACAAATGGCGAGATTTGATATTATATCTTTAAAAGAATTGAAAACTGCTAGAACAAAAATTCAGATAGGAGAACGTGTATCTTGGTCTACGCCCTATGGGCCGGCTACGGCTCGAAAGGTCAATAGATAAGATAAATATATGGTTAAATATATGGTGTTTTGGTCAACTAACATTATAACTTGTACTGAGCCAGCACTGTAATTTTGACTTCAATGTTTCATATATGGTTATTGGTTATTGGTTATGGAAGGCCTCGGTATCACAGCAAACGAATTAAAATCCATAATTGCTCAACCGCCCGTGCCAGTGGAATCATCCGAATTACTAACTCATCTTCCAAACAAAGAAAGGTAACTGTAGTCCCCATCATAGCAGTCTCAGCATACGCCAAAAGACATAAGGCGAAACTGCGCAGAAAGTGAACACAGCCAACTGTTCCCTGTCATACGATATCATCATTCATCGTAAACAAGCGGGATATCGAAGCAGGATCAAAACGGATGAGACACACAGCTCACGGTATGCACAGAGCACTTAACTCGGTAGCTCCTGCAACAAGCCGGACTTGGAATATGAGGAAACTGCAAGAAGGAACACTTTTCAGACATAGCCTTCAATGGTTCCTGCCGCCTATCCACCATATACCATGGGGGTTCACGTCCTCCCGAAAATGATGATCGTCATAGCACTTGATGATGTTAGGCCATCATTGATGACTCCAATTCCAAACATATAGACACACAGTGGTGGTAAGTTATCATTTCCAATCCAACAGAAGCCACATGACCTGTAGTTAGTAAAACCACAGAGAGAATATGATTTTGTGACCTTCACTGATTCACTCTTAGATGTGAATGTGTAGTTTACACAAGAGGAGAAGTTTTCAACTACAGTGATCCCATTTAAGGCAATTCTGGGATAGCAAGGCAAGTCTCCTTTATAGCAGCAGAACTTGATGTTCTCCGCTCCCTTCTTGTAGCTGCCGCCACACGATTCTGATGTCTCATTAACTTGGACATCATTCAAGAACAATGTCAGATTAACATTCCATAGATATGGCTCTGCTGATGAAATGCTTGGTGCAACTGTTGTATCAATCATACTGGAGGCTCCTGGTCTGTGGTCATTAATATCACAGACGGCACATGATGTTGTTATATTCAGTGTTTCTTTCTGGGGTGTAAATATGTGGCACACACATGGAGAGTGGCTTGTGGTCACAGTAATCCCATTAAAGGCAATTCTAGGGTAGCATGGCATAGCTGTTTCAGAACAGCACAATCCTGTGATGTTTTCTGTGTTCGCTATAAAGCTGCTGCTGCTACACAATCCTGACCAATTATAGGTGTGGACATTATTCACTTGCAATGACAAAACTGCTTTGTTTACATCATAAACCTCTGGAAGCGAATCATTTATGGGACTAATAGTACAATTTATTCTTCCATCGGGGATATCTTCATTGAGTCCCCAAAAAAAGGTCTTTGGTTAAAAAGCACATATGCTTTTGAGTATCATATCTGGTGTTTGATGAACCAACACTGTAATTGTAACTATACTGTTATATAAATATGTATTTTTTAATAATTCAGGACTGTAATTTTGACTATACTATTACATATCTGATGTCTTTTGATAAGGCAGTACTGTAATTAGGACTATATTGTTACATATCTGATGTCTTTTGATAAAGCAGTACTGTAATTAGGACTATATTGTTACATATCTGATATTTGATGAGTCAGTACTGTAATTAGGACTATATTGTTACATATCTGATATTTGATGAGTCAGTACTGTAATTAGGACTATATTGTTACATATCTGATATTTTATGAGTCAGTGTGGTAATGAGGACTATATTGTTACATATCTGATATTTGATAAGGCAGTACTGTAATTAAGACTATATTATTACATATCTGATATTTGATGAGCCAGTACTGTAATTAGGACTATATTGTTACATATCTGATATTTGATGAGTCAGTACTGTAATTAGGACTATATTGTTACATATCTGATATTTGATGAATCAGTACTGTAATTAGGACTATATTGTTACATATCTGATATTTGATAAGACAGTACTGTAATTAGGACTATATTATTACATATCTGATATTTGATGAGTCAGCACTGCAATTAGGACTATATTGTTACATATCTGATATTTGATGAGTCAGTACTGTAATTAGGACTATATTGTTACATATCTGATATTTGATGAGTCAGTACTGTATTTATGATTATTTTTTTTAAAATTACATCTCTACCTTTCGACAAGCAGGCTCTGTCAGCTTGACTGCATGGTTATATCGTTACGAGATCAACTGAGCCTCACAGTCAACACTTCGACCTATACATCAGCCATAAAGACCCCTAAACATGAGTACCACGAGTAACAGTTTCTGAAAAAGAGGAGTGACCAGGTAAGCCAGGAACCGATTTTCATTATTTCTGCACTTCTCGATAAGCAACAGCGGCTCTACTGAATCATATAACATAGTAGGTTAACATAACCTGTCAAAATGACGGTGCACAGGAAGAGAAAGCCTACTTAATACGCAGCAGGTGCATGCTACCTCAAAATGAAGAAAATATCCGAAATGGAGAACCTGAAAGTAGACTGAACTGAAGTAACAAATAAATGAGAGAGTTACACACCCCCCACCCCGGGACATATGAAACTATTTCTACGCAGGTACACCGAGAGCTGGGAGCCGCGATAGCTCAGTGGTTAGTGAACTGGACTACAAAGGACAAGAGGTAGGGTTCGATCCCAACCGACAGCTTCCGGTTCACCCAGCCTTTAATGGGTACCGGATTTTTTTCTGGGAAAGTAAAGCGACACGGGCGTAATATCGACCACATTACTCCAAAAATCATGTGCCGAAGGTCTGTAAAATTAATGGTCACTAACACTATATTCCCTATACGCCACTTGGCGTGACGGGGCCCTTTTTTTTTTACACCGAGAGCTGACAATTTTTGTGGTATTTGGTAAAGGCTGTCTCCTTAATACTGCTTGCCTGTTCTAACTTCACTAAATATAATAGCCTACAATGCATAAACACATACAATGAGACTGTGACTTATAGCTGATGAATGAGTTAACTAGAAATAATCAAGGTCCCAACTTACCGCTGTGGAAACAGACTAATCAGTTAGACCAAGCGATTAAGAATCGAAGAGGGAAAGCAATCCTGGTAGCTAAATATGTTGTATAAAGTCGGACGTTTGGGACGAAAGACTCAGATATCGTCGTTTGCTGTAAAGCACACACACAACACAATTGGATCTCTTTAGGGCTATTTTATGGGAGGAGTTGTCGAAGAGGAGTTGTCGATGAGGAGTTGTCGAAGAGGAGTTGTCGAAGAGGAGTTGTCGAAGAGGAGTTGTCAAAGAGGAGTTGTCGAAGAGGAGTTGTCGATGAGGAGTTGTCGAAGAGGAGTTGTCGAAGAGGAGTTGTCGATGAGGAGTTGTCGAAGAGGAGTTGTCGAAGAGGAGTTGTCGAAGAGGAGTTGTCGAAAAGGAGTTGTCAAAGAGGAGTTGTCGATGAGGAGTTGTCGATGAGGAGTTGTCGAAGAGGAGTTGTCGAAGAGGAGTTGTCGAAAAGGAGTTGTCGTAGAAGAGTTGTCGAAGAGGAGTTGTCGAAGAGGAGTTGTCAAAGAGAAGTTGTCGAAGAGGAGTTGTCGAAGAGGAGTTGTCGAAGAGGAGTTGTCAAAGAGGAGTTGTCGTAGAAGAGTTGTCAAAGAGGAGTTGTCGAAGAGGAGTTGTCAAAGAGAAGTTGTCGAAGAGGAGTTGTCGTAGAAGAGTTGTCAAAGAGGAGTTGTCGTAGAAGAGTTGTCAAAGAGGAGTTGTCGAAGAGGAGTTGTCGAAGAGGAGTTGTCGAAGAGGAGTTGTCGAAGAAGAGTTGTCGATGAGGAGTTGTCGATGAGGAGTTGTCGAAGAGGAGTTGTCAAAGAGAAGTTGTCGAAGAGGAGTTGTCGTAGAAGAGTTGTCAAAGAGGAGTTGTCGTAGAAGAGTTGTCAAAGAGGAGTTGTCGAAGAGGAGTTGTCGAAGAGGAGTTGTCGAAGAGGAGTTGTCGAAGAAGAGTTGTCGATGAGGAGTTGTCGATGAGGAGTTGTCGAAGAGGAGTTGTCAAAGAGGAGTTGTCAAAGAGGAGTTGTCGAAGAGGAGTTGTCGATGAGGAGTTGTCAAAGAGGAGTTGTCGAAGAGGAGTTGTCAAAGAGGAGTTGTCAAAGAGGAGTTGTCAAAGAGGAGTTGTCGATGAGGAGTTGTCAAAGAGGAGTTGTCGAAGAGGAGTTGTCGATGAGGAGTTGTCGAAGAGGAGTTGTCAAAGAGGAGTTGTCAAAGAGGAGTTGTCGATGAGGAGTTGTCAAAGAGGAGTTGTCGAAGAGGAGTTGTCAAAGAGGAGTTGTCAAAGAGGAGTTGTCAAAGAGGAGTTGTCGATGAGGAGTTGTCAAAGAGGAGTTGTCGAAGAGGAGTTGTCGATGAGGAGTTGTCGAAGAGGAGTTGTCAAAGAGGAGTTGTCAAAGAGGAGTTGTCGAAGAGGAGTTGTCAAAGAGGAGTTGTCGAAGAGGAGTTGTCGAAGAGGAGTTGTCGAAGAGGAGTTGTCGAAGAGGAGTTGTTGAAGAAGAGTTGTCGATGAGGAGTTGTCGAAGAGGAGTTGTCAAAGAGTAGTTGTCAAAGAGGAGTTGTCGAAGAGGAGTTGTTGAAGAAGAGTTGTCGAAGAGGAGTTGTTGAAGAAGAGTTGTCAAAGAGGAGTTGTCAAAGAGGAGTTGTCAAAGAGGAGTTGTCAAAGAGGAGTTGTCAAAGAGGAGTTGTCGAAGAGGAGTTGTCGAAGAGGAGTTGTCGAAGAGGAGTTGTCGAAGAGGAGTTGTCGAAGAGGAGTTGTCAAAGAAGAGTTGTCGAAGAGGAGTTGTCGAAGAGGAGTTGTCGAAGAGGAGTTGTCAAAGAAGAGTTGTCAAAGAGGAGTTGTCGAAGAGGAGTTGTCGAAGAGTTGTTGTCAAAGAAGAGTTGTCAAAGAGTAGTTGTCAAAGAGGAGTTGTCGAAGAGGAGTTGTTGAAGAAGAGTTGTCGAAGAGGAGTTGTCGAAGAGGAGTTGTCAAAGAAGAGTTGTCGATGAGGAGTTGTAGAAGAGGAGTTGTCGATGAGGAGTTGTCAAAGAGGAGTTGTCGAAGAGGAGTTGTCGAAGAGGAGTTGTCAAAGAGTAGTTGTCAAAGAGGAGTTGTCGAAGAGGAGTTGTTGAAGAAGAGTTGTCGATGAGGAGTTGTCGAAGAGGAGTTGTAGAAGAGGAGTTGTCAAAGAGGAGTTGTCGAAGAAGAGTTGTCAAAGAGGAGTTGTCAAAGAGGAGTTGTCAAAGAGGAGTTGTCGAAGAGGAGTTATCAAAGAAGAGTTGTCAAAGAGGAGTTGTCAAAGAGGAGTTGTCAAAGAGGAGTTGTCAAAGAGGAGTTGTCGAAGAGGAGTTGTCGAAGAGGAGTTGTCGAAGAGGAGTTGTCGAAGAGGAGTTGTCGAAGAGGAGTTGTCGAAGAGTTGTTGTCAAAGAAGAGTTGTCGAAGAGGAGTTGTCGAAGAGTTGTTGTCAAAGAAGAGTTGTCGAAGAGGAGTTGTCGAAGAGGAGTTGTCAAAGAGTAGTTGTCAAAGAGGAGTTGTCGAAGAGGAGTTGTTGAAGAAGAGTTGTCGAAGAGGAGTTGTCGAAGAGTTGTTGTCAAAGAAGAGTTGTCGATGAGGAGTTGTAGAAGAGGAGTTGTCGATGAGGAGTTGTCAAAGAGGAGTTGTCGAAGAGGAGTTGTCGAAGAGGAGTTGTCAAAGAGTAGTTGTCAAAGAGGAGTTGTCGAAGAGGAGTTGTTGAAGAAGAGTTGTCGATGAGGAGTTGTCGAAGAGGAGTTGTAGAAGAGGAGTTGTCAAAGAGGAGTTGTCGAAGAAGAGTTGTCGATGAGGAGTTGTCGATGAGGAGTTGTAGAAGAGGAGTTGTCAAAGAGGAGTTGTTGAAGAGGAGTTGTCGAAGAGGAGTTGTTGATGAGGAGTTGTAGAAGAGGAGTTGTCAAAGAGGAGTTGTTGAAGAGGAGTTGTCGAAGAGGAGTTGTCGAAGAGGAGTTGTCGAAGAGGAGTTGTCAAAGAGGAGTTGTCGAAGAGGAGTTGTCGATGAGGAGTTGTCGATGAGGAGTTGTCGATGAGGAGTTGTCAAAGAGGAGTTGTCGAAGAGGAGTTGTCGATGAGAAGTTGTCGATGAGGAGTTGTCAAAGAGGAGTTGTCGAAGAGGAGTTGTCGATGAGGAGTTGTCGAAGAGGAGTTGTCGATGAGGAGTTGTCAAAGAGGAGTTGTCAAAGAGGAGTTGTCGATGAGGAGTTGTCAAAGAGGAGTTGTCAAAGAGGAGTTGTCAAAGAGGAGTTGTCGATGAGGAGTTGTCAAAGAAGAGTTGTCGATGAGGAGTTGTCAAAGAGGAGTTGTCAAAGAGGAGTTGTCGATGAGGAGTTGTCGAAGAGGAGTTGTCAAAGAGGAGTTGTCGATGAGGAGTTGTCAAAGAGGAGTTGTCGAATAGGAGTTGTCAAAGAGGAGTTGTCAAAGAGGAGTTGTCAAAGAGGAGTTGTCAAAGAGGAGTTGTCAAAGAGGAGTTGTCAAAGAGGAGTTGTCAAAGAGGAGTTGTCAAAGAGGAGTTGTCAAAGAGGAGTTGTCAAAGAGGAGTTGTCGATGAGGAGTTGTCAAAGAGGAGTTGTCGAATAGGAGTTGTCGAAGAGGAGTAGGTGAAGACAGCAAAAGAAAATTTGAAACATTTCCAACTTTCCTAATACGTTCGACGTGCTGTCAGAATTTGTCATCTTGATTGAGCCAATCACATCCAAACAATTGTTATTGTGGGCCTACATAGAGAAGCTGTCGAGAAAACTTGACTGAATCTCTATCTATGTTATCGTATCCTACTAATTCACTTTTTTTAATTCTCACCATGTGTTACTGTCTACCT
Source organism: Megaustenia siamemsis (assembly GCA_032433765.1). Lineage (NCBI taxonomy): Eukaryota > Metazoa > Mollusca > Gastropoda > Stylommatophora > Ariophantidae > Megaustenia > Megaustenia siamemsis. Next base: position 33,523,614 of record JAVIAB010000041.1, on the reverse strand, counting down.
ACCATCATAATTGTCTCGTTTATTTCACATTATCTTAATGCCTATCTACTATGTCGTAATGCACATAAAATACACTTTGTCTTACCGCCTACCTATTTCTACCTTTTCTTACCACCTACCTATTTTTACCTTGTCTTACCGCCTACCTATTTCTACCTTGTCTTACGCCTAACTATTTTTACCTTGTCTTACCGCCTGCCTACTTTTACCTTGTCTTACCGCCTGCCTACTTTTACCTTGTCTTACCGCCTGCCTACTTTTACCTTGTCTTACCGCCTACCTACTCTACCTTGTCATACCACCTACCTATTTCTATCTTGTCTTACCGCCTACCTATTTTTACCTTGTCTTACCGCCTACCTACTCTACCTTGTCATACCACCTACCTATTTCTACCTTTTCTTACCACCTACCTATTTTTACCTTGTCTTACCGCCTACCTACTCTACCTTGTCATACCGCCTACCTATTTCTACCTTGTCTTACCACCTACCTATTTCTACCTTGTCTTACCGCCTACCTATTTCTACCTTGCCTTACCGCCTGCCTATTTTTACCTTGTCTTACCGTCTACCTACTTTTACCTTGTCTTACCGCCTACCTACTCTACCGTGTCTTACTGCCCACCTACTCTACATTGTCCTACTCCTACCTACTCTACCTTGTCTTACTCCTAACTATTCTACCGTGTCTTACTGCCCACCTACTCTACCTTGTCTTACTCCTATATACTCTACCTTGTCTTACTGCCCACCTACTCTACCTTGTTTTACTGCCCACCTGCTCTACCTTGTCTTACTCCTATATACTCTACCTTGTTTTACTGCCCACCTACTCTACCTTGTTTTACTGCCCACCTACTCTACCTTGTCTTGCTGCCCACCTACTCTACCTTGTTTTACTGCCCACCTACTCTACCTTGTTTTACTGCCCACCTCTCTACCTTGTTTTACTGCCCACCTACTCTACCTTGTTTTACTGCCCACCTACTCTACCTTGTTTTACTGCCCACCTACTCTACCTTGTTTTACTGCCCACCTACTCTACCTTGTTTTACTGCCCACCTACTCTACCTTGTTTTACTGCCTACCTACTCTACCTTGTTTTACTGCCCACCTACTCTACCTTGTTTTACTGCCCACCTACTCTACCTTGTTTTACTGCCCACCTACTCTACCTTGTTTTACTGCCCACCTACTCTACATTGTTTTACTGCCTACCTACTCTACCTTGTTTTACTGCCCACCTACTCTACCTTGTTTTACTGCCCACCTACTCTACCTTGTTTTACTGCCCACCTACTCTACCTTGTTTTACTGCCCACCTACTCTACCTTGTTTTACTGCCCACCTACTCTACCTTGTCTTACTGCCCACCTACTCTACATTATCTTACTGCCCACCTACTCTACCTTGTTTTACTGCCCACCTACTCTACCTTGTCTTACTGCCCACCTACTCTACATTATCTTACTGCCCACCTACTCTACCTTGTTTTACTGCCCACCTACTCTACATTATCTTACTGCCCACATACTCTACCTTGTCCTAATGCCCACCTACTCTACCTTGTCTTACTGCCCACCTACTCTACCTTGTCTTACTGCCTACCTACTCTACCTTGTCTTACTGCCCACCTACTCTACCTTGTTTTACTGCCTACCTACTCTACCTTGTCTTACTGTCCACCTACTCTACCTTGTCTTACTGCCCAACTACTCTACCTTGTCTTACTCCGATATCCTCTACCTTGTCTTACTGCCCACCTACACTACCTTGTCTTACTGCCCACCTACTCTACCTTGCCTTACTGCCCACCTACTCTACCTTGTCTTACTCCTATATACTCTACCTTGTTTTACTGCCAACCTACTCTACATTGTCTTACTGCCCACCTACTCTACCTTGTCTTACTGCCTACCTACTCTACCTTGTCTTACTGCCCACCTACTCTACCTTGTCTTACTGCCCACCTACTCTACCTTGTCTTACTGCCCACCTACTCTACCTTGTCTTACTGCCCACCTACTCTACCTTGTCTTACTGCCCACCTACTCTACTTTGTCTTACTGCCCACCTACTCTACTTGTCCTGATGCCCACCTACTCTACCTTGTCTTACTGCCAACCTACTCTACCTTGTCTTACTGCCCACCTACTCTACCTTGTCTTACTGCCAACCTACTCTACCTTGTCTTACTGCCCACCTACTCTACCTTGTCTTACTGCCCACCTACTCTACCTTGTCTTACTGCCCACCTACTCTACCTTGTCTTACTGCCCACCTACTCTACCTTGTCCTATGCCCACCTACTCTACCTTGTCTTACTGCCAACCTACTCTACCTTGTCTTACTGCCCACCTACTCTACCTTGTCCTGATGCCCACCTACTCTACCTTGTCTTACTGCCAACCTACTCTACCTGTTTCTTACTGCCCACCTACTCTACCTTGTCTTACTGCCCACCTACTCTACCTTGTCTTACTGCCAACCTACTCTACCTTGTCTTACTGCCCACCTACTCTACCTTGTCTTACTGCCAACCTACTGTACCTTGTCTTACTGCCCACCTACTCTACCTTGTCTTACTGCCCACCTACTCTACCTTGTCTTACTGCCTACCTACTCTACCTTGTCTTACTGCCCACCTACTCTACCTTGTCTTACTGCCCACCTACTCTACCTTGTCTTACTGCCCACCTACTCTACTTTGTCTTACTTCCCACCTACTTTACCTTGTCTTACTGCCCACCTACTCTACCTTGTCTTACTGCCCACCTACGACTCTACCTTGTCTTACTGCCAACCTACTCTACCTTGTCTTACTGCCAACCTACTCTACCTTGTCTTACTGCCCACCTACTCTACCTTGTCTTACTGCCCACCTACTCTACCTTGTCTTACTGCCAACCTACTCTACTTTGTCTTACTGCCCACCTACTCTACCTTGTCTTACTGCCCACCTACTCTACCTTGTCTTACTGCCCACCTACTCTACCTTGTCTTACTGCCAACCTACTCTACCTTGTCTTACTGCCAACCTACTCTACCTTGTCTTACTGCCAACCTACTCTACCTTGTCTTACTGCCAACCTACTCTACCTTGTCTTACTGCCCACCTACTCTACCTTGTCTTACTGCCCACCTACTCCACCTTGTCTTACTGCCCACCTACTCTACCTTGTCTTACTGCCCACCTACTCTACCTTGTCCTGATGCCCACCTACTCTACCTTGTCTTACTGCCCACCTACTCTACTTTGTCTTACTGCCCACCTACTCTACCTTGTCCTGATGCCCACCTACTCTACCTTGTCTTACTGCCAACCTACTCTACCTTGTCTTACTGCCAACCTACTCTACCTTGTCTTACTGCCAACCTACTCTACCTTGTCTTACTGCCCACCTACTCTACCTTGTCTTACTGCCCACCTACTCTAACTTGTCTTACTGCCCACCTACTCTACCTTGTCTTACTGCCCACCTACTCTACCTTGTCCTGATGCCCACCTACTCTACCTTGTCTTACTGCCAACCTACTCTACCTTGTCTTACTGCCCACCTACTCTACCTTGTCCTGATGCCCACCTACTCTACCTTGTCTTACTGCCCACCTACTCTACCTAGTCCTGATGCCCACCTACTCTACCTTGTCTTACTCCTATATACTCTAACTTGTTTTACTGCCAACCTACTCTACATTGTCTTACTGCCCACCTACTCTACCTTGTCTTACTGCCCACCTACTCTACCTTGTTTACTGCCCACCTACTCTACCTTGTCTTACTGCCCACCTACTCTACCTTGTCTTACTGCCCACCTACTCTACCTTGTCTTACCGCCCACCTACTCTACCTTGTCTTACCGCCCACCTACTCTACCTTGTCTTACTGCCCACCTACTCTACCTTGTCTTACTGCCCACCTACTCTACCTTGTCTTACTGCCCACCTACTCTACTTTGTCTTACTGCCCACCTACTCTACCTTGTCCTATGCCCACCTACTCTACCTTGTCTTACTGCCAACCTACTCTACCTTGTCTTACTGCCAACCTACTCTACCTTGTCTTACTGCCCACCTACTCTACCTTGTCTTACTGCCCACCTACTCTACCTTGTCTTACTGCCCACCTACTCTACCTTGTCTTACTGCCCACCTACTCTACCTTGTCTTACTGCCCACCTACTCTACCTTGTCTTATGCCCACCTACTCTACCTTGTCTTACTGCCAACCTACTCTACCTTGTCTTACTGCCCACCTACTCTACCTTGTCTTATGCCCACCTACTCTACCTTGTCTTACTGCCCACCTACTCTACCTTGTCTTACTGCCCACCTACTCTACCTTGTCTTACTGCCAACCTACTCTACCTTGTCTTACTACCCACCTACTCTACCTTGTCTTACTGCCCACCTACTCTACCTTGTCTTACTGCCCACCTACTCTACCTTGTCTTACTGCCACCTACTCTACCTTGTCTTACTGCCCACCTACTCTACCTTGTCTTACTGCCCACCTACTCTACCTTGTCTTACTGCCAACCTACTCTACCTTGTCTTACTGCCCACTTACTCTACCTTGTCTTACTGCCCACCTACTCTACCTTGTCTTACTGCCCACCTACTCTACCTTGTCTTACTGCCCACCTACTCTACCTTGTCTTACTGCCCACCTACTCTACCTTGTCTTACTGCCCACCTACTCTACCTTGTCTTACTGCCCACCTACTCTACCTTGTCCTGATGCCCACCTACTCTACCTTGTCTTACTGCCCAACTACTCTACCTTGTCTTACTGCCCACCTACTCTACCTTGTCTTACTGCCAACCTACTCTACCTTGTCTTACTGCCAACCTACTCTACCTTGTCTTACTGCCCACCTACTCTACCTTGTCTTACTGCCCACCTACTCTACCTTGTCCTATGCCCACCTACTCTACCTTGTCTTACTGCCCACCTACTCTACCTTGTCTTACTGCCCACCTACTCTACCTTGTCTTACTGCCCACCTACTCTACCTTGTCCTACTGCCCACCTACTCTACCTTGTCTTACTGCCAACCTACTCTACCTTGTCTTACTGCCCACCTACTCTACCTTGTCTTACTGCCCACCTACTCTACCTTGTCTTACTGCCCACCTACTCTACCTTGTCTTACTGCCAACCTACTCTACCTTGTCTTACTGCCAACCTACTCTACCTTGTCTTACTGCCAACCTACTCTACCTTGTCCTGATGCCCACCTACTCTACCTTGTCTTACTGCCCACCTACTCTACCTTGTCTTACTGCCCACCTACTCTACCTTGTCTTACTGCCCACCTACTCTACCTTGTCTTACTGCCAACCTACTCTACCTTGTCTTACTGCCACCTACTCTACCTTGTCTTACTGCCCACCTACTCTACCTTGTCTTACTGCCCACCTACTCTACCTTGTCTTACTGCCCACCTACTCTACTCTACCTTGTCTTACTGCCAACCTACTCTACCTTGTCTTACTGCCCACCTACTCTACCTTGTCTTACTGCCCACCTACTCTACCTTGTCTTACTGCCCACCTACTCTACCTTGTCTTACTGCCAACCTACTCTACCTTGTCTTACTGCCCACCTACTCTACCTTGTCTTACTGCCCACCTACTCTACCTTGTCCTGATGCCCACCTACTCTACCTTGTCTTACTGCCCACCTACTCTACCTTGTCTTGACTGCCCACCTGCTCTACCTTGTCCTGATGCCCACCTACTCTACCTTGTCTTACTGCCCACCTACTCTACCTTGTCTTACTGCCCACCTACTCTACCTTGTCCTGATGCCCACCTACTCTACCTTGTCTTACTGCCCACCTACTCTACCTTGTCTTACTGCCCACCTACTCTACCTTGTCTTACTGCCCACCTACTCTACCTTGTCTTACTGCCCACCTACTCTACCTTGTCTTACTGCCCACCTACTCTACCTTGTCTTACTGCCCACCTACTCTACCTTGTCTTACTGCCCACCTACTCTACCTTGTCTTACTGCCCACCTACTCTACCTTGTCTTACTGCCCACCTACTCTACCTTGTCTTACTGCCCACCTACTCTACCTTGTCTTACTGCCCACCTACTCTACCTTGTCTTACTGCCCACCTACTCTACCTTGTCTTACTGCCCACCTACTCTACCTTGTCTTACTGCCCACCTACTCTACCTTGTCTTACCGCCCACCTACTCTACCTTGTCTTACTGCCCACCTACTCTACCTTGTCCTATGCCCACCTACTCTACACTTACTCTTACCTTTGTCTTACCCTACTCTACCTTGTCTTACTGCCCACCTACTCTACCTTGTCTTACTGCCCACCTACTCTACCTTGTCTTACTGCCCACCTACTCTACCTTGTCTTACTGCCCACCTACTCTACCTTGTCTTACTGCCAACCTACTCTACCTTGTCTTACTGCCCACCTACTCTACCTTGTCTTACTGCCCACCTACTCTACCTTGTCTTACTGCCCACCTACTCTACCTTGTCTTACTGCCCACCTACTCTACCTTGTCTTACTGCCCACCTACTCTACCTTGTCTTACTGCCCACCTACTCTACCTTGTCTTACTGCCCACCTACTCTACCTTGTCTTACTGCCCACCTACTCTACCTTGTCTTACTGCCCACCTACTCTACCTTGTCTTACTGCCCACCTACTCTACCTTGTCTTACTGCCCACCTACTCTACCTTGTCTTACTGCCCACCTACTCTACCTTGTCTTACTGCCCACCTACTCTACCTTGTCTTACTGCCCACCTACTCTACCTTGTCTTACTGCCCACCTACTCTACCTTGTCTTACTGCCCACCTACTCTACCTTGTCTTACTGCCCACCTACTCTACCTTGTCTTACTGCCCACCTACTCTACCTTGTCTTACTGCCCACCTACTCTACCTTGTCTTACTGCCCACCTACTCTACCTTGTCTTACTGCCCACCTACTCTACCTTGTCTTACTGCCCACCTACTCTACCTTGTCTTACTGCCCACCTACTCTACCTTGTCTTACTGCCAACCTACTCTACCTTGTCTTACTGCCCACCTACTCTACCTTGTCTTACTGCCCACCTACTCTACCTTGTCTTACTGCCCACCTACTCTACCTTGTCTTACTGCCCACCTACTCTACCTTGTCTTACTGCCAACCTACTCTACCTTGTCTTACTGCCCACCTACTCTACCTTGTCTTACTGCCCACCTACTCTACCTTGTCTTACTGCCAACCTACTCTACCTTGTCTTACTGCCCACCTACTCTACCTTGTCTTACTGCCACCTACTCTACCTTGTCTTACTGCCCACCTACTCTACCTTGTCTTACTGCCCACCTACTCTACCTTGTCTTACTGCCCACCTACTCTACCTTGTCTTACTGCCCACCTACTCTACCTTGTCTTACTGCCCACCTACTCTACCTTGTCTTACTGCCCACCTACTCTACTTTGTCTTACTGCCCACCTACTCTACCTTGTCTTACTGCCCACCTACTCTACCTTGTCTTACTGCCCACCTACTCTACCTTGTCTTACTGCCAACCTACTCTACCTTGTCTTACTGCCAACCTACTCTACCTTGTCTTACTGCCCACCTACTCTACCTTGTCTTACTGCCCACCTACTCTACCTTGTTTTACTGCCCGCCTACTCTACCTTGTCTTACTGCCCACCTACTCTACCTTGTCTTACTGCCCACCTACTCTACCTTGTCTTACTGCCCACCTACTCTACCTTGTCTTACTGCCCACCTACTCTACCTTGTCTTACTGCCAACCTACTCTACCTTGTCTTACTGCCAACCTACTCTACCTTGTCTTACTGCCACCTACTCTACCTTTTCTTACTGCCCACCTACTCTACCTTGTCTTACTGCCCACCTACTCTACCTTGTCTTACTGCCCACCTACTCTACCTTGTCTTACTGCCCACCTACTCTACCTTGTCTTACTGCCCACCTACTCTACCTTGTCCTGATGCCCACCTACTCTACCTTGTCTTACTGCCCACCTACTCTACCTTGTCTTACTGCCACCTACTCTACCTTGTCTTACTGCCAACCTACTCTACCTTGTCTTACTGCCCACCTACTCTACCTTGTCTTACTGCCCACCTACTCTACCTTGTCTTACTGCCCACCTACTCTACCTTGTCTTACTGCCCACCTACTCTACCTTGTCCTGATGCCCACCTACTCTACCTTGTCTTACTGCCAACCTACTCTACCTTGTCTTACTGCCCACCTACTCTACCTTGTCCTGATGCCCACCTACTCTACCTTGTCTTACTGCCCACCTACTCTACCTTGTCTTGATGCCCACCTACTCTACCTTGTCTTACTGCCAACCTACTCTACCTTGTCTTACTGCCCACCTACTCTACCTTGTCCTGATGCCCACCTACTCTACCTTGTCTTACTGCCCACCTACTCTACCTTGTCTTACTGCCCACCTACTCTACCTTGTCTTACTGCCCACCTACTCTACCTTGTCTTACTGCCCACCTACTCTACCTTGTCTTACTGCCCACCTACTCTACCTTGTCTTACTGCCCACCTACTCTACCTTGTCTTACTGCCACATACTCTACCTTGTCCTGATGCCCACCTACTCTACCTTGTCTTACTGCCCAACTACTCTACCTTGTCTTACTGCCCACCTACTCTACCTTGTCTTACTGCCAACCTACTCTACCTTGTCTTACTGCCAACCTACTCTACCTTGTCTTACTGCCCACCTACTCTACCTTGTCTTACTGCCCACCTACTCTACCTTGTCCTTACTGCCCACCTACTCTACCTTGTCCTGATGCCCACCTACTCTACCTTGTCTTACTGCCCACCTACTCTACCTTGTCTTACTGCCCACCTACTCTACCTTGTCCTGATGCCCACCTACTCTACCTTGTCTTACTGCCAACCTACTCTACCTTGTCTTACTGCCCACCTACTCTACCTTGTCTTACTGCCCACCTACTCTACCTTGTCTTACTGCCCACCTACTCTACCTTGTCTTACTGCCCACCTACTCTACCTTGTCTTACTGCCCACCTACTCTACCTTGTCTTACTGCCCACCTACTCTACTTTGTCTTACTTCCCACCTACTTTACCTTGTCTTACTGCCCACCTACTCTACCTTGTCTTATTGCCCACCTACGACTCTACCTTGTCTTACTGCCAACCTACTCTACCTTGTCTTACTGCCAACCTACTCTACCTTGTCTTACTGCCCACCTACTCTACCTTGTCTTACTGCCCACCTACTCTACCTTGTTTTACTGCCCGCCTACTCTACCTTGTCTTACTGCCCACCTACTCTACCTTGTCTTACTGCCCACCTACTCTACCTTGTCTTACTGCCCACCTACTCTACCTTGTCTTACTGCCCACCTACTCTACCTTGTCTTACTGCCCACCTACTCTACCTTGTCTTACTGCCAACCTACTCTACCTTGTCTTACTGCCAACCTACTCTACCTTGTCTTACTGCCACCTACTCTACCTTTTCTTACTGCCCACCTACTCTACCTTGTCTTACTGCCCACCTACTCTACCTTGTCTTACTGCCCACCTACTCTACCTTGTCTTACTGCCCACCTACTCTACTTTGTCTTACTGCCCACCTACTCTACCTTGTCCTGATGCCCACCTACTCTACCTTGTCTTACTGCCAACCTACTCTACCTTGTCTTACTGCCAACCTACTCTACCTTGTCTTACTGCCAACCTACTCTACCTTGTCTTACTGCCCACCTACTCTACCTTGTCTTACTGCCCACCTACTCTACCTTGTCTTACTGCCCACCTACTCTACCTTGTCTTACTGCCCACCTACTCTACCTTGTCCTGATGCCCACCTACTCTACCTTGTCTTACTGCCAACCTACTCTACCTTGTCTTACTGCCCACCTACTCTACCTTGTCCTGATGCCCACCTACTCTACCTTGTCTTACTGCCCACCTACTCTACCTTGTCCTGATGCCCACCTACTCTACCTTGTCTTACTGCCACCTACTCTACCTTGTCTTACTACCCACCTACTCTACCTTGTCCTGATGCCCACCTACTCTACCTTGTCTTACTGCCCACCTACTCTACCTTGTCTTACTGCCAACCTACTCTACCTTGTCTTACTGCCCACCTACTCTACCTTGTCTTACTGCCCACCTACTCTACCTTGTCTTACTGCCAACCTACTCTACCTTGTCTTACTGCCCACTTACTCTACCTTGTCTTACTGCCCACCTACTCTACCTTGTCTTACTGCCCACCTACTCTACCTTGTCTTACTGCCCACCTACTCTACCTTGTCTTACTGCCCACCTACTCTACCTTGTCTTACTTCCCACCTACTCTACCTTGTCTTACTGCCAACATACTCTACCTTGTCCTGATGCCCACCTACTCTACCTTGTCTTACTGCCCAACTACTCTACCTTGTCTTACTGCCCACCTACTCTACCTTGTCTTACTGCCAACCTACTCTACCTTGTCTTACTGCCAACCTACTCTACCTTGTCTTACTGCCCACCTACTCTACCTTGTCTTACTGCCCACCTACTCTACCTTGTCCTGATGCCCACCTGCTCTACCTTGTCCTGATGCCCACCTACTCTACCTTGTCTTACTGCCCACCTACTCTACCTTGTCTTACTGCCCACCTACTCTACCTTGTCCTGATGCCCACCTACTCTACCTTGTCTTACTGCCAACCTACTCTACCTTGTCTTACTGCCCACCTACTCTACCTTGTCTTACTGCCCACCTACTCTACCTTGTCTTACTGCCCACCTACTCTACCTTGTCTTACTGCCAACCTACACTACCTTGTCTTACTGCCAACCTACTCTACCTTGTCTTACTGCCAACCTACTCTACCTTGTCCTGATGCCCACCTACTCTACCTTGTCTTACTGCCCACCTACTCTACCTTGTCTTACTGCCCACCTACTCTACCTTGTCTTACTGCCACCTACTCTACCTTGTCTTACTGCCAACCTACTCTACCTTGTCTTACTGCCAACCTACTCTACCTTGTCCTGATGCCCACCTACTCTACCTTGTCTTACTGCCCACCTACTCTACCTTGTCTTACTGCCCACCTACTCTACCTTGTCTTACTGCCAACCTACTCTACCTTGTCTTACTGCCCACCTACTCTACCTTGTCTTACTGCCCACCTACTCTACCTTGTCTTACTGCCCACCTACTCTACCTTGTCTTACTGCCAACCTACTCTACCTTGTCTTACTGCCAACCTACTCTACCTTGTCTTACTGCCCACCTACTCTACCTTGTCCTGATGCCCACCTACTCTACCTTGTCTTACTGCCCACCTACTCTACCTTGTCCTGATGCCCACCTGCTCTACTTTGTCCTGATGCCCACCTACTCTACATTGTCTTACTGCCCACCTACTCTACCTTGTCTTACTGCCCACTTACTCTACCTTGTCCTGATGCCCACCTACTCTACCTTGTCTTACTGCCCACCTACTCTACCTTGTCTTACTGCCCACCTACTCTACCTTGTCTTACTGCCCACCTACTCTACCTTGTCTTACTGCCCACCTACTTTACCTTGTCTTACTGCCCACCTACTCTACCTTTTCTTACTGCCCACCTACTCTAACTTGTCTTACTGCCCACCTACTCTACCTTGTCTTACCGCCCACCTACTCTACCTTGTCTTACTGCCCACCTACTCTACCTTGTCTTACTGCCCACCTACTCTACCTTGTCTTACTGCCCACCTACTCTACCTTGTCTTACTGCCCACCTACTCTACCTTGTCTTACTGCCCACCTACTCTACCTTGTCTTACTGCCCACCTACTCTACCTTGTCTTACCGCCCACCTACTCTACCTTGTCTTACTGCCCACCTACTCTACCTTGTCCTGATGCACACCTACTCTACCTTGTCTTACCACCCACCTACTCTACCTTGTCTTACTGCCCACCTACTCTACCTTGTCCTGATGCCCACCTACTCTACCTTGTCTTACTGCCAACCTACTCTACCTTGTCTTACTGCCAACCTACTCTACCTTGTCTTACCGCCCACCTACTCTACCTTGTCTTACTGCCCACCTACTCTACCTTGTTTTATTGCCCACCTACTCTACCTTGTCTTACTGCCCACCTACTCTACCTTGTCTTACTGCCCACCTACTCTACCTTGTCTTACCGCCCACCTACTCTACCTTGTCTTACCGCCCACCTACTCTACCTTGTCTTACTGCCCACCTACTCTACCTTGTCTTACCGCCCACCTACTCTACCTTGTCTTACTGCCCACCTACTCTACCTTGTCTTACTGCCCACCTACTCAACCTTGTCCTGATGCCCACCTGCTCTACCTTGTCTTACTGCCCACCTACTCTACCTTGTCTTACCGCCCACCTACTCTACCTTGTCTTACTGCCCACCTACTCTACCTTGTCTTACTGCCCACCTACTCTACCTTGTCTTACTGCCCACCTACTCTACCTTGTCTTACCGCCCACCTACTCTACCTTGTCTTACTGCCCACCTAGTCTACCTTGTCCTGATGCCCACCTACTCTACCTTGTCTTACCGCCCACCTACTCTACCTTGTCTTACTGCCCACCTACTCTACCTTGTCTTACCGCCCACCTACTCTACCTTGTCTTACTGCCCACCTACTCTACCTTGTCTTACCGCCCACCTACTCTACCTTGTCTTACTGCCCACCTACTCTACCTTGTCTTACTGCCCACCTACTCTACCTTGTCTTACCGCCCACCTACTCTACCTTGTCTTACCGCCCACCTACTCTACCTTGTCTTACTGCCCACCTACTCTACCTTGTCTTACTGCCCACCTACTCTACCTTGTCTTACCGCCCACCTACTCTACCTTGTCTTACTGCCCACCTACTCTACCTTGTCTTACTGCCCACCTACTCTACCTTGTCTTACCGCCCACCTACTCTACCTTGTCTTACTGCCCACCTACTCTACCTTGTTTTACTGCCCACCTACTCTACCTTGTCTTACTGCCCACCTACTCTACCTTGTCTTACTGCCCACCTACTCTACCTTGTCTTACTGCCCACCTACTCTACCTTGTCTTACTGCCCACCTACTCTACCTTGTCTTACTGCCCACCTACTCTACCTTGTTTTACTGCCCACCTACTCTACCTTGTCTTACTGCCCACCTACTCTACCTTGTCTTACTGCCCACCTACTCTACCTTGTCTTACTGCCCACCTACTCTACCTTGTCTTACTGCCAACCTACTCTACCTTGTCTTTCCGCCCACCTACTCTACCTTGTCTTACCGCCCACCTACTCTACCTTGTCTTACCGCCCACCTACTCTACCTTGTCTTACCGCCCACCTACTCTACCTTGTCTTACCGCCCACCTACTCTATCTTGTCTTACCGCCCACCTACTCTACCTTGTCTTACCGCCCACCTACTCTACCTTGTCTTACCGCCCACCTACTCTACCTTGTCTTACCGCCTATCTCATATACCTTGTCCTCATATTACTCTCCAACCGTCTCCCTATTATACATCATCATCATCGAATGCCTTCTCTGCAACGAAGGTTGGCGACCATGGAGCGCCATTCTGCTCTGTCTCTTGCTTTGATGGTGCAGGTTGTCAGAGGCTGATTTGTCCATCTTTAGATTTTACTCGTCCATTTTAGTCTTGGTCTGCCTCTGCCTTTTTTACCTTGTATTTTCCCCTCCAGGATTACTTTTAGTAGGCTGTTGTGTCTTTTAACATGGCCCAAAAATCGCATTTGTCTTGTTTGAATTGTGCTTAGTAGTTCTCTTTTCATTTTTAGTTGTTTTAAGACTTCATCGTTTGTTTTCTTTTCCTTCCATCCAACTCTACCTATTCTTCTATATATCCACATTTCAAAGGCTTCAATTCTCTGTTCTATTTTCTTGTCTAATGTCCATGTTTCTGCACCATATAGGAATATTGAGAAGATGTAACATTTTGCTATTCTTAGTTTTAGCCCTGGTGTTATTTGTTTTGATGTTAGTATGTTCTTCCTGACATTAAAATTACTTTTTGCCATACCTATTATTTTGTTTATTTCAGTTGTACATTTTCCATCACTGGTTATAGTATGTCCAAGGTAGTTGTAGTTCTGAACTGTCTCCAGGTCTATTCCTTCTATTTTGATATCCACTTGTGGGTTATTATATTATACACTGAATACTTCCGTTTCAAAATGGTGGAACGTTTCACGTTCTCTCGATCGCTGCAGCAAAGTGTATCTGTGGTTTGATCGATTTAGGCTTTCTGACGTATGTTTCTGTGTTGAAGTCAGGATGATGTTCTACTTAGCAAATCTGCGCTGCCGAATACACACAGCAATGTTCCTTTTGGACAAGTCAAGCATTGTTTGTAAAAGCGACTTCACCATCTAGCGTTGTCATGCGATTTACATCACATTGAGTGACGCTATTCAATGGCCGACTTTGGTATTATTTCAAGCAAGTTATTTACAAGCTGAAACGCATTTAATGTGGACTGCTCCGGCAAATCGACCGATTGTTTTCCTCTTTGGGACTTTGCACCGTGTTTCGTTCCTTGTACGCTTACCGTACGGTCTGTTATTTGATGTGTGACTGGGATAATTCGACGACTAGCTAGCTGTGTGTTTATATGAATATATTCGTTTGCAGTCAAGAACGATGTCCTAACATCATCAAACGCTATACATTTTTTGTTCTCAATATGACGATCATCATTTTCGGGAGGACGTGAGGTTCCGGTATATGGTGGATAGGCGGCAAGAACCATTGAAAGCTATGTCTGAAAGGTGTTCCTTGTTGCAGTTTCCTCATGTTCCAAGTCCGGCTTGTTGCAGGAGCTACTGAGTTAAGTGCTCTGTGCACACCGTGAGCTGTGTGTCTCATCCGTTTTGATCATGTTTCGATACTCCATTTGTGTACGATGAATGATGATATCGTATGACAGGGAACAGTTGGCTGTGTTCACTTTCTGCGCGGTTTCGCCTTATGTCTTTTGGCGTATGCTGAGACTGCTATGATGGGGACTACAGTTACCTTTCTTTGTTTGGAAGATGAGTTAGTAATTCGGATGATTCCACTGGCACGGGCGGTTGAGCAATTATGGATTTTAATTCGTTTGCAGTGATACCGAGGCCTTCCATAACCAATAACCAATAACATTGAATACAAATAATTAAAATACAATATAAAGGGGAACAAACAGCACATCAACGGTTGAATATGTTTGTCTGAAATGTAATCAACATCCGGTGCATGTGATCCACTTGTTGCTCAAAAATATCCGTATTAATTCTGGTTAAATCCTGCTTTACTGTCACTATGTTCATGAACACATATAAGCCAAAGTGCCAAGGTGTAGTTATTTATATGTAATCTTTATAGTAAGCGATCTGGGTCGACAGGAACCTGTGACGCACTAATCCTGTATAAACAGGTGGCTTAAGTAACATATCTCAATGAAGCATTTCCAGCTGTGAACAGGAGTTGTATTCAGAGGATGGAACAGTTTACGATTACGTTTTCCTATTTGGAGATTTCAGACTAGTATTAGATTCCACTTTAGATATTGAATTAGATTAGATTCCACTTTAGATATTGAATTAGATTAGATTCCAGACTATACCAGAGGTATATCTCTTCTCAGCCATGTTGGAAAGTATTACGCCACGATCGTGGAAAAAAAGGCTGAGACCAATAATAGAACTACAGTTCAACGATTCTCAAATGGGGTTCCGAAACAAACAGAGGATGTACTGACGCTCTGTTCACATTAAAACAGGGGATGTACTGACGCTCTGTTCACATTAAAACAGGGGATGTGCTGACGCTCTGTTCACATTAAAACAGGGGATGTACTGACGCTCTGTTCACATTAAAACAGGGATGTACTGACGCTCTGTTCACATTAAACAGGGGATGTACTGACGCTCTGTTCACATTAAAACAGGGGATGTACTGACGCTCTGTTCACATTAAAACAGAGGATGTACTGACGCTCTGTTCACATTAAAACAGGGGATGTACTGACGCTCTGTTCACATTAAAACAGGGGATGTACTGACGCTCTGTTCACATTAAAACAGGGGATGTACTGACGCTCTGTTCACATTAAAACAGAGGATGTACTGACGCTCTGTTCACATTAAAACAGGGGATGTACTGACGCTCTGTTCACATTAAAACAGAGGATGTACTGACGCTCTGTTCACATTAAAACAGGGGATGTACTGACGCTCTGTTCACATGATACACAGGATGTACTGACGCTCTGTTCACATTAAAACAGGGGATGTACTGACGCTCTGTTCACATTAAAACAGGGGATGTACTGACGCTCTGTTCACATTAAAACAGAGGATGTACTGACGCTCTGTTCACATTAAAACAGGGGATGTACTGACGCTCTGTTCACATTAAAACAGCTTGCAGAACAAACGGCAGAACACAATCAAAATTTACAGATAGCTTTCATTGACCAGGAAAAAGCATTCGACAGAATAAACAGAGAATAACTGTGGGAGATACTAACAACATACGGAGTAATCTAGCATCTAACCAACCTAGTAAAAAGTCTTTACATCAACAGCAGCTGCACAGTCAGAACAGCAGCAGGATACACGGACCACTTTGAAGTTAGATCAGGGGTAAGACAGGGGTGAGTACTATCCTTTCTACTGATTATTACATACAAGGACTATATATGCAAGTTAGCCAACCCATCAAAGACAGAGGAGATTAACGAGTTTTTATTTGCAGACGGTCAGGTACTAGTACATGAAAAGATGGAAGACCTTCAAGAACGCTAAATTAAACACAACAGCACAGGCACAAAATACAACATGAAAATCAATATCAACAAAACAGAAGTCATGAATGTCGCCAAAAATAAACAGAATATCAACATAACTATAGAAAGGATGCAACTAAAACAAGTAGAGGAATTAAAATACGTAGGAAGTTTAGTGACAAACGTTAATTCACAAACAGCAGAAATAGACTCAAGATGTATCAAAGCTTGTCAAATCACTGGACAGTTATCACCACTATTGTCCAACACGGAAATAACTCTAGCGGCACAACGGGCACTCTACAATACAATCTTCATCCCAACGTTGTGCTACCAATGCCAGTCATGGACCCTATATGCAAGAACAATAAGAAAAAAATAACCTCTACTGGGATTAAATGTGTTAGACGAATGACAGGAAACAGTCTGAGAGATAAGATCAGAAATGATGAACTGAGAAAAAAGCTAGGAATTTCCCCTGCCATAGAATATATAAAGAAACAACAGATAAAATCGTTTGGCCACGAGACACGGCAGAAAGTTCAAGACACAACACAACGAACCCTCAATAAACGTTGCGAGAATACCAGCCCCAAGGGTCGACCACGAAAAAGATGGATCGACGGAATTACTAGAAGCACTAGGAAACATAACAGCAGCAGAGGCGAACAGAAGAGCAAAAGACCGCAAATTATATCTCCCCTCGACGCTGAAAGGCAAATGTGGAAGTAAAGAAGTAGAAGAAGCGGACTAGTATTTGTAGAGAATAAATGATTATAAAAAACCAATGTTTGTGTCTGTGTGTGTGTGTGGGGGGGGGATAAATGTAAGCAACTAATGTTTGTGTGAGGAGATGAATGTAAGCAACTAATATTTGTGTGAGGAGATGAATGTAAGCAACTAATGTTTATGTGAGGAGATGAATGTAAGCAACTAACGTTTGTGTGAGGAGATGATTGTAAGCAACTAATGTTTGTGTGAGGAGATGAATGTAAGCAACTTGTGTGAGGAGATGAATGTAAGCAACTAATGTTTATGTGAGGAGATGAATGTAAGCAACTAACGTTTGTGTGAGGAGATGAATGTAAGCAACTAATGTTTGTGTGAGGAGATGAATGTAAGCAACTAATATTTGTGTGAGGAGATGAATGTAAGCAACTAATGTTTGTGTGAGGAGATGAATGTAAGCAACTAATGTTTGTGTGAGGAGATGAATGTAAGCAACTAATGTTTGTGTGAGGAGATGAATGTAAGCAACTAACGTTTATGTGAGGAGATGAATGTAAGCAGCTAACGTTTGTGTGAGGAGATGAATGTAAGCAACTAACGTTTGTGTGAGGAGATGAATGTAAGCAACTAACGTTTATGTGAGGAAATGAATGTAAGCAACTAACGTTTGTGTGAGGAGATGATTGTAAGCAACTAATGTTTGTGTGAGGAGATGAATGTAAGCAACTAATGTTTGTGTGAGGAGATGAATGTAAGCAACTAACGTTTGTGTGAGGAGATGATTGTAAGCAACTAATGTTTGTGTTGGAGATGATTGTAAGCAACTAACGCTTGTGTGAGGAGATGAATGTAAGCAACTAATGTTTGTGTGAGGAGATGAATGTAAGCAACTAATGTGTGTGTGGGAAGATGATTGTAAGCAACTAACGTTTGAGTGAGGAGATGAATGTAAGCAACTAATGTTTGTGTGAGGAGATGAATGTAAGACCCTAATGTTTGTGTGGGGAGATTATTGTAAGTAACTAATGTTTGTGTTGGGAGATGATTGTAAGCAACTAACGTTTGTGTGATGAGATGAATGTAAGCAACTAATGTGTGTGTGGGGAGATGATTGTAAGCAAATAACGTTTGTAAGGGGGGATGAATGTAAGCAACTAATGTTTGTGTGGGGAGATGATTGTAAGCAACTAACGTTTGTGTGAGGAGATGAAGAATGTAAACAACTAATGTTTGTGTGGGGGGATGAATGTAAGCAACTAATGTTTGTGGGGGGGGGGATGAATGTAAGCAACTAACGTTTGTGTGAGGAGATGAAGAATGTAAACAACCAATGTTTGTGTGGGGGATGAATGTAAGCAACTAATGTTTGTATGGGGGGGGGGGGTGAATGTAAGCATCTAATGTTTGTGTGGGGGGATGAATGTAAGCAACTAATGTTTGTATGGTGTGTGTGGGGGGGGGGGTGGATGAATGTAAACAATCAATGTTTGTGTGGGGGATGAATGTAAGCAACCAATGTTTGTTGGGTGGGGGGGATGAATGTAAACAACTAATGTTTGTGTGGGGGGATGAATGTAAGCATCTAATGTTTGTGTGGGGGGATGAATGTAAGCAACTAATGTTTGTATGGGGGGGATGAATGTAAGCAACCAATGTTTGAATGGGGGATGAATGTAAACAACTAATGTTTGTGTGGGGGGATGAATGTAATCATCTAATGCTTGTGTGAGGGGATGAATGTAAGCAACTAATGTTTGTGTGAGGGGGGGGGTTGAATGTAAGAACCAATGTTTGTGTGGGGGATGAATGTAAGCAACCAATGTTTGTGTGGGGGATGAATGTAAGCAACCAATGTTTGTATGGGGGGATGAATGTAAACAACTAATGTTTGTATGGGGGGATGAATGTAAGCAACCAATGTTTGTATGGGGGGGGGGGATGAATGTAAGCAACTAATGTTTGTGTGAGGAGATGAATGATGGAAGGGCAACAAAAATGGCCACTCGAACAGGGGACTCTGATAGTGTCATAGACCTGGCACTGGTGTCTTCCACCTTCGCACCGGTTTGCAGGTGGAGTGCACTGGGGTTCCACGGAAGTGATCACTATCCCTGTGTCCTCCTAATTGAGAAAAGCAGAAATAAAAGCCAGAGAAGAAAGCTCCACACATTCAACTACGAGAAAACAGACCAGGACGTCATTGGGAAAATCAGACATAGGAAACAGAGCGCCCCTCGTAGGAGGCAGGAGCGATGGACGCCGCCACCTTGGTGAAACGTAGATGTCGAGGAAGCTTGGTGGAGCAAGAGACAAACGGTCAAGACATGGCAGAAAGCTAGAAGGAATGGAAGAACACAACCTGAGCTCTTGAAGCGTCTGAAAGTAGAGGTCGACAAAAAAATGATGCACTTTAAACTATGCGCTAAGCAGGCAAAGGATGCCAAATGGGATGACTTCTGTAAAAAAGTGTGCTCAGAAAAATCGCTCGCCACATTCTGGCGCCTTCATCAGTGCATGAATGGCACACCACGACACAGAGTAACCAGACTTTCAGAGCACAGGCCGGATATGGCATAAATCTGATGAGAGCAAAGGGAAGGCCCTGCTTGCCCGCTACATTGAGCAGACGGACCAAAGAAAAGAGGCTGTAAGAATGAGGACACGGGGATCGCTGTCAAAGTTGTGTAAGGATGCAGGGCTGGAAGAAGATATCACAATCACAACCGATACCATTTGCACGACACTTAAAAGGTTACACAACACTGCTCCTGGTCCAGATGGTGTTCGGTACGATGACATAGGCGATTTGGCTGACGACGACTTGACAACACTGGCCAATGAGTTTAATGCCAGTATTCGGAGTGGCCAGATTAAGGAGGAGTGGCTACACAGCTACTTACTACCGCTACCGAAGCCAAATAAGGACCATTCTCAGATCAGTGCCTACAGAATCATCACAATGCAGAACACTGCGGGCAAGCTGCTGGAGAAAATAGTTGCCCGTGTCCTCACCTGTCACCTTGAACAGAAACGCGCATTCCCACCCACACTTGGAGGTTATAGATATAACAAAGAGACATGGCTCAATGCGGCAGTCTTTGCCTATGACGTCTTCGAAGGCTTCCACAGACGAGAGGAGACATGTGCTGCTGCTATAGATCTGGAGGATGCATACAACAGGGTACCATTTGAATATCTCATGCATATGCTCCTCAAACTGGCGGTGCACCCCTTCCTCATTAGATGGATCGCCGCGGCACTGTTTCAGAGGAAGGTGATACTCAGATGTGGAAGTTGGTCTTCCGAGCCAACATCCATTTGCCCAGGGCTGCCAAAAGGCTCACCATTGTCACCAGTTCTATTTAACGTGTACACAATAACGATCACGGAACAACAACTGGATGGGAGGGGAAGAACTATGACTTTTGCTGATGATATTCTGGTATATCGACAGGGAAGAGGCAGACGGAGAATCGCTTCCACAATGCAAGACGAACTCGATCGCATTTCTTCCTGGTGTGGGGTATCAGGTGCCGTGGTTAATCCTAATAAAGCATCAGTTTCATGGTTCTCCCTTAACAATCATATCGTTCATAATAATGCGAGCCTGATGGAGAAAGGAGTCTTCTTGGTCGCAGGTCTAATATCTAATGTCAAGTCTAATACGCAGTTTTCCAACTACTACTACTACTCTCTCTCTCTCTCTCTCTCTCTCTCTCTCTCTCTCTTTCTCTTGACGACAGATTGTTGCTCCTAACCTGCACAAAATTTGCCTTTATTAAGAGATGAGGAAGACACAAAAACATAGATTTACTTATGAATGATCTGTAGCAAGCAGAGGACTTACTATGTGACAATAATGAATTATCATCAGTCGCATCAACCCATTGATTGAGAAAGAGTTTTGTCAATGTCTGAAATGGATTGATATATTCAGTGATTGCACAAAAGATTATTATTGGTCTTTTATCAAACTATAATATTTTGCTCAAATAATAGCTCAACAAATTACAAGCCTGGACTATCTCTTCAACTTGCCATTGTTACACAAGCAGTGCATCAGTTAAACCTGTCTGAAGTTAAACGCTTAGTTCTAGGTCTTGAACAATTTTAATATTAAATTTTACGACTGGAACTCTATAGAGCTGCACAATTAATTATAAAGTAGAATACATTCATTGTTCAATCAAACTGTGTGTTCTAAAGCATCTGTGCCAGTGAACTAATTACGTCTTTCTGTAAACATGTAACATTTACAACGAAATATTTGGCTGGGAGCCAATATTCTTAACTTACGAGATGGAAACTTAAATAAATATTGTTGTATAAACATTACCGTCATAATTTGATCTACATTATGGTACACAGCATTTGTCAGGCTTTTTTCCAAGATAAAATCCTTTCGGCCAGAACTCATATTAATCGAAGAGAAACAAAGATATATTTCACACTTGTTTTGCTTAAAATTGTAAAGACAGCTTAGCCTTCTTAGTCGGACCTTCTGACGTCACAGATTTACGTGCACAGGCCTGTGTATAAAGATGGCCGTGGTCAGGAGGTGTAAAAAAAAAAAAAAAGTAAAGTACCCCGTCACGCCAAGTGGCGTATAAGGAATATGGTGTTAGTGACCATACATTTTACAGACCTTCGGCACACGATTTTTGAGGTAATGTGGTCGGTATTACGCCCGTGCCGCTTTATTTTCCCAGAAAAAAATCCGGTACCCATTAAAGGCTGGGTGAACCTGGAAGCCGTCGGTTGGGATCGAACCCTACCTCTTGTCCTTTGTAGCCCGGTTCACTAACCACTGAGCTATCGCGGCTCCCTTCAGGAGGTGTACATACCACTAAATTGGGGTCAGTGGGTCCCAAAGAGATAGGAGGAAGGGGAGTAGGCCGCAGGCCTAGTAGTGTCTTATGGTGGTTTGAGAGGAAGTAGTTGAAGAATTGATTAAAGACATGTATATATGTCGAATATTATGATAGCCTGGAATATTTTTAGAGGTTAGAAATGAGAGTAGTTGAGTGTCGAGATGTGAGAGATACCGCTCGTGGCTAGTAATGACGGCGAGGACACGTAGATGGCCACAACGCTATTCAATGCGTTCAAAATATCTTAAATCGCTATAGTGCATAGGTCTTATTGTAATAGTATATAGACTAGGAATAAAATAGAGTCATAGAACGAGAGATATAGATTAGGTTAGATATATTAGAGTTACCCATAACGGAGTATAGGAAGAAGTAACATAAAATGAAGAACAGTAGCCATTTTAGGAATGGGCATGGACAATTTTAGTTATTAAAGAATTGAACTGGATTTAACTTAATTTTTCGCCAAAGGTCAATGTCACAAATCCCGAAATCAGGTTGATAAACAACTGGGAAACTGAGGACAGGCTAGGTGAGAGAGAGATACACTCTTAGAGCACACGTCATTGTTTTGACAGCCAGGGGTTAGCCAGATCTCAAGATAGAGACTTGTACAAAATTTCACACAAAAGTCATCCAGAGTTTAACATTGTCTTTTGCGATTGGCTGCGAGATCACTAGCCACCCACTCAGCCAATAAATTATGCAAATGATACGGCCATTTAACCGAATGAATTGGCAGAATTAGTGAGAAGATCCAGAAAGATGAAAGAACACCTAAAGAACATATAGAAAGAGATCAGTCAGGAAGATATAGTTTAGTTCAGAAGTATTCGAAAGTAGATTTAACGGCTTTTGTGCTCCAGAGAATGACAGTAAACAGATAAAGATTGACAAAGATTAAGTCAAGACGAGTTATAATATTTTAATATAATCAAAAATAGTATGTTAGAAATATCACAGACAAGATGTATAAAGAGATGTCTCAAAGAAACAACGGTGATAACCGCTTGAGCACATCAGATCAAGGACTTTTTAATGTAGAAATGATCCAAATGCTATATATATATTTTATATCTGTATTTTCCTTCCACTGGAAACTCCTGTTCGTGCTGTATCATTCTATAACTGTTTGTCTGCAACGCAAGTATTCAGCCCTACCCTGTCCGGAGATACTTGTCGTAATAAAAATATGCAGATACACAATTTATTCCCGAGATGTGTTAACAACCCTATGCCGCCTATGCTATAGTCATAAGTACACACGCGTGAAAGACATCACCAATGATAGCTATCTTTTAAGGTAGCTGAGTTGGCCGTGTGCTCTAGCGTTTAGTTTGTCGTTGCAAGGCACTGTGCTGAGGTGGAGGGGGTTCTATCCTGCTATCTATTGTTCTTTGTTTTTTTTTTTTTTACTGTTGTTAATTATTTATGATTTTTTTTTAGTGTTGTAAACATGCCTCTTCCCCTAAAATGATTGACTGTTTCTTTACTCGCAGGGCCGTCAGCACATCAAATAGCCACCGCCAGGAATGCCAACGGCACATGTGTTCAGAGAGCGGTGAGGAAATATGTGTTCACATAAACTGTGCTTCGGTCTTCAATAAGTATGGTGTATTTAACAATTAAACAAAGTCATCTAATTATCGGTGCTAAATAAGATTGTTCGATATTATAATAATCTATAATACCATTCGCGTGTGTTTATTTCATCCAGCCGAAGTGTGCACACTAACCCTAACTGTTCTAACACGATATTGAGAAATTTAGAAAGAAAATTGAGAGAATTAATCCAGAACACAAGTGTTTAAAACAATTTAGCAGTTATGTGCAGACTCACTGGAGTCTGTAGAAATGTGGTTTTACAGAAGAATGTTGAGAATACCATGGACAGCTAAGAAGAGTAATGAAGAGGTCCTGAGAAAGGTCAAAGCAAAAAGAGAGCTAATTTCCAATGTTAGGAAGAGACAATCATCATTTTTGGCCATGTAATGAGAAGAGAACAACTTGAATATATTGTAACAACTGGAAAAATTGAAGGACGAAGAGATAGAGGGAAGCAAAGAGAAAAAATAACAGACAGCTTAAGAGAATGGCTTGGCAGAAGGTCAACAACAGAAATGATAAATAGCTGCCGAGATCGAATGTTGTGGAGAGACATGATCACCTACGCCACTAGGCCGGGTACTTGATGATAGAAGTAATTAATTAGATTTAATTAGTTAAGTAATGAATTAATTGTTAATTAGTTTACTGTTAGTTAATTTATTAGTGATGGGTAAGTGTATCAAATTTATTAGTGATGGGTAAGTGTATCAAATTTATAGTGATGGGTAAGTGTATCAAATTTATTAGTGATAGGTAAGTGTATCAAATTTATTAGTGATGGGTAAGTGTATCACATTTATTAGTGATGGGTAAGTGTATCAAATTTATTAGTGATGGGTAAGTGTATCAAATTTATTAGTGATGGGTAAGTGTTTCACATTTATTAGTGATGGGTAAGTGTATCAAATTTATTAGTGATGGGTAAGTGTATCACATTTATTAGTGATGGGTAAGTGTATCACATTTATTAGTGATGGGTAAGTGTATCACATTTATTAGTGATGGGTAAGTGTATCACATTTATTAGTGATGGATAAATGTTTTTGGTCTGTGTTGTTTAGATTTTGAACTTTACTAATTGTGTTGCTTACATATTTTGAACTTTACTAATTGTGTTGCTTACATATTTTGAACTTTACTAATTGTGTTGCTTACATATTTTGAACTTTACTAATTGTGTTGCTTACATATTTTGAACTTTACTAATTGTGTTGCTTACATATTTTGAAAATAGTTTTTGAATATTTGTAGAGAAATATTTAATATTGTAATTACTTTGGGATTATGTGTGAATCAGGTTAACTATATAGCCGGGTTCGTACCCTGGCGAGGACACCTGGGTTTTACTAATTCCCTAAAAATTAGTGGGAGCCGCGATAGCTCAGTGGTTAGTGAACTGGACTACTACGGACAAGGGGTAGGGTTCGATCCCAACCGACGGCTCCGGGTTCACCCAGCCTTAAATGGGTACCGGATTTTTTCTGGGAAAGTAAAGCAGCACGGGCGTAATACCGACCACATTACCCCAAAATCATGTGCTGAAGGTCTGTAAAATATAGGGTCACTAACACCATATTTCCCTATACGCCGCCACTTGGCGTGACGGGGTGTACTTTACTACTTTTACTAGGTTAACTATATAGAATATTTTACATTACATTATATTATTTTTCAGTATAAAAAAATGTTTCTGGGTACCAAATTAATTTAATTAACATTGTATTTTCAGTCTAACTGTGGTTGTTGCAAAATTGTTTTTTCAGACCCAGTATGAGTATTTACTAATTACCGCAGTTATCAATATCAGTAAGATTGATTCTTGATCATATGGTGTAGTTGTGCACATGAGAACTAATACAGTTAGATAAAGCTGATCTATATTTGTGTAACTCCACAGCTACTAATACAGTTAGATAAAGCTGATCTACATTTGTGTAACTCCACAGCTACTAATACAGTTAGATAATGCTGATCTACATTTGTGTAACTCCACAGCTACTAATACAGTTAGATAAAGCTGATCTACATTTGTGTAACTCCACAGCTACTAATACAGCTAGATAAAGCTGATCTACATTTGTGTAACTCCAAAGCTACTAATACAGTTAGATAAAGCTGATCTACATTTGTGTAACTCCACAGCTACTAATACAGTTAGATAAAGCTGATCTACATTTGTGTAACTCCACAGCTACTAATACAGTTAGATAAAGCTGATCTACATTTGTGTAACTCCACAGCTACTAATACAGTTAGATAAAGCTGATCTACATTTGTGTAACTCCACAGCTACTAATACAGTTAGATAATGCTGATCTACATTTGTGTAACTCCACAGCTACTAATACAGTTAGATAAAGCTGATCTACATTTGTGTAACTCCACAACTACTAATACAGTTAGATAATGCTGATCTACATTTGTGTAACTCCACAGCTACTAATACAGTTAGATAATGCTGATCTACATTTGTGTAACTCCACAGCTACTAATATTAATTTCCATCAGCTGCAGATAACTCCTGATGTCCAGACTTAATCGTTCGCCAGTTCTCACCTCTGGCGAAGACCCTAGAGACCAGGGACTATTTTGCGTGTTAATCCATTTTCCCTGGTAGCCGTTTGCATAGGAGTCCCTCGCCGCACACGCAGATAACTGTCTCGGAGGTACTCACATTTTTTCAGTGAATGAGTAATTGACGTTTCAAGCAAGGCCTCGCTGCTGAGACCAGGGCCGGTTGCCACAGGCAGAAATCACAAATACAAATCCCGGTGAAAAAAACCGGTGAAGCATGGATTTGAACTCATTACCTCTCTCGAGACCGGCGTCTTGCCTCAAGACCAACTAGCCCCTCGAAGGAGATATGAAGTAAATAAAAAACTACAAGAATTTTCAAACATTGACAAAAATTAAATGGAATTGAAACAAGCAAGAGATCATGCACCATACAATAGACCAAACTACAAATTATATAGTTAACTGATAAATAATCTTATTAGAAAGCAAGACAAAGCAATAAGTAAGACAGTAGAGATAAATGGCAGTGCCACACAAGTTACTGAGGTGATAGGAGATGTTAATATAAGAAATAGTAATGATTACAAGGTAAGTAATGATATTGAGATTAAATCTCTCGATGAAATGAATGAAGAAAATTAAATAGTAATATGTGGAATGTATGAGAAGTTAATAGCTAGAGACGAGATAGAAAAGAGAAGAGAAAGAAATAGCAACGATACAAGAATAGATACAATACCTAAAAAAAGAAATAAGTAAACTGGATGAAGAAAACATAGAATTAATAGAAGACATGAGGGAGACAAATAGAGAAAATGATCAATTAGGCGTGGAAAATAAAGATCTACTTTGGAAACTTTAAGCAATGGATATCGAAATAGAGAGATTATAATATTTATATAAGGAATGAAAGAGTAGGAAATCATAGAAAATAATCAAGCTTGAGCGTTGATGAGTGCACTTAACATGCAGGTGAAAAGAAGAGGTCACGTTACAAGCACCCACTGTACAGGGACGAATGTACAGTTGATATGAGGAGAAAGAAATGATCCGGCTGGAATATTTGGGAACGACAATAGAGAATGGTAAGGTAAAGACAGCAATTATACCTGAGTATAAGAAAGATATAGGGTAACTTCACAAATTAACTAATTACTTTTCAGACATAGGCTACATAACATTGCATAAGACGAAAACATCCATCAAATTGACAACGAATAAATAAAATAAGCATGTGGTTGCACCTTGTGTAGATAAAAGAATGGGGTTAAACCGACGGTAGTACTACCAGTTCGGAAGTAGTATTCTGGGATTCTATATTTAGTATGAGAACCTTCTATTTTTGACATCAACGTATCGCCGTTGTCATGGTCACAACAAACAACTCACTTGAATGATACATTCCCAAATTGGAAAAGCAGCTTCGACACTTGGTAGACTTAAATATAGAGCATGTATGTCACCTACAACAATCCTACTTTACTGGGGCTATGGCTACGGTATGCTCATATTTATAACTATTTTGTGATGATGCAACTAACGAGCAGGGAGATACTGGGTGGTGCTGACATGGGTGAGTTTCGCTGTCATTGGGTTTTTGTAATGGACGTGTAAAGGGAATGAGAGAAAGAGAGAGAGAGAGAGAGAGAGAGAGAGAGAGAGAGAGAGAGAGAGAGAGAGACGGGAACAGAGAAAAAAATGTTGTAAGAGAGACGAGGAAAGCATTATGAAAGAGCTACATGAGAAAAAAAAAGGAAGAAAGGAAGATTTTGTCCGAAGAAATTCACCAATAGTAGATAGAGCCAGCAGAAGAAGCCTCAGAAGAGAGAATCAGAAGATAGAAAGACAGGAAAGAGAATCAGAAGGTAGAAAGACATGGAAGAGAATGAGAAGATAGAAAGACAGGGAAGAGAATCAGAAGGTAGAAAGACATGGAAGAGAATGAGAAGATAGAAAGACAGGGAAGAGAATCAGAAGGTAGAAAGACATGGAAGAGAATGAGAAGATAGAAAGACAGGGAAGAGAATTAGAAGGTAGAAAGACATGGAAGAGAATGAGAAGATAGAAAGACAGGGAAGAGAATCAGATGGTAGAAAGACATGGAAGAGAATGAGAAGATAGAAAGACAGGGAAGAGAATCAGAAGGTAGAAAGACATGGAAGAGAATGAGAAGATAGAAAGACAGGGAAGAGAATCAAAGATAAAAAGACACGGAAGAGAATCAGACGATGGAAAGACAGGAAAGAGAATGAGAAGATAGAAAGACATGGAAGAGAATGAGAAGATAGAAAGACAGGGAAGAGAATCAGACTATTGAAAGACAGGGAAGAGAATCAAAGATAAAAAGACACGGAAGAGAATCAGACGATAGAAAGACAGGAAAGAGAATGAGAAGATAGAAAGACATGGAAGAGAATGAGAAGATAGAAAGACAGGGAAGAGAATGAGAAGATAGAAAGACATGGAAGAGAATGAGAAGATAGAAAGACATGGAAGAGAATGAGAAGATAGAACAGGGAAGAGAATGAGAAGATAGAAAGACATGGAAGAGAATGAGAAGATAGAAAGACATGGAAGAGAATGAGAAGATAGAAAGACAGGGAAGAGAATCAGACTATTGAAAGACAGGGAAGAGAATCAAAGATAAAAAGACACGGAAGAGAATCAGACGATAGAAAGACAGGAAAGAGAATGAGAAGATAGAAAGACATGGAAGAGAATGAGAAGATAGAAAGACAGGGAAGAGAATGAGAAGATAGAAAGACATGGAAGAGAATGAGAAGATAGAAAGACATGGAAGAGAATGAGAAGATAGAAAGACAGGGAAGAGAATGAGAAGATAGAAAGACAGGGAAGAGAATGAGAAGATAGAAAGACAGGGAAGAGAATGAGAAGATAGAAAGACAGGGAAGAGAATCAAAGATAAAAAGACACGGAAGAGAATCAGACGATAGAAAGACAGGAAAGAGAATGAGAAGGTAGAAAGACATGGAAGAGAATGAGAAGATAGAAAGACAGGGAAGAGAATGAGAAGATAGAAAGACAGGGAAGAGAATGAGAAGATAGAAAGACATGGAAGAGAATGAGAAGATAGAAAGACAGGGAAGAGAATGAGAAGATAGAAAGACATGGAAGAGAATGAGAAGATAGAAAGACAGGGAAGAGAATGAGAAGATAGAAAGACATGGAAGAGAATGAGAAGATAGAAAGACAGGGAAGAGAATGAGAAGATAGAAAGACATGGAAGAGAATGAGAAGATAGAAAGACATGGAAGAGAATGAGAAGATAGAAAGACAGGGAAGAGAATGAGAAGATAGAAAGACATGGAAGAGAATGAGAAGATAGAAAGACATGGAAGAGAATGAGAAGATAGAAAGACATGGAAGAGAATGAGAAGATAGAAAGACAGGGAAGAGAATGAGAAGATAGAAAGACAGGGAAGAGAATGAGAAGATAGAAAGACATGGAAGAGAATGAGAAGATAGAAAGAGAGGGAAGAGAATGAGAAGATAGAAAGACAGGAAAGAGAATGAGAAGATAGAAAGACATGGAAGAGAATGAGAAGATAGAAAGACAGGGAAGAGAATGAGAAGATAGAAAGACAGGGAAGAGAATGAGAAGATAGAAAGACAGGGAAGAGAATGAGAAGATAGAAAGACAGGGAAGAGAATCAGACGATTGAAAAACAGGGAAGAGAATCAAAGATAGAAAGACATGCAAGAGAATCAGACGATAGAAAGACAGAAAAGAGAATGAGAAGATAGAAAGACAGGAAAGAGAATGGGACGATAAAAAGATAGGGAAGAGAATGGGACGATAAAAAGATAGGGAAAAGAATGGGACGATAAAAAGATAGGGAAGAGAATGGGACGATAAAAAGATAGGGAAGAGAATGAGAAGATAGAAATACATGAAAGAGACTTCCGTCTCCAAGATGCGGGATCTAGTCCACGTCCTCTCGATCGCTGCAGAAAGTGCATCCGGGGTCTGATTAACTTCGGTTCTCCGTTGTACTTCTCTGCGTTAAGGTAAAAGTGATGATCTTATTACATCTGCGCCGCTAAAGCGATGTTGTACGCCGGCAACAGTCCCTTTTTGACAAATCAAGTGTTGTAAATGCGACCTTCCAACGTCAGGACTTGATCTGCGCTTTACATCACATTGGTTCGGGGCCGTTGTTGGAATCCTTGACGCAAGTTATTTCCATGTTACTTATCAATGTAAACTACTTCGTCAGCCGCAGTTTTATCTCTTTACGGAATTTGCACAGTGTTTTGTTCGTCTTAGGCTGCTTTTACTAGAATAATCAGAAATCGAAAAGGAGAGAATTTATGTGTACGACATTTTTTGTGTGCTACGTCATAGTAATGGTTCATCGTAAATCCCTAGACTCTAGACCGGCCGCACGTTAATCTTACGGTCGGTTGTTTGATGTGCGACGGGGATAATCTGACGACTAACTGTGTGTCTATATGTTCGGAATTGGAGTTAACAACGATGGCCTAACATCATCAAGCGCTCTATATTTTTTTAAAAATAAGACGATCATCATTTTCAAGAGGACGTGAACTCCCGGTATATGATGGATAGGCGGCGGGAACAATTGAAGGCTATGCATGAAAAGTGTTCCTTGTTGCAGTTTACTCATATTACAAGTCCGGCTTGTTGCAGGAGCTACTGAGTTAAGTGCTCTGTGCACACCGTGAGCTGTGTGTCTCATCCGTTTTGATCATGTTTCGATATTCCAATTGCTTTCGATGAATGATGATATCGTATGACAGGGAACAGTTGGCTGTGTTCACTTTCTCCGCGGTTTCGCCTTATGTCTTTTGGCGTGTGCTGAGACTGCTATGATGGGGACTACAGTTACTTTTCTTTGTTTGGGAGATGAGATTCGGATGATTATGCTGACACGGGCGGTTGAGCAATTATGGATTTTAATTCGTTTGCAGTGATAACGGGACCTTCCATAACCAAATAACATGGAAGAGAATGAGACGATAGAAAGACAAGGAAGAGAATGGGACGATAGAGAGACAAGGAAGAGAATGGGACGATAGAGAGACAAGGAAGAGAATGAGACGATAGAAAGACAGGAAAGAGAATCAGGCGATAGAAAGACAGGGAAGAGAATCAGAAGATAGAAAGACGTGAAAGAGAATGAGAAGATAGAAAGACAGGGAAGAGAATCAGAAGATAGAAAAACATGAAAGAGAATGAGAAGATAGAAAAACAGGGAAGAGAATGAGAAGATAGAAAAACATGAAAGAGAATGAGAAGATAGAAAAACATGAAAGAGAATGAGAAGATAGAAAAACATGGAAGAGAATGAGAAGATAGAAAAACATGAAAGAGAATCAGAAGATAGAAAAACATGAAAGAGAATGAGAAGATAGAAAGACAGGGAAGAGAATCAGAAGATAGAAAAACATGAAAGAAAATGAGAAGATAGAAAAACATGAAAGAGAATCAGAAGATAGAAAAACATGAAAGAGAATCAGAAGATAGAAAAACATGAAAGAGAATCAGAAGATAGAAAGACAGGGAATAGAATCAGAAGATAGAAAAACATGAAAGAGAATGAGAAGATAGAAAAACAGGGAAGAGAATGAGAAGATAGAAAAACATGAAAGAGAATGAGAAGATAGAAAAACATGAAAGAGAATGAGAAGATAGAAAAACAGGGAAGAGAATGAGAAGATAGAAAAACATGAAAGAGAATGAGAAGATAGAAAAACATGAAAGAGAATGAGAAGCGGGTGAATGTGTTTATCAGACAATAGAGTTAGAAAGCGAGAGAACCGAAAGACACTTTTCTCTCTCTCTCTCTCTCTCTCTCTCTCTCTCTCTCTCTCTCTCTCTCTCTGCGAACAGGACTCAATCAGATTAGGATTTCAGACTCTCACATGAAGTCAGCTGTCAGGTTAAGTGTGTTGATCGTCCCCACAGACAGAACATCACAATTAGAGTCTGCCAGATCCACTCTGATTGAACACCCGTTAAAACGTTGCACTATTATTGAGTTATTTGCGGGTCATCATCACTGCACTCCGAACATGTCCATAGGTGCTCAGATCCCTTCCTCAGTTAATTCCCTCAGTGTCCAGCGACTGACGACTCCAGTTCTATGTTGGTTGATAAGTCTTCTAAGGCCACTAAGTTTCTCATTTCTGGCCGTGCCCATCTTAACTCCCATTTCCATCATCCGAAGAAGTGACGTGGATCTGTGTTTGTCGAAGTCCTATGTTCTTCCCACATCTCGGAGGGCATTGATGATGTGCCCCCGATCCATTGATTGCCCGTCCTCAACGACAGCGCAGCTAGCCAACCTGTCCGCTCTTTCATTTCCCCGTACTCCCGCATGTCCAGTGACCTTACCTACTTTGGATTTCTGCAACGACTCTACCCATTGCATGCGTACAGAGCCCGCCTCCACTTTTTTTTTTTGCTCATCGAATCACTCAGTATACATGCGTGGATGTAGTCTTGTGACTCTAACCATTTGAATGCCTTGGTCAGTGCCATCGCCTCCATTGTCATGCTACTCGTGGTCATGACGTATGCACCACTGTCTTCCTTGACTAGTCTGCCTGCCGAGCGTACTGTAAATGCCCATGCACATCTTTGGTGTCGTCTTACAGATCCGTCTGTATATATGACTGCATCTTTCTCATCGGTGTTATCGCAGCTGAGACCGTTGACCTCAGAATTAACCACGACCGGGTTCTGTTCCCTACTTTTCCTGTCGAGCGTGACAATGCACGAGAAAGTCCCCTTGAATGACGTAGGCACCGGTATCTACTCCTCACTAACGCTGATATTTGTAAGCCCACAGACCTGTTTGATGACATCTTCTGCTCGGCCCACCCATGTTTTGCCTCTTTTTAGCCTGGCACCTTTCACTGTGTTGAGCACGTGGTGCAATGGATGCTCTGTATCTGAACTAATCTTCAGGTATGCTCGTGCTCTCCAGATCTTGATTCTGTCATCCATGGTTGGAAAGTCAAGAAGATACCTCATTGCTATACAGGGAGTGTCCCTCGTACATCCCAGGATAATGCGCATGGCTTCATTTTGTATTTTCTCCAGCCTACCAATTTGAGTCGTACTGACAGTAAGAATTGCCAGGGCATACTCGATTTGTGCGAGGATTAATCCCTGGAACAGAAGAGTAAGTAGCCTCTGCTCGATGTTGGCAGCTGCCATGACCTTCAAGGCGGCTAATCCTTTGCGGGATTTTGTTATCACATGGTCAACGTGGTCCCGAAAACACAGGCTGCGATCAAACTTAACTCCGAGGTATGTCATCAACTTGTCACTGGTCACCTCATCAGCTCCCATTCGTACTACCGGTGTGGTCGTATTAACGATATGATTGTTAAGGGAGAACCATGAAACTGATGCTTTATTAGGATTAACCAAGGCACCTGAAACCCCACACCAGGAAGAAATGCGATCGAGTTCGTCTTGCATTGTGGAGGCGATTCTCCGTCTGTCGCTTCCCTGTGGATATACCAGAATATCGTCAGCAAAAGTCATAGTTCTTCCCCTCCCATCCAGCTGTTGTTCCGTTATCGTTATTGTGTACACGTTAAATAGAACTGGTGACAATGGTGAGCCTTTTGGCAGCCCTGAACAAATGGATGTTGGCTCGGAAGACCAACTTCCACATCTGAGTATCACCTTCCTCTGAAACAGTGCCGCGGCGATCCATCTAACGAGGAAGAGGTGCACCGCCAGTTTGAGGAGCATATGCATGAGATATTCAAATGGTACCCTGTTGTATGCATCCTCCAGATCTATAGCAGCAGCACATGTCTCCTCTCGTCTGTGGAAGCCTTCGAAGACGTCATAGGCAAAGACTGCTGCATTGAGCCATGTCTCTTTGTTATATCTATAACCTCCGAGTGTGGGTGGGAATACGTGTTTCTGTTCAAGGTGACAGGTGAGGACACGGGTAACTTTCTCCAGCAGCTTGCCCGCAGTGTTCTGCATTGTGATGATTCTGTAGGCACTGATCTGAGAATGGTCCTTGTTAGGCTTCGGTAGCGGTAGTAAGTAGCTGTGTAGCCAATCCTCCTTAATCAGGTCACTCCGAAAAACTCATTGGCCAGTGTTGTCAAGTCGTCATCAGCTAAATCGCCTATGTCATCGTACCAAACACCATCTGGACCAGGAGCAGTGTTGTGTGACCTTTTAAGTGTCGTGCGAATGGTATCGGTTGTGATTGTGAGATCTTCTTCCAGCACTACATCCTTACACAATTTTGACAACGATCCCCGTGTCCTCATTCTTACAGCCTCATTTCTTTGGTCCGTCTGCCCAATGTAGCGGGCAAGCAGGGCCTTCCCTTTGCTATCATCAGATTTGTGCCATATCCGGCCTGTGCTCTGAAGGTCTGGTATGCCTCTGTGTCGTGTTGTGCCATTCATGCTCTCATGAAGGCGCCAGAATGTGGCGAGCGATTTTCCTTAGCCTGTTAAGCGCATAGTTTAAAGTGCATCATTTTTTGGTCGACCTCTATTTTGAGACGCTTCAAGAACTCAGGTTATGTTCTTCCATTCCTTCTGGCTTTCTGCCATGTCTTGGCCGTTTGTCTCTTGTTCCGCCAAG
The DNA here is from genome assembly GCA_032433765.1 of Megaustenia siamemsis. Classification (NCBI taxonomy): domain Eukaryota; kingdom Metazoa; phylum Mollusca; class Gastropoda; order Stylommatophora; family Ariophantidae; genus Megaustenia; species Megaustenia siamemsis. The sequence goes on along the minus strand of JAVIAB010000041.1, from coordinate 33,488,440 downwards.
CTTCCTTGACATCTACGTTCCACCAGGGTGGCTGCGTCCATCTCTCCTGCCTCCTACGAGGGGCGCTCTGTTTCCTATGTCTGATTTTGCTAATGACGTCCTGGTCTGTTTTCTCGTAGTGGAATGTATGGAGCTTTCTTTTCTGGCTTCTATTTCTGGTTTTCTCAATTAAAAGGACACATGGATAGTGATCACTTCCGTGGAACTCCAGCGCACTCCACCTGCAAACCGGTGCGAAGGTGGAAGACACCAGTGCCAGGTCTATGACACTATCAGAGTCCCCTGTTCGAGTGGCCATTCTTGTTGCCCTTCCATCATTCAAGCACACTAAATCGGCCGACACCACTGCGTTCTCTAGGTCTTCTCCCTGCTTGTTGGTTATGACGTTACCCCACTGGTTTCCTCTAGCATTAAAGTCTCCGCAGAAAATGACGTTCTCTTAATCGAACTCGAAGAGATTCTGCCATTGTTGTGTGTTCACCTTCCCATTACAGGCGTACACAATAACAATCACGAATTGAACTGGGGTCTGCACCCTAACCGCAAGTACCTGTAACTCTGCATTGTCCCACGCAGACATATCTAACTCAGCTGCCACCATGTTGTTGCGAACAAGGATGGCCTGCCCAAGGTGTCGTCTATTGTAGAAACAATGAAAGCCAGGAGTACTTACTGTCCAAGAAGAGTTTCTTGCAAAACCATTATATCGGCGCCGCACAGTAGCTTCAGTAGCTTATCAAGAATGGGCCGTCGTTGATTTATGGACCCACAATTCCAATAAGTAACGTTGCACTGTGTTCTACGCCAGTGGCCCAGTGCATCAGATTTCAGCCAGCATTTTATTCCGGTTTGCTTTCCTTAACCTTTGATTGTCCCCAATCTTCCTGCAAGGCAGCAGATTGTCTTTCCTGTAGGGGGAATCTGCCCATAGATGGTCGGCCCTCCCAGGTTTACGAGCACCATCTGCCCGAGTCACTAGAGGTGACTAACACAGACATGCATACAGCGATACGAGGCATGACTAACACTGACACACATCAAGATATGAGATATGACTAACACAGACATACACGCAAAGATATGACACATGACTAACATAGACATGCACACAAAGATATGACACATGACTAACATAGATATGCACACAAAGATATGAGAGATCACTAACCCAGACATGCACACAACACACAAAGATATGACACATGACTAACACAGATACACACTAAGATATGAGATATGACTAAACACATACACACATAAAGATATGAGACATGATTAACACGGACACACCAAGATATGAGATATGACTAACATGACACACACCAAGATATGAGCCATGGCTAGCACACACACACACACACACACACACACACACACACACACACACACACACACAAGCCAATATATAAGCCATGGCTAGCACAGAAACACATTAAGATATGAGCCATGGCTTCACGGAAACACACCAAGATATGAACCATGTCTAGTACAGAAACACATTAAGATATGAGCCATGGCAAGCACGGAAATACACTTAGATATGAACCCTAGCCAGCACAGACACCCACCAAGATATGAGCCATGGCAAGCACGGATATACACTAAGATATGAACAATGGCCAGCACAGACACACACTAAGATATGAATCATAGCCAGCCCAGACACACACCAAGATATGAGCCATGGCCAGCACATACACCCACTAAGATATCAGCCATGGCTATCGCAGAGACCCACTAAGATATGAGCTACGACTAGTACGGATATATACTGAGAATTGAGCCCTGGCTCAATTCAAGAGAAGCAGAAGAGGAGGTAGAAGAACAGCGATCGCGAAAGGTATCCAAATGCTTGGGTTTGTTGTAGTCGGCAGACTCTTCTTAACGTGGGAATCATCGACATACGAGACGCAGGCCCCGGATAACTGCTCACAGGTTTCGTTCAAACAATTGTCCGGAGATTTGAGAGTGCAGTCTGACCCGTAGAACGTTCCCTTGCATGTACAGTTCCCGGTTGACCGTTCACATGTGTCGTTGAAACAGTTGTCCGGACATTTGAGAGTGCAGTCTGGCCCGTAGTACGTTTCCTTGCACGTACAGTCTGCACTTTCCGGGTCACATATGATGTCACAGCCATCAGAACACGTCTGTTCGCACTGTAGCCCAAAATTACCATCGGGACAAGTGTTATTACAGGTATAGCCAGGATGATTACATTGTAGACATTTTCCGGATTTTTTCTCACATAAAGGACAGACACTGGGACAAGACCTGGAGCAGTAGTGTCCATAGATCCCATGTGAACAGTTGCCGTGACACGTACCGATGATGACGTTGCAGCCTTTGCTACACTCACTACACACTTCACAAAACGACCCAGAATGCCCGTCCAGACAAAAGGTGTCTGTAAAGGTTTGCACCTCACTCACCGTCAGTGCACTGTCGGCCTGCGAAATGGTCGGTGAGAACTCAATCTGAATGTGTACCATTGGCGTTTGTGTGTTGACTACAATAGTGTTCACAGAAACATTAGGGTATGATATATCATTATACTGGAACACTACACCGCCACTGTCAGAGAAAGCCTTTAGAGTGGCATTCCTTACCCGAATCATAGTACTAGCTCGAAGATAGATTCGAATGGTGTGAATCTTCTGGGGCGTGGCAAAGTTCAGATACTAGTTCACAGGATTGGTTCCACTTCTCAATTTTTTGTGTGTGCAATCATTGTCATAGAAATTGGTCTTTGTTTTGCCATTAACTTCGACCTCTGGCCCACATCCGTCTCCTGTATAACAAGCATTAAATGTGTCGGTCTGGTTTGTGTTGTTTCAGAGCCACATTCCGACCCCCGCCAATGTAGATGGAGCAGATATTTACAACTATCGCCTCTTCAATCCGTAACTTATTGATCAGACCAGCCCCAGAGCAAAAAACATCAATCTCGTGCTGACTAACTACAAACCTTGAATCATTGTTACATGAGGAAGAACCATTTAGTTTTACCGTGAAACTATCCGGATATGTTAAGTCATTCACATAAATCCTAAACCAGGAGAACGGCAAAGATTGATTGAGAGTTGCCTCAACTGATGTAGAATTTGTGTCCGGATTACATGAGGTGTCGTTGTTATCAAACAGGAAAGTTGGTTCAGATTTTTGTGCGTATTTGTACACGAGATCCAAGTACTGACACTGGGGTCCGAAATATTCGTGCTGACAACTGTCATTGTTTGGGCATGTCCCAGTAGATTTGTCATAATAGCAGTGACATTGTAACGTACAATTTGCCCCAAACCAACCGTCTGCACAAGTTAGGTCATTAGCTTCCAAGGCCGCGAAAGAAGCCAGCAGAATAAAGACTTGATCTACAGCGATGGTTAACGAAATGTGTACAAACATTTATTATCAAACCCGTGATTACATTTCTAAAAATCCGCCAACTCGCTGTGATAACAGTTTGCGTGATGTTCTCTAATAGAATGAGACAAACCGTTGGAGACAAGCAAAGTCAACATTGTTTACATCATGGCTCGAACGCAAACAAGCGTCCATCTTGGTGCCTTTTTTAAAAGATTCATAATAGAAAGAAAGGATCTGTGCAGAAAAAACTCAGAGATATAGACAGACAGAGAGAGAAGGAGAAAAAGAGAGAGAGAGAGAGAGAGAGATACACAAGATACAATCAACACTACGATGAGAAGTGTGAGCGACCCCGAATGGGGAGAAAGAGCAGAGGGTCAGTGGAGAGAAAAACAAGAGAGAAAGAGAGATTAATCTTAGGGTATCGCACGGTTTGATTGTCAGTATAGAGAAAAAGATCATGCGATAACAGGACTCTCGGTTTGAATACAATGGTAGTTTGGATTGTTTCCTTTTGTAGTAGAATCTAGCATGCTACTACGCCTCCCTATTTTGTCTATATAGTCCCGTATATTGTATAGAAACAACAGATAAATTGGTTCGGCCGCATAACAAGACAAAAAGAACTAACAATGACTCAACGAGCCATAAACAAACGCTACGAAAACGCCAGATTAAGAGGAAGACCGAGAAAGAGATGGATAAAGGGAATACTTGAGTCACTAGGAGGGATAACATCAGAAGAGGCCAACAGAAGAGCAAAGAATTGCAGATTGTTTCTCCCCTCGACGTCAACGGCAGCAGAGGAAGGATAGAAGAGGAAGAAGAAGTCCGGTACTCTGTTAATGCTGGTTAACCTAAGAGCCGTAGATCGGACTCATGCAGTACAGATTGACATTAGTATTTAAGATAAGCACTGGTTGCTTTACAGTGGTCATACACGCCTTCATACGAGATAACTGTCCTAGGAAATCATCGAGCATGAGACATCAATACTTTCAAGTGCTCATACACGCCTTCATACGAGATAACTGTCCTAGGAAATCATCGAGCATGAGACATCAATACTTTCAAGTGCTCATACACGCCTTCATACGAGATAATTATCCTAGGAAATCATCGAGCATGAGACATTAATACTTTCAAGTGCTCATACACGCCTTCATACGAGATAATTGTCCCAGGAAAACATCGAGCATGAGACATCAATACTTTCAAGTGCTCATACACGCCTTCATACGAGATAACTGTCCTAGGAAATCATCGAGCATGAGACATCAATACTTTCAAGTGCTCATACACGCCTTCATACGAGATAACTGTCCTAGGAAATCATCGAGCATGAGACATCAATACTTTCAAGTGCTCATACACGCCTTCATACGAGATAACTGTCCTAGGAAATCATCGAGCATGAGACATCAATACTTTCAAGTGCTCATACACGCCTTCATACGAGATAACTGTCCTAGGAAATCATCGAGCATGAGACATCAATACTTTCAAGTGCTCATACACGCCTTCATACGAGATAACTGTCCTAGGAAATCATCGAGCATGAGACATCAATACTTTCAAGTGCTCATACACGCCTTCATACGAGATAACTGTCCTAGGAAATCATCGAGCATGAGACATCAATACTTTCAAGTGCTCATACACGCCTTCATACGAGATAACTGTCCTAGGAAATCATCGAGCATGAGACATCAATACTTTCAAGTGCTCATACACGCCTTCATACGAGATAACTGTCCTAGGAAATCATCGAGCATGAGACATCAATACTTTCAAGTGCTCATACACGCCTTCATACGAGATAACTGTCCTAGGAAATCATCGAGCATGAGACATCAATACTTTCAACACCATTACCTAGTCACGAGACTCAAATCACTCTATAATTATCAACGGTGTGTCTTCAATATAAATTTCTACTTAGCTACCTCACGCCGAGTTCTGCATTAAGAGTATAGAAGTCTATGCGTCTCTGTGCTGCATCTCTCTCGGTATACATTATATTTAGGCACTAGATTTCTGTTGTCCTTTCGGCAACGCTCATATATTATGAGACGAATGCTCGTCTAAACGCGACCGTGTCAGCGCGTCTCAATTATATTACTCAATTATAGTCTGCTGGAATTTAGCAGTCGTTCTTTTGTAGTGACAAAGTATCAATGAATTTTTAATGTAGTAAGATTGTACTACAGTGGGTGCTTACTTTATGCAGATCATTTGTGGGCCGGGCAGATGATTATATCCGGCGGAAAAACCCCGACACAGATATATTTCTAATCTGGCGGTAGAAATGACTAACTTCAGTGTACGCTAATAAATACACATGGGCGTGCTGGATAAAGAGATCACAACAGCTAGGACTAAAGATTAATAGAGATAAGACCAACATTATGAGAATTAATGCAGTTGGCAATAACCAAATAAAACTAGGAGAAATACCTCTACTAGACGTACAATCTTATATATATCTGGGCAGTAACATAGATGAAGAGGGAGGAACAGAAAATGATACCAAAATAAGGATATCAAAAGCAAGAGGAGCTTTCATTGCACTGGGAAACATACGGAAATCCAAAGAAATTAGGCTAAATGCAAAAATAAAAATGTTCAACTCAAATGTTAAGTCGGTCCTATTATATGGCTGTGAAACATGGAGAATAACAAAATTGACAATCACGAAGGTACAGACTTTCGTTAATGGACGCTTGCGCAGAATAAAGGGATGGAAATGGCAGGACAAAGTCACTAACGTGGAATTATGGAAATGTACCGGTCAAATACCAGTGGATAAAGAAATACAGCGAAGACGATGGCGATGGATAGGACACAACACTACGGAAGCCAACTGAGAGTATTACACAACAGGCCCTTTTTTGGAATCCCCAGGGGAAAAGACAAAGAGGAAGACCAAGGAATTCTTGGAGAAGACAGATTGAAGCAGAGATGAAGATGATGGGGAAGACATGGAATGATCTTAAAAGAATTGCAAAAAACAGAACGACTTGGAAAGTGTTTGTTGAAGACCTATGCTCCACTGGGAGCTAAAAGGTAGAAAAGGAAAAAAAAGGTGCTGGATAAAGCTAAAGATCCTCACTTTTACCATAACTTGCTATTCACCTGGTTTTGTTTTTTAGCCACAACTAGAGACAGACCCCATGTTGTTTATCATATACATTACTCAGTAGTCGACCTAACTCTATATTTATACTAACATACGACTCAGCCAATCTGACACTTTGAAATAAATCATTTTAAAAATCATTATTCCTACCCCAATTATTAGATAATATCGTTTTCCTAATCCTCAACTCCTTCTATCAATTAGTTATGCTCTCCACAATAATATAAATTGTGGATTGGACTATGTACCTCCTCCATTGTCCTTCAATATATTCGTATATAACCTATATTATATGTTATTATATAGATATCGTCCCTCTCAAACAATGTATGACAACGTGAATATATGACAACTCACACATGTCCACAGACGTCAAACAGTAGAAGCAAATTATGATAAATGAAAGAGCCAATGCTTTTTTTTTTTTTTTTTTTTTTTGGGGGGGGGGGGGGCGCAGGTATATTTACTGCATTTGGAAAAACAAATTCTGAGAAGGGAAAGACAAGTATCACTGGACTCTGTCAGACTCACACTGCTGGTTTTATGTGTCGATCAAATTAACACCAGAAGAGCAAGCACTATAGCTGGCAGTGTCGATGTTATGTCCTGTAACTCATCATCATCATCAAGTACCGGGCCTGCTGGCGTAGGTGATCATGTCTCTCTACAAATTTCGATCTCAGCAGCTATTTATCATTTCTGTTGTTGACCTTCTGCCAAGCCATTCTCTTAAGCTGTCTGTTATTTTTTCTCTTTGCTTCCCTCTATCTCTTCGTCCCTCAATTTTTCCAGTTGTTACAATATATTCCAGTTGTTCTCTTCTCTTTACATGGCCAAAAAATGATGATTGTTTCTTCCTAATATTGGAAATTAGCTCTCTTTTTGCTTTGACCTCTCTCAGAACATCTTCATTACTCTTTATAGCTGTCTTTTGTACTCTCAACATTCTTCTGTAAAACCACATCTCTACAGACTCCAGTGATTTTCTTGTCTGTTGTCCTATTGTCCATGATTCGCATCCATATGTTAAGACTGGCTCTACGTAACACTTAAGAACTCTTTTTCTTGTTTCTATTGTCAAAAATCGATTGCATAGTACCTTCCTAATTTTTTTTGGAAAGCTGCTTTTGCCTGAGCCATTCTGCATCTCACCTCTTTTGTACATCTTCCGTCTGAGGTTAACAAAGTTCCCAAATATTTAAATTAATTTACCTGTTTTAATATTGTTCCACTTGTCTTTATTTTGCACTGAGGCGATGTCTTTTTCTTTGTTGTTACAATTACCTCTGTCTTTTTGCTATTAAGGCTGAGTCCTTTATTTTTGCTGTAACTAAGCCTGAGGATTTGGTCTTTTCTCTACACATATATAATGACGCTTTGTAATTGTATATGATCGAACTCAGACTTTATGAAAACTTGTGTCGTGATTAATGTATAATCAGAGCTACTTTATTGTTTTTCTTTTTTTCTGATTTGTTATGTTACTATATTATTGATTTTGAGCTCCATTACCACTAATCTATCATTCACAGGCGTCAATCTCCATATGTTTTAAAAAAGCCCAATTATTAACGTGCGACTAATGATATCGCCACACAGCTTGATCCTAATATGGTACCGGGTGATGGCCATATGAACCTTGCCTTTTCTGATCTCATCAACCCGAGAAACTCTTGCAGCATATACTCAGCAGTCATTTGACCTGTGCCACAGTAACTTTAACAAGAGTTTGTGCTTGATATTTAATGTGTTAAAAAGACGATACATGATAGAACGAAAGAGGCAGGGAAAATGAGAAAAGTACTCTATGATGGCGTGTATGAAATCTATCTGTTTTCTTGTGCTTTTCTTTTTGGTGAGCTGGTAGTACGGTGAAGGATACTTGAAGGAGATCAGAAGATTAACGTCATGACGTAGAATATGTCGCTCATGACCATTGCTTAGATTATTATAGTCCGTTCAGATTCGTTTGCCGAGATGTTATGATTTATAATTCAAAAAGTTCTTGATGATTTCACATGATTTTTGGCATACGGTGTTAAAATGTCCATGTCACGAGAACATATGTGTTACTCGATGTCTAGCTATAACGGTTTTCTTAAAGCGGCGAATTCCTTTGATCTTTGCCCATGTAACTATTATTTTGACCCTAATCAAAATGTTTTACAGTAATCTAGTGCAACGATGACCCATAGGCGTGTCCATAAAATTTTACTTGGTGGCAAGTATACAAATTTTAAATTATATATAGAACTTTTGTTCGTAGAGTCAATTTGATATAGTTCCATGCTCTTGGTGTGAGTTTCCCAAATGTTGTCGCTGCCTTTCAAATACGTACATTTAGTTCCTCATCTAAGGAAAGTGTGGCTGTAATAGTGGATCCAAGATAGCTGAACTTCTGTACTGACTCAAGCAGGCTTCCATTCAAAGTAATGGTTGTTGGTTTGCTTATAACATATTTTTGATTGCTTGGGTGGTCTTGAACAATAAACTGTTTAACAAATCAACTAGGAAAGTTTGCAAATCAAACTATTTATCTGTAGACTTAATCAGAGTAATTATCATTCAGAATCAGACGAGTCAAATAGGTCGATTACTGCTTTCGGCTGAACAAACAACAAACCATCCTTTTTCCAATATTCCTCTTCTTGTCGTAACACATGATCCTCACATTTTACCCAGTAGTCTTTATTTATATTTGACAGAGCCTGATTTGTAAGTGTCTCAACATCGCATAATTTGAAAGTTTTATTTGTATTTGCTACGTGTCCTTTAACTTTTGCCCAAACTAGTTCTATATGATTTAAGTGTGCATGATATGGAGGTAGTCTCAAACATCTATGGCCATGTTCTTGAATTAACTTGTCTATTTTAAATATCTTTGTACGTTGTGTCAGTTTTACAAGGCTAAGCAATTCGGGTTTCAAGTAGCTGTCGTTAACTTGTATGTGTTCTTTTATGAGCCACGTTTTGATTGCATCTTTTGTACTTGATGATGTTGGGATTCTATCTTCTACGTTAACTACGTTATGGTATGAAGCATTGTCCATTATCAGACAAGAAGGTCGATCTAATATTGGAAGGATACTTTTCTCAATCCAGTCTTTAAATATGTGCCCATTCATTTCGGAGTGGTAGTCTCTATTGTCTATGGATTTTGAAATGAAAACGAGATGAGCATTCTGCAACAACCCATTATGTCAGCTACCTGCATGTGCAACTATCAAACGTTGCCCTTTACTGCTTGGTACTGATCTTTAATACTTCCATCTGCTAACTGCCATTCCTTTTCATTTGTATGATGAGCGTTGATACAAGTTTCATCTAAATAAACAATATCATAATCATTTTCGCGCATTTCCTTCACTTCACGTAAATACTTGCTTCTAAGAGCTACTAGATGTGGCTTCTCACAAATAATGTTTTTTTTCCACCAGCATACTTTCTAAAGGTGAAGCCTGTACTTCTTAATATTTTCCATAATGAAGTTTTTGATATTTCAATGTCGTTGTTAGTTTTCAGCCAAAGCTTCAACTTTCTAAGTGTCACTTCTTCGTTTATATCAAACATTCGACAGATTTCTCTTTTTACTAGGTCCTTATCAAAACTGTCTAACGTTTCTTTCCTTCCTTGCTTTCTTGCATTTGTTGGCAATAAATATCCGCTTCCTTTAACTATTCGATCAAATGAACGCTTACACAAACCTAAAATATGCATTGTTCTCTTCTCAGGGTTTGATAAAGAACAATAAAGATGTCCCTTTTTACGCTCTCTGCAGAAGTATTGATAAATCTTTATAGCAATGTTATGCTCAGTAAAATATTTTGCCTTTATATTCATTCTCACATAGACTTGCAGAAGATAATATGGATAGTGCCGCCTCCTTTCTGTAAATATTGAGATTTGCCTTTGAATTATGACTCGAACTCGAGTCTACGGCCGTGATTTTGACGTCACATAATTTCCAGTTTCGGCTAAAATGTCATTTTGTGCTAAACGGGAAATTTCATATGTAACATTTCTTTATAAAAATTTATAGTGGAAACATAACTATTTTAGGACGGTGCGCATTCAGCCGTGAAGGTCATGCCTATATGCTAAAGAATCAGCTGTGAGATGTAAGCATCTACATAATCCCGCCGGTGTTTATAATATCCATTAACTTTTTTTTAATATAGGTTAAATAAGGCATCTTTGAAACTGGATCACATTTCTTTGATAAAAAAATATTTTTATAGCGACATTAGTATTCTAAACCTAACTTCAAAAGATCAATGCAAATGAACAATAAGTTTTTGAAAAAAATAAATTAATGTCTAGGCAAACGAATCTGAACGGACTATAGCACAATTTATTGCAATGTGCTAAATATAACGCCTCTACTGTATTTATTTCCCATAAAAGTTCGGTACCCGTTAATGGCTAGGTGAACCAAGAAGCCGACGATCGTACCTGACCTCTTACTTCGCTTTTAACGTACACACTAACCTAACAGGAAGACATAAATAAATATATCATTTCATTTAATACCAGGATGGGAAACGAGTTTTGGCTCACGTGTTGATTTCATTCTAAAATTGTATATACAAATGATGAAGGTAACCTCCCTAACCTCCTCCAAACCTATTTTTTAAAATTAACATTTAATAGAATAGTATAAATAATGTAGTTTAGAAGTTAATTTAAACGTTAAATGTCTATTTTATTTCACCGGAGTTGTGTACTTTCGAAGCAAGTGAGCGATGAAGGAAGGTTTAGATTTTCCTGGAGTTAATAATGATTGATAATATGCAAGAAGTAATACAAAGATATATATACTGCAGCCCATCATTCAGCAAAGCAATCGTAGTAGAACAGTGTAGGATGATTAGAGCACCGACTTTACTACCGAAAGATCGTGGGTCAGTTTCCTTTATTGCGGGTAAGCTTCATTGAACCTGTTAGAAAAGAGTTGATACCTGGCTCATATCATTCTTTTCTTTGGCCACAGACAAATAGAGAGTTGGCGTACGACATAACTTGCGATGAACTTTGTACACAGATAAAGAGTGAATGTACGACATAACTTGCGATGAACTTTGTACACAGATAAAGAGTAAATGTACGACATAACTTGCGACCAACTTTGTACACAGATAAAGAGTAAGTGTACGACATAACTTGCGACCAACTTTGACCACAGATAGATGAAGAGTAAACGTACAACATAACTTGCGACCAACTTTGGCCACAGATAGATAAAGAGTAAATGTACGACATAACTTGCGACCAACTTTGGCCACAGATAAAGAGTAAATGTACGACATAACTTGCGACCAACTTTGGCCACAGATAAAGAGTAAATGTACGACATAACTTGCGACCACCTTTGGCCACAGATAGATAAAGAGTAATTGTACGACATAACTTGCGACCAACTATGGCCACAGATAAAGAGTAAATGTACGACATAACTTGCGACCAACTTTGGCACAGATAGATAAAGAGTAATTGTACGACATAACTTGCGACCAACTTTGGCCACAGATAAAGAGTAATTGTACGACATAACTTGCGACCACTTTTGGCCACAGATAAAGAGTAATTGTACGACATAACTTGCGACCAACTTTGGCCACAGATAAAGAGTAATTGTACGACATAACTTGCGACCAACTTTGGCCACAGATAGATAAAGAGTAATTGTACAACATAACTTGCGACCAACTTTGGCCACAGATAAAGAGTAAATGTACGACATAACTTGCGACCACCTTTGGCCACAGATAGATAAAGAGTAATTGTACGACATAACTTGCGACCAACTATGGCCACAGATAAAGAGTAAATGTACGACATAACTTGCGACCACCTTTGGCCACAGATAGATAAAGAGTAATTGTACGACATAACTTGCGACCAACTTTGGCACAGATAGATAAAGAGTAATTGTACGACATAACTTGCGACCAACTTTGGCCACAGATAAAGAGTAATTGTACGACATAACTTGCGACCACCTTTGGCCACAGATAAAGAGTAATTGTACGACATAACTTGCGACCAACTTTGGCCACAGATAAAGAGTAATTGTACGACATAACTTGCGCCCACCTTTGGCCACAGATAGATAAAGAGTAATTGTACGACATAACTTGCGACCAACTTTGTACACAGATAAAGAGTAATTGTACGACATAACTTGCGATCAACTTTGTACACAGATAAAGAGTAATTGTACGACATAACTTGCGACCAACTTTGTACACAGATAAAGAGTAATTGTACGACATAACTTGCGACCAACTTTGGCCACAGATAAAGAGTAATTGTACGACATAACTTGCGACCAACTTTGGCCACAGATAAAGAGTAATTGTACGACATAACTTGCGACCAACTTTGTACACAGATAAAGAGTAATTGTACGACATAACTTGCGACCAACTTTGGCCACAGATAAAGAGTAATTGTACGACATAACTTGCGACCAACTTTGGCCACAGATAAAGAGTAAATGTACGACATAACTTGCGACCAACTTTGGCCACAGATAGATAAAGAGTAAATTTACGACATAACTTGCGACCAACTTTGGCCACAGATAGATAAAGAGTAATTGTACGACATAACTTGCGACCACCTTTGGCAACAGATAAAGAGTAATTGTACGACATAACTTGCGACCACCTTTGGCTACAGATAAAGAGTAATTGTACGACATAACTTGCGACCAACTTTGGCCACAGATAAAGAGTAATTGTACGACATAACTTGCGCCCACCTTTGGCCACAGATAGATAAAGAGTAATTGTACGACATAACTTGCGACCAACTTTGTACACAGATAAAGAGTAACTGTACGACATAACTTGCGATCAACTTTGTACACAGATAAAGAGTAATTGTACGACATAACTTGCGACCAACTTTGTACACAGATAAAGAGTAATTGTACGACATAACTTGCGACCAACTTTGGCCACATTAAAGAGTAATTGTACGACATAACTTGCGACCAACTTTGGCCACAGATAAAGAGTAATTGTACGACATAACTTGCGACCAACTTTGTACACAAAGTAAAGTAAAAGTAAAGTACCCCCCGTCACGCCAAGTGGCGTATAGGGAAATATGGTGTTAGTGACCCTATATTTTACAGACCTTCAGCACATGATTTTTGGGGTAATGTGGTCGGTATTACGCCCGTGCTGCTTTTACTTTCCCAGAAAAAATCCGGTACCCATTTAAGGCTGGGTGAACCCGGAGCCGTCGGTTGGGATCGAACCCTACCCCTTGTCCGTAGTAGTCCAGTTCACTAACCACTGAGCTATCGCGGCTCCTACTAATTTTTAGGGAATTAGTAAAACCCAGGTGTCCTCGCCAGGATTACGAACCCCGGCTGTTGCCGTGGTAAGCCAACCGCCTATCGATTGCGCTAACCGGACACCCAACTTTGTACACAGATAAAGAGTAATTGTACGACATAACTTGCGACCACCTTTGGCCACAGATAGATAAAGAGTAATTGTACGACATAACTTGCGACCAACTTTGGCCACAGATAAAGAGTAAATGTACGACATAACTTGCGACCAACTTTGGCCACAGATAGATAAAGAGTAAATTTACGACATAACTTGCGACCAACTTTGGCCACAGATAGATAAAGAGTAATTGTACGACATAACTTGCGACCACCTTTGGCAACAGATAGATAAAGAGTAATTTTACGACATAACTTGCGACCAACTTTGGCCACAATAAAGAGTAATTGTACGACATAACTTGCGACCAACTTTGGCCACAATAAAGAGTAATTGTACGACATAACTTGCGACCAACTTTGTACACAGATAAAGAGTAATTGTACGACATAACTTGCGACCAACTTTGGCCACAGATAAAGAGTAATTGTACGACATAACTTGCGACCAACTTTGGCCACAGATAAAGAGTAATTGTACGACATAACTTGCGACCAACTTTGGCCACAGATAAAGAGTAATTGTACGACATAACATGCGACCAACTTTGTACAATAGCAAAATCTCTGCACCCAGCTTGATTGGCGACTGTTCTTGTCAAGACATTCAGTCTGACCCCCATAAAACTTCCATTTCTGTCTGCATTGGTCTGTGGTATGTTATTTTGGTCCACCTCTTTTGCTTGAACATAGACTCTGAGGAATTCAGTATTACTGCACAGCGGGAGCGCTACTGGCTTGCTTACTGAACGTAACAATACCGTATAGAGGGGGCAATAATAGGAAACTTCCCGTCTCTCTCTCTCCCAGCATAAGCACAGGCTACGTAGAGTCAAGGCTGACACATGACAAGATATTGTACGAAAGGACGCTACGTCCTTGTCCGCGGATCTAACGCCATCCTTGGCTTGAAATTCTCTAGAAAAGCGCTTGATTCTTCAGCTGCCGGTCTTATCTCCAGACTAGTGCGCCGCGCGCGCGCGCGCATGTGTGTAAATTACGCTACGTAAAACTCTTCATGCCACCCCCTCCCACCACGTTACAAAACTAGCCTGACAGGTCTGTTACCGTTGCTTCGCTTCACAAACACCTGTCTCTTCCCAATTGTTATTTATGTACGGCCAGCCTCTCCATTGCGTCGGTTATATTTCCTATCTTAACTTGCAGGCATTTCAACCGTCAAAGAATGCACACCTTCACCCTGCGTCTACTTGTGAAACAGTCAACCAGAGGGTAGCCTCTGTGATCTCACATGTACCTCATTTCATGATGAATCAGTAAAACTTGAGTGTGTCACCTGGTCTTGGCGGCTCATGTAGTGACGAGCTGACAGCTTAGTCACGAAGTCTGTACATGTTGACACCCGGAAGTAATAAGAGGGGAGAGAAAATGCAATGGGACAAGTGAAGGTTGGGGTGCTGCCAATAGTGTGAGAGAGATTACATTAGGATAAGAGAAGGTTGGAGGTGCTGCCAATATAGACAGGTTGTGAAAGAGATTATATTAGGATAAGAGAAGGTTGGGGTGCTGCCAATATAGAGAGGTTGTGAGAGATATTATATTAGGATAAGAGAAGGTTGGGGTGCTGCCAATAGTGTGAGAGAGATTATATTAGGATAAGAGAAGGTTGGGGTGCTGCCAATAGTGTGAGAGAGATTATATTAGGATAAGAGAAGGTCGGGGTGCTACCAATAGTGTGAGAGAGATTACATTAGGATAAGAGAAGGTTGGGGTGCTGCCAATAGTGTGAGAGAGATTACATTAGGATAAGAGAAGGTTGCGGTGCTGCCAATAGTGTGAGAGAGATTACATTAGGACAAGAGAAGGTTGGGGTGATGCCAATATAGAGAGGTTGTGAGAGAGATTACATTAGGATAGGAGAAAGTTGGGGTGCTGCCAATAGTGTGAGAGAGATTACATTAGGATAAGAGAAAGTTGGAGGTGCTGCCAATATAGAGAGGTTGTGAGAGAGATTACATTAGGATAAGAGAAGGTTGGGGTGCTGCCAATAGTGTGAGAGAGATTATATTAGGATAGGAGAAAGTTAGAGGTGCTGCCAATATAGAGAGTGTGTGAGAGAGATTACAATATGATAAGAGAATGTTGGGGTGCTGCCAATATAGAGTAAGAGAGATTACAATAGGAGAAGAGAATGGTGGAGGTGCTGCCAATATAGAGAGAGATTACAATATGATAAGAGAGGGTTGGGGTGCTGCCAATTGGGTGAGAGAGTAAGAGAGATTACAATAAGACAAGAGAATGTTGGAGGTTTCGCCAATATGGAGAGAAAGTGAGAGATTACAATAAGACAAGAGAAAGTTGGTGGTTTTGCTAATATGGAGAGAAAGTGAGTGAGAGAGATTACAATAGGACAAGAGAACGTTGGAGTTACTGCCAAATTGAGAGAGAAATGGTGGAGAAGAAAGAAGTTACCATTATTGATAGAAAGGTTTAGAGATAAAAGAGAAATAGATGAAAGGCATGACCATTATTGATAGAGAGGTGTAGAGATAAAAGAGAAAGAGAGAGAGAGAGAAAATACATTATATTATTGATAAAGAAGTATAGAGATGAAAGATAGAGAGGAAAGACATTATATTATTGCTAGAGAGGTGTAGAGATAAAAGAGAAAGAGAGATAGGAAAGACATTATATTATTGATAGAGAGGTGGATAGATGAAAGAGAAAAAGAGAGAGAGAGAGAGAGAGAGAGAGAGAGAGAGAGAGAGAGGAATGACATCGCCAAACTGAAAAGAGCAATACGCTTGTTTTGTTTGTTATTTTTGGTCGAAGGTGGGGTATGCCATTGCCATACTGTAGAGGAAGTGTACATGATGGGGAGACAGAGAACAATCGATCTTGAGAATATGTGCAGGTGGAAAAATAAGAAAAGAATCGTCATAAAATGGTTAAGTGTAAACTGGTGTATCTATTATATAACAGCATGGACCGAATCTTCAAAGTTGTATAGCACCGCATTATCTACAGACAATTATTACAATATAATGATTAGGGCAATAACGTTAAAATAATGGCTAAATATATGTAAAAGGTATGACCATAACCTGATAGTTAAAATAATGGCTAAATATATGTAAAAGGTATGACCATAACCTGATAGTTAAAATAATGGTTAAATATATGTAAAAGGTATGACCATAACCTGATAGTTAAAATAATTAAAATCGTAAACTGATAATTAGAAGAGCTAGAACATTAACCCGATAGTTACAAGAGCTGAAACATTAACCCGATACTTACAAGAGCTAAAATAATAATCCAACAGTGATAAGAGTTAGAATTTATAACCCGATATTTATAAAAGCTAAAATAGAAATCCTGATAGTTACAAAAGCTGGAATAAAACTCGACCGTATTAAGAGCTAGAATAATAACTCATTGGTAATAAGAGCTAATATAATAACCCGAGAGTGATAACGGCTAGATCAATATTCTTCTTTCCTCATTCAAGATGCCCGATGTAATACCGATTTTAGTGATACGATGATCTACTTGGTGTCCACTTCTTATAAAGCCGGAGATCTTATCCCTCTGGACAGTCAAATATCTTAATCCTCCAGACAGCCGAACATCTTATCCCTCTGGACAGTCAAATATCTTAATCCTCCAGACAGCCGAACATCTTATCCCTCTGGACAGTCAAATATCTTAATCCTCCAGACAGCCGGAGATCTTATCCCTCTGGACAGTCAAATATCTTAATCCTCCAGACAGCCGGAGATCTTATCCCTCTGAACAGTCAAATATCTTAATCCTCCAGACAGCCGGAGATCTTATCCCTCTGGACAGTCAAATATCTTAATCCTCCAGACAGCCGGAGATCTTATCCCTCTGGACAGTCAAATATCTTAATCCTCCAGACAGCCGAACATCTTATCCCTCTGGACAGTCAAATATCTTAATCCTCCAGACAGCCGAACATCTTATCCCTCTGGACAGTCAAATATCTTAATCCTCCAGACAGCCGAACATCTTATCCCTCTGGACAGTCAAATATCTTAATCCTCCAGACAGCCGGAGATCTTATTCCTCTGGACAGTCAAATATCTTAATCCTCCAGATAGCCGGAGATCTTATCCCTCTGGACAGTCAATTATCTTAATCCTCCAGACAGCCGGAGATCTTATCCCTCTGGACAGTCAAATATCTTAATCCTCCAGACGACATGACGTCATGGGACGCACCAAAATGGCAGCTTATTTATATTCGAGCTATGGACCAAGCAATGTTTGCATTGAACAACACGATAAATGTTATTGCTGCGAGTTGGCAGATTTTTGAAAATGTTTTCAAGGGTTTGAACATAAATGTTTGTTCACAGTTCGTTTACCTTCGCTGTAGATGAAGTCGTTAATTGGATGGCTTCGTTTCAGACATTTTAGACGTTGGTAGCTAGGGACTTAACTTGTGCAAGCGGATGGCACTGGCAAGGATCATTTTGAATCTATGAAGTGGGCTCATTGTGTGTTTAACTCAAACGCATGTGTGCTCTTTAACCAAAGTTTTTTTTTTTTTTTTTTTTTTTTTGGGGGGGGGGGGGGGGACTCAATGCAGATATCCCCGATGGAAGAATGAATTGTACTGTTGGTCCCATAAATGATTCGCTTCCAGAGGTTTATGATGTAAACAAAGCAGTTTTGTCATTGCAAGTGAATGATGTCCACACCTATAAATTGGTCAGGATTGTGTAGCAGCAGCAGCTTTATAGCGAACACAGAAAACATCACAGGATTGTGCTGTTCTGAAACAGCATTGCCATGCTACCTTAGAATTGCCTTTAATGGGATTACTGTGACCACAAACCACTCTCCATGTGTGTGCCACATATTTACACCCCAGAAAGAAATACTGAATATAACAACACCATGTGCCGTCTGTGATATTAATGACCACAGACCAGGAGCCTCCAGTATGATTGATACAACTGTTGCACCAAGCACTTCATCAGCAGACCCATATCTATGGAATGTTAATCTGACATTGTTCTTGAATGATGTCCAAGTTAATGAGACATCAGAATCGTGTGGCAGCAGCTACAAGAAGGGAGCGGAGAACATCAAGTTCTGCTGCTATAAAGGAGACTTGCCTTGCTATCCCAGAATTGCCTTAAATGGAATCACTGTAGTTGAAAACTTCTCCTCTTGTGTAAACTACACATTCACATCTAAGAGTGAATCAGTGAAGGTCACAAAATCATATTCTCTCTGTGGTTTTACTAACTACAGGTCATGTGGCTTCTGTTGGATTGGAAATGACAAATTACCACCACTGTGTGTCTATATGTTTGGAATTGGAGTCATCAATGACGGCCTAACATCATCAAGTGCTATGACGATCATCATTTTCGGGAGGACGTGAACTCCCATGGTATATGGTGGATAGGCGGCAGGAACCATTGAAGGCTATGTCTGAAAAGTGTTCCTTCTTGCAGTTTCCTCATATTCCAAGTCCGGCTTGTTGCAGGAGCTACTGAGTTAAGTGCTCTGTGCATACCGTGAGCTGTGTGTCTCATCCGTTTTGATCCTGCTTCGATATCCCGCTTGTTTACGATGAATGATGATATCGTATGACAGGGAACAGTTGGCTGTGTTCACTTTCTGCGCGGTTTCGCCTTATGTCTTTTGGCGTGTGCTGAGACTGCTACGATGGGGACTACAGTTACCTTTCTTTGTTTGGGAGATGAGTTGGTAATTCGGATGATTCCACTGGCACGGGCGGTTGAGCAATTATGGATTTTAATTCGTTTGCTGTGAAACCGAGGCCTTCCATAACCAATAACCAATAACAATCCTCCAGACAGCCGAAGATCTTATCCCTCTGGACAGTCAAATATCTTAATCCTCCAGACAGCCGGAGATCTTATCCCTCTGGACAGTCAAATATCTTAATCCTCCAGACAGCCGAAGATCTCATCAACCCAGCCGAAGATACTATCCCCCAGAGAGCCGAAGATCTTATCAACCTAGCCGAGGATCGCATCCCTTTAGTCAGCTGAAGATCTTATCTCTTTAGACAACCAAATATCGAATCCCTTTTGACAGCCGAAGATCTTATCTCTTTAGACAACAAAAAATAGTATTCCTTTAAACAGCCGAAGATTTTATCCCTAAGACAGCCGAAGATCTAATCTCTAAGACAGCAGAAGATCTTATCCTTCAAGACAGCATTAGATCTTATATCTTTAGACAACCAAAAATCGTATCCCTTTAAACAGCCGAAGATCTTCTCCCTAAGACAACCGAAGATCTTATCCTTAAGACAGCCGAAGATTTTATCCCTTTAAAGAGCCGAAGATAGTATCTCTTTAGACAGCCGAAGATCTCATCCCTTTAGACAGCCGAGGATCGTATCCCTTTAGACAGCCGAAGATCTTATCATTTTAAACAGCCGAAGATCGTATCTCTTTAGACAACCGAAGATCTTATCACTTTAAACAGCCGAAGATCTTATCAATTTAGACAGCCGAAGATCGTATCTCTTTAGACAACCGAAGATCTTATCACTTTAAACAGCCGAAGATTGTATCTCTTTAGACAGCCGAAGATCTTATCACTTTAAACAGCCGAAGATCTTATCACTTTAGACAGCCGAAGATCGTATCTCTTTAGACAACCGAAGATCTTATCACTTTAAACAGCCGAAGATTGTATCTCTTTCGACAGCCGAAGATCTTATCACTTTAAACAGCCGAAGATCATATCTCTTTAGACAGCCGAAGATATTATCACTTTAAACAGCCGAAGATATTATCACTTTAAACAGGCAAAAATGGTACCACTTTAGACAGCCGAAGATCTTATCACTTTAGACAGCCGAAGATCTTATCACTTTAGACAGCCGAAGATCTTATCACTTTAGACAGCCGAAGATCGTATCTCTTTAGGCAACCGAAGATCTTATCACTTTAGACAGCCGAAGATCTTATCACTTTAAACAGCCGAAGATCGTATCTCTTTAGACAGCCGAAAATCTTATCACTTTAGACAGCCGAAGATCTTATCACTTTAAACAGCCGAAGATCGTATCTCTTTAGACAACCGAAGATCTTATCACTTTAAACAGCCGAAGATTGTATCTCTTTCGACAGCCGAAGATCTTATCACTTTAAACAGCCGAAGATTGTATCTCTTTCGACAGCCGAAGATCTTATCACTTTAAACAGCCGAAGATCGTATCTCTTTCGACAGCCGAAGATCTTATCCCTTTAGACAACCGAAGATCTTATCACTTTAAACAGCCGAAGATTGTATCTCTTTCGACAGCCGAAGATCTTATAACTTTAAACAGCCGAAGATTGTATCTCTTTCGACAGCCGAAGATCTTATCCCTTTAGACAGCCGAAGATCTTATCACTTTAGACAGCCGAAGATCTTATCACTTTAGACAGCCGAAGATCTTATCACTTTAGACGGCCGAGGATTGTATCTCTTTAGACAACCGAAGATCTTATCACTTTAAACAGCCGAAGATTGTATCTCTTTAGACAGCCGAAGATCTTATCACTTTAAACAGCCGAAGATTGTATCTCTTTAGACAGCCGAAGATCTTATCACTTTAAACAGTCGAAGATCGTATCTCTTTAGACAGCCGAAGATCTTGTCACTTTAGACAGCCGAAGATCTTATCACTTTAGACAGCCGAAGATCTTATCACTTTAGACAACCAAAAATCGTATCCCTTTAAACAGCCGAAGATCTTATTCCTAAGATAGCCGAAGATCTTATCCCTGAGACAGCCGAAACTCGTATCCCTAAGACAGTCTAAGATCTGATTCCTAAGACAGTCAAGATCTTATCCTTCTAGACAGCATTGGATATTATCGCTTTAGGGAGTCGAGGATCGTAAAGATAGCCGAAGATCTTATCCCTTTAGACAACTGAAGATCTTATCCCTTTAGACAGCTGAAGATCTTATCCCTTTAGACAACTGAAGATCTTATCCCTTTAGACAACTGAAGATCTTATCCCTTTAGACAACTGAAGATCTTATCCCTTTAGACAACTGAAGATCTTATCCCTTTAGACAACTGAAGATCTTATCCCTTTAGACAACTGAAGATCTTATCCCTTTAGACAACTGAAGATCTTATCCCTTTAGACAGCTGAAGATCTTATCCCTTTAGACAACTGAAGATCTTATCCCTTTAGACAACTGAAGATCTTATCCCTTTAGACAACTGAAGATCCTATCCCTTTAGACAGCTGAGAATCTTATCCCTTTAGACAACTGAAGATCTTATCCCTTTAGACAGCTGAAGATCTTATCCCTCTAGACAACTGAAGATCTTATCCCTTTAGACAACTGAAGATCTTATCCCTTTAGACAACTGAAGATCCTATCCCTTTAGACAACTGAAGATCTTATCCCTTTAGACAGCTGAAGATCTTATTCCTCTAGACAACTGAAGATCTTATCCCTTTAGACAACTGAAGATCTTATCCCTTTAGACAGCTGAAGATCTTATCCCTTTAGACAACTGAAGATCTTATCCCTTTAGACAGCTGAAGATCTTATCCCTTTAGACAACTGAAGATCTTATCCCTTTAGACAACTGAAGATCTTATCCCTTTAGACAAATGAATATCTTATCCCTTCGAACTTTTCTTTCTTCTTTCGTTGGCATGGTTAGTTATTTGAGACAAAGTCATGTGAGAGCAGGCTGAGACAGATACACTAGCTAGGCGGCAGCCACAGACGTTTATATAAGCAGCTTAAGACAGATTGGTAATTGTACGTGAAATATGACAAATATGACTATGGTTTTACCAGAAATATGAAAGTAATTGTACGACAAATATGACTATGGTTTTACCAGAAATATTAAAGTAATTGTACGACAAATAAGACTATGGTTTTACCAGAAATATTAAAGTAGTTGTACGACAAATATGACTATGGTTTTACCAGAAATATTAAAGTAGTTGTACGACAAATATGACTATGGTTTTACCAGAAATATTAAAGTAATTGTACGACAAATAAGACTATGGTTTTACCAGAAATATTAAAGTAATTGTACGACAAATAAGACTATGGTTTTACCAGAAATATTAAAGTAGTTGTACGACAAATATGACTATGGTTTTACCAGAAATATTAAAGTAGTTGTACGACAAATATGACTATGGTTTTACCAGAAATATTAAAGTAGTTGTACGACAAATATGACTATGGTTTTACCAGAAAAGCATGAGAGAATGTTATTTGACACGAACGCCAGGCTTGCATTAGATGATATTCATCCTTGTGCGTTTATATGTGAGCGAGTAAGTGTGTCTGCATGTGAATATGTGTGTGAGTTAGTGAGTTATTGAATGAGTGAGTGAGTGAGTGAGTGAGTGAGTGAGTGAGTGAGTGAGTGAGTGAGTGAGTGAGTGAGTGAGTGAGTGAGTGAGTGAGTGAGTGAGTGAGTGATGAGACGTTTTAAGTAATTTGATAAAATGAGAAGGGCTGGAATGTGAACGCGACTCAGGTCACACATTTGGGATCGAGAAAGGGAGTGAAAGTAGTTACAATAATAGGAAATACTTGAGAGAGGTCTGCTGAAATGATAGAAACCAGGACACTGAACACAACGGCAGCTCCTCATCACAAAACGACCATTATATCTTTAACGTCTGTGCTATATATAAATCTATACACAGATCGAGGGCAAATTTGTCTTGCCAGGTCTCTATTTAACGCGTGAAGCCTGATCTGTCTCAGGTTGGTACACAAATAGAAACGTGTAGGAAGCAAAGAAAAATAGTTCCCCTGGCATTTTGGCTTAACCTTTGACTCCGTGATGCGCGCGTTTGTGTGTTTTAACTTTGGTAATATAACACACGCAGAGTTTTAAAAATTATGCAAGTGAAATATTTGTTATGTTTACATTTAGTTTTACAACACTATTTTGAGAGTTGTTAAAAATGGAGTCCTGCTTTTTTCTGGTGGTGTTGAGAATGAAGTATGAAGCCAAGATAACAATACAATGTGTTGATTAGTTTGCAGTTTCGTCACTTTTGGGGCAGCCTTTGTCTCTTTTAGTTCATGTTTCTTGAACAGTTTTAAAGAAAATCGTTTCAATAGCTCGCTGGGATAGCGCAGTTTCTCAAATAATCTATTCGCCAATGATCTCCGCAAGCACACCTTCTGTATGTGGCAATAACAGAACTGGGATGAACAGAAACACTATCAGTTGTAAGAGACAACACACTTCTAACTCTCATTTTCTAAAGCGCTGCCAGTGACAATTATAACAAACGCATGAGAAAACCACAATCAGCATACTTCAGTTGATAATTATAACGAAACATGGAAAACGGCAAACAACATACTTTTGTCCACAATCATAGTTCTGTCCATAAACATAGTTCTGTTCATAAATATAGTTCTGTTCATAAACATAGTTCTGTCCACAAACATAGTTCTGTCCACAAACATAGTTCTGTCCATAAACATAGTTCTGCCCATAAATATAGTTCTGTTCATAAACATAGTTCTGTCCATAAACACATAGTTCTGTCCATAAACATAGTTCTGTCCATAAACACATAGTTCTGTCCATAAACATAGTTCTGCCCATAAACATAGTTCTGTCCATAAACATAGTTCTGTTCATAAACATAGTTCTGTCCATAAACACATAGTTCTGTCCATCAACATAGTTCTGTCCATAAACATAGTTCTGTCCATAAACATAGTTCTGTCCATAAACACATAGTTCTGTCCATAAACATAGTTCTGTCCATAAACACATAGTTCTGTCCATAAACATAGTTCTGTCCATAAACATAGTTCTGTCCATAAACATAGTTCTGTCCATAAACACATAGTTCTGTCCATAAACACATAGTTCTGTCCATAAACACATAGTTCTGTCCATAAACATAGTTCTGTCCATAAACACATAGTTCTGTCCATAAACATAGTTCTGTCCATAAACATAGTTCTGTCCATAAACACATAGTTCTGTCCATAAACATAGTTCTGTCCATAAACATAGTTCTGTCCATAAACATAGTTCTGTCCATAAACATAGTTCTGTCCATAAACATAGTTCTGTCCATAAACATAGTTCTGTCCATAAACACATAGTTCTGTCCATAAGCATAGTTCTGTCCATAAACATAGTTCTGCCCATAAACATAGTTCTGTCCATAAACATAGTTCTGTCCATAAACATAGTTATACTCATAAACACATAGTTCTGTTCATAAACATACGACCATCCTTTGGCTTCAAAACGACTCTTTTGTAGGTAGGGGCCAGTGGTGATGAGTGTAGAACACTCCAAGGTATGAAGACAGCTTCACAAGGGAGGAACACAACACAATACTGACGTTTCGGCCTGAGGCCTTTTTCAGAGTACAAGGACAACGAAAACAAACGGTGAAGGAAGCTTCCTGTAGTCATTCTTTCGTTGGGTTCCCGGCGGATTAACCAGTCGTTTAAGCTAAGTGATTCTATATTTCATATTTTATATATACATATATTCTTCTATTCTTTCTATATTCTTATCTTAGCTCTCTTCTTTTTTCATTTTTTCATCATCCTACTTTTTTCTTTTCTATCCTCTTCTTCTGATCATGTATTTATAGATAATTGTGTTTCACGTTTGTTTTCGTTGTCCTTGTACTCTGAAAAAGGCCTCAGGCCGAAACGTCAGTATTGTGTTGTGTTCCTCCCTTGTGAAGCTGTCTTCATACCTTGGAGTGTTCTACACTCCTCACCACTGGCCCCTTGCTACCAACTTCACCGCAGCATCGCAATTATTTGCCTGTTCCCTTTTGTAGGTAGAACGTTGTTCAACATGTTCAAAACTAAATGAACATACCGGCATAGTAGCCGCGTGTGAGATAACGAGAGACATCTAGCATGTCTCAATAAAACATGATAATTCGGAGAATATTGAAAAAATAATTCTAGACATTACTGGATTCACCGACAGTCTAATAATGTAACATATATGGTCCACTATGTGACGTGGATGTTCTACTTATGTGACATGGATGGTCCACTATGTGACATGGATGGTCAACTCTGTGACATGGGATGTTTTACTTATGTGACATGGATGGTTTATAATATGACATAGGATGTTCTACTTATGTAACATGGATTGTCCACTATGTGACATGTTTTGTTCTACTTATGTGATCTGGTTACAAAGGACAAGAGGTAGGGTTCGATCCCAACCGACGGCTTCCGGTTCACCCAGCCTTTAATGGGTACCGATTTTTTTCTGGGAAACTACAGCGGCACGGGCGTAACACCGACCACATTACCCCAAAAATCATGTGCTGAAGGTCTGTAAAATTTATGGTCACTAACATCATATTCCATATACGCCACTTGGCGTGACGGGGGCTCTTTACTTTTTTTAATGTAGATCTGGATGGCCTTCTTTTGTTACATGGACTGTCTACTAATGTGACATGGATTGTCTACTAATGTGACATGGAATGTCTACTAATGTGACATGGATGGTCCACTGATGTGACATGGGACCGTCTACTTATGTGACATGGATGGTCCACTGATGTGACATGGGACCGTCTACTTATGTGACATGGATGGTCCACTGATGTGACATGGGACTGTCTACTTATGTGACATGGATGGTCAGTGGTCTGCTGATGTGATACGGATGGTCGATGGTTTATTGATATGATGATGTCATGTCCGTTGTGATTGTTTAACTTCTGCCAGGCTGGTGGACGATGACATTCTTGTTTTGAAGTGGCGATATTTCTCTTCTTTTCAATCGGGATTGACCTATCGGTGAAATGTTATCGTTTCACTGTTGCACTGACGAATGTCTGTTTTCGACAGCGGTTTTCTCGCCCAGCTCGCTCACTGCCTTGTGAGAAGACTAGGTAGTGTTCGTAGGCTACGGGAGTAAACCCTAACAGAAAATACGGAGGTAGTGACCCTCATAGTAGATAGGGATAAGGCAGTCGGTGTTGAAATATCCGCCATCTGGCATCCACTGATCTACTGATCCGATGATCTACTGATGTGACATGGATGGTCGATGGTCTACTGATGTGACATGGGTGGTCGGTGGTCTACTGATGTGACATGAGTGGTCGGTGGTCTACTGATACGACAGGAATGGTCGGTGGTCTACAGATGTGACATGGATGGTCGATTATCTACTGATGTGACATGGATGGTCGATTATCTACTGATGTGACATGGGTGGTCGGAGACACTACGACATGTTCATAACAAAAGACTGTGAGCATTTCGTAGAAGATATAGCTAGGCAGGGAAAAAAGATTGTACAATTATAGTAGTTGGAACAGAGACAAAAACTCAACTTTTTAAAATATGGATTTATATAAGAATTTGGTAGATAGAAGCGAAGAAAATGCAACGAAGTTTTTTGTTAATGGCTGAAAAAGAGGAAAGTACTACTTTCACAATTCAAAAATAACGAATAAAATTGGCAAGGCACATAAAGACACACAATAACATAACAGAGACACAATAACATAACAGACACAATAACATAACAGAAACACGAGAATGTAAAATAGACACAATAACGTAAAATAAAAAACAATAACGTAAAAGAGACACAATAACGTAAAATAATAAACAATAACGTAAAAGAAACACAATAACGTAAAATAAAACACAATAACATAAAAGAGACACAATAACGTAAAATAGACACAATAACGTAAAGGAGAAACAATAACGTAAAGAAGAAACAATAACGTAAAAGAGACACAATAATGTAAAATAGACACAATAACGTAAAATAGACACAATAACGTAAAGGAGACACAATAACGTAAAAGAGACACAATAACGTAAAGGAGACACAATAACGTAAAATAGACACAATAACGTAAAGGAGACACAATAACGTAAAAGAGACACAATAACGTAAAAGAGACACAATAACGTAAAGGAGACACAATAACGTAAAGGAGAAACAATAACGTAAAATAGACACAATAACGTAAAGGAGAAACAATAACGTAAAAGAGACACAATAACGTAAAATAGACACAATAACGTAAAAGAAACACAATAACGTAAAAGAGACACAATAACGTAAAGGAGAAACAATAATGTAAAATAGACACAATAACGTAAAAGAGACACAATAACGTAAAGGAGACACAATAACGTAAAGGAGAAACATTAACGTAAAAGAGACACAATAACGTAAAGGAGACACAATAACGTAAAAGAGACACAATAACGTAAATGAGACACAATAACGTAAAGGAGACACAGTAACGTAAAGGAGACACAATGACGTAAAGGAGAAACAACAACTTAAAGGTTATTTTGGAGGGGACAGTGCAAGGTAAATGAGTGAAAATCAGACAGACAAAGGTGAACATTGGACATCAAGAGATGGACAGAAGAACATTTGACACTAGCAAGGCAAGACTGATTTGGTGCTCCATTGTAGAAAGTTTCCATGCGGAGACGGCAAAGCTGAATAGTTGATAACAAATATAAAGGAAAAGATCAACGAGAAATGAAAATGAAATAATTATCGGTATCGGCACAAATATAGATAACTATGACGAACTGGAAATAAATACTGAACTCACGGAAACGTTGAAACAATTATCAATTGATCACAAATGTCAAGATATATGCGATGCCTTACTGCTGGGTGCCTATCATATGGCATGAAATGAGAAGACTGTTGACATTCATTATCGATGACGCACACATTACTGTATATTCGGTTACTGTAGCATGTAGCATGAAATGAGAAGACTGTTGACATTCATTATCGATGACGCACACATTACTGTATATTCGGTTACTGTAGCATGTAGCATGAAATGAGAAGACTGCTGACATTCAATATCGATGACGCACACATTACTGTATATTCGGTTACTGTAGCATGTAGCATGAAATGAGAAGACTGTTGACATTCATTATCGATGACGCACACATTACTGTATATTCGGTTACTGTAGCATGAAATGAGAAGACTGTTGATATTCATTATCGATGACGCACACATTACTGTATATTCGGTTACTGTAGCATGTAGTATGAAATGGTACATGGTGTACAGCACATAGCTCTCACCACTGTATTCTCTCTCTCTCTCTCTCTCACTGTTTAGTGACGTCATATAATCATCGTTATAAATGTGTATTGGTCGTTTCAAATCTAAATGTTCACGATTAACATGAAATATCTCCTCTTTCCCTGCACTTACAAACTTGATTTTTTGCATCTGGCCTTGTTTTTCCAAGGTCCCACCGATTTCACAAAATTTAATGATGTAGGAAGTATGCTTCATCATGAAGCAGCACTTTCCTTTGATCTCAGTGAATTTACGGATCTTTTTGCTCCTGGAGAAAATAATTTACCGTACATTAATGGAAATCAGCTTCTCGACATAGGCGTCTCTACACAACTTGAAAGTTGGAGGCGTTTATCAACTGTTTACTTTCTATTGTTTACTTTCTTTAAAATACTATGAGAATGTCAATGTTATAGCCTTTACAGACGGTCTAAAACAAATCAGCGTATAAACAGTTCCATTAATGAAAACTATTTAAACAATATACAACAAAGAATACATTTTAAAAATTAATTATCCGTTGCGAGCGATAACGAGCATGACATATCAAGCAAAGTTATTGTTTATGGGTACGCATGTGACTAAAGAGTCCGATGTAAGCACGGGATCCTCTTCACTGTAAAGAGCTACATTGTTCGTTTTATGTCTTTCCATGTGACTTTCATTATTTTACGTAAACAAGACATATGAAAGTGATTTAGTTTCTTTGCATGCCTGCAGTACACATATCAAGAATCTTTACATTTTCAAAACGTTATCAACTTTAGCTAAAGATTGATCATGCGGACATATAAAAACGTCCATTATTATTTCATTTATTCTGAATCAGAGGAGTCTAACATATTGATTACTAATCTGGGCTGAACGAACGATAGTCCATCTTTTTTCCAATAGTCATTTTCTTCTTTTAAGACATGATCTTCACATTTGCACCAAAAATCTTTGTCAATCTGTGATAGAGCAGCATATGTCAGTCCTTTTATATCGCATAGTTTAAAACTTGTATTCTTAGCTGCCACCTGCCCTTTAATTTTTGCCCAAACGAGTTCAATGGGGTTTAATTGTGGATGATAAGGGGGCAGTCTCAAGCACGTATGACCATGCTGTTGAATGATTTTGCCTATTTGGAATACTTTGGTCTTTTGCGATTTCTTAACAAGTGACAGTAATTCAGGTTTCAAAAATCCCTCGTTAAATGGAATTCCTTCCTTTCTTAGCCAAATCTTTATAACATCTTTTGTACTGGTAGATGTAGGAATTTTGTCTTCTTCTGCCACAGCGTTGTGGTACGACGCGTTGTCCATTACCAGACAGGATGGTCTGTCTAGAATTGGAAGAAGAGTATTTTCAATCCACTCTCTAAATATATGGCCATTCATCTCGGTGTGATAGTCCCTGTTGTCAGTATAATTAGAGGTGAATATAAGTTCTGCATTTTTCACCAACCCTTCTTTTCGGCTGCCTGCATGTGCCATTATAATACGCTGTCCTTTTCCAGTGGGTACACATCTTTTAATACTTCCATCTGATAACTGCCATTCCTTTGCACTTGTGTGGTGAGAATTTATCCAAGATTTATCTAGAAATACAATATCATAACCTTGGTTACGCATTTCCCGTACTTCACGTAAATATTTACTCCTCATAGAAACTAAGTGCGGCTTCTCGCAGATGACATTTCTACCACTATCGTACTTTCTAAACGTAAAACCGATGCTTCTAACAGTTCTCCATAATGTTGTTTTCGACACAACAATGTCATTTTCTGCTCTCAGTCGAATTTTCAGTTTTCTTAAAGTCACAGTTTCTTTGGAATCGAACATTTTACAAATTGCTCTTCTAATCACTTCCTTGTCAAAACTATCTACTACTTTCTTTCTTCCTAGCGTCCTAGTCTTGATTGAACTGGACACTCCGTTAGCTTTAAGCACTTGTTTGAAAAAGCGTTTGCTTATACCCAATGCGTGAATAGTTCTCTTTTCTGGCTTTGAGATGCTTCGATACAGTTTTCCACGCTTAGCTTCTATGCAAAAATATTTATACACCTTTATTGCCACTGATTGCAATGTAAGGAACTTTACTTTTATACCCATTGACTAACAGATCACAAATTTAACGAAATTACCCAATAATTAGGATACGCCGTTGCACATAAATCACAACAAAACGACAGGAAATGGGATGCACCGGATATAAAATTATAACTATGACGCGTTTTATGTGTTTTTTAGTGCTTAAAACAGGGAAATTGGCGCGCATTACGTTCAAGATGACAAGTCCGTGGGTGCTCACTCATATGAAGCGGTAATTCCTCCAAATATATGGTTTGACCAAAATGCCTTAAATTTGTATACTTCAAATAAAGAATATTTAAAACTATACGTTTGTTGGTGAGGAAATGAATGTACTTCTTGGGACCAAAAAATCACAAGACCATATGCAAAATTTCAGCATTATCAATCAATTGGTTGCAGAGATATGGAATTTTAAACACCTTCAAAATATTTTGAAACGACCTATAGCATGAGATTTAGCTCACCACGCCCCCCCCCCCCCCAAGTATCTAATATTGTGTGAATGTTATAAATGTGCTTATCTGCATCATGAGAAGCTTGTAAGGTCCAAAGACTAATGTCAAGGCCACCAACTGATGGAACTAAGAACATTAAGAAGATGGAAGATGTGCAGCGGTGCCACTCAAGGGTGACTGTGTGCACGACTAATGATACAATTACAATCCTTAAAGGCTAAATCAAATGCATACTCTGGCCGTCTATAAAAAAAATTGACAAGACAATTTGAGGTTATCCCATATGTCGTCAGGTAAGCTAACTTGTTAATTTAGCCAAGGATTTAGCCAGCCATCCGTGTAACAGCTACGGGACATAGTGATAAGTAGGACACGTCATAACAACAGAATCACCAGATTGTCAGAGTGAACTTAGACCAGTAACCATTGTAGGTGGATACAGGTACTTAAAGAGTGAATGCCTACAAGCAACGTCCTACAAGCAACGTCCTACAAGTAACGTCCTACAAGCAACGTCCTACAAGTAACGTCCTACAAGCAACGTCCTACAAGCAACGTCCTACAAGCAACGTCCTACAAGTGCCGTCCTACAAGCAACGTCCTACAAGCAACGTCCTACAAGCAACGTCCTACAACTAACGTCATACAAGCAACGTCCTACAAGCAATGTCCTACAAGCAACGTCCTACAAGCAACGTCCTACAAGCAACGTCAGCTTACAAATGCCCCTCCTTAAGTATGCCCATCATTAACGATCTCCCCTTTCCCCAGCTGTCAAAATCAAGTCCCGCCAAAAATGTCTGCCAGTTTAGGCATCAACTACCCAGACGACAGGTACCTTACCTCAGTTGTACATCCCACGTGCAAAGCCGGACCACCAGGAGCGTTGTCATAAAGGGCAATAGGAGTGTGGTCAACATCTTCTCCCAGTTGGTGGGCCAAGCCCCCGGATTCAGACGTTAGAAGTGTTGCACTGTTCACATCTTGTTTCACATCATTGTGCTCATCGTCTACAGTACTGATCATAGCATCAGATACAGTTGACGTTTCAATTAATTGTAGTACACAGCCCTAGTACAGAACGCAGCATTCACTTGACGTTTGTTTATTGCTACTTTCATTGATTTTACTGTGTTGTCATCATCTAGTTCGCTACATTATATATATATATATATTCCATATAACTAAACACTTCTTTGACTAAATAAAGCTCCGTCCAGTGCAAATGAGAAACATACTTTATTAAGTAAACATAAATATTATAAGATACCTGTTGTTAGATTAAAAGCATAAATCACAGAATCAGCGAATTCCGATGACGTTCTACACCAACAGTGTGGTTCCACATCCTGTTATTGAAGCATGGGGTCCACGGATTAATCCTTCAGAAATATGAACAAGTGTTTAGGGCACAGAAATTAAGAGGTGCCACACAATTACACGTCGTTTGTTCAAGCTGATGAAATCCTGATTTAGAATATTTATCTCTTTTTTTAGCTATAACAATCTCATGGACTGCTTGCTGCTACTTATTTTTAGAAATAATATTTTAAAGTTTACGTTTGATAAATTTGCATGTTTTCGTTTGTGGGTAGCCTTGAAGAAATCTGAGCTTTGAGTTAATGTCTGATTTGTATTTTCAAGAACTGGTGTGGAGTTCATGTCCTTCCAACTAAGCAATGGAAGGTCAAACGGACACCATTTGTGGTCTCTGTGTGAGCAGGATTGTGCTACACATTTGAGGAGGCGGTTTGTGTTTTCTTCTCACTTTTACTATCTATCCAAGCTTTGTCCGCTATCTACCTATTTTCCAACTAGTTCTAATGTAGAGTTTCCGTCAGAACATACAAAGACTGAAACGCGCCAGAATGTTTTGAACTAATTCTAGATCACAGTGATCTTTGCAACGTATAAGATTCGTTCAATGTGCTGACAAACTTGACCACCTAGGAAGGTAGAAACAGAAAGGAAGAATACTGTATGTCTATCTGTCTCCAAACACCGAGGACGTTAAACTGAAACACTTGACACTGCTACTGTAAGGATAAGTTAAGGGGATAACTTTCGAAATTGAAATAAACGATTCCAGATACAGCAACAAACCAATAACAGGCGTAGGTCGCTCATACCAGAGCACACACCAGGAAGTCTGTCAGACAAACAGCCAGACTAGATTATAGCATCCAATGATCTCCTGGCACACGCGTTTCTCACTTCCTGCCTGCCAGAAGCTGGTGGATGTAGTCGGCTCGGTTCTTGCGACCAGCAGATAACAAAGCGCGACCGACACAATGGCTTGCCTGCCGCATTACCAACACGTGGTTTCTGGGGTTAGTGACCGGGCTCAGGTAAACTCTGACCAGACACGACCGCTAGTTTCGGATGCTATTTGTCTCCCTCATATCTGTTTTGCAAATCGGTGACGTCACAAGTCGAAAGCTAACAGATCTTTCTCTCACTCTCTCCCTATTTCTACACGTATGTTCAAAGTAATCCTAAGAACTATAATAATGTAATGGTGTAAGCTGTTGTAAAAACAGCAGCATTTGTTCTCTAGCTGCAGGTGTTGATCTTAGTGACAGCACACAAACCTGATGAGTAACCTGGTGTGTCCGTGCTGGGAGTCATATTGGTGTTACATAAGACGACCACAAATTGGTGATTATTTGAAAGAACAAAGCGCACTCTTCGTTATGCAGTGAGTAAACGCGTGTGCTTGACTTTTGTTTAAAGTCTGTGTGTGCTTGTGTGTTAGGGACCCTGGAGATAGCCGAGCGTCGCTTAAACCTTGCGGTCAAACACGGCGGCCACGCGGTGTTTTCAATTGCTGAAAATATAGTTCAAGCCGGCTGACATCTCAGCATTTTACTTTGTAGCGTTTTCTTGT
This sequence comes from Megaustenia siamemsis, assembly GCA_032433765.1. NCBI lineage: Eukaryota > Metazoa > Mollusca > Gastropoda > Stylommatophora > Ariophantidae > Megaustenia > Megaustenia siamemsis. The sequence goes on along the minus strand of JAVIAB010000041.1, from coordinate 33,453,977 downwards.
CATCTTCTTATAGTTCTTCGTTTGTGAAGGAAGTTATAAAAAAAAAAAAACTTTTGCTGTGCTGACAGCCATGGCCGTTATCACTCAATGCTCGTGTCAATTTCTCACAGTTCTAGTTCTCACTTCTGATAGCCTCAGACGTTATCACTCATTGCTCGTGTCAAGTTCTCACAATTCTAGTTCTCACTTCTGATAGCCTCAGACGTTATCACTCATTGCTCGTGTCAAGTTCTCACAGTTCTAGTTCTCACTTCTGATAGCCTCAGACGTTATCACTCATTGCTCGTGTCAAGTTCCCAGAGTTCTAGTTCTCACTTCTGATAGCCTCAGACGTTATCACTCATTGCTCGTGTCAAGTCCTCACAGTTTTAGTTCTCACTTCTGATAGCCTCAGACGTTATCACTCATTGCTCGTGTCAATTTCTCACAGTTCTATTTCTCACTTCTGATAGCCTCAGACGTTATCACTCATTGCTCGTGTCAAGTTCTCACAGTTCTATTTCTCACTTCTGATAGCCTCAGACGTTATCACTCATTGCTCGTGTCAAGTTCCCACAGTTCTAGTTCTCACTTCTGATAGCCCCAGACGTTGTCACACGTTCTTCGTGTCAAGTTCTCACAGTTCTATTTCTCACTTCTGATAGCCTCAGACGTTGTCACACGTTCTTCGTGTCAAGTTCTCACAGTTCTATTTCTCACTTCTGATAGCCTCAGACGTTATCACACATTGCTCGTGTCAAGTTCCCACAGTTCTATTTCTCACTTCTGATAGCCTCAGACGTTATCACTCATTGCTCGTGTCAAGTTCCCACAGTTCTATTTCTCACTTCTTATAGCCTCAGACGTTATCACTCATTGCTCGTGTCATGTTCTCACAGTTCTATTTCTCATTTCTGATAACCTCAGACGTTGTCACACCGTTCTTCGTGTCAAGTTTCCGCAGCTACTTATCATTTATGTTGTTGACCTTCTGCTACGCTATTCGCTTAAGTTGTCTGGTATCTTTTCTCTTTTCTTCCCTCTATCTCTTCGACCCTCAATTTTCCCAGTTGTCACAATATATTCCAGTTGTTCCATCTGATTACATGGCCAAAAAATATTATTATTGTTTCTTCCTAATATTGGATATTTGCTCTCTTTTTGCTTTGGCCTCTTTCAGAACGTTTTCATTACTCTTCTTAGCTGTCCCGTGGTATTCTCAACATTCTTTTGTTTTTACAGCCCCCAGTTATTTTATTTTCTCTTGTCCTATTGCCCATGATTCACATCCACGTGTTAAACTGGCTCTACATAACATTTAATAATTCCTTTTCTTGTTTCTATTGTTAACAATTCATTGAACAGTATCTTCATCATTTTTGGAAAGCTGCTTTTGCCTGAGCTATTCTGCATCTCACCTCTGTTGTACATCTACCATCTCACCTCTGTTGTACATCTACCATCTCACCTCTGTTGTACATCTACCATCTCACCTCTGTTGTACATCTACCATCTCACCTCTGTTGTACATCTACCATCTCACCTCTGTTGTACATCTACCATCTCACCTCTGTTGTACATCTACCATCTCACCTCTGTTGTACATCTACCATCTCACCTCTGTTGTACATCTACCATCTCACCTCTGTTGTACATCTACCATCTCACCTCTGTTGTACATCTACCATCTCACCTCTGTTGTACATCTACCATCTGTTCCCAGATGTTTAAATTAATTTACCTTTTACCTTTTGTGTTTTGATCTTTCTATTTTATCACGTGACCAAACCATTTTATTTATGTTGCTTCATTATATATTCTATGGCGGAAAATATTGCTAGCTTTCTTCTCAGTTCTTTATTTCTGATCTTATCTCTCAAGCTGATTCTTGTCATTTGTCTAATACATTTCATCTCGGTCGTAGTTGTTTTTCGTATAGCTCTAGAGATCAGATGTGGCATTGGTAGTACAACGTGGGGATAAGGATTGTGTTGTAGAGTGCTCGTTTTACCTTTACATTTATTTCCTTGTTGGACAATTGTAGTGATAGCTGTCCGACAATTTGACAAGCTTTGCTGCATCTTGAGTCGATTTCTGCTGCTTGCGAATTGTCGTTTGTCACTAGACTTCCTATGTATTTAAATTCCTCCACTTGTTTTAATTATCTGCCGCCTATCGTTATTGTAATGTTCAGTTTATCTTTTGCGATGTGCATGACTTCTGTTTTGTTCATGTTGTTTTGAGTGCATGTGCTATTAAGTATATATGTGTTGTTATAGGCAATATATATATATATATATATATATATATATATATATATCCATGTATAAGTGCCTGATCGGATACAAATAGAAGCTCGTTAATCTCCTCTGTCTCAGATGGGTGAACTTACATATATAGTCCACGCTGGTAATAAACAGGGGAGATCTTTCGAAGTGGTCTGGCTAGCCTACTGCTGTTCTGATTGTGCAGCTGCTGTTGATGTAGAGACTTTTAATTAGGTTGGTTAGATGTTGACTTACTCCGTATGTTAGATGTTGACTTACTCCGTATGTTGTTATTAGTATCTCCCACAGTTTACTCGGTTCAATGTTTTTTCTTAGTCTATGAAAGCTGCGTACAGACTTTGATTATGACGACAGAACTCAATGTGTAATCAACAGCTTTTGTTGCCTACAGCACATCTCAAATCGTAAGCTTCTTTAAAGGTAATTACAGCAAATAAGAACACAGGCCCCATCTCCCCACCTCAAAATGCAGTGAGTTATTACAGTGAAGTTTTATACTTCACTCCATTACATATTATAAAAAGTAAAGTAAATAAAGAGCCTTGTCACGCCAGGTGGCGTATAGGGAATATGGTGTAATTGACCATACATTTTACTGACCTTCAACACATGATATTTGGGGTAATGTGGTCGGTATTACGCCCGTGCCGCTTTACTTTCCCCCCCAAAAAAAATCCGGTACCCATTTCAGGCTGGCTGAACCCGGAAGCCGTCGGTTGGGATCGAACTCTACCTCTTGCCTTTCGTAGTCTAGTTCACTAACAACTGAGCTATCGCGGCTCCCCTTACATATTATATGTTACGGGAATTCCTGTAACTTCATCCAACAAATGTTTTACTTGACTAGTCATTATAACCCCCCGCCCCCTTTTTTTCTCTCTCTCCCTCTCTTCCCCCCCCCCCCCTGTCTCTCTCTCCCTCTCTCTCTCTCTCTCCCTGTAGTTATTGTCTCATAAATAATTTGTATGTGAACTATTTTATTATACTTATATTGTAACTGTTAAACACACGATGAATACAGCACGTGACGCGTTGAACAACTCCTACTCTCGTGCAGTCTTCGCGAAACTCGTTTAGTCCTGGGTGAATGGAGTATTGAGTTTGAAGAGTTCTACTGACAACGAGAACTGCAACAAGCGGAATATTGGGAGGAAAACACAAACTAGTTATGATTATTGCTGGCAGTTCTGGCAACACAACCAAAATAGAAATAAAAACAAGTGTTGTGTCACTGACCTGCACATTCAAACAACGATGCGACGTCACATGCAAGCATCCAAGGCTACAATCTGCGCTGCTCATCAGAAACATTGAAACTTCCAAATGTGTGCCTGCCGTTGGGATCATTTGAGCTAAGCCAACACCATCTGTACACCTGCCGCGCGGTGTTGGCTTTCATAATCGGTTGGCTCTACCTGTCTTGGTCTTTCAGACAACGCCAGTTCTCGTGTTCCAAGTTACTGTTCCCAACGATTGTGCTGTCTGTTAGCTGTCAGAGTTCGGCGCTGTCTGCGCCAGTAAAGACGAGACGGTTCCCTACTTTACATTGACAGATCCTTATCATTGACTTATCATCTACTATTTGCAGAACACGAATTTCTGACATTTTTCTCATTTTACTTTGCTGCATTTGAATTGTTGTTAGTCCTACTCATAGTTTCTGTGTCTCTCTAATATATGTGACAGTTATCTGTCTTATGAGCTTGCACCATATATGTGACAGTTATCTGTCTTATGAGCTTGTACCATATATGTGACAGTTATCTGTCTTATGAGCTTGTACCATATATGTGACAGTTATCTCTCTTATGAGCTTGTACCATATATGTGACAGTTATCTGTCTTATGAGCTTGTACCATATATGTGACAGTTATCTGTCTTATGAGCTTGTACCATATATGTGACAGTTATCTGTCTTATGAGCTTGTACCATATATGTGACAGTTATCTGTCTTATGAGCTTGTACCATATATGTGACAGTTATCTGTCTTATGAGCTTGTACCATATATGTGACAGTTATCTCTCTTATGAGCTTGTACCATATATGTGACAGTTATCTGTCTTATGAGCTTGTACCATATATGTGACAGTTATCTGTCTTATGAGCTTGTACCATATATGTGACAGTTATCTGTCTTATGAGCTTGTACCATATATGTGACAGTTATCTGTCTTATGAGCTTGTACCATATATGTGACAGTTATCTGTCTTATGAGCTTGTACCATATATGTGACAGTTATCTGTCTTATGAGCTTGTACCATATATGTGACAGTTATCTGTCTTATGAACTTGTACCATATATGTGACAGTTATCTATCTTATGAGCTTGTACCATATATCTGATAGTTATCTGTCTTATGAGCTTGTACCATATATGTGACAGTTATCTGTCTTATGTGCTTGTACCATATATGTGACAGTTATCTGTCTTATGAGCTTGTACCATATATGTGACAGTTATCTGTCTTATGAGCTTGTACCATATATGTGACAGTTATCTGTCTTATGAGCTTGTACCATATATCTGATAGTTATCTGTCTTATGAGCTTGTACCATATATGTGACAGTTATCTGTCTTATGAGCTTGTACCATATATGTGACAGTTATCTGTCTTATGAGCTTGTACCATATATGTGACAGTTATCTCTCTTTTGAGCTTGTACCATATATCTGATAGTTATCTCTCTTTTGAGCTTGTACCATATATCTGATAGTTATCTCTCTTTTGAGCTTGTACCATATATCTGGTAGTTATCTCTCTTTTGAGCTTGTACCATATATCTGATAGTTATCTCTCTTTTGAGCTTGTACCATATATCTGGTAGTTATCTCTCTTTTGAGCTTGTACCATATATCTGATAGTTATCTCTCTTATGAGCTTGTACCATATATCTGATAGTTATCTGTCTTATGAGCTTGTACCATATATCTGATAGTTATCTCTCTTATGAGCTTGTACCATATATCTGATAGTTATGTCTTATGAGCTTGTACCATATATGTGACAGTTATCTGTCTTATGAGCTTGTACCATATATGTGACAGTTATCTGTCTTATGAGCTTGTACCATATATGTGACAGTTATCTCTCTTTTGAGCTTGTACCATATATCTGATAGTTATCTCTCTTTTGAGCAAGTACCTATCTGATAGTTATCTCTCTTTTGAGCTTGTACCATATATCTGATAGTTATCTCTCTTTTGAGCTTGTACCATATATCTGGTAGTTATCTCTCTTTTGAGCTTGTACCATATATCTGATAGTTATCTCTCTTTTGAGCTTGTACCATATATCTGATAGTTATCTCTCTTTTGAGCTTGTACCATATATCTGATAGTTATCTCTCTTTTGAGCTTGTATCATATATCTGATAGTTATCTCTCTTTTGAACTTGTACCATATATCTGATAGCTGAAAGATCTTCTCCATTTTAGAATGGTTTTCTGATAACACAAGTTTTGTGCCATGTATCTGAGAGCTGCCTGCTTGTGCCAGGATTGGTGAACCAGCGCTATCCTGATCCCACCCGTCCGTGGTCTCATAGAAACAGACAGACCAGTGTAACCAAGTGATTAGGGATGGCGAGAGAAGCCAACAGAAAACAGCACGCTACGTCCAGTATGTTGTGCCGAAAACGTCAACATCACAGCTGTGCTGCACAACACATCTACGCCCACTTAACTTTCTTTTAAGGGCGGATGAAGCGAAAAAGAAAGACCTTCCCCGCTTTAGAATAGTTACACTTTTTTCTTCTTCTTAGTTTTTGTCATGTTTGGGGAAGATTTTTGGCTTGTATTCTTTTGACATAAATTCCTGGTGTCATGGTGGGAGGTGGAACTGTACGATAGGTTAAACAAGTGACAATTCTTTTATTATGGTGGGAGGTGGAACTGTACGATAGGTTAAAAAAGTGACAATTCTTTTATTGTCATGGTGGGAGGTGGAACTGTACGATAGGTTAAAAAAGTGGCAATTCTTTTATTGTCATGGTGGGAGGTGGAACTGTACGATATGTTAAAAAAGTGGCAATTCTTTTATTGTCATGGTGGGAGGTGGAACTGTACGATAGGTTAAAAAAGTGGCAATTCTTTTATTGTCATGGTGGGAGGTGGAACTGTACGATAGGTTAAACAAGTGGCAATTCTTTTATTGTCATGGTGGGAGGTGGAACTGTACGATAGGTTAAACAAGTGGCAATTCTTTTATTCCCAGGAGGCACACAGAGCGAGCACATGCTTGTTGACATACGTGTCACGTGACAGTTTTGTTGCTGACCAAAATATCAAACTAACAAAGCATGAAGAGTCACACAGCTACCACTACACAATACCACAAAGACAAAGAGGCACATCTCAACTCGTTTGACAAACCTGGGAGTTGCGGTCATCGTGCTCACTACTACCAAATCTTTGCACTTTAAAATCTTGTGTTTAGGGAACTGGAAGAAATGCGTCTTCAAAACATCATAGTTTAGTGTCATCATGACTTGTAAAGAAGCTACAAGAGTACCATAGTTGAACAATGAATGGCTATTTGGGAAAGTCGAGAATGAAACCGTAGAGTTTTGAGGAAATGTGAAAACAGAGACGAAACGAGTGTACGAGACTAAAGCACACATTATTACTGTCACAAATGGCTATGTGTCGAGCTAGATCGAAGTTGTGAAGCTGGGACCCAAAGCGTGTGACTGGTCATTGATTAGTTATCGATGAACCAAACATAGCAAGTCTGTTGTATTCATCAAAGTTACGTCAATCCACTGAAGTGAAGCACTTTTATTTCTTTACATTTTTTGTTCATAACGATAGTATAAACTCTTTAACACAAGATCTGTGTTCGTGACGATAATATAAACTCTTTAACACGAGATCTGTGCTCATGACGATAATATAAACTCTTTAACACGAGATCTGTGTTCATGACGATAATATAAACTCTTTAACACGAGATCTGTGCTCATGACGATAATATAAACTCTTTAACACGAGATCTGTGCTCATGACGATAATATAAACTCTTTAACACGAGATCTGTGCTCATGACGATAATATAAACTCTTTAACACGAGATCTGTGTTCATGACGATAATATAAACTCTTTAACACGAGATCTGTGCTCATGACGATAATATAAACTCTTTAACACGAGGTCTGTGTTCATGACGATAATATAAACTCTTTAACACGAGATCTGTGTTCATGACGATAATATAAACTTTTTAACACGAGATCTGTGCTCATGACGATAATATAAACTCTTTAACACGAGATCTGTGCTCATGACGATAATATAAACTCTTTAACACGAGATCTGTGCTCATGATGATAATATAAACTCTTTAACACGAGATCTGTGTTCATGACGATAATATAAACTCTTTAACACGAGATCTGTGTTCATGACGATAATATAAACTCTTTAACACGAGATATGTGTTCATGATAATTATAAAGTATTGTTGTTTCATATTATTTTATCACATTAACATTCTAGTTCTTTTATTTGTATTGTGTAGCGCTCTCTTTAATTGTATCTGTACTTGAAGAACTTGTAATAAGAAAGACACACGTTTAAATTGGTGTAGTTCACACTTTGAAGTCGGATAAATCTCATCAAATAGGGAAAATCATTCCGGGCTTTAAAAGAAGCAAAAAATGAAGAAATATAAAAAAACAAAACATCTATTGACAGTGACTAAAACAAACATGACAGCTCATTATTGCAAACATATTTTTGAAAACATAGAAATAAAAAAAACAATGAATCAAATTGAGAATTCATTGAGACAGCTAAGTAAAGCAAATTCACTGGTAAGATAAAGCTACAAATATTAATTCCCTAAGTTGCAAACAAATAAAACATGACAATTAACCGAAGATAAAAATCACGACGACTAACTAGCATTAACACAAAATAACACGAAATTTGACTGCAAAGAAATAGTGCACATCTATATTTCTATATTGTGTTAACCTTTCCCACTCTCTGAAACTCTTAACCAAGAAACATATGATACCGGGAGATTTGTTTTATCTTTGTGTTCAGGCCCTGATATAGAGAGAAGGAATAACTGTGCAAGTAGAACTCTTTTGCTGTGTTGGCTGTTAACAATTGATTCCAGCATCACCTATTCCTTGTTTCAGTCTCTGCCTTCATTAAACATGATGTACCGACCTGGTCGGCTCTCCGGTACAGTTGTCAAATGTTTCTCTCACACCTCTCTGCACCTCTCTCCGTCCTCCCTCTTCCGTTTTGTTTTCTGTTGTAAAGGTCAAGAAAAATCTACCTTGTGAACTCTCCACATCCCATAATGCTCGGTCACGTGTCTTTGTATCCTCCAACCACAATAGACTCGCCTACACAATAGACTCGCCTACTCTGTTAGAAAAGTGTGCAGACATTTCCACAAGAGTACACGCACCCATACATTTATTCAGGAAGAAAAAAACCTTTCAGAAGTAACGATTGGCAATCATTGAAAACAAAAGTTCACACTCTCAAAATGGAGGAAAGAGAAGAGAAAAGGAATGGGGCGTAGAAAGAAAATAAGAAAGAAATATTACAAAGAAACGAAGTAACGAAGATGAAAGAAGCAAGAAATAGATAACTTGAAAGTAATAAAGAGAACAAGAGACTAAAAGTAAGAGAAAACGAAAGTAGACGAAAATGTTAATTCAAGAAAGGAGATAAGGGGAGCAGGAATGAAACTGGGAGCGCAGTAGTGGAGAAAAACGAATTGTTACAGAAAAGAAGGCAATAGTGAGAAGACGAAATAGGACACGGGTAAAATAGAAAAGCAAGCAATTAACACAAAGCACAATTAGAAGAAACAAAGCAAGTATATGCAGTTATTAAGAAAGTACGAAAAAAAATAGATAAGCGCAATTTTTTTTCTATATAATAAAGAAAGACAGACAGACAGAAAGACAGAAAAAAGAAAGAAAAAAAAATAAGAGTAAACCGTTAACACACATATTTGTCTCCAAGCCTACAAGTCACCTAACCCGCCCCCTCCCCACCACCACCACCGACTTAAAAACAACAAACAACATGAGCAAACTCGACAAGATTTCTGAGGCACTCATGTAACTTGCGACGCCTGGGAAGATGTTGTACTATTGCTTCAATAACATGACAAGTTCCACTGCTTTCATCGAATTCGTCGGTCCACATTCCCGTGCGCCTTGAAGTGAAGCGGTAGTATGGGAGACGAGAGTCAATCACTGACACATGAATGGGCGTGCCCAGAGAATATGGCTCTTTTAATGAGCTGTAAACAGTGCATGACAAGAGAGAGAGGGGGGGGGGCAGGGTTTGTGGCGTGTGTGTCCTGGGAGCCGAGAGGACACTGTCTTGGTGTTAGTTCTCAGATCGAATCTAAGCTTCTGTTGCAAGTATTGTTGAATAACTGGCGAAGATGACCATGTCTCTCCACAACTTTCTCTACACTTGTTTTATACAAGGTTTCGGAAAACCTCTTTATGCAAAATACAACTAAAAATAATTAAGACAGCAAGATCATGGGAAAAAACGTAAAACTAAAATTTAAAAAATCACGCTAGAGATGTCTATTTTTATCCTCACTATTTCTGCTTTATTATATATTCATTGTTGCAGACAGGACGCGGCAATTATACACATGTCATATTGAGTTTCTACAATTACTTCTACTTCATGTTTATCTCATCGTTCAAGTCTATGTTGTTCAAATGACGATACACATTCATAAAGGCTGCGGTTTTTATCTTTTCGAAGCTTGTGCATACCCACTTGTACACGTGTGTGTGTGTGTGTGAGTGCGCGCGCGCGTCTGTGTGTATGTGTATCATGACAATTATCACTGTGTTCATTTTCATAAGTAGAGAACCTCACTGCAATGTCTGTTTTTTCTTTTATTGCTTTCTCGTTACAACCTCTCTCACTACCACCTGGATGTTGGGTTTGTTGCAGTGGTAGGTCCTTGTGTTTTCATGGCTTGAACATTCTTGTTGAACATTGTTAGAGTATAGTGATGATGGTGTGAGAAATCTAGAACATTGTCTGAGTATAGTGATGATGGTGTGAGAAATCTAGAACATTGTCTGAGTATAGTGATGATGGTGTGAGGAATCTAGAACATTGTCTGTGTATGGTGATGATGGTGTGAAAAATCTAGAACATTGTCTGAGTATAGTGATGATGGTGTGAGAAATCTAGAACATTGTCTGAGTATAGTGATGATGGTGTGAGAAATCTAGAACATTCTCTGCCTATAGTGATGATGTTGTGAGAAATCTAGAACAATGTCTGAGTATAGTGATGATGGTGTGAGAAATCTAGAACATTGTCTGAGTATAGTGATGATGGTGTGAGAAATCTAGAACATTGTCTGAGTATAGTGATGATGGTGTGAGAAATCTAGAACATTGTCTAACTATGGTGATGATGGTGTGAGAAATCTAGAACATTGTCTAAGTATAGTGATGATGGTGTGAGAAATCTAGAACATTGTCTGAGTATAGTGATGATGGTGTGAGAAATCTAGAACATTGTCTGAGTATAGTGATGAAACATTAGCTGAGTATAGTGATGATGGTGTGAGAAATCTAGAACATTGTCTGAGTATAGTGATGGAACATTGTCTGAGTATAGTGATGATGGTGTGAGAAATCTAGAACATTGTCTGAATATAGTGATGGAACATTGTCTGAGTATAGTGATGATGGTGTGAAAAATCTAGAATATTGTCTGAGTATAGTGATGGAATATTTTCTGAGTATAGTGATGATGATGTGAGAAATTTAGAACATTGTCTGAGTATAGTGATGATGGTGTGAGAAATCTAGAACATTGTCTGAGTATAGTGATGATGGTGTGAGAAATCTAGAACATTGTCTGAGTATAGTGATGATGGTGTGAGAAATCTAGAACATTGTCTGAGTATAGCGATGATGGTGTGAGAAATCTAGATCAATAATCTGAGTATAGTGGTGATGGTGTGAGAAATCTAGAACATTATCTGAATATAGTGATGATGGTGTGAGAAATCTAGAACATTGTCTAAGTATAGTGATGATGGTGTGAGAAATATAGAACATTGTCTGAATATAGTGATGATGGTGTGAGAAATCTAGAACATTGTCAGAGTATAGTGATGATGGTGTGAGAAATCTAGAACAATATTCTAAGTATAGTGGTGATGGTGTGAGAAATCTAGAACATTGTGTGAGTATAGTGATGATGGTGTGAGAAATCTAAAACATTGTCTAACTATAGTGATAATGGTGTGAGAAATCTAGAACATTGTCTAAGTATAGTGATGATGGTGTGAGAAATCTAGAACATTGTCTGAGTATAGTGATGATGGTGTGAGAAATCTAGAACATTGTCTGAGTATAGTGATGGAACATTAGCTGAGTATAGTGATGATGGTGTGAGAAATCTAGAACATTGTCTGAGTATAGTGATGGAACATTGTCTGAGTATAGTGATGATGGTGTGAGAAATCTAGAACATTGTCTTAGTATAGTGATGGAACATTGTCTGAGTATAGTGATGATGGTGTGAGAAATCTAGAATATTGTCTAAGTATAGTGATGGAACATTGTCTGAGTATAGTGATGATGGTGTGAGAAATCTAGAACATTGTCTGAGTATAGTGATGATGGTGTGAGAAATCTAGAACATTGTCTTAGTATAGTGATGGAACATTGTCTGAGTATAGTGATGATGGTGTGAGAAATCTAGAATATTGTCTAAGTATAGTGATGGAACATTGTCTGAGTATAGTGATGATGGTGTGAGAAATCTAGAACATTGTCTGAGTATAGTGATGATGGTGTGAGAAATCTAGAACATTGTCTGAGCATAGTGGTGATGGTGTGAGAAATCTAGAACATTGTCTGAGTATAGTGATAATGGTGTGAGAAATCTAGAACATTGTCTGCCTATAGCGATGATGGTGTGAGAAATCTAGAACATTGTCTGAATATAGTGATGATGGTGTGAGAAACCTAGAACATTGTCTGAGTATAGTGATGATGGTGTGAGAAATCTAGAACATTGTCTGAGTATAGTGATGATGGTGTGAGAAATCTAGAACATTGTCTGCCTATAGTGATGATGGTGTGAGAAATCTAGAACATTGTGTGAGTGTAGTGATGATGGTGTGAGAAATCTAAAACATTGTCTAACTATAGTGATGATGGTGTGAGAAATCTAGAATATTGTCTGAGTATAGTGATGATGGTGTAACAAATATAGAACATTGTCTAAGTATAGTGATGATGGTGTGAGAAATCTAGAACATTGTCTAAGTATAGTGATGATGGTGTGAGAAATCTAGAACATTGTCTGAGTATAGTGATGATGGTGTGAGGAATCTAGAACATTGTCTGTGTATGGTGATGATGGTGTGAAAAATCTAGAACATTGTCTGAGTATAGTGATGATGGTGTGAGAAATCTAGAACATTGTCTGAGTATAGTGATGATGGTGTGAGAAATCTAGAACATTCTCTGCCTATAGTGATGATGTTGTGAGAAATCTAGAACAATGTCTGAGTATAGTGATGATGGTGTGAGAAATCTAGAACATTGTCTGAGTATAGTGATGATGGTGTGAGAAATCTAGAACATTGTCTGAGTATAGTGATGATGGTGTGAGAAATCTAGAACATTGTCTAACTATGGTGATGATGGTGTGAGAAATCTAGAACATTGTCTAAGTATAGTGATGATGGTGTGAGAAATCTAGAACATTGTCTGAGTATAGTGATGATGGTGTGAGAAATCTAGAACATTGTCTGAGTATAGTGATGAAACATTAGCTGAGTATAGTGATGATGGTGTGAGAAATCTAGAACATTGTCTGAGTATAGTGATGGAACATTGTCTGAGTATAGTGATGATGGTGTGAGAAATCTAGAACATTGTCTGAGTATAGTGATGGAACATTGTCTGAGTATAGTGATGATGGTGTGAAAAATCTAGAATATTGTCTGAGTATAGTGATGGAATATTTTCTGAGTATAGTGATGATGATGTGAGAAATTTAGAACATTGTCTGAGTATAGTGATGATGGTGTGAGAAATCTAGAACATTGTCTGAGTATAGTGATGATGGTGTGAGAAATCTAGAACATTGTCTGAGTATAGTGATGATGGTGTGAGAAATCTAGAACATTGTCTGAGTATAGCGATGATGGTGTGAGAAATCTAGATCAATAATCTGAGTATAGTGGTGATGGTGTGAGAAATCTAGAACATTATCTGAATATAGTGATGATGGTGTGAGAAATCTAGAACATTGTCTAAGTATAGTGATGATGGTGTGAGAAATCTAGAACATTGTCTGAATATAGTGATGATGGTGTGAGAAATCTAGAACATTGTCAGAGTATAGTGATGATGGTGTGAGAAATCTAGAACAATATTCTAAGTATAGTGGTGATGGTGTGAGAAATCTAGAACATTGTGTGAGTATAGTGATGATGGTGTGAGAAATCTAAAACATTGTCTAACTATAGTGATAATGGTGTGAGAAATCTAGAACATTGTCTAAGTATAGTGATGATGGTGTGAGAAATCTAGAACATTGTCTGAGTATAGTGATGATGGTGTGAGAAATCTAGAACATTGTCTGAGTATAGTGATGGAACATTAGCTGAGTATAGTGATGATGGTGTGAGAAATCTAGAACATTGTCTGAGTATAGTGATGGAACATTGTCTGAGTATAGTGATGATGGTGTGAGAAATCTAGAACATTGTCTTAGTATAGTGATGGAACATTGTCTGAGTATAGTGATGATGGTGTGAGAAATCTAGAATATTGTCTAAGTATAGTGATGGAACATTGTCTGAGTATAGTGATGATGGTGTGAGAAATCTAGAACATTGTCTGAGTATAGTGATGATGGTGTGAGAAATCTAGAACATTGTCTTAGTATAGTGATGGAACATTGTCTGAGTATAGTGATGATGGTGTGAGAAATCTAGAATATTGTCTAAGTATAGTGATGGAACATTGTCTGAGTATAGTGATGATGGTGTGAGAAATCTAGAACATTGTCTGAGTATAGTGATGATGGTGTGAGAAATCTAGAACATTGTCTGAGCATAGTGGTGATGGTGTGAGAAATCTAGAACATTGTCTGAGTATAGTGATAATGGTGTGAGAAATCTAGAACATTGTCTGCCTATAGCGATGATGGTGTGAGACATCTAGAACATTGTCTGAATATAGTGATGATGGTGTGAGAAACCTAGAACATTGTCTGAGTATAGTGATGATGGTGTGAGAAATCTAGAACATTGTCTGAGTATAGTGATGATGGTGTGAGAAATCTAGAACATTGTCTGCCTATAGTGATGATGGTGTGAGAAATCTAGAACATTGTGTGAGTGTAGTGATGATGGTGTGAGAAATCTAAAACATTGTCTAACTATAGTGATGATGGTGTGAGAAATCTAGAATATTGTCTGAGTATAGTGATGATGGTGTAACAAATATAGAACATTGTCTAAGTATAGTGATGATGGTGTGAGAAATCTAGAACATTGTCTAAGTATAGTGATGATGGTGTGAGAAATCTAGAACATTGTCTGAGTATAGTGATGATGGTGTGAGAAATCTAGAACATTGTCTGAATATAGTGATGATGGTGTGAGAAATCTAGAACATTGTCTGAGTATATTGATGATGGTGTGAGAAATCTAGAACAATATTCTGAGTATAGTGGTGATGGTGTGAGAAATCTAGAACATTGTCTGAATAAAGTAATGATGGTGTGAGAAATCTAGAACATTGTCTGAGTATAGTGATGATGGTGTGAGAAATCTAGAACATTGTCTGAGTATAGTGATGATGGTGTGAGAAATCTAGAACATTGTCTAACTATGGTGATGGAACATTGTCTGAGTATAGTGATGATGGTGTGAGAAATCTAGAATATTGTCTGAGTATAGTGATGGAACTTTGTCTGAGTATAGTGATGATGGTGTGAGAAATCTAGAACATTGTCTGAGTATAGTGATGATGGTGTGAGAAATCTAGAACATTGTCAGAGTATAGTGGTGATGGTGTGAGAAATCTAGAACATTGTCTGAGTATAGTGATGATGGTGTGAGAAATCTAGAACATTGTCTGAGTATAGTGATGATGGTGTGAGAAATCTAGAACATTGTCTGAGTATAGTGATGATGGTGTGAGAAATCTAGAACATTGTCTGCCTATAGTGATGATGGGGTGAGAAATCTAGATCAATATTCTGAGTATAGTGGTGATGGTGTGAGAAATCTAGAACATTATCTGAATATAGTGATGATGGTGTGAGAAATCTAGAACATTGTCTGAGTATAGTGATGGTGGTGTGAAAAATCTAGAACAATATTCTGAGTATAGTGGTGATGGTGTGAGAAATCTAGAACATTGTCTGAATATAGTGTTGATGGTGTGAGAAATCTAGAACATTGTCTGAGTATAGTGATGATGGTGTGAGAAATCTAGAACAATATTCTGAGTATAGTGGTGATGGTGTGAGAAATCTACAACATTGTCTGAATAAAGTAATGATGGTGTGAGAAATCTAGAACATTGTCTGAGTATAGTGATGATGGTGTGAGAAATCTAGAACATTGTCTGAGTATAGTGATGATGGTGTGAGACATCTAGAACATACATTGTCTGAGTATAGTGATGATGGTGTGAGAAATCTAGAACAGTGTCTGAGTATAGTGATGATGGTGTGAGAAATCTAGAACATTGTCTGAGTATAGTGATGATGGTGTGAGAAATCTAGAACATAGTCTATGTATAGTGATGATGGTGTGAGAAATCTAGAACATTGTCTGCCTATAGCGATGATGGTGTGAGAAATCTAGAACATTGTCTGAGTATAGTGATGATGGTGTGAGAAATCTAGAACATTGTCTGAGTATAGTGATGATGGTGTGAGAAATCTAGAACATTCTCTGCCTATAGTGATGATGTTGTGAGAAATCTAGAACAATGTCTGAGTATAGTGATGATGGTGTGAGAAATCTAGAACATTGTCTGAGTATAGTGATGATGGTGTGAGAAATCTAGAACATTGTCTGAGTATAGTGATGATGGTGTGAGAAATCTAGAACATTGTCTAACTATGGTGATGATGGTGTGAGAAATCTAGAACATTGTCTAAGTATAGTGATGATGGTGTGAGAAATCTAGAACATTGTCTGAGTATAGTGATGATGGTGTGAGAAATCTAGAACATTGTCTGAGTATAGTGATGAAACATTAGCTGAGTATAGTGATGATGGTGTGAGAAATCTAGAACATTGTCTGAGTATAGTGATGGAACATTGTCTGAGTATAGTGATGATGGTGTGAGAAATCTAGAACATTGTCTGAGTATAGTGATGGAACATTGTCTGAGTATAGTGATGATGGTGTGAAAAATCTAGAATATTGTCTGAGTATAGTGATGGAATATTTTCTGAGTATAGTGATGATGATGTGAGAAATTTAGAACATTGTCTGAGTATAGTGATGATGGTGTGAGAAATCTAGAACATTGTCTGAGTATAGTGATGATGGTGTGAGAAATCTAGAACATTGTCTGAGTATAGTGATGATGGTGTGAGAAATCTAGAACATTGTCTGAGTATAGCGATGATGGTGTGAGAAATCTAGATCAATAATCTGAGTATAGTGGTGATGGTGTGAGAAATCTAGAACATTATCTGAATATAGTGATGATGGTGTGAGAAATCTAGAACATTGTCTAAGTATAGTGATGATGGTGTGAGAAATCTAGAACATTGTCTGAATATAGTGATGATGGTGTGAGAAATCTAGAACATTGTCAGAGTATAGTGATGATGGTGTGAGAAATCTAGAACAATATTCTAAGTATAGTGGTGATGGTGTGAGAAATCTAGAACATTGTGTGAGTATAGTGATGATGGTGTGAGAAATCTAAAACATTGTCTAACTATAGTGATAATGGTGTGAGAAATCTAGAACATTGTCTAAGTATAGTGATGATGGTGTGAGAAATCTAGAACATTGTCTGAGTATAGTGATGATGGTGTGAGAAATCTAGAACATTGTCTGAGTATAGTGATGGAACATTAGCTGAGTATAGTGATGATGGTGTGAGAAATCTAGAACATTGTCTGAGTATAGTGATGGAACATTGTCTGAGTATAGTGATGATGGTGTGAGAAATCTAGAACATTGTCTTAGTATAGTGATGGAACATTGTCTGAGTATAGTGATGATGGTGTGAGAAATCTAGAATATTGTCTAAGTATAGTGATGGAACATTGTCTGAGTATAGTGATGATGGTGTGAGAAATCTAGAACATTGTCTGAGTATAGTGATGATGGTGTGAGAAATCTAGAACATTGTCTTAGTATAGTGATGGAACATTGTCTGAGTATAGTGATGATGGTGTGAGAAATCTAGAATATTGTCTAAGTATAGTGATGGAACATTGTCTGAGTATAGTGATGATGGTGTGAGAAATCTAGAACATTGTCTGAGTATAGTGATGATGGTGTGAGAAATCTAGAACATTGTCTGAGCATAGTGGTGATGGTGTGAGAAATCTAGAACATTGTCTGAGTATAGTGATAATGGTGTGAGAAATCTAGAACATTGTCTGCCTATAGCGATGATGGTGTGAGAAATCTAGAACATTGTCTGAATATAGTGATGATGGTGTGAGAAACCTAGAACATTGTCTGAGTATAGTGATGATGGTGTGAGAAATCTAGAACATTGTCTGAGTATAGTGATGATGGTGTGAGAAATCTAGAACATTGTCTGCCTATAGTGATGATGGTGTGAGAAATCTAGAACATTGTGTGAGTGTAGTGATGATGGTGTGAGAAATCTAAAACATTGTCTAACTATAGTGATGATGGTGTGAGAAATCTAGAATATTGTCTGAGTATAGTGATGATGGTGTAACAAATATAGAACATTGTCTAAGTATAGTGATGATGGTGTGAGAAATCTAGAACATTGTCTAAGTATAGTGATGATGGTGTGAGAAATCTAGAACATTGTCTGAGTATAGTGATGATGGTGTGAGAAATCTAGAACATTGTCTGAATATAGTGATGATGGTGTGAGAAATCTAGAACATTGTCTGAGTATAGTGATGATGGTGTGAGAAATCTAGAACAATATTCTGAGTATAGTGGTGATGGTGTGAGAAATCTAGAACATTGTCTGAATAAAGTAATGATGGTGTGAGAAATCTAGAACATTGTCTGAGTATAGTGATGATGGTGTGAGAAATCTAGAACATTGTCTGAGTATAGTGATGATGGTGTGAGAAATCTAGAACATTGTCTAACTATGGTGATGGAACATTGTCTGAGTATAGTGATGATGGTGTGAGAAATCTAGAATATTGTCTGAGTATAGTGATGGAACTTTGTCTGAGTATAGTGATGATGGTGTGAGAAATCTAGAACATTGTCTGAGTATAGTGATGATGGTGTGAGAAATCTAGAACATTGTCTGAGTATAGTGGTGATGGTGTGAGAAATCTAGAACATTGTCTGAGTATAGTGATGATGGTGTGAGAAATCTAGAACATTGTCTGAGTATAGTGATGATGGTGTGAGAAATCTAGAACATTGTCTGAGTATAGTGATGATGGTGTGAGAAATCTAGAACATTGTCTGCCTATAGTGATGATGGGGTGAGAAATCTAGATCAATATTCTGAGTATAGTGGTGATGGTGTGAGAAATCTAGAACATTATCTGAATATAGTGATGATGGTGTGAGAAATCTAGAACATTGTCTGAGTATAGTGATGGTGGTGTGAAAAATCTAGAACAATATTCTGAGTATAGTGGTGATGGTGTGAGAAATCTAGAACATTGTCTGAATATAGTGATGATGGTGTGAGAAATCTAGAACATTGTCTGAGTATAGTGATGATGGTGTGAGAAATCTAGAACAATATTCTGAGTATAGTGGTGATGGTGTGAGAAATCTAGAACATTGTCTGAATAAAGTAATGATGGTGTGAGAAATCTAGAACATTGTCTGAGTATAGTGATGATGGTGTGAGAAATCTAGAACATTGTCTGAGTATAGTGATGATGGTGTGAGACATCTAGAACATACATTGTCTGAGTATAGTGATGATGGTGTGAGAAATCTAGAACAGTGTCTGAGTATAGTGATGATGGTGTGAGAAATCTAGAACATTGTCTGAGTATAGTGATGATGGTGTGAGAAATCTAGAACATAGTCTATGTATAGTGATGATGGTGTGAGAAATCTAGAACATTGTCTGCCTATAGCGATGATGGTGTGAGAAATCTAGAACATTGTCTGAATATAGTGATGATGGTGTGAGAAATCTAGAACATTGTCTGAGTATAGTGATGATGGTGTGAGAAATCTAGAACATTGTCAGAGTATAGTGATGATGGTGTGAGAAATCTAGAACATTGTCTGACTATAGTGATGATGGTGTGAGAAATCTAGAACATTGTCTGCCTATAGCGATGATGGTGTGAGAAATCTAGAACATTGTCTGAATATAGTGATGATGGTGTGAGAAATCTAGAACATTGTCTGAGTATAGTGATGATGGTGTGAGAAATCTAGAACATTGTGTGAGTATAGTGATGATGGTGTGAGAAATCTAGAACATTCTCTGCCTATCGTGATGATGGTGTGAGAAATCTAGAACATTGTATGCCTATAGTGATAATGGTGTGAGAAATCTAGAACATTGTCTGCCTATAGTGATGATGGTGTGAGAAATCTAGAACATTGTCTGCGTATAGTGATGATGGTGTGAGAAATCTAGAACATTGTCTGAGTATAGCGATGATGGTGTGAGAAATCTAGATCAATAATCTGAGTATAGTGGTGATGGTGTGAGAAATCTAGAACATTATCTGAATATAGTGATGATGGTGTGAGAAATCTAGAACATTGTCTAAGTATAGTGATGATGGTGTGAGAAATCTAGAACATTGTCTGAATATAGTGATGATGGTGTGAGAAATCTAGAACATTGTCAGAGTATAGTGATGATGGTGTGAGAAATCTAGAACAATATTCTAAGTATAGTGGTGATGGTGTGAGAAATCTAGAACATTGTGTGAGTATAGTGATGATGGTGTGAGAAATCTAAAACATTGTCTAACTATAGTGATAATGGTGTGAGAAATCTAGAACATTGTCTAAGTATAGTGATGATGGTGTGAGAAATCTAGAACATTGTCTGAGTATAGTGATGATGGTGTGAGAAATCTAGAACATTGTCTGAGTATAGTGATGGAACATTAGCTGAGTATAGTGATGATGGTGTGAGAAATCTAGAACATTGTCTGAGTATAGTGATGGAACATTGTCTGAGTATAGTGATGATGGTGTGAGAAATCTAGAACATTGTCTTAGTATAGTGATGGAACATTGTCTGAGTATAGTGATGATGGTGTGAGAAATCTAGAATATTGTCTAAGTATAGTGATGGAACATTGTCTGAGTATAGTGATGATGGTGTGAGAAATCTAGAACATTGTCTGAGTATAGTGATGATGGTGTGAGAAATCTAGAACATTGTCTTAGTATAGTGATGGAACATTGTCTGAGTATAGTGATGATGGTGTGAGAAATCTAGAATATTGTCTAAGTATAGTGATGGAACATTGTCTGAGTATAGTGATGATGGTGTGAGAAATCTAGAACATTGTCTGAGTATAGTGATGATGGTGTGAGAAATCTAGAACATTGTCTGAGCATAGTGGTGATGGTGTGAGAAATCTAGAACATTGTCTGAGTATAGTGATAATGGTGTGAGAAATCTAGAACATTGTCTGCCTATAGCGATGATGGTGTGAGAAATCTAGAACATTGTCTGAATATAGTGATGATGGTGTGAGAAACCTAGAACATTGTCTGAGTATAGTGATGATGGTGTGAGAAATCTAGAACATTGTCTGAGTATAGTGATGATGGTGTGAGAAATCTAGAACATTGTCTGCCTATAGTGATGATGGTGTGAGAAATCTAGAACATTGTGTGAGTGTAGTGATGATGGTGTGATAAATCTAAAACGTTGTCTAACTATAGTGATGATGGTGTGAGAAATCTAGAATATTGTCTGAGTATAGTGATGATGGTGTAACAAATATAGAACATTGTCTAAGTATAGTGATGATGGTGTGAGAAATCTAGAACATTGTCTAAGTATAGTGATGATGGTGTGAGAAATCTAGAACATTGTCTGAGTATAGTGATGATGGTGTGAGAAATCTAGAACATTGTCTGAATATAGTGATGATGGTGTGAGAAATCTAGAACATTGTCTGAGTATAGTGATGATGGTGTGAGAAATCTAGAACAATATTCTGAGTATAGTGGTGATGGTGTGAGAAATCTAGAACATTGTCTGAATAAAGTAATGATGGTGTGAGAAATCTAGAACATTGTCTGAGTATAGTGATGATGGTGTGATAAATCTAGAACATTGTCTGAGTATAGTGATGATGGTGTGAGAAATCTAGAACATTGTCTAACTATGGTGATGGAACATTGTCTGAGTATAGTGATGATGGTGTGAGAAATCTAGAATATTGTCTGAGTATAGTGATGGAACTTTGTCTGAGTATAGTGATGATGGTGTGAGAAATCTAGAACATTGTCTGAGTATAGTGATGATGGTGTGAGAAATCTAGAACATTGTCTGAGTATAGTGGTGATGGTGTGAGAAATCTAGAACATTGTCTGAGTATAGTGATGATGGTGTGAGAAATCTAGAACATTGTCTGAGTATAGTGATGATGGTGTGAGAAATCTAGAACATTGTCTGAGTATAGTGATGATGGTGTGAGAAATCTAGAACATTGTCTTAGTATAGTGATGATGGGGTGAGAAATCTAGATCAATATTCTGAGTATAGTGGTGATGGTGTGAGAAATCTAGAACATTATCTGAATATAGTGATGATGGTGTGAGAAATCTAGAACATTGTCTGAGTATAGTGATGGTGGTGTGAAAAATCTAGAACAATATTCTGAGTATAGTGGTGATGGTGTGAGAAATCTAGAACATTGTCTGAATATAGTGATGATGGTGTGAGAAATCTAGAACATTGTCTGAGTATAGTGATGATGGTGTGAGAAATCTAGAACAATATTCTGAGTATAGTGGTGATGGTGTGAGAAATCTAGAACATTGTCTGAATAAAGTAATGATGGTGTGAGAAATCTAGAACATTGTCTGAGTATAGTGATGATGGTGTGAGAAATCTAGAACATTGTCTGAGTATAGTGATGATGGTGTGAGACATCTAGAACATACATTGTCTGAGTATAGTGATGATGGTGTGAGAAATCTAGAACAGTGTCTGAGTATAGTGATGATGGTGTGAGAAATCTAGAACATTGTCTGAGTATAGTGATGATGGTGTGAGAAATCTAGAACATAGTCTATGTATAGTGATGATGGTGTGAGAAATCTAGAACATTGTCTGCCTATAGCGATGATGGTGTGAGAAATCTAGAACATTGTCTGAATATAGTGATGATGGTGTGAGAAATCTAGAACATTGTCTGAGTATAGTGATGATGGTGTGAGAAATCTAGAACATTGTCAGAGTATAGTGATGATGGTGTGAGAAATCTAGAAAATTGTCTGACTATAGTGATGATGGTGTGAGAAATCTAGAACATTGTCTGCCTATAGCGATGATGGTGTGAGAAATCTAGAACATTGTCTGAATATAGTGATGATGGTGTGAGAAATCTAGAACATTGTCTGAGTATAGTGATGATGGTGTGAGAAATCTAGAACATTGTCTGAGTATAGTGATGATGGTGTGAGAAATCTAGAACATTCTCTGCCTATCGTGATGATGGTGTGAGAAATCTAGAACATTGTATGCCTATAGTGATAATGGTGTGAGAAATCTAGAACATTGTCTGCCTATAGTGATGATGGTGTGAGAAATCTAGAACATTGTCTGCGTATAGTGATGATGGTGTGAGAAATCTAGAACATTGTCTGAGTATAGTGATGATGGTGTGAGAAATCTAGAACATTGTCTGAGTATAGTGATGATGGTGTGAGAAATCTAGAACACATTCTGAGTATAGTGATGATGGTGTGAGAAATCTAGAACATTGTCTAAGTATATTGATGACGGTGTGAGAAATATAAACATTGTCTGAGTATAGTGATGATGGTGTGAGAAATCTAGAACATTGTCTGAGTATAGTGATGATGGTGTGAGAAATCTAGAACATTGTCTAAGTATAGTGATGATGGTTTCAGAAATCTAGCATTGTCTGAGTATAGTGATGATGGTGTGAGAAATCTAGAACATTGTCTGAGTATAGTGATGATGGTGTGAGAAATCTAGAACAATGTCTGAGTATAGTGATGATGGTGTGAGAAATATAGAACATTGTCTAAGTATAGTGATGATGGTGAAAGAAGAAGAAAAAGACCTTGCTTATATGTACTTATTGAGATCCCCTATTTCAGCTAATTTGTAGGACTTGAAGGTCCCGATAAACATATTTGATCAGTAAGTGACGATCAGCGTCATCTTTCTCGTTGTATTCATGAGCTTCGGTGGACTTCTATATTAGAGCACAAGCAATGCCCATGTTCAGTCGAGTGTGGAAGCTGAGTGGAGGAATCAATCGGTGAAACCTTCAGTTGTTGCTGACGAACATTTCTTCTGTTTTAAATGCACGAAGCAAGGGAAGCTGACATTGCAAATGATATCAGTCAGTTTCCTAGTTAGACATTATATTACTCAGATGTTAATGAGAAGGCAATAATTGTGGGGCTATTTAGGATATTTTATTTTCTGACTGACAGGTCTTGAAAGTTAGAGGATGAAGTGAAATACGAGAAGTACACAATGTGATGTACTCACTCTCAGGTAGACGCCCTTCTTCTCGCTACCAGAACTCGAGACCACCATCTTCAGTGTGTGATCAAGTCGACGTGCAACAAAGTCAAGCCAATTAATCCAAGTGCAGATGTCGCATCATCCAGTGATTGTAGGTCCTGGTCTGTAGATTCACGTTGATGCCACGTCTCATGTGTCTGAAAATGGGGAAACAAACATGTGTACTTTGCCTTTCATTTTTCAAAGGCATTATGATACAGGCTGTTGTCCATCTTCGTAGTAACTGTAAGACACTTTACAGAACAAAACACAGCCGATTCTACCATTATTTGAATATTCATTTTCATTATTTTATCAACAGTTTTATTTGAATTATTGATATGTAAGCCTACAATGTTACATGTAAGTGCTTCATTATGTTGGAGATAGAAACAGGTATAAAATAGACAGTATATTGTACATAAACAATGAAACAAACATACCCCAGCAGATGGCAATATATATATATATATATATCTCAATCTCAAAGCATTGGAAAGAGTAGATATATATATATATATATATATATATATATATATATATATATATATATCTTGGTAGTAATATATATCTAGAAGGTGAAACAAAGAAAGAGATCATCAGAAGCAGGATAACAAAAGCAGCAACGAATTTTACAAACCTAGACAAAATATGGAAATAAAAAATACTAAGCAAGAAAGCTAAACTTAGAATAATCAACTCAAACATATTATCAACACTTACTTACGCATGTGAAAGATGGAAAATAACAAATGAGATTGAGAAAAAACCAAATGCTTTTGAAGACAAATACCTAAGAAAAATACCCTGTGTACAATGGAATGAATTTAAGACTAATATTGAAATAAGAGATATGGCCAAGGAACCAAAGATCTCATCTACAATTAAGGAAAGAAGATGGACATTTGTCGAACATGCGCTGAGAAGAGACAACACACACACACACACACATATACACACACACACACACACACACACACACACACACACTTTTTCCACTTATAAAATCTTCCTCAATAAACAAGGACAAAGACAATACAACGGATTGTTAGTCACGTGTTCATTTTCCTTTTTCTTCTTCCCTTTGTTTTTGTATTTACCATCTGTATTGTCCTAGTTTACTGATGGAGTCCAAACGTGTACTGTTGTCTCATGTCCATACAGCAGTAACCTACAGTTTAGATGTCATTGTCGCTTCTTTCAGATCCCAGGAGAGCGTCGAACCATAAGGTCAAGGTCAACTGTTTTGTTCATATGGAGGGAAAAAAGGGGGGGGGAGGTGTGGAGGAGGGTTAAACCATCACCATCGATGTGTCTGAGCCTGCCCGCTGAGGGGTCCAGAAAACACCCCAATACTTGTGACGTCTCGAGCTATAGATGGCTGACCTCATTTTACCCACTACTGCCCCTGCTCGCAAAGCTGAAAACGTCACAACTATTGGTCGGTCCACCCCCAGCGGGCAGGCTCACAGATGTCGGCGGTGACCGTTACTCGAGATGCTCTTGACGACTGCATTAAACAATCGCCCCTTCCTTCCCCCCCCCCCCCCCCCCCCGGCAGACACCAGACCGGGAATGGGATAATGTTCAAAAGATGTTTGTTGAAACCGCCGCCATGTTAACATCTCTATATGTAATTCCATACCTATTCCCTGATGTAACTGATGGCCTTATATCTCTATATGTAATTCCATACCTATTCCCTGATGTAACTGATGGCCTTATATATCTTGTAACGTTCAGTACTTCTGGCAAGTGTACGACCTACATTGTATGGAAGTGAGCAGTAACAAGCAACTACATGAAAACCGTTGGAAATCGTCCCTTTATAAATACAACTGAAGTCACAACTCGTTAAATTGTATTTGTTTAATGTATAACTGGATGGCTGTTCTGTATCTCATTACATTCTATGTTTATGTAGATAATTCTTATATCACTCATTACATTCTATGTTTATGTAGATAATTCTTATATCACACGTTAAATTGTAATTGTTTATAAGTAATTGTTATTTGATTTATTACGATATTATTGTTTCTATCTATTGACCTTTCGAGCCGTAACCGGCCCATAGGGCGTAGACCAAGATACACCTTCTCCTATATGAATTTTTGTTCTAGCAGTTTTCTTTTAAAGATATTTTATCAAATCTCGCCATCTGTCTCTGTTCTGTGCAAGCAGTTCTATCTCATTGAGGGAGCCGATTCCTGCTGCTCTTGCCTCTCTCATCAATGTTCTTCTCAGTGTCTCCCTGGGTCTTCCTCTTTTTCTTTTACCTGTTGTTTCCCATATGAGGGCTTGCTTTGCTTTATTATTGTTTAGATCAAGAGAAAAATGAAACCAAGGAGAATGATGATTTGACGGCAAGGGTAATTTCTTTGAATAAATTAGGACACACAAGAATACTATATTCGTGAATTATTTTTTGGGCAAAATAAAAGTCTTCTCATGAGCGCTGCGCAGCGTGAGTAAAGAAGACACCTTTTTGTCACGACATTCACAATTGCTGCTAGTGGTAGCCATACGACAATGAGCTTCACCTCAAATGGCGCTGGTACTATCTGCTTATTTCTGGTCGAGTTCACCAATACGGGTATAGATCTCACAAAAATAAATATGTAAATAAAGAAAATTGTAAAATAAAGGAAACAATTTACAGTTTAGTAGCAAGACACACGAATGTTCCAAATCTAAGAAACTAATAACAAGATGAAAACATGAACTTTTATGCTATCATTAGTGTACAAGAGTTGTTTTGCTATCATTAGTGTACAAGAATTGTTTTGCTATCATTAGTGTACAAGAGTTGTTTTGCTATCATTAGTGTACAAGAATTGTTTTGCTATCATTAGTGTACAAGAGTTGTTTTGCTATCATTAGTGTACAAGAATTGGTTTGCTATCATTAGTGTACAAGAATTAGTTTGCTATCATTAGTGTACAAGAATTGTTTTGCTATCATTAGTGTACAAGAATTGGTTTGCTATCATTCGTGTACAAGAATTGGTTTGCTATCATTAGTGTACAAGAGTTGTTTTCCTATCGTTAGTGTACAAGAATTGTTTTGCTATCATTTGTGTACAAGAATTGTTTTGCTATCATTAGTGTACAAGAATTATTTTGCTATCATTAGTGTACAAGAATTGTTTTGCTATCATTAGTGTACAAGAATTGTTTTGCTATCGTTAGTGTACAAGAGTTGTTTTAATATCATTAGTGTACAAGAGTTGTTTTAATATCATTAGTGTACTAAAGTTGTTTTGCTATCATTAGTGTACAAGAATTGGTTTGCTATCATTCGTGTACAAGAATTGGTTTGCTATCATTAGTGTACAAGAATTGTTTTGCTATCATTAGTGTACAAGAGTTGTTTTGCTATCATTAGTGTACAAGAGCTGTTTTGCTATCATTAGTGTACAAGAATTGTTTTGCTATCATTAGTGTACAAGAATTGTTTTGCTATCATTAGTATACAACAATTGTTTTGCTATCATTAGTGTACAAGAGTTGTTTTGCTATCATTAGTGTACAAGAGCTGTTTTGCTATCATTAGTGTACAAGAATTGTTTTGCTACCATTAGTGTACAAGAGCTGTTTTGCTATCATTAGTGTAAAAGAGTTGTTTTGCTATCATTGGTGCACAAGAGCTGTTTTGCTATCGTTAGTGTACAAGAATTGTTTTGCTATCATTAGTGTACAAGAGCTGTTTTGCTATCATTAGTGTACAAGAGTTGTTTTGCTATCATTAGTGTACAAGAGCTGTTTTGCTATCATTAGTGTACAAGAATTGTTTTACTATCATTAGTGTACAAGAATTGTTTTGCTATCATTGGTGTACAAGAATTGTTTTGCTATCATTAGTATACAAGAATTGTTTTGCTATCATTAGTGAACAAGAATTGTTTTGCTATCATTAGTGTACAAGAGCTGTTTTGCTATCTTTAGTGTACAAGAGCTGTTTTGCTATCATTAGTGTACAAGAGCTGTTTTGCTATCATTAGTGTACAAGAGCTGTTTTGCTATCATTAGTGTACAAGAGCTGTTTTGCTATCATTAGTGTACAAGAGCTGTTTTGCTATCATTAGTGTACAAGAGCTGTTTTGCTATCATTCATCATGATCTGCTGTATTCAAAGTTCATGTCCTTCATATTTTTACCAACTTTGTTATTCCCTACTAAACACTCCCTTCAAATGTCTGCCATATTTATTTGTCTATTTCTCTCTATCCCCTATTTCATCGCGTGCTCCTGTTGGCCCACACCATATTCAAGCTGCTCCAACCATAGCAGCCAAAAGCTGAAGCTTGTTTTCTCGTGATCATTCTCATCAAAGCTTTCTTGTCTGCTGCAACCATTTTATACATTTCTCTTACTATTTGGAGTTGTCCCTGGTATTCTCAACATTTCTCTATAAAACTACATGGCTGTGGTCTCCAATAAATTGTGTGCCTTTTTGATTGTCCAAGATTCGCTTCCATTTGTCAAGACTGGCTCTACATGACACCAAGGAGCTCTTAACTCCAATGTTAATGATTCGCTTTTCATTCTTTGGGATGCAGTCTGTGCATGCACTATTATTACAATACCATTACTATACAAGATTTGTTGTGTTATCACCACCATACATATATATATATAAGGATAGATTCGAGAAGCACTTTCTTTTTAATTTGGAAAATACATGTCGATAAGAGTCAAGTTCATTCAGTGGTGCTAAAATCAGAACATTAGTGGACAAATTTCATCTACTGGTAAGTCCAACAAATAAAGGTGTTATAGAACATTTTGATACATCAAAAGACACTGAAAAAAAAAATACATTTTGGGAGAAAAACAAAACAAATTAAATAAATTACACTCCGTTAACAGAATAAACAGGATGATGTATCCAAAGATGGAAATCACCAGGAAGTGATGATATTCCAGCTGAATTCATCAAAGATGGAGGGGAGACCAGCGTTCGTATTTACCACACATTGTGTGTGTGAAGATCTGGAAATACGCAGACTGGCCAAAAGTCTGGGAAAGATCAGTGTACATCCCCATTCCAAGGAAAGACAATCTGAAGCTGTGTATCAACTACTGAACTATTGCCTTAATAATCCAGGCCAGCAAAATACTCTTGCGGATCATCGTGAATAGGATAGGAGGAAAGTTAGAACAAGAACTTCATATAGTTCAAGCTGGCTTCAGACATAGTAGAGGTACCTGGGACCACATCTTTAACATGAGAAACATCTTTGAGAAGTGAAGGGAATACAGCATAGTAGAGGTACCTGGGACCACATCTTTAACATGAGAAACATCTTTGAGAAGTGTAAGGAATACAGCATAGTAGAGGTATCTGGGACCACATCTTTAACATGAGAAACATCTTTGAGAAGTGTAAGGAATACAGCATAGTAGAGGTACATGGGACCACATCTTTAACATGAGAAACAACTTTGAGAAGTGTAGGGAATACAGCATAGTAGAGGTATATGGACCACGTCTTTAACATGAGAAACATCCTTGAGAAGTGTAGAGAATACAACATAGTAGTGGTACCTGGACCACGTCTTTAACATGAGAAACATCTTTGAGTAGTGTAGGGAATACAACATAGTACAGTTACCTGGACCACGTCTTTAACATGAGAAACATCTTTGAGTAGTGTAGGGAATACAACATAGTACAGTTACCTGGACCACGTCTTTAACATGAGAAACATCTTTGAGTAGTGTAGGGAATACAACATAGTACAGTTACCTGGACCACGTCTTTAACATGAGAAACATCTTTGAGTAGTGTAGGGAATACAACATAGTACAGTTACCTGGACCACGTCTTTAACATGAGAAACATCTTTGAGAAGTGTAAGGAATACAACATAGTAGAGGTACATGGACCATGTCTTTAACATGAGAAACATCCTTGAGTAGTGTAGGGAATACAACATGGAGCTGCATACATGCTTCATAGATTACAGCAAGGCCTTTGTGAAGTGTAGGGAATACAACATAGAACTGCACACATGCTTCATAGATTACAGCAAGGTCTTTGTGAAGTGTAGGGAATACAACATAGAACTGTATACATGCTTCATAGATTACAGCAAGGTCTTTGTGAAGTGTAGGGAATACAACATAGAACTGTATACAAGCTTCATAGATTACAGCAAGGCCTTTGACTGGGTACAACATCGGAAACTGTGGAACATCATGAAAGACATGGGCTTTCCAACACACCAAATACAACTTATCGAATCACTATATCACGAACAGCAAGTAGCTATTAGAATAGGGGGCGGAACATTAAATTGGCTTGAAGCACAAAATTGGGTGAGGCAGGAATGCATCCTCTCTCCATACCTGTTCAACATCTATGCTGAGAACATCATGAGAAATGTCAGAAACGATGACAGATTTGTGAAGTTTGATCATTTCACAATAAATGGCAACATAATTCCAGATACATTGGAATACACTCAGACACGCTGATAACACAGCCCTCTTCATAAACAGTGAAAAAGGATTTTTTTAAAGACAACTGAGTGTGCGAAAAAAAAACACAGTGGAGAGCAAAACCTCTATTTAAAATGGAGAAAACTAAGATGTCCTTTGACAAAATAAAAAGTCAAACAAAAATTCATCATCAACAGTGAAGAACTTGAAATTGTAACAAACTATAAATATCTTGGAACTGTTGTAACTAACAATGGATTTTTCAGAACGGAATGGCTTCACTGCAGGAGGGGTATGACCATATCTGTCCAGTTCCCCTTCCAGCAACCAACAAAGTGTTCATACGGATCGTTCATACTGCTCTAGTGAACGTGTTGCGTACACAAAAAAAGGCGTCAGTTCATGATGCACACTTCCGAATCGCTGTAACGGTCGTCGTGGGCAGCACCATCTCCATGCTTCTGGCGCCAAGTCCGCGTAAACTTCACGGTCAGCGAAAGCGTGCCCCAAGAATCGGTGTCCCAACAAATGAACTCAGGTCCCCACTTTGGTGAAATATTCGAAAAGACCGTAGTCAGGCTGGTGTCAAACTTGCAGTCGAAAACAGATCACACATCACATTCCAGGACAAAACCGGGACCTGGTACCGTTCCATTACACTCAACAGCCAGTTGTCTGCAGCACTCAATAAATCAGCGCGCTGCCGCCATTGCTGTGTTGAATTTGTAGACAGACGAATGCGACCGAACACCAGCTGTCTCTACAAAAGTAAATACAGGCAATAAAGAATCATTTGAAATCACACTGCAGAAAAAATGCCACCCGTCCTGAGCCTGACTCGACAAAGGACCATCTTGGTCTGCCGTACCAACCCTAACTAACACTGGAGCATTCGTGTGTGAGAAAGAGATCAAAAGAAGATTAGCAATAGCAACACAAACATTAATTTTCAACTCCAATGTTAAGTCTTTCCTATTATATGACAGCTTACGGGCGATGAGTCCGACGAATACCTGTGTTTCATATGTTTGGATTTGGAGACAAAAACGATGTCCTAACATCATCAAGCGCTATACATTTACAAAAATATGACATCAACATTTTCAGGAGGACGTGAACTTCCGGTCAATATGGCGGATAGGCAGCAGGAATCGCTAAAGACTGTGTCTGAAAAGTGTTCCTTGTTGCAATTTCCTCATATTGCAAGTCCAGCGTGATGCAGCTACTGAGTTCAGTGCTCTGTGCACACCGTGAGCTGTGCGTTTCATCTGTTATGATCGTGTTTCGATATTCCGATTGTTTACGATGAATGATGATATCGTGACGAGGAACAGATGACTGTGTTCGATTTCTGTGCGGTTTCGTCTATGTTTTTTGTCGTATGCTGAGACTGCTATGATGGGAACTGCAGCTGGCTTTCTTTGTTTGGGAGATGCGATATTAATTCGGATGATTTCACTGGCATGGGGTTGAGCAATTATGGATTTTATTTCGTTTGCAGTGATACCGGGGCCTTCCATAACCATAACCATATGGCTGTGAAACATGGAGAACAACAAAAATGGCAATCATGAAGATACAGACCTTCATTAATGGATGCTTGTGCAGAATAAAAGGATGGAAATGGCAGGACAAAATCACTAACATAGAATTATGGAAATGTACCAGTCAAATAAATACCAGTGGATAAAGAGATACAGTGAAGACGATGGCCCTGGATAAGTTACACACTGCAGAAGCCAACTGAGAGTATTACACAATATGCCCTTATTGGAATCGCCCAGGGAAAAAGTCAAAGAGGAAGACCAAGATATTCTTGGAGAAGACAGATGGAAGCAAAGATGAAGATGATGGGGAAGACATGGAATGATCTTAATAGAATGGCGATATATGTTGAAAACATATGTTCCACAGGCAGTTGAAAGGTAGAACACAAGCATTAAATGCCATGAGAGCTTATGGCACAAAATGTTATAGAAATATCCTTAAGATACCTTGGACAATGAAACATAGCAATGAAGACATATTAAAATATTTAAACATTAAAAATAACTGGCTTATACATACCATTCTACAGAGGAAACTTAAATACTATGGTCGCGTCAAAAACACAGCGGGCTGAAAAGAACAACAATGGAATGCATTGTTCCTGGGCGACGCATTAGGTGGAGACGAAGAAGGTGGTTTCAATACATCAAGGAGACCTTGAACATGACAACAGAAGAAGTGGGAGATCTGGCTAGAGACGGATTCTTTCAGACGGTCTGTGATGAATAATACGTTCTTCATCACTGCATGCGATATATGATGACTGTTAACTTGACTTGAAATCTTATATGTAAGTCTCGCCTCACTAAAATAAAACATTGTCATTCCATTTTGATAACATGTACCCCCACAAACCACACATCCTTACCGGATCTTCATCAACAACAGCAACGGGCTATAATTCATTAGTATTATATAGCCATTATACAATAATCTTCCCCCAGCGCTATGTTTCTGCCTTAGCTCCCTTTGTGCGCGCATCGTATAGTGATAGCATTGCATTCACAACAGTGAAGTGTGGCAACGACCTAACAGTACATACAACACACGCACAACTGCTCAATATTGCAACAGATTTACCTTGGCAACGACCTAACAGTACATACAACACACGCACAACTGCTCAATATTGCAACAGATTTACCTTGGCAACGACCTAACAGTACATACAACACACGCACAACTGCTCAATATTGCAACAGATTTACCTTGGCAACGACCTAACAGTACATACAACACACGCACAACTGCTCAATATTGCAACAGATTTACCTTGGCAACGACCTAACAGTACATACAACACACGCACAACTGCTCAATATTGCAACAGATTTACCTTGGCAACGACCTAACAGTACATACAACACACACACAACTGCTCAATATTGCAACAGATTTACCTTGGCAACGACCTAACAGTACATACAACACACGCACAACTGCTCAATATTGCAACAGATTTACCTTGGCAACGACCTAACAGTACATACAACACACGCACAACTGCTCAATATTGCAACAGATTTACCTTGGCAACGACCTAACAGTACATACAACACACGCACAACTGCTCAATATTGCAACAGATTTACCTTGGTAAGGACGTAACAGTACATACAACACACGCACAACTGCTCAATATTGCAAGAGAGTTACCTTGAAGGAGGAGACCAAACACCTGTTCTAGAGTACACTTTCTATCTTGTCCGTACAATATTTTTGATGCTGTAGCCAGACGACTGTTAGAAGAGGTTACAGAACTGTGACATAGCATATGTAACAGTTATTATTGTGATATAATTAACACCGCTACTAGTGTGATATAAGTAAGACCCCTATTATTGTGATATAAGTAACACCGCTACTAGTGTGATATAAGTAACACCCCTATTATTGTGATATAAGTAACACCGCTACTAGTGTGATATACGTAACACCGCTACTAGTGTGATATAAGTAACACCGCTACTAGTGTGATATAAGTAACACCCCTATTATTGTGATACAAGTAACACCGCTACTAGTGTGATATAAGTAACACCGCTACTAGTGTGATACAAGTAACACCGCTATTATTGTGATACAAGTAACACCGCTACTAGTGTGATATAAGTAATATCGCTACTAGTGTGATATAAGTAATACCGCTACTAGTGTGATATAAGTAACACCGCTTTTATTGTGATATAAGTAACACCGCTACTAGTGTGATACAAGTAACACCGCTACTAGTGTGATATAAGTAGCACCACTACTAGTGTGATACAAGTAACACCGCTATTATTGTGATATAAGTAACACCGCTACTAGTGTGATATAAGTAATACCCCTATTATTGTGATATAAGTAACACCGCTACTAGTGTGATATAAGTAACACCGCTACTAGTGTGATATAAGTAACACCGCTACTAGTATGATATAAGTAACACCGCTATTATTGTGATATAAGTAAGACCCCTATTATTGTGATATAAGTAACACCGCTATTATTGTGATATAAGTAACACCGCTATTATTGTGATATAAATAAGAGCCCTATTATTGTGATATAAGTAAGACCCCTATTATTGTGATATAAGTAATACCGCCATTATTGTGATATAAGTAAGACCCCTATTATTGTGATATAAGTAATACCGCCATTATTGTGATATAAGTAAAACACCTATTATTGTGATATAAGTAATACCGCCATTATTGTGATATAAGTAACACCGCTATTATTGTGATATAAGTAATACACCTATTATTGTGATATAAGTAATACCGCCATTATTGTGATATAAGTAACACCGCTATTATTGTGATATAAGTAATACCCCTATTATTGTGATATAAGTAACACCGCTATTATTGTGATATAAGTAAGACCCCTATTATTGTGATATAAGTAAGACCCCTATTATTGTGATATAAGTAAGACCGCCATTATTGTGATATAAGGAAGACCCCTATTATTGTGATATAAGTAATACCCCTATTATTGTGATATAAGTAACACCGCTATTATTGTGATATAGGTAACACAGCTGCTAGTATGATATAAGTAACACCGCTATTATTGTGATATAAGTAAGACCCCTATTATTGTGATATAAGTAATACCCCAATTATTGTGATATAAGTAAGACCCCTATTATTGTGATATAAGTAAGACCCCTATTATTGTGATATAAGTAAGACCACTATTATTGTGATATAAGTAATACCCCTATTATTGTGATATAAGTAACACAGCTATTATTGTGATATAAGTAAGACCACTATTATTGTGATATAAGTAAAACCCCTATTAGTGTGATATAAGTAAGACCCCTATTATTGTGATATAAGTAAGACCCCTATTATTGTGATATAAGTAACACCGCTACTAGTGTGATACAAGTAACACCGCTATTATTGTGATATAAGTAAGACCCCTATTATTGTGATATAAGTAAGACCGCCATTATTGTGATATAAGGAAGACCCCTATTATTGTGATACAAGTAATACCCCTATTATTGTGATATAAGTAACACCGCTATTATTGTGATATAGGTAACACAGCTGCTAGTGTGATATAAGTAACACTGCTATTATTGTGATATAAGTAAGACCCCAATTATTGTGATATAAGTAAGACCCCAATTATTGTGATATAAGTAAGACCCCTATTATTGTGATATAAGTAAGACCCCTATTATTGTGATATAAGTAAGACCCCTATTATTGTGATATAAGTAATACCCCTATTATTGTGATATAAGTAACACCGCTATTATTGTGATATAAGTAAGACCACTATTATTGTGATATAAGTAAAACCCCTATTATTGCGATATAAGTAAAACCCCTATTAGTGTGATATAAGTAAGACCCCTATTGTTGTGATATAAGTAAGACCCCTATTATTGTGATATAAGTAACACCGCTACTAGTGTGATACAAGTAACACCGCTATTATTGTGATATAAGTAAGACCCCTATTATTGTGATATAAGTAACACCGCTATTATTGTGATATAAGTAACACCGCTACTATAGCTTGTTTCATAAGTCGTGCCCAACTTTTAAAATCGATAGATTTTTAACCGCTTGTTGTAAGTTGTTCAAAATTTGCACGTAAAGTTATAATGATAAGAACCCAACAGGGAATTAATTTCATTTAAAAAAGAACATTTGGTTATTATTGTTGCTTATTTGATTTATATAAATTTATAACGACCCATTGATGTAGTCAAAACTTAATGTTTACAGTATTTTAAGTTAAAAATAGCGAGTAAAAATCCATACACGGTAAAATTGACGTGTTTGCACGCTTTCGCCGTGGTTTTTTTGACACAATTAGACACTTCAGAAATTGTGTGTTCCATTTCCGTTCATTCATAGGTGTAGACGTGGAACGATAACATTTATCATGAGTCTTAAAATGAAATTCTGCAGTTTACAAAACATCGCAATAAAAATGTATGACTATTTTTGCAAAGAGGCTAAACGAGGAAGATTATTTCATTCTTTAAAAAACCCTGAGAATAGGACAAGACACATTTTGGATTTATCTAAACAGTCATTTAATCGCTGGATTCAAGCACGTGACCGTCAATGTTCAAAATATACAAAATCACAAGGAAGAGCAAAAATGTTGGATAATTTCGACAGTGAACTTATTAGAAGTGAAATTCGCAAAATGTTGGGTATGAATTAAACTGTTACAATAAGAAAATTAAAAGTTTCGCTGAAAAAGAACAACAGTATTGAAATATCAAAGTCTAAATTATAGAGGAATGTGAGAGCTGCAGGCTTTACATTCAGAAAGTATTCCAATGGACGAAACATCATCTGTGAGAAGCCACATATAGTAGTCATGAGAAGCAAGTACTTACGTGAAGTAAAAGAGGTGCGCAAGCAAGGTTATGATATTGTGTACTTGGATGAAACATGGATCAATGCTCACCACACTAACCAAAGGGAATGGCAGTCATCAGATGGAAAGATTAAGAGATTAATACCTAGCAGCAAAGGACAGCGCTTGATAATTGCTCATGCAGGTAGTCGACAACATGGACTAATACAGAATGCAGAGCTCATTTTTCTTTCAAAATCCATAGACAATCGGGATTATCACTCTGAGATGAATGGTCACATATTTAGACATTGGATTGAAAATTCTGTTCTCCCATCACTAGATCGACCATCTTGCCCAATAATGGACAATGCAGGGTACCACAACATTGTTGCACTTGAAGATAAAGTCCCGACGTCATCCAGTACAAAAGATGCTATTAAGATATGGCTCACAAAGGAGCACATACAATTTAATAACATGTACTTAAAACCTGAATTACTATCTCTAGTAAAGCAAAAACAAAGGACAAAGATTTTTCAAATAGATAAGATTATCCAAGAGCACGGTCATATAAGTTTGAGGCTGCCACCTTACCATGCTCATTTAAATCCAATAGAACTAATCTGGGCAAAATTAAAAGGACAAGTGGCAGATGAAAATACAACATTCAAAATATGCGATGTAAAGACTCTTGCTAATCTCGCTTTATTAAATATAGACAAAGATTATTGGGCTAAATGTGAAGACCACGCCTTAAAACAGGAAGAGGAATATTGGAAAAATGATGGTTTGTGGAATGTTCAACCCCAAACAGTTATTAATCTTTTAGACTCGTCTGATTCAGAATGAAAGTATATAGCCCCCACAATGTTGGCCCCTACATTACCTTAAATTAGTTCAACAAACGGTCCGTATCAGGACCACACAACTATGAAAATTGGACATACAGGTATACCTTGATATTATCGTCCGTCCTCGAACTGAGAAGACAATAATTCTCCTGGTGATTTGTCTTATTAGGTTATTTCCCCATTACGGCCACGCCTTTACCTAGTGAAAATTCATCATAGACCAGCAACTACGGTCATTTCTATTATTTAGGGGTTCACAATTTACAATTTTGACAAACATCAAAGAAATTCGCCGCTTTAAGAAAACTGCAGCTGCAAGATATTTGTTAAATATACATTTAAAGGGTCTTTTGCATTCTAATAACATTTAGAAAATTTCAACAGTTTTTAACAAACGGTTACTGAGTAATAGCGTTTTGAAGTTGGGCACGTGATTTGAAACGAGCTATAGTGTGATATAAGTAACACCGCTACTAGTGTGATATAAGTAAGACACCTATTATTGTGATATATGTAACACCGCTATTATTGTGATATAAGTAACACCGCTACTAGTGTGATATAAGTAAGACACCTATTATTGTGATATATGTAACACCGCTATTATTGTGATATAAGTAACACCGCTACTAGTGTGATATAAGTAACACCGCTACTAGTGTGATATAAGTAACAACGCTACTAGTGTGATATAAGTAACACCGCTACTAGTGTGATATAAGTAACACCGCTTCTTGTGTGATATAAGTAACACCGCTACTAGTGTGATATAAGTAACACCGCTACTAGTGTGATATAAGTAACACCGCTACTTGTGTGATATAAGGCACATTGTTAAAATTGTGTCATAAGTAATACCTCTAAGATTGCGACATAATTAACGACTCTAAGATTGCGACATAATTAACACCTCTAAGATTGCGACATAATTAACGCCTCTAAGATTGCGACATAATTAACACCTCTAAGATTACAACATAATTTACATCTCTAAGATTGCGACATAATTAACGCCTCTAAAATTGCGACATAATTAACACCTCTAAGATTACAACATAATTTACATCTCAAAGATTACGACATAATTAACGCTTCTAAGATTACAGCATAATTTACATCTCTAAGATTGCGACATAATTAACGCTTCTAAGATTGCGACATAATTAACGCCTCTAAGATTGGGACATAATTAACATTTCTACGATTGCGACATAATTAACATTTCTACTATTGCGACATAATTAACACCTCTAAGATTGCGACATAATTAACATCTCTACGATTGCGACATAATTAACATCTCTACGATTGCGACATAATTAACATCTCTAAGATTGCGACATAATTAACGCCTCTAAGATTGCGACATAATTAACACCTCTAAGATTGCAACATAATTGACACCTCTAAGATTGCAGCATAATTAACACCTCTAAGATTACAGCATAATTTACATCTCTAAGATTGCGACATAATTAACGCCTCTAAGATTACAGCATAATTTACATCTCTAAGATTGCGACATAATTAACGCCTCTAAGATTACAGCATAATTTATATCTCTACGATTGTGACATAATTAACACCTCTAAGATTGCGACATAATTAACACCTCTAAGATTGCGACATAATTAACACCTCTAGGAGTGCGACATAATTAACACCTCTAGGAGTGCGACATAATTAATACCTCTAAGATTACGACATAATTAACACCTCTAAGATTGCGACATAATTAACACCTCTAAGATTGCGACATAATTAACACCTCTAAGATTGCGACATAATTCACACCTCTAAGATTGCGACATAATTAACACCTCTAAGATTGCGACATAATTAACACCTCTAAGATTGCGACATAATTAACACCTCTAAGATTGCGACATAATTAACTCCTCTAGGAGTGCGACATAATTAACACCTCTAGGAGTGTGACATAATTAACACCTCTAAGATTGCGACATAATTAACACCTCTAGGAGTGCGACATAATTAACACCTCTAAGATTGCGACATAATTAACAGCTGTAAGATTGCAGGCATAATTAACACCTCTAGGAGTGCGACATAATTAACACCTCTAAGATTGCAACATAATTGACACCTCTAAGATTGCAGCATAATTAACACCTCTAAGATTGCGACATAATTAACAGCTGTAAGATTGCTGCATAATTAACACCTCTAACATTGCAACATAATTAACGCCTCTAAGATCGCGACATAATTAACACCTCTAAGATTGCAGCATAATTTACATCTCTAAGATTGCGACATAATTAACGCCTCTAAGATTACAGCATAATTTATATCTCTACGATTGCGACATAATTAACACCTCTAAGATTGCGACATAATTAACACCTCTAAGATTGCGACATAATTAACACCTCTAGGAGTGCGACATAATTAACACCTCTAGGAGTGCGACATAATTAATACCTCTAAGATTACGACATAATTAACACCTCTAAGATTGCGACATAATTAACACCTCTAAGATTGCGACATAATTAACACCTCTAAGATTGCAGCATAATTAACACCTCTAAGATTGCGACATAATTAACACCTCTAAGATTGCAGCATAATTAACACCTCTAAGATTGCAGCATAATTAACACCTCTAAGATTGCGACATAATTAACACCTCTAAGATTGCAGCATAATTAACTCCTCTAAGATTGCGACATAATTAACACCTCTAAGATTGCGACATAATTAACACCTCTAAGATTGCACCATAATTAACGCCGCTATTATTACGAGTCCTCACAATCATGAAGTAAACAATCTGCCAACGACCGTCACTTTTATATGCAGTCTGCGGGGCAGATCATTCCTTATTTGGTGTTTGCAACTCCCTCAAAATAACAAATGACAAGAATGCGGGACGGTTCATCACCTCGGTGCAACATGACATTCATACCTCCAACTAGGTATGGGGTCTACGCTCCACCTGGCCCGTTTTTTTTTTACGTTAGGCTGTGACTGTCTCTTTCAGAAAGGCCTACCAGTCTGAATTAACAAACAGGCAGACATATATAAACACAGGAGCGCACAAAAACGGCTTCACAGCTTTTGTCCAACGCAGAACCCATTTCTTCGGAAGGGAGCGGGGGGGGGGGGAAGGGGGGGGGGGCTGTTTAAGTCATTTGGCACAAGGCGTTCATTACAGAATCTAGAGTCCCAGGGGCATCACGTGATGAGATTTTATTCAGCCAAGCGAGACGGCTATATGGGAGGACACAGTTAGATGTGACCGTCGTAGCGCCACTCAACCATATCCACATACCTGCTTGCCTGTGCTGCGTGTCTGTAGTGGGTCAGCACTGGTTTCACTTTCCTAGTAGCGTTTGAAGTTGAAGAGAGAAGAAGATATCAAGA
Organism: Megaustenia siamemsis; assembly: GCA_032433765.1. Taxonomy (NCBI): domain Eukaryota; kingdom Metazoa; phylum Mollusca; class Gastropoda; order Stylommatophora; family Ariophantidae; genus Megaustenia; species Megaustenia siamemsis. The sequence continues at coordinate 33,412,728 of JAVIAB010000041.1, read as the reverse complement.
GAAGCCACATCTTCAGTTCACTACGTCTCGCTTGTGATAACAAGGGCATCACAAATCAGTACGATGTGCCGTGTCTTCTGAATGTGGCTTTATGAGTGTCAGGGTACCTGAGGGCTATAATTTATGTAATTCTGCACGAATATCTCGCCTTTGTCGCGAGATGCGGCAACAAGACAACGTAGGAGATTGCTTGGATTAGGCGAAGTATGGCGTTGTACCGCTACTGTATCCGTGAAGACCATCTTGGGTCACCTTGATAACATCAAGCAGCAGGACTCTGGGACAGACCCAGCGGATATACGACTCTTGATCTTGATCCTTCCGGCACCGCTGGACGTTGCATAGGGCTGGTAGTGTTTATCGCCATCCATCTCAGTTCTTCGTGAGGCTGGTAGTGTTTATCGCCATCCATCTCAATTCTTCGCGAGGCTGGTAGTGTTTATCGCCATCCATCTCAATTCTTCGCGACAACCTGGCCGCTGTGAAGATACTCAACCGCTATCGTTCCATTCTCCACTCTGATCCCACTACTCTTCTACTCTGAAGTGATCCCCCTAGGATCGCATTCAAACGCGACAGGAATTTGGCAGATATTCTGGTTAGGAGCCATCTCCCTCGCTCCGACCATCAACACTTGGGTACGGTCTATTGTGGTCGTAACTGCATCACCTGTGCTTATGTGCTCCGCACTAACTCTGTTTTATTCCCTAACGGACGGTTCGAGATTAAGCATGGCTCCAGATGTGCGTCCCGTAACATCATTTATGCCATAATGTGCCAACGATCCCACATGACTTATATTGGTGAGTTTGGCAGGCTTCAATTCTCTTTTCTATTTTCTTGTCTAATGTCCATGTTTCTGCATCATATAGGAATTTTGAGAAGACATAACATTTTGCTATTCTTAGTTTTAGCCCTGGTGTTATTTGTTATGATGTTAGTATGTTCTTCATAACATTAAAATTACTTTATGCCATTCCTATTCTTTTGCTTATTTCAGTTGTACATTTCCTATCACTGGTTATTACTATGTCCAAGGTAGTTGTAGTTCTGAACTGTCTCCAGGTCTTTTCCTTCAATTTTGATATCCACTTGTGGGTTTTCAGTATTTTCTTTGTTTATGATCATAGTTCTAGTCTTTTTGATATTCATATCTATATATATAGAAAAGTTTTCCGGTTGTTTCCAAAATGGAGGAATTATTTTTCTCCGGCTTGGTATAGAACCGTTGATCAGAGGTTTAACAAGCCGCTATCGTAAAAACGATGTTGTTAATGAAACGTAGACCTATGACTTCACCTTGAGTGAAATAGAAACCACCTTAAAGCTAATGACCAATAACAAGGCTGCTGGAGAGGATAAGTTAACAGCTGAGATCCTCAAGGCAATTGATAGCCATAATTTAATACATCTCCAAAAAATGTTCAACATCATTTGGAAAACAGAGAAGACGCCTCATAAATGGAAAAGAGGAATCATTGTTAAGATCCCAAAAAAGGGCAATCTTAGAGATTGTAACAACTGGAGAGGCGTGACACTTTTGTCAGTTGCCTCAAAGTTATTCTGTAAAATCATCCTAAATAGAATAAAGGATTCAATAGATACAGTGATGCGTGAAGAACAGGCTGGGTTTAGAAAAGGGAGAAGCTGTCTTGACCACATTTTCACTCTACGACTTATATTGGAGGGGAGGCGAAGGCGCGCCCCCCCAGCACCAGAGCTGGAAGTCGTCAGTGACTCATAACTGATGGCTTGCGCCAGGATCGGTGAACCAGAACCATCCAGACCCTGCTACACCTCTTCGTGGTGCCTCTAGAAACAGACTAACCTGTCTAGTCTGGCCAAGCGAGCAGGGATCGAAGTGGGAAGACGAACCCGTACACAAAAAAGCGTCGGCTGAAATCGGATGTGTTGGGCCGAAAGGCGCAGATATCACAGTGTTACACTGCAAACTGCAACACAACGTAACTACGTCCACTTAACGTCCTTTTAAGGGCGGATGACGAGGAGGAAGTCTACGGTTCGTATCCGTTAGAATACCTCAAATCATCGGACGAACGCATCATCATCATCATCATCATCATATTGGAGGAACACATTGAAAAGCAAAAACCTTTTGTACTTAACTTCATCGACTTCAAAAAAGCATTTGATAGTATTCATAGAGATTCTTTGTGGAAAATTCTGAAGCAATATGGCTTACCATCAAAAATCATAAATATTATCAAAGACATGTATGATGGTTACACATGTGCAGTTCGAACAGAGGAAGGACTGAGCGAATGTTTCCCAATAGAAACTGGGGTTAAACAAGGATGTATTTTATCGCCCTTGTTATTTGGAATTGTTATGGACTTCATAATGAAGAAATGCTGCACTGGTAATAAAGGCATCGAATGGATACAAGGAGACCATTTGGAGGACCTCGACTTTGCTGATGACATAGTTCTCATCAGCAGTCAGATAAAAACGATGCAGGAAAACACAAATGAACTATCATCAATAGCCAGCAAAATTGGGCTTGAGGTCAATCATGAAAAGACTAAAGTCATGAAAAGTTTAATTCCAACAAGTGACAAAATATACATGGAAAACAAACCAGTAGAAGAGATCGATCACTTTATCTATCTTGGAAGTCACATTGATCGAGAAGGGGATACGAGCAAAGAAATTAGAATCAGACTGGCTAAAGCAGCAATGTCTTTCAGAAGCCTTGAAAAGTTGTGGAAATCAAAACTCATTAGCACAAACACAAAACTTAGGCTATTCAAATCAAATGTACTATCAACCCTTACGTATGCGTGTGAAAGCTGGAAAACAACAAGAGATATAGAAACAAAGTTGAACGCATTCGAAATAAATGTCTAAGGAAAATACTTGGTATAGAATGGAACGAATTCAAAACAAACGAGGAAATTAGAGAAATCGCCAATCAACCACTAATATCTTCAGTAATAAAGAAAAGACGATGGTCATACGTTGGACATGTGATGAGAAGAGATAATAATCGAATAGCAAAGCAAGCCCTCATATGGGAAACAACAGGTAAAAGAAAAAGAGGAAGACCCAGGGAGACACTGAGAAGAACATTGATGAGAGAGGCATGAGCAGCAGGAATCGGCTCCCTCAATGAGATAGAACTGCTTGCACAGAACAGAGACAGATGGCGAGATTTGATAAAATATCTTTAAAAGAAAACTGCTAGAACAAAAATTCATATAGGAGAAGGTGTATCTTGGTCTACGCCCTATGGGCCGGTTACGGCTCGAAAGGTCAATAGATAGATATTTGGGTGCAGTTATGTTAGATGTATATATGCGCTCTTTTGTGTGAGTGTATACATGTATATGTGGCCTCTTAGATACTTATTGACATTGTGAGTGTCTTTGTAGTCTGGTAACCTAGACAGTGTTCCCCCCACTCACATATTTTTAGAACCCTTACACTGTTTGACCCTTTGACCAGCAGGTTAATTACAGTGTACAGCCGTGCGGATTCTCTCTCTTTCTTGTTCCCGCCACGGTCCACGACACAGGGAAGACATTTTTCTTTTCTTAAGCTAGTTTTGATTATTTTGTTTTGGATGTTTCATTACTAGTTAGCTATGTAGGATTAGTTTTATTTATTTACATATCAGTGTGTGTGTTGTTTGTTTGTTTGTTCCTTCTGAAGGCCTATTGAGCCGAAACGTCGTTCAAATTTGTGTCGTATATTAATCACGAAAAAATCACTGGAGTCTGTAGAAATGTGGTTTTACAGAAGAATTTTTAGAATACCATGGACAGCTAAGAAGAGTAATGAAAACGTTCTGAAAGAAGCCAAAGCAAAAAGAGATCTAATTTCCAATATTAGGGAGAAATAATCATCATTTTTTGGCCACGTAAAGAGAAGAGAACAACTGGAATATATTGTAACAGCTGGGAAAATTGAGGGACGAAGAGATAGAGGAAAGCAAAAAGTAAAAAATGCCAGACAGCTTTAAGAGAATGGCTTGGCAGAAGGTCAACAATAGAAATGATAAATAACTGCCGAGATCGAAAATTGTGGAGAAACATAATCACCTACGCCAGCAGGCCCTGTACTTGATGATGATTAATAATGAAAAGCTTTTACCATCATTTTTTAAATATTTTTTTTTTCAATCCTCCGCCCTAATGAGTCCATGCCGGTCTGAGAAATTTTTTATTCAGTCTCTCTCTCTCTCTCTCTCTCTCTCTCTCTCTCTCTCTCTCTCTCTCTCTCTCTCTCTCTCTCTCTCTCTCTAAATCTTTCTCTTTTTCTGTATTGTGATGTTTCCCATAGAATAGTATCTTTTTGAAATTTCAAAACATGCCCACCAGTGCATGTTCATTTTCGCTTCCTATTTGTAGATGGTATCGTTGGTTACATTGCAATTTCTCTTATCTCTATATTAGTTTTGAATTCATTTAATTGTACACAGCATATCCTTCCTAGGCATTTGTCTTCAAAAGTGTTCTGTTTTTTTTTCTGAACCTTCATTGTAACCGCTTCCACGTGCGCAGGTAAGGCTTGATGAAAGACTCGTATAACGATAACTCACAGTTGAATACCCACAGTTTAATTTTACATATCACTACATGAAGTATACACAGATACACCATTTAAATCAACTTATACAAAACAGAAATCAGAACAAAAATGGAGAGAAACGCAAAGCATAAATGTATAAGTAGAGGGCGTAGTTATAAATGTCTAAATGATTTGCTGAATTATCGCCTCGGAAGTTTCCTCTAAAATAATATTCATTCATTACTGTTTGTCTCCAGTCTACAATTCTAAAGCTGATATTTCAGTTTCTAGGAACACAACTCCCCGAAGATTCCAAAATGGATAAAGGAAAAAACATTCTGTGCAGTATCACATGCCAATCAAGTTTTGGGACAGCTACCTCCTTCCCCCCCCTCCCCCAAGATATTTTGTAAAATAAACACAAAATGATATTAAGCAGCTACACCTGTAGATAAATGAGACAAGCTACGACGTTTCGGTTTAAGCCTGTACAAAGCAACAAATAATATTACACAGAAAGAAAGACGAAGGACATGCAAGTAACTAATTTTACAAAACTAATCTTACAATTGTCAATGGTGTGATATTATTTGTTGGTTTGTTTCCGATGAAAGCTTTTTGCCTAAACGTCGTAGTTTATCTCGCTCCACTATAGGTTTAGCTGCTTAATACCATTATGTGTTTATTGTCCAGGTTTTCTGCAGCGCTACTTCTGCAGTGCCTGTCTAACACACAAAAATAGCCATCACCATAAAGAAACATACATAGCGTATTTACTTTCCGTCTTGTGTTACTAGTGCCAAATATGTCACTCAACGCCAGAAAAAAAAATGTAGTCACCGCAGTAATGAGATGTCTGAGAAAAGCTGTAGGAGTGAGCAGAAGAGAACATTTACAACCGAGATTGCAAGAAAGAGTGTTGGCATACCAAATTGACATTTACATAAAAAGACAACAAATAAAATGGTTTGTCTCCCTGGAGAGAATGTCTGGTTATGCCCATTCCATGCAAGGCATACACAAAAAGAGGAGAAAGTCACAGGGCTCGAGATAGACTCAGACTACGTTGGAGTGACAATATCAAGGAAACTCTACATCATCATCTAGTATCAATTCCTGAGGCTCCAGAAGAGCAAGAACCAGAAATTTATATCTCAACGCCTGCCTCTCAACGCCTGCCTCTCAACGCCTGCAGTGGTAAGTGAGGAAGAAATGAAGAAAGACACGATAAATGAAAACATTCCATTTTCGTTGTCTATCGTTTGTTTTTATTCAGATATTGTCACTGTCCTAAGCCATAAAAACATTGATTGTGCAATAAGAGACCAGACCAAACGAGGTGATTAAGGTTCCTTTAGTTTTGGTGACTCATTCATCGATGCAAGCACTCACAGCGATAACTAACAATCGGATACGATACAACTTACCTGTGCCATAGAAACTAAATAAAGGCAGCAAGAGCTGCTCTAGTCTATCTCCTCATGAAAGAATTCGCTGGAAAGTGAGCACCGCTCTGTTAAAGAACTAATTTTGTAAACGGTAATTAGCAACTATCGGTTGAGTGCAGGCGCAGGGAATGGGGAGCCGCGTTACGGCAGTGCTGAGTTCATCTACCGAGAACATCAAGTCAAGTTCTAACCTGATCGATGGCTCCAGGGTTCATCCATAAGTGTAGGAGATCTTTCTGGCACAGGAAACGACATTGACAAAAGAAAACCACATGACACCAACTGTCCTCATTGCTGAATCAACAGGGGCATCACTACCATCACATGCGTCACACTTGAGGTGTCTCCTTTAGAGACATGAGTTAAGCTCTTACTATGTGGTAAAGTTTAGTGTCTTCTCTTAGAGACATGAGTTATGCTCTTACTATGTGGTAAAGTTTAGTGTCTTCTCTTAGAGACATGAGTTATGCTCTTACTATGTGGTAAAGTTTAGTGTCTTCTCTTAGAGACATGAGTTATGCTCTTACTATGTGGTAAAGTTTAGTGTCTTCTCTTAGAGACATGAGTTATGCTCTTACTATGTGGTAAAGTTTAGTGTCTTCTCTTAGAGACATGAGTTATGCTCTTACTATGTGGTAAAGTTTAGTGTCTTCTCTTAGAGACATGAGTTATGCTCTTCATCGTCATCATGTTCCATACCGGTTGGCGTAGGCGATCATGTCCTTCCACAAACTTCTATCTACAGTGCATCGTATCAGTTCTGTTGTTGACTGCTTTCCATGCCATGACACCAAGCTATCCAATATTTTCTCTCTTTGTCATCCGCAAACTCTATTTCCTTTTATTTTGCCAGTTGTAACCAAGTATTCCAAGTTATGCCCTTACTATGTGGTAAAGTTTAATGTTGCTTTTAGCAGCACTGATGTCGCGGTATTCACTTTGTGGAGTTTAGTGTCGCTCACAGCAGAACTGATGTCGTGACATTCACTTTGTTGAGTTTAGTGTCGCTTATAGCAGAACTGATGTCGTGACATTCACTTTGTTGAGTTTAGTGTCGCTTATAGCAGAACTGATGTCGTGACATTCACTTTGTTGAGTTTAGTGTCGCTCACAGCAGAACTGATGTCGTGACATTCACTTTGTTGAGTTTAGTGTCGCTCTTAGCAGATCTGATGTCGTGACATTCACTTTGTGGAGTTTAGTGTCGCTCTTAGCAGATCTGATGTCGTGACATTCACTTTGTGGAGTTTAGTGTAGCTCTTAGCAGATCTGATGTCGTGACATTCACTTTGTTGAGTTTAGTGTAGCTCTTAGCAGATCTGATGTCGTGACATTCACTTTGTGGAGTTTAGTGTCGCTCTTAGCAGATCTGATGTCGTGACATTCACTTTGTGGAGTTTAGTGTAGCTCTTAGCAGATCTGATGTCGTGACATTCACTTTGTGGAGTTTAGTGTCGCTCTTAGCAGATCTGATGTCGTGACATTCACTTTGTGGAGTTCAGTGTCGCTTATAGCAGAACTGATGTCGTGACATTCACTTTGTTGAGTTTAGTGTCGCTCATAGCAGAACTGATGTCGTGACATTCACTTTGTTGAGTTTAGTGTCGCTTATAGCAGAACTGATGTCATGACATTCACTTTGTGGAATTTAGTGTCGCTCATAGCAGAACTGATGTCGTGACATTCACTTTGTTGAGTTTAGTGTCGCTCACAGCAGAACTGATGTCGTGACATTCACTTTGTTGAGTTTAGTGTCGCTCACAGCAGAACTGATGTCGTGACATTCACTTTGTTGAGTTTAGTGTCGCTCTTAGCAGATCTGATGTCGTGACATTCACTTTGTTGAGTTTAGTGTCGCTCACAGCAGAACTGATGTCGTGACATTCACTTTGTTGAGTTTAGTGTCGCTCTTAGCAGATCTGATGTCGTGACATTCACTTTGTTGAGTTTAGTGTCGCTTATAGCAGAACTGATGTCGTGACATTCACTTTGTTGAGTTTAGTGTCGCTCTTAGCAGATCTGATGTCGTGACATTCACTTTGTGGAGTTTAGTGTCGCTTATAGCAGAACTGATGTCGTGACATTCACTTTGTTGAGTTTAGTGTCGCTCATAGCAGAACTGATGTCGTGACATTCACTTTGTTGAGTTTAGTGTCGCTTATAGCAGAACTGATGTCATGACATTCACTTTGTGGAATTTAGTGTCGCTCATAGCAGAACTGATGTCGTGACATTCACTTTGTTGAGTTTAGTGTCGCTCACAGCAGAACTGATGTCGTGACATTCACTTTGTTGAGTTTAGTGTCGCTCACAGCAGAACTGATGTCGTGACATTCACTTTGTTGAGTTTAGTGTCGCTCACAGCAGAACTGATGTCGTGACATTCACTTTGTTGAGTTTAGTGTCGCTTATAGCAGAACTGATGTCGTGACATTCACTTTGCTGAGTTTAGTGTCGCTCACAGCAGATCTGATGTCGTGACATTCACTTTGTGGAGTTTAGTGTCGCTCTTAGCAGATCTGATGTCGTGACATTCACTTTGTTGAGTTTAGTGTCGCTCACAGCAGAACTGATGTCGTGACATTCACTTTGTTGAGTTTAGTGTCGCTTATAGCAGAACTGATGTCGTGACATTCACTTTGCTGAGTTTAGTGTCGCTCACAGCAGATCTGATGTCGTGACATTCACTTTGTTGAGTTTAGTGTCGCTCACAGCAGAACTGATGTCGTGACATTCACTTTGTTGAGTTTAGTGTCGCTCTTAGCAGATCTGATGTCGTGACATTCACTTTGTTGAGTTTAGTGTCGCTCATAGCAGAACTGATGTCGTGACATTTACTTTGAGAAGGTTTGCTGTCACTTTTATCAGAACTGACCTCGAAACATGCAAGGCAGCCTTAATGACACCTTCATGATCTCTACCCTTTATCAAATCGGCAACAAAAAAAATGTGCTATATGGCAGTTCAAGCACCTCGCTTGTTGAGTTCTGCCTCGCCTCTTGATTTACAACTCTTATAATCTCTTTCGGAAGGCAACAGAAAACCACCGTCGTAATTTCTTTGTATAATCATGAATCGCCACGACATTAGACATAACGACAACAACGTTAAGGGGGATTCCCATGGAAAACCCTCGTTCGGTAGGGGATATCATGTGGTACAGGTGATACCCGATCGTCATCAAGCTACTGTAAGCAAAATAAAGATTAAAACAAACTCTAAGGATAGGTACTTGGAATGTGAGAACACTCATGCAGAAGGGTAAACTAGAAAACATCATACAAGAAATGAAAAGAATGGGTTTACAATTACTGGGACTTTGCGAAATGAGGTACACCGGATCTGGGGAGATATATTCTGATAAACATAAAATAATCTATTCTGGAGGTACTGAACACCAAAGAGGAGTAGGTATCATCTTGGATGCAGAAAGAGCAAGAACAGTGAAAGGCTTTTACCCAATAACTGACAAAGTCCTTTTAGTGAAATTGAATGGAAAGCCAATAGACATAAATCTTATACAAGTTTATGCACCAACAGCAGACAGTCTAGAGGAAACAATTGATAAATTTTACAACGAGTTAAATGAGGCACTTCATAAATGCAAACCACATGAAAACACTATAGTTCTAGGGGATTTTAACGCAAAAGTAGGAAAGGAAAGAGTTGAGGAAGTAGTTGGTCATTATGGCTTAGGCAAGAGGAATGAAAGAGGTGAGAAACTTATTGACTGGGCAAGAACACAACATGATGATAGGAAACACCTGGTTTAAGCGACATCCAAGACGTCTGTGGACATGGAAAAGCCCAGGGGACAACGTACGCAATCAAACTGATTATATAATGATAAGCAATAGATTTAGAAACAGTCTGGTGTGTGTGAAAACTAGACCAGGGGCAGATTGCAATAGTGATCATGCACCAGTTGTGGGAAAGCTTAGAGTAAAATTAAAAAGAACAAAACGAGCCTCAGTTAACATCAAGTTAAATTTAGATTTACTAAAATCAGACAAGAAGCTGCAAGAAAAATAGAAAATCACAATTCAGAAACGGTACAATGCAATAGAGAAGATATAAAGCATTGATGAACAGTGGAAAATGCTAAAAGAGTCAATGCAACAAACATCAAAAGAGTTCATACCACCAGTGAGGACAAATTCAAGAAAGAAATGGATGACAGATAATATTTTGTAGCTAATGGATACAAGAAGAAGAAATAAAGAAAATAAAGATTAGTATAAGAGATTAAATAAAGAAATTGTAGTAAAATGCAATGAAGCAAAAGAAGCATGGCTAAAAGAGAGATGCAAAGAGATCGAATTGCAACAAAAAGGAGATGCTAAAGCTATATACAAACAAATTGAGGAATTAACAGGAAGAAAAACGCAATCAAAAACTGGATGTTTAAGATCAAAGAAAGGAGAACTGTTGATTGATCAAGAAAACATAAGGGAACGATGGACAGAATACATTAAGGATCTTTATAATGATGAACGAACGGATGTAAATATTAAGGATAATGGAGAAGGACCAGAAATACTCAGAGAAGAAGTGGAAGACGCCTTGCGCAATATGAAAGCAGGCAAAGCTCCTGGACCAGTTACTATAACTAAAGAAGAGATTGAAGCCATGGGTGATTTTGGAATAGAAATAATAACAAAAATATTGAATGATATCTACAACAGCGGATACATACCAGACGACATGCTCAAATCAATATTCATAGACCTACCAAAGAAATCGGGTGCGATTGAATGCGATGATCATCGCACAAAAAACCTTATGAGTCATATGACTAAGATATTACTAAGAATCATCATGCGAAGAGTGCGACACAAAATCAGTCCAGAAATTAGCGATGAACAGTGTGGTTTTGTTAGAGATAAAGGAACAAGCAATGCCATTTATATCATACGATCTTTAGTAGAAAGAGCCAAAGAGGTGGAAACAGATCTATACCTATGTTTCATAGATTACACCAAGGCATTTGACAAAGTAAGACACCAAGAAATAATCAACATTTTAGAAAGCATAAACATAGACAGCAAAGATCTAAGAATAATAAAGAACATGTACTGGCAACAAACAGCGGCCATAAGAACTGGAAACCAATTGGGAATGTTTCAACAAATAAAACAGGGTGTTAGACAAGGTTGTGTGCTGTCACCAGATTTGTTTAATATTTATAGTGAGATTATTTTAAGATCCATAAGTGGCATGCCTGGAATAACAATTGGAGGTCATAATATAAATAATCTAAAGTATGCTGATGATACAGTATTAATCGCTAAGAGTGAAAATGAGTTACAAGAAATGTTGGACATTATAGTGAAAGAAAGCAAAAATAAAGGACTCAGCCTTAATAGCAAAAAGACAGAGGTAATGATAACAACAAAGAAAAAGACATCACCTCAGTGCAAAATAAAGACAAGTGGAATAATATTAAAACAGGTAAATGAATTTAAATATTTGGGAACTTTGTTAACCTCAGACGGAAGATGTACAAAAGAGGTGAGATGCAGAATGGCTCAGGCAAAAGCAGCTTTCCAAAAAATGAGGAAAATACTATGCAATCCATTTTTGACAATAGAAACAAGAAAAAGAGTTCTTAAATGTTACGTAGAGCCAGTCTTAACATATGGATGCGAGTCATGGACTATAGGACAACAGACAAGAAAATCATTGGAGTCTGTAGAAATGTGGTTTTACAGAAGAATGTTGAGAATACCATGGACAGCTAAGAAGAGTAATGAAGAGGTTCTGAGAGAGGGCAAAGCAAAAAGAGAGATAATTTCCAATATTAGGAAGAGACAATCATCATTTTTTGGCCATGTAATGAGAAGAGAACAACTTGAATATATTGTAACAACTGGAAAGATTGAGGGACGAAGAGATAGAGGGGAGCAAAGAGAAAAAATAACGGACAGCTTAAGAGAATGGCTTGGCAGAAGGTCAACAACAGAAATGATAAATAGCTGCCGAGATCGAAAGTTGTGGAGAGACATGATCACCTACGCCACTAGGCCCGGTACTTGATGATGATAATCTCTTTATACTTGACGTTGCTCTACCAGTTTCATATTGAAGGACGTTTTTCACCCCCCACCCCAACAATAAAACAAACTATTTAACTATTTCAAAATGCCTTTACTTTTAACCTATAATGTTTTTTTTTTTTATATAGAAAGTAGAAAGTACTTGTCAGGCTAGCTTGCAGCTGTCTCATTATTCTGGACTCATTTCTCTCCTAACTAGATGGAGTTGCGACACCCGCGGAGATTGATCCTCGACGGTGCATTGCAATTGTAACACTGCGTATATACTATCCCAGGCATTAGCTTGCTCCTCCCACTTACCCCTAAGGACACAGATAAAGACATCAAAAGTAGCAGAGGTACACATGAATGAGCACAGTCAAGGGAACATTTCATACAAACAGCAGCAGATTTCGATGATCTTAAAAAATCACTTTAAACTCATTAAACGTACATATTTTTTTTATAAAAACGTGCAAAGGAATCCAGCGGCTGCAACAGTGGTCATGAGAGAGTGCACAGAACGATGCGTGATACCTACGATATATCTCTCAGAATGGAAAGTTGTTGACTGTCCGCCCGACACTATAACAGCCACTACTCCACAACAACATAGCATGCTCAGGTACCTGCATGTAGGGACCTGAGCTGCGACACTCCAAGCAGAACAACAATCTGGGGTGATATGTCACATAATGTGTTGACATTACACTAGTTTCGATAATTAAACGTCCGCATAATTCATCAGCATATACTTTGATGCTTTCTTACAATTTACTTATTGAAATAAAAGTCTCATACAGTACAGTGACTGATACAACAATCTGGTACAGTATAGTGAGCTATACAACAATCTGGTAAAGTATAGTGAGCTATACAACAATCTGGTACAGTATAGTGAGCTATACAACAATCTGGTACAGTATAGTGAGCTATACAACAATCTGGTACAGTATAGTGAGCTATATAACAATCTGGTACAGTATAGTGAGCTATACAACAATCTGGTACAGTATAGTGAGCTATACAACAGTCTGGTACAGCATAGTGAGCTATACAACAATCCGGTACAGTATAGTGAGCTAGACAACAATCTGGTACAGTATAGTGAGCTATACAACAATCTGGTACAGTATAGTAAGCTATACAACAATCTGGTACAGTATAGTGAGCTATACAACAATCTGGTACAGTATAGTGAGCTATACAACAATCTGGTACAGTATAGTGAGCTATACAACAATCTGGTACAGTATAGTGAGCTATACAACAATCTGGTACAGTTATTGGTTATTGGTTATGGAAGGCCTCGGTATCATAGCAAACGAATTAAAATCCATAATTGCTCAACCGCCCGTGCCAGTGGAATCATCCGAATTACTAACTCATCTCCCAAACAAAGAAAGGTAACTGTAGTCCCCATCGTAGCAGTCTCAGCACACGCCAAAAGACATAAGGCGAAACCGCGCAGAAAGTGAACACAGCCAACTGTTCCCTGTCATACGATATCATCATTCATCGTAAACAAGCGGGATATCGAAACAGGATCAAAACGGATGAGACACACAGCTCACGGTGTGCACAGAGCACTTAACTCAGTAGCTCCTGCAACAAGCCGGACTTTGAATATGAGGAAACTGCAAGAAGGAAGACTTTTTAGACATAGCCTTCAATGGTTCCTGCCGCCTATCCACCATATACCATGGAAGTTCGCGTCCTCCCGAAAATGATGATCGTCATAGCACTTGATGATGTTAGGCCGTCATTGATGACTCCAATTCCAAACATATAGACACACAGTGGTGGTAAGTTATCATTTCCAATCCAACAGAAGCCACATGACCTGTAGTTAGTAAAACCACAGAGATAATATGATTTAGTGACTATCACTGATTCACTCTTAGATGTGAATGTGTAGTTAACACAAGAGGAGAAGTTTTCAACTACAGTGATCCCATTTAAGGCAATTCTGGGATAGCAAGGCAAGTCTCCTTTATAGCAGCAGAACTTGATGTTCTCCGCTCCCTTCTTGTAGCTGCCGCCACACGATTCTGATGTCTCATTAACTTGGACATCATTCAAGAACAATGCCAGATTAACATTCCATAGATCTGGCTCTGCTGATGAAATGCTTGGTGCAACAGTTTGTATCAATCATACTGGAGGCTCCTGGTCTGTGGTCATTAATATCACAGACGGCACATGATGTTGTTATATTCAGTGTTTCTTTCTGGGGTGTAAATATGTGGCACACACATGGAGAGTGGTTTGTGGTCACAGTAATCCCATTAAAGGCAATTCTAAGGTAGCATGGCATAGCTGTTTCAGAACAGCACAATCCTGTGATGTTTTCTGTGTTCGCTATAAAGCTGCTGCTGCTACACAATCCTGACCAATTATAGGTGTGGACATTATTCACTTGCAATGACAAAACTGCTTTGTTTACATCATAAACTGCTGGAAGCGAATCATTTATGGGACTAATAGTACAATTTATTCTTCCATCGGGGATATCTTCATTGAGTCCCCAAAAAAAGGTCTTTGGTTAAAAAGCACATATGCTTTTGAGTTAAACACAAAATGAGCCCACTTCATAGATTCAAAATGATCCTTGCCAATGCCATCCGTTTGCACAAGTTAGGTCCTTAGCTACCAAACGTCCGAAACGAAGCCATCGAATTAACGACTTTATCTACAGCGAAGGTTAACGAACTGTGAACAAACATTTATGTTCAAACCCTTGAAAACATTTTCAAAAATCTGCCAACTCGCTGCAATAACATATATCGTGTTGTTCAATGTAAACATTGCTTGGTCCATAGCTCGAATATAAATAAGCTGCCATTTTGGTGCGTTCCATGGCGTCATCTTCTCTGGTACAGTATAGTGAGCTATACAACAATCTGGTACAGTATAGTGAGCTATACAACAGTCTGGTACAGTATAGTAAGCTATACAACAGTCTGGTACAGTATAGTAAGCTATACAACAGTCTGGTACAGTATAGTGAGCTATACAACAATCTGGTACAGTATAGTGAGCTATACAACAATCTGGTACAGTATAGTGAGCTATACAACAATCTGGTACAGTATAGTGAGCTATACAACAATCTGGTACAGTTATTGGTTATTGGTTATGGAATGCCTCGGTATCACAGCAAACGAATTAAAATCCATAATTGCTCAACCGCCCGTGCCAGTGGAATCATCCGAATTACTAACTCATCTCCCAAACAAAGAAAGGTAACTGTAGTCCCCATCGTAGCAGTCTCAGCACACGCCAAAAGACATATGGCGAAACCGCGCAGAAAGTGAACACAGCCAACTGTTCCCTGTCATACGATATCATCATTCATCGTAAACAAGCGGGATATCGAAACAGGATCAAAACGGATGAGACACACAGCTCACGGTGTGCACAGAGCACTTAACTCAGTAGCTCCTGCAACAAGCCGGACTTTGAATATGAGGAAACTGCAAGAAGGAACACTTTTCAGACATAGCCTTCAATGGTTCCTGCCGCCTATCCACCATATACCATGGAAGTTCGCGTCCTCCCGAAAATGATGATCGTCATAGCACTTGATGATGTTAGGCCGTCATTGATGACTCCAATTCCAAACATATAGACACACAGTGGTGATAAGTTATCATTTCCAATCCAACAGAAGCCACATGACCTGTAGTTAGTAAACCACAGAGATAATATGATTTTGTGACTATCACTGATTCACTCTTAGATGTGAATGTGTAGTTAACACAAGAGGAGAAGTTTTCTACTACAGTGATCCCATTTAAGGCAATTCTGGGATAGCAAGGCAAGTCTCCTTTATAGCAGCAGAACTTGATGTTCTCCGCTCCCTTCTTGTAGCTGCCGCCACACGATTCTGATGTCTCATTAACTTGGACATCATTCAAGAACAATGCCAGATTAACATTCCATAGATCTGGCTCTGCTGATGAAATGCTTGGTGCAACAGTTTGTATCAATCATACTGGAGGCTCCTGGTCTGTGGTCATTAATATCACAGACGGCACATGATGTTGTTATATTCAGTGTTTCTTTCTGGGGTGTAAATATGTGGCACACACATGGAGAGTGGTTTGTGGTCACAGTAATCCCATTAAAGGCAATTCTAAGGTAGCATGGCATAGCTGTTTCAGAACAGCACAATCCTGTGATGTTTTCTGTGTTCGCTATAAAGCTGCTGCTGCTACACAATCCTGACCAATTATAGGTGTGGACATTATTCACTTGCAATGACAAAACTGTTTTGTTTACATCATAAACCTCTGGAAGCGAATCATTTATGGGACTAATAGTACAATTTATTCTTCCATCGGGGATATCTTCATTGAGTCCCCAAAAAAAGTCTTTGGTTAAAAAGCACATATGCTTTTGAGTTAAACACAAAATGAGCCCACTTCATAGATTCAAAATGATCCTTGCCAATGCCATCCGTTTGCACAAGTTAGGTCCTTAGCTACCAAACGTCCGAAACGAAGCCATCAAAATAAAGACTTTATCTACAGCGAAGGTTAACGAACTGTGAACAAACATTTATGTTCAAACCCTTGAAAACATTTTCAAAAATCTGCCAACTCGCTGCAATAACATATATCGTGTTGTTCAATGTAAACATTGCTTGGTCCATAGCTCGAATATAAATAAGCTGCCATTTTGGTGCGTTCCATGACGTCATCTTCTCTGGTACAGTATAGTGAGCTATACAACAATCTGGTACAGTATAGTGAGCTATACAACAGTCTGGTACAGTATAGTAAGCTATACAACAGTCTGGTACAGTATAGTAAGCTATACAACAGTCTGGTACAGTATAGTGAGCTATACAACAATCTGGTACAGTATAGTGAGCTATACAACAGTCTGGTACAGTATAGTGAGCTATACAACAATCTGGTACAGTATAGTGAGCTATACAACAGTCTGGTACATTATAGTGAGCTATACAACAGTCTGGTACAGTATAGTGAGCTATACAACAATCTGGTACAGTATAGTGCGCTATACAACAGTCTGGTACAGTATAGCGAGCTATACAACAATCTGGTACATTATGGTGAGCTATACAACAATCTGGTACAGTATAGTGAGCTATACAACAATCTGGTACATTATAGTGAGCTATACAACAATCTGGTACAGTATAGTGAGCTATACAACAATCTGGTACAGTATAGTGAGCTATACAACAATCTGGTACAGTATAGTGAGCTATACAACAATCTGGTACAGTATAGTGAGCTATACAACAATCTGGTACATTATAGTGAGCTATACAACAATCTGGTACAGTATAGTGAGCTATACAACAATCTGGTACATTATGGTGAGCTATACAACAATCTGGTACATTATGGTGAGCTATACAACAATCTGGTACAATTATTCGCATCATCTCCCGGTAGATACAATTTAGCTTCCAAAAAGGAGTATGTGAGTGGCGCGCGCTACAAACAAAGAGCAGTCATTGAACTTCTTTAAAATGGAAAAAGATAGCGTCATGAAGAGACATAAGCGCTGAAAGAATGTGTATAGAGAGATGACAATGAATACACTCGCTTTCAGTTGTTGGGTCAACTGATTTCCGTCAACGAAAGAAAGTCAATGTTGTCTGATAAACCCGGGCAGCCACACACTGCCGTGACACCCGCCAAGCTGCAACGTGCCAATAACCTTACTCTGGACAATCGGCGAATCACTAAATGGAAAACAAACAAACTTGCTGCTCAAGAAGACATCTCTGTGGCTAGTGCCAACATCGATCACATTGTGTAACATCTCTGTGGCTAGTGCCAACATCGATCACATTGTGTAACATCTCTGTGGCTAGTGCCAACATCGATCACATCGTGTAACATCTCTGTGGCTAGTGCCAACATCGATCACATCGTGTAACATCTCTGTGGCTAGTGCCAACATCGATCACATCGTGTAACATCTCTGTGGCTAGTGCCAACATCGATCACATCGTGTAACATCTCTGTGGCTAGTGCCAACATCGATCACATTGTGTAACATCTCTGTGGCTAGTGCCAACATCGATCACATCGTGTAACATCTCTGTGGCTAGTGCCAACATCGATCACATTGTGTAACATCTCTGTGGCTAGTGCCAACATCGATCACATTGTGTAACATCTCTGTGGCTAGTGCCAACATCGATCACATCGTGTAACATCTCTGTGGCTAGTGCCAACATCGATCACATCGTGTAACATCTCTGTGGCTAGTGCCAACATCGATCACATCGTGTAACATCTCTGTGGCTAGTGCCAACATCGATCACATCGTGTAACATCTCTGTGGCTAGTGCCAACATCGATCACATCGTGTAACATCTCTGTGGCTAGTGCCAACATCGATCACATCGTGTAACATCTCTGTGGCTAGTGCCAACATCGATCACATCGTGTAACATCTCTGTGGCTAGTGCCAACATCGATCACATCGTGTAACATCTCTGTGGCTAGTGCCAACATCGATCACATCGTGTGTAACATCTCTGTGGCTAGTGCCAACATCGATCACATCGTGTAACATCTCTGTGGCTAGTGCCAACATCGATCACATCGTGTAACATCTCTGTGGCTAGTGCCAACATCGATCACATTGTGTAACATCTCTGTGGCTAGTGCCAACATCGATCACATTGTGTAACATCTCTGTGGCTAGTGCCAACATCGATCACATTGTGTAACATCTCTGTGGCTAGTGCCAACATCGATCACATTGTGTAACATCTCTGTGGCTAGTGCCAACATCGATCACATTGTGTAACATCTCTGTGGCTAGTGCCAACATCGATCACATTGTGTAACATCTCTGTGGCTAGTGCCAACATCGATCACATTGTGTAACATCTCTGTGGCTAGTGCCAACATCGATCACATTGTGTAACATCTCTGTGGCTAGTGCCAACATCGATCACATTGTGTAACATCTCTGTGGCTAGTGCCAACATCGATCACATTGTGTAACATCTCTGTGGCTAGTGCCAACATCGATCACATTGTGTAACATCTCTGTGGCTAGTGCCAACATCGATCACATCGTGTAACATCTCTGTGGCTAGTGCCAACATCGATCACATCGTGTAACATCTCTGTGGCTAGTGCCAACATCGATCACATCGTGTAACATCTCTGTGGCTAGTGCCAACATCGATCACATTGTGTAACATCTCTGTGGCTAGTGCCAACATCGATCACATTGTGTAACATCTCTGTGGCTAGTGCCAACATCGATCACATTGTGTAACATCTCTGTGGCTAGTGCCAACATCGATCACATCGTGTAACATCTCTGTGGCTAGTGCCAACATCGATCACATTGTGTAACATCTCTGTGGCTAGTGCCAACATCGATCACATCGTGTAACATCTCTGTGGCTAGTGCCAACATCGATCACATTGTGTAACATCTCTGTGGCTAGTGCCAACATCGATCACATTGTGTATTCCAAGGTTTGTGCTAGGCGGTTCCTTTATGACGCCACACACAAGTCCGGGCACCGGAGAAGAACTCACGAACTGCCCTTGCACATCGTCCCTACAGGTCGAACGTTCTTTCTACTCTCTCTTTCTTCGGCCCTCTAATCGATGAAATCAGCGGGAAGAGATGACGGCGATGAGAGAGTCACTGACAGTGTTAGAATGGCTGAAAGATCAACATGCACAGCGGTGCCAATGGGGCTTGCTGGCTCTAATATATTGGTAGCGTCGTCTAGATATTTATATGGAGATCCATCATCATGTGCCATACCGGTTGGTGCTGGCGATCATGTTCTTCCACAATTTTCTATCTACCTCGCATTGTATCAATTCTGTTGTTGACTGTTTTCCATGCTCTGACACCAAGGTATCCAGTATTTTCTCTCTTTTTCGTCCGCAATCTCTCATTTCCTTTTATTTTGCCAGTTGTAACCAAGTATTCCAACTTTCCTCTTCTCAAGATGTGCTCGAAAAATAATGTTGATTGTTTCTTTCTGATGTTTCTTAGGAGCTCCCTTTTTGCGTTAGCCTCTTTGAGAATGTCCTCGTTGGTCTTGTTATCTGTCCAGGGAACTTTCAACATTCTTCTGAGAAATCCCATCTCTGTGGCCTCTAATCGTCTTTTCATTTGTTTGTTTACTGTTCATAATTCGCTTCCATATGTCAGAATTGACTCTTTATAGCACCGATGAACTCTATTTCTCACTTCTATTGACATCGATTTGTTGCATAAGATGTTTTTTTCATTTTCTGAAATGCTATTTGGCTGAGCTATTCTGCTTTTTATTTCTGTGGTGCATCTTCCATTATTGTATATATGTTATTATTGTGCCCAAGTATTTGACACGTTGCACTTGTTTCAGATTTGTCCTGTTTATGTTTATGCTGCCTGACTGTGATGATTGTTTCTTCGATATGACCATTACTTCTGTTTTCTAACTGGAGATATATGGAGATTATGAATTTTAAAAAGGAATGTGTTTAACTAATCGAGGAAACAGTGTGGTAGACTCCAATTTTAATAACACAAACCCTGAACTAACGAAGAGAATTATGCTGTTACTTATGAAACACCCTTGTACCTTCCTTCAGGTATAACTTTATGTCAATGTTATATGTGGTGACATTTATGTCCGCCTGAGACTGTGTGGGTGCAACAGTTCCGCGTTGATTAATACCCTCCTTGCATTTCCTGTTGTTTATGGTCTTGTCCTTTAATCTTTCGTTGTTATGTCTAGTCTAGTGTGATTTATCAGCTGGTTACATTCTTGTTTTTCTGTCTAGTCTAGTGTGACTTATCTGCTGGTTACATTCTTGTTTTTCTGTCTAGTCTAGTGTGACTTATCTGTTGGTTACATTCTTGTTTTTCTGTCTAGTCTAGTGTGACTTATCTGCTGGTTACATTCTTGTTTTTCTGTCTAGTCTAGTGTGATTTATCAGCTGGTTACATTCTTGTTTTTCTGTCTAGTCTAGTGTGATTTATCAGCTGGTTACATTCTTGTTTTTCTGTCTAGTCTAGTGTGACTTATCTGCTGGTTACATTCTTGTTTTTCTGTCTAGTCTAGTGTGACTTATCTGCTGGTTACATTCTTGTTTTTCTGTCTAGTCTAGTGTGACTTATCTGCTGGTTACATTCTTGTTTTTCTGTCTAGTCTAGTGTGACTTATCTGCTGGTTACATTCTTGTTTTTCTGTCTAGTCTAGTGTGACTTATCTGCTGGTTACATTCTTGTTTTTCTGTCTAGTCTAGTGTGACTTATCTGCTGGTTACATTCTTGTTTTTCTGTCTAGTCTAGTGTGACTTATCTGCTGGTTACATTCTTGTTTTTCTGTCCCATCGATTGTGACCGATTATAGGTCTGTTTCTTACGGTATTCGCTTTCTTGCAAGATGCCAGCTTAAAATAATGTTGAACCCTTTCATCATGAACCTAGCTAGAGAGGATGAGGCCCACTTATCCTCAACATGTGTGAGCACTAGTCTTTCTCTCCAAGCCTATGGCAAAATTCCCAGAATCCAGCTGTGATTCATAATGTTAATGAGCAACTTCCTGGCAAGCAAACGCGATCATGTCATTTGTTAAATCACCTCCCCCACGCTGACTGGCTGAAGTGAATGAATGACCGTTGAAGCGTTTACATTTTATGAACATAGTAGATCACTGAAACTGAATCTTTAAGTCAAACATCAAAAAGGTTTCACTGCGATATCCGTTGTCCTATGTTTGTAAGCAATAATTACCGAGTTTTCTTCTTCCTTCATCTGTTAATAACTTCATACTTTCGTTTCATCGAAACATTGACTGATTTATTGTATTTGTAACAGTGGCTTATATTATTTATATACTTACGATGCTGCCCTCGTCGCTCATAGTGAAGCCGCCATACAATCCCTGATCAACAACCTGGACAAAGCATGCGACCTTTTTTCACTGTCAATTAATGTTCAGAAGACAGTAATACTAAGTCAAGGCGATAGCAAACCTCTATCAATTACTCTAAAAGATTGTCCACTAGAATCAGTACAGAAATTTTCATATCTTGGATCCACAGTTACGCAAGCCATCTCTCTTGATAAAGAAATAAACGGTAAGGCAGCTACAACCTTCGGCAAACTCACAGAAAGGGCCTGGAACAACACGAAACTAGCACTAAAGACTAAACTCACTAAAACTAATATATCAAACTTGTGTGCTTAGCACACTATTATATGGATCTGAAACCTGGACAACATACTCAAAACAGGAAAAAAGACTAAATGTCTTCCACATGCGATGTCTCCGCAAAATAATGCACATCAAATGGCAGGACAAAATAACCAACTTAACTGTCCTGCAACGTGCTAAGACACCAACAATCATGTCGATGCTC
Organism: Megaustenia siamemsis; assembly: GCA_032433765.1. Taxonomy (NCBI): domain Eukaryota; kingdom Metazoa; phylum Mollusca; class Gastropoda; order Stylommatophora; family Ariophantidae; genus Megaustenia; species Megaustenia siamemsis. The sequence continues at coordinate 33,390,329 of JAVIAB010000041.1, read as the reverse complement.
AGATGTCAAAGACTAAGATGGCTGGGGCTCGTCCAGCGAATGGAAGAAAAGCGCATTCCCAGGCAAATACTATATGGTGAACTAATACACGGAAAAAGACAAATCGGCAGATCTAAACTACGATATAGAGATATATGTAAATCATCTCTGAATGACTTCTCTATCTGTGAAAATGACTGGGAACATCTGGCAAGTGATCGCACATCATGGAGAGCATGTATAAGGAACGGTATAACAACATTTGAGACTGTGCTAAGGCAAAACTTAGAAGAGAAAAGACTCATGAAAAAGGATGGAAAATCCTGTGGATCAGCGGGCCTGACTTGTTCATTATGTGGCCGTGTGTGTTTGTCAAACATTGGTAGAATTAGCCACGAGAGAAGTTGTTCGGCAAAAACAAAATCTCAAAAAAAATACACAATAGCCTCCACTAGACCGCCTGACAAGACGAAAAGGGCCATATGTAACAGTGGCTGATAGTGTTGTTGTTGTTGTTGTTGTTGATGTTGTTGTTGTTGTTGTTGTTGTTGTTGTTGTTGTTGTTGTTGTTGTTGTTGTTGTTGTTGTTGTTGTTGTTGTGGTCGCCATCTCTTGGAGTCTACTTACATCATAGTTTCATTCAGATTTAAAATGTCTCAGAAAAATGTTGCTATTGGTGAAGGTGAAAAGGTTGGGGTGAATTAATTACTGGTCAGGTTAATGGCTAGTGCCTCTGTAGTTGAACTTAATCTGTTGCTGTTGAATTCAAGTTCTCTTCTCCACATGGATGCGTGCAGTAAAGGTCTATCTTTAATTGAATTTTTCCTCGCTCTACCATTGATATCTTTAACATCTACTTCTTGTACATCTAATGAACAATACGCATTCTAATCATTTATTTGTCTTCCTGTTTTCTCTCACAATGAACGACAGAGAAACTTGGTGCCTGAGAGCGTAGTGCGCTCGCTTCCTGATCAAAAGCTTCCAGATTTTATTTCCACAGGTGGGGTATCATTTGTGGACTGCCAGTGCTCTGGTGTTCATCCAGCTTCTAAAAAATGTGTCCCTGAGATTTTCTGGGAAGTAAAGGCGGCCAGGTGTGATACCGTCCACATCACCTAAAAATACTTCATCAAAACCCATCTGAAATAGTCTCTGTCTATAGACAGATCTCCCACAGAACGTTGCATTCATCAAAGGCCGTCTGAACGAATATTTGTCTATAGACAGATCTCCCATAGAACGTTGCATTCATCAAAGCCCGTATGAAAGAATATTTGTCTCACACCGTGAGCTGTGCGTTTCATCCGTTTTGATCATGTTTCAATATTCCGATTGCTTACAATGAATGATGATATCATATGTCGAGGAATATATGGCTGCATTCACTTTCTGTACGTTTTCGCCTTATGTCTTTTGGCGTGTGCTGCGACTGCTATGATGGGGACTGCAGCTACCTTTCTTTGTTTTCTAGATGAGATATTAATTCGGATGATTCCACTGGCATGGGCGGTTGAGCAATTATGGATTTTAATTCGTTTGCAGTGACGTGGCCTTCCATAACCAAAACCTAAAAACGGTATGTGATCAAAGAAAAATATGATCTTCTTCTTTCTTCTTTTCTCTTTCTCACTGATACCTTAAAGGTGTCGTGATTTATATCATTTATCGTTCTTGAGCTGCTCGAACTGTCTGAATCAGTTGGTTATTGGTTATGGAAGGCCTCGGTATCACAGCAAACGAATTAAAATCCATAATTGCTCAACCGCCCGTGCCAGTGGAATCATCCGAATTACCAACTCATCTCCCATGACGTCTGAATCAGTAATTTTCCTTTGTTGTTACATGTCTCTGTCACTGCATCTATCCATTTTCTTCTGGGTCTTCCTCTTGGTCTTTTCCCATGCATTCTCGAGAAGAACGCCCTTGATGGTGATTGGTGAGGATTCATTCTAACCAGGTGGCCAAACTATTTAAGTTGTTGTTGTTCTATATATTCCTGGCAGGGTTTTTAAAATATGATCACTAACACGATATTCCGATACGTCTAGCAAGCAAGGCGTGGGTAAATCAAATGATGACGACAGAAATGATAGATCAATGAGAAATATGCGTTGTTTAAATTGCTTGCAGCTTGTTTTACTACTGCATTGTAGGAAATCGCTATATCATAAACAGCAAGCAGCTTATAGCGTGTGAAACATCAAACTGCTTTGAGGTACGAACAGGGTTGAAGTAGGAATGCATCCTTTCTCCATGCCTGTTTAACGTCTAAACTGAGAACATCATGATAAATGCCAAAACGATGATAGATTTGTGAAGTTCGTCCCTTTCACAAAGAATGGCAACATAATTCCACAACTCAGATACGCTGATGACACAGTCATCCTCTCAAACAGTGTAAAAGATTTAAAGAGACAATTGAGGGTGTTAAAAAACACAGTGAAGAGCAAAACCTCTATCTAAACATACAGACAATTAAAATAGTATCCACTGACAAAAGAAAAAGCCAACCCAAAATAATCAACAGTGAAGAACTTGAAACAAACTACGAATATCTGGAATCTGTAGTAACTAACAATGGAAACTGTCAGAAAAAAAGATTAAAAGAAGATTATCAATAGAAACACAAAAATTAAACGTCATGAAGAACATGTGGCACAATACCAGCAAAGCAATACAATTACAATTACTGACGCTATGTATCTTCTCCATAGCAAAATATTGTTGTGAACCATGGACAATTTCGCAAACAGCAAAGAAGAGAACGTATTCATTCATGAAAAAGAGGAATGAAATACAGAGGAAATTAAAATACTATGGCCACGTCAAAAGACACAGCGAGCTGGAAAGAACAATAAAGGAGATCATGTTTACAGGGCAACGCATCAGGGGCAGACCAAGAAGAACCTGGTTTCAAGACATCGAGGAGACCTTCAACATGGCAACAGAGGAAATAGGAGATCTGTCTATAGACAGAGATTATTTCAGGCGGGCTTTGTTGAATGCAACGTTCTGTGGGAGATCTGTTTAGTGTCAGAGAATATTTCAGATGGGCTTTCATGAATGCAACCTTCTGTGGCAGATCTGTCTATAGACAGAGATTATTTCAGGTAGGCTTTGATGAATGCAACCTTCTGTGGGAGATCTGTCTATAGACAGAGATTATTTCAGGTAGGCTTTGATGAATGCAACCTTCTGTGGGAGATCTGTCTATAGACAGAGATTATTTCAGGTAGGCTTTGATGAATGCAACCTTCTGTGGGAGATCTGTCTATAGACAGAGATTATTTCAGATGGGCTTTGATGAATGCAACCTTCTGTGGGAGATCTGTCTATAGACAGAGATTATTTCAGATGGGCTTTGATGAATGCAATCTTCTGTAGGAGATCTGTCTATAGACAGAGATTATTTCAAGTAGGCTTTGATGAATGCAACCTTCTGTGGGAGATCTGTCTATAGACAGAGATTATTTCAGATGGGCTTTGATGAATGAAACGTTATGCAAAGGACATGCGACTTGATGATCGTAGGAAATAGAGTGTTGGTATAATAGTCATACCGCGCTGTATTGGCGATACGAGCTGGCTTATTGATCGAGGGTGGCAGCTTGGCAGTTCTCCAGCCCACCCGTTTGCTAAAGAACTAGATACCTAGTTCACAGAGTTTGGAAACACACAGTAACAGCGAGAAATAGCACCGTCACCTCCAATGTTCTGGCCTAATACAGTGATGTTTTATAATTTCCAACGACACTATAGCCTAGAACAGTGATGTTTTATAATTTCCTACGACACTATATCCTAGAACAGTGATGTTTTATAATTGCCTGCGACACTATAGCCTAGAACAGTGATGTTTTATATTTACCTGCGACACTATATCATAGACCAGTGATGTTTTATAATTTCCTACGACACTATATCCTAGAACAGTGATGTTTTATAATTTCCTACGACAATATAGCCTAGAGCATTGAGGTTTGATATTTACCTGCGACAAAATAGCCTAGAACATTGAGGTTTGATATTTACCTGCGACAATATAGCCTAGAACATTGAGGTTTGATATTTACCTGCGACAATATAGCCTAGAGCATTGAGGTTTGATATTTACCTGCGACAATATAGCCTAGAACATTGAGGTTTGATATTTACCTGCGACAATATAGCCTAGAACATTGAGGTTTGATATTTACCTGCGACAATATAGCCTAGAACATTGAGGTTTGATATTTACCTGCGACAATATAGCCTAGAGCATTGAGGTTTGATATTTACCTGCGACAACATAGCCTAGAACATTGATGTTTGATATTTACCTGCGACGATGTGGCCTAGTACGGTGATGTTTGACATTTACCTGCGACAACATAGCCTAGAGCATTGAGGTTTGATATTTACCTGCGACAACATAGCCTAGAGCATTGAGGTTTGATATTTACCTGCGACAACATAGCCTAGAGCATTGAGGTTTGATATTTACCTGCGACAACATAGCCTAGAACATTGAGGTTTGATATTTACCTGCGACAACATAGCCTAGAACATTGATGTTTGATATTTACCTGCGACAATATAGCCTAGAGCATTGAGGTTTGATATTTACCTGCGACAACATAGCCTAGAGCATTGAGGTTTGATATTTACCTGCGACAACATAGCCTAGAACATTGAGGTTTGATATTTACCTGCGACAACATAGCCTAGAGCATTGAGGTTTGATATTTACCTGCGACAACATAGCCTAGAGCATTGAGGTTTGATATTTACCTGCGACAACATAGCCTAGAGCATTGAGGTTTGATATTTACCTGCGACAACATAGCCTAGAGCATTGAGGTTTGATATTTACCTGCGACAACATAGCCTAGAGCATTGAGGTTTGATATTTACCTGCGACAACATAGCCTAGAACATTGAGGTTTGATATTTACCTGCGACAACATAGCCTAGAACATTGAGGTTTGATATTTACCTGCGACGATGTGGCCTAGTACAGTGATGTTTGACATTTACCTGCGACGATGTGGCCTAGTGCGGTGATATGTTTACCTCCTATTATTTGAATACGCGTATTTCAAGGAACTTCATCTTTATTGTAGGAAATAAATAATAATTGATTGAATAATGAAATAATATTAATAGTTGACCAAAATAATGCAACAAAACCATTCTTCCTGATGTTATCTGTCGTTTCACGAGACCAATTTTGTGAGAGCCATTGTTGTTATTAAATAAGAGAACGAATAAGGGCAATATATTATTTACACGTTTACCCTATTTTCAACTGTTCATGATAAACAGTGTAATAGTATATAGATTGAAAAAGAAGGAATCACAAGCAGTTATGGAGTGGTAAACATTTCAGACTCAGAAAATTAACAGCAGTCGATGAAAATTGTTTAACTTGTTATTGGAAAGTATGAGTAAACGTACCTGTCAAAATAGTCAGAAATTAGGTTGACAAACAACTTTAGGAGCAGGTCAAGTTCATGACATAAATATCAATATTAAGAGTTCATAAAAGAGTTATTTTGAAACTTAGAGGGTTTAACAATTTCAAGAGGGTGCCTTGTTTTGGCAATTTTTACACATAGTTCAAACAGAGTTTAGACCTCGCGACAAGTTATTGGTTGCGTATGGCCTGCGCAAAGAGTAAGCCAATAAATTATGCAAATGAAACTAAGGTATTTGGTCTCATGCACGAGAAGGTTAAGAGTTGAGAGTCAAGAATCATAAATGTCAACTAGACAAACTTAGTTCGGCTTCGGCCGAACTGCCTGAAGGCAGAACAATAATTTGGGACTTCCACAAGTTAGTAGTTTTTACCAATAGAGACATAGAAGGAAGATCCAGTGAAAGAGTTAGATACAATGATCATACATGACCGATGTATTTGCAACACCTTCTTCTCATAAAGCTGGACACGTTTTCTTGTATTGATTCATCTCTATTCGTCTGAAATGTATCATTTCTAGTTTGTATTAGAGATTCTAAAAATTTAATTGAGCTAAAATATTAATTACAAAATTAATTCACTGTGATAAGAACAATAGAGGGCAAGCAACGCAATTACTATTTAACATTTTAAGAAATAATAAGAATAATGCATGAAATTATAATACAGCGAAGACGATGGTGCGGGATAGGACACACACTGCGGAAGCCAAATGAGACAATTACACAACAGGCCCTTTTTGGAATCCCCAAGTAAAAAGACAAAATTGACAAACTGAACGGCTTGGAAAGTGTTTGTTGAAAACCTATGCTCCACAGGGTGCTGAAATGAAGAAGAAGAAGAATGCAACTATTCCATTTATCGTGTACAGGTCAAATTCATGACAATGAAAGCAATACAAACCGCTATTCCAGCTCTCTTCTCCCCCCCCCCCCCCCCTCTCTCATAAACGCGCCGCGCGTGCGTACACACAGAAAGGTAAATGCAAACTATAATTATTTTTTTTATGGATGAATAAGGAAATGACGAATGAACGATAGAATAAGAAATCCTGCAGCGACCAGGCTAGCAATTGTAGGTGCGACACACGTAAGCGAAGATAAAAAAAAAAATAAACACATAAAAACTGCAGCTTTTCATATCAACATGCTTGGAGAGGCATGTTTGTACATGATACATGAGTTCAATGTACTCCTGACTTCCTAGGAAATCTTGTGACGACAATGTTGGACTGGATTATGTGGAAGACATTTGGGAAGTACTGAAGATGTGGAGAAATAGTTCACACATTGACATAAAGTGTCTGCTCTTGTTTATTTGAGAAATATCTGCTCTTGTTTATTTGAGAAATATCTGTCCTTGTTTATTTGAGAAATATCTGCTCTTGTTTATTTGAGAAATATCTGCTCTTGTTTATTTGAGAAATATCTGCTCTTGTTTATTTGAGAAATATCTGCTCTTGTTTATTTGAGAAATATCTGCTCTTGTTTATTTGAGAAATATCTGCTCTTGTTTATTTGAGAAATATCTGCTCTTGTTTATTTGAGAAATATCTGTCCTTGTTTATTTGAGAAATGGGTTAAGGCAAAGAAATGCAAATGAATGCATAAAAATGCGAAGCTGCAGTAAAGCTGAATATGAGGAAAAATACACAAATACAAAAAATGGTATGTTAGAAGCTTTACGTGATAAGTGGACGACACAGACTAAACGACGTTTCTGCCCAATAGGCCTTCAGCAGGAACAAACAAGAAAAACACACACACAAAACTAATAACGAAACATTTAAAACAAAAATATTCGAAATATGTTAAAGAAAATAAAATTAAAATGTCTATCCTGTGTGTATGAAAAGGAAATGGTAACAAAAGTGTGGCTGTCGTGAATGTGCAGAAATGTGCGCAAATGCACACCGAACCAGAGGAGTTCACACAAGGGTCAGTGTGCAAACACAAAGGAGAAAGATAGAACAGTAGACTAACAGGTGCTCAAAAGGCGGTAAGAGTGAGATGTCTGAGAGTGGGGTACAATAAAAACAAATGAGGGGTAAGGAGCACAGAAAAAAAGTATAGAGGAGAACACCGAAGTGTCTCATAAGGGACTATAGGAGAAGAACTATAAATAGCATGGCATAGTAGATAGACCAAAGATCCCAAATATGTGCAGTAGAGAAGGCTATGCAAAAGGGAAGGAGCAACCAAAAGGAAACTATGTGTATGAGTGTGATACATTCATGCCTCGTGGGGTCAGCGAACCATACTGGACTATGAGGCGATTTTCCAAAACATAGCGGCTGCGGTCGCCAGAGTAACAAAGGACAATTCCAGTGACACGGATGTCGTCTTTACCCTTGTGATCAGGGGAGTTGAAGTGAGAAGACACTGGAGTACCAGTATTCTGTTGGACATTCCGTAGATGTTCACAAAATCTTTCCGCTAATCTTCTCCCAGACTCACCAATATAGGTCATGTGGCATCGTTGGCATATGATGGCATAAATGATGTTGCGGGACACACATGTGAAGCATGCTTGATCTCGAACCGTCCATTAGGGAATAAGACCGAGTCAGTAGGAAGCACATAGGCACAGGTGATACAGTTACGACCACAAGGGGCCGTACCGAAGTGTTGAGGGTGGGAGCGAGGGAGATGGCTACTAACCAAAATATCTCTCAAATTCCTGTCGCGCTTGAAAGCGATCATCGGGGATCACTAAAAAGTAGACGGGCAGTGGGATCAGAGAGGAGAATGGAACGGTAGCGGTTGAGTATCTTCACAGCAGGTAAGTTGTGAGGATGATATGTGAGGGTGAGTATAGTTCTCTCAGAAGGGGGGGGGGGCGGTTGAAAGGAGTGAGTGCCTCGGGACGGGAGATAAGGAGGACCCGCTTGAGGGTGGAGATGTGGAGAAATAGTTCACACATTGACATAAAGTGTCCGCTCTTGTTTATTTGAGAAATATCTGCTCTTGTTTATTTGAGAAATATCTGTCCTTGTTTATTTGAGAAATATCTGCTCTTGTTTATTTGAGAAATATCTGCTCTTGTTTATTTGAGAAATATCTGCTCTTGTTTATTTGAGAAATATCTGCTCTTGTTTATTTGAGAAATATCTGCTCTTGTTTATTTGAGAAATATCTGCTCTTGTTTATTTGAGAAATATCTGCTCTTGTTTATTTGAGAAATATCTGTCCTTGTTTATTTGAGAAATGGGTTAAGGCAAAGAAATGCAAATGAATGCATAAAAATGCGAAGCTGCAGTAAAGCTGAATATGAGGAAAAATACACAAATACAAAAAATGGTATGTTAGAAGCTTTACGTGATAAGTGGACGACACAGACTAAACGACGTTTCTGCCCAATAGGCCTTCAGCAGGAACAAACAAGAAAAACACACACACAAAACTAATAACGAAACATTTAAAACAAAAATATTCGAAATATGTTAAAGAAAATAAAATTAAAATGTCTATCCTGTGTGTATGAAAAGGAAATGGTAACAAAAGTGTGGCTGTCGTGAATGTGCAGAAATGTGCGCAAATGCACACCGAACCAGAGGAGTTCACACAAGGGTCAGTGTGCAAACACAAAGGAGAAAGATAGAACAGTAGACTAACAGGTGCTCAAAAGGCGGTAAGAGTGAGATGTCTGAGAGTGGGGTACAATAAAAACAAATGAGGGGTAAGGAGCACAGAAAAAAAGTATAGAGGAGAACACCGAAGTGTCTCATAAGGGACTATAGGAGAAGAACTATAAATAGCATGGCATAGTAGATAGACCAAAGATCCCAAATATGTGCAGTAGAGAAGGCTATGCAAAAGGGAAGGAGCAACCAAAAGGAAACTATGTGTATGAGTGTGATACATTCATGCCTCGTGGGGTCAGCGAACCATACTGGACTATGAGGCGATTTTCCAAAACATAGCGGCTGCGGTCGCCAGAGTAACAAAGGACAATTCCAGTGACACGGATGTCGTCTTTACCCTTGTTATCAGGGGAGTTGAAGTGGGAAGACACTGGAGTACCAGTATTCTGTTGGACATTCCGTAGATGTTCACAAAATCTTTCCGCTAATCTTCTCCCAGACTCACCAATATAGGTCATGTGGCATCGTTGGCATATGATGGCATAAATGATGTTGCGGGACACACATGTGAAGCCATGCTTGATCTCGAACCGTCCATTAGGGAATAAGACCGAGTCAGTAGGAAGCACATAGGCACAGGTGATACAGTTACGACCACAAAGGGCCGTACCGAAGTGTTGAGGGTGGGAGCGAGGGAGATGACTACTAACCAAAATATCTCTCAAATTCCTGTCGCGCTTGAAAGCGATCATCGGGGGATCACTAAAAAGTAGACGGGTAGTGGGATCAGAGAGGAGAATGGAACGGTAGCGGTTGAGTATCTTCACAGCAGCTAAGTTGTGAGGATGATATGTGAGGGTGAGTATAGTTCTCTCAGAAGGGGGGGGGGCGGTTGGAAGGAGTGAGTGCCTCGGGACGGGAGATAAGGAGGACCCGCTTGAGGGCAGACTGGAGGGTCGAGTCTGGATAAAGCCGGCGGTTGAAGAAACCTAACATGAGGTGAGCCTGTTGGAGGAAATCTTGGTCATCCTGGCAGATGCGACGGAGACGCAATAACTGGGAGAACGGAATAGAATCACGACAAGAAGGTGAATGGGATGAAGTGTAGAGAAGATAACACTGGGCGTCCGTGGGTTTATAGAAAACCGAGGTGTGGAGGCCAGAAGTACCCAAAAGAAACGATAAGATCTAGGAAGGTGACAGAGGAAATGGATATACAAGATGTGAACTTGATAGCTATGTGATCATCATCATCATGTACCCTGCCGATTGGCGTAGGCGATCATGTCCCTCCACAATCTTCTATCTACAGTGCATCGTATCAGTTCTGTTGTTGACTGTTTTCCATGCCATCACACCAAGCTATCCAGTATTTTCTCTCTTTGTCTTCCGCGATCTCTCTTTCCTTTTATTTTGCCAGTTGTAACCAAGTATTCCAACTTTCCTCTTCTCATGATGTGCCCGAAAAATGTTGATTGCTTCTTTCTGATGTTTTTTTAAGAGCTCCCTTTTTGTGTTGGCCTCTTTGAGAACTTCCTCATTGGTCTTTTTATCCGTTCAGGGAACTTTCAACATTCTTCTGAGAAATCCCATCTCTGTGGCCTCTAATCGTCTTTTCATTTGTTTGTCTACTGTCCATGACTCGCTTCCATAGGTAAGAATTGGATAGCACCGATGAACTCTCTTTCTCATTTTTATTGACATAGATTTGTTGCATAAGATATTTTTCCTTTTCTGAAATGCTATTTTGGCCTGAGCTATTCTGCTTTTATTTCTGTGGTGCATCTCCCATCTGATGTAATTATTGTGCCCAAGTATTGTTTGTCTCGTCTATTTTTATGCTGCATGATGGTGATGACTGTTTCTTCGATATAACCATTACTTCTGTTTTCTTACTATTCAGACTGAGACCTTTCTTGTTGCTTTCTTCTACTATTATGTCTATCATTTCTTGTAGTTCGTTCTCTGTCTCTGCTATTAAGACTGTGTCATCCACATATCGCAAATTATTTATGTGTGACCGTTGACTTCAATTCCTTTTTTGTCTACTATTGATCTCATAATATATTCGCTGTAAAGTGAAAACAAATCCGGTGACAGAACACAGCCGTGTCTGACTCCTTCTTTTATATATTGGAATTGTCCTGTTTGGTTGTTAATTCGTATAGCTGCTGTTTGTTGCCAGTACATGTTTTGTATGATTCGCAGATCCTTGCCACCAATGTTTAATTTCTCCAGCATATTTATTATTTCCACATGCTTTACTTTGTCAAATGCTTTTGTGTAGTCTATAAAGCACATATATAGATCTTTCTTTACCTCTATAGATCTTTCTATCAATGTCCTTAAGATGTATATTGCATTATTGGTTCCCTTTCCTTCCACAAATCCACATTGTTCCTCACTTATTTCTGGTTTTATTTTGTTCCTTACAGTCTCATAATTATTCTTAGTAATATTTTAGTCATATGGCTCATGAGACTAATAGTGCGATGGTCTTCACAATCAGTGGCTCCTGACTTCTTCGGTATGGCTACAAAGATAGATTTTAGTAGATCCTCGGGTATATGTCCAGCGTTATATATGTCATTGAGTAATTTTGTTATGACTTGTACACCCAGCTCTCCTAATGCATTTATCTCTTCGATTTTTATATTGTCAGGACCTGTAGCGTTGCCTCTTTTCATGTGTTGAATTGCGTCCTCCACTTCACTCTGCATTATTGGTGGCCCTGTGTCTTCATTTGAATTGTTTAATTCTGGTCTTTCATCATCATAGAGTTGACTGATATATTCTGTCCATCTTTCTATTGTCTTCTCCTGTCCCATTTTATTATATTTCCTTCCTTTGATTTCACACATCCTGAAACTTTTACTTCTTTTCTTCCTGTTAATTCATTTAACTGATTGTGCATAAATTTTGAGTCTTTCTTTTGTTGTTTTTCCATTTCTTCACATTTCTGTTTTAACCATCCTTCCTTTGCTTCTCTGCACTTGTTTTGGATCTCTTTGTGCAATATTTTGTATGCTCGTTCTTCTTTCTTATGTTTTCTTCTTTCGTCCATTAGTTGTAATATTTCTTCTGTCATCCATTTCTTTTTGTTGATTCTTTTAGTCACTGGTATTACTTCTTTTGATGTTTGCTGAATCGATTGTTTGAGCATTTCCCACTGCTCCTGGATGTCCTGTATTTTCTCAATAGCATTATATCTATTTTGTACTATCATGCTGTACTTATCATTCATCTGTTTATCTACTCTTAGCATATCTAGTTCTAATTTTATATTTCTTGGTGATTTCTGTGCCTTCCGCAGTTTTATTCTTATCTTTCCAACTACTGGTACATGGTCGCTATTACAATCTGCTCCTGGCCTTGTTTTAACCGATGTTAGCCCATTCCTGAATCTTCTCTGTACCAGTATAAAATCAATTTGATTGTGTACTTTTTTGTCTGGGCTTTGCCATGTCCATAGTCGCCTAGGGTGTTGTTTGAACCAGGTGTTACCTATAATCATTTCATGTGTCTTTGCCCAATCTATCAATCTATCCCCTCTGTCATTCGTCTCGCCAAGGCCATGCCCCCAGTCACATTTTGCACTTTAGCTGTTCCTACCTTTGCATTGAAATCCCCTAATTCAACAGTTATTTCTTGGGATTTACACTGTTCCATGGTCGCCTCTAGCTCCTCGTAAAAAGTGTCAATGTCTTCTTCTTCGCTATTACTTGTTGGTGCATAAACTTGAATTATGTTGATATCCACTGGTCTGCCACTCAATTTTACTAGCAGAATTCTGTCTGATACTGGCCAAAATCCTTTCACTGTTTTGCTTATTTCTCTATATAACATGATGCCTACTCCTCTTTCGTGTGTGGTTCCCCCAGAGTAAATTACATTTCCACTGTCACGTTGTAATAATCCTGCTCCTGTCCATCTCATTTCACATAGTCCCAAGATGTTCAATTTCATTCTCTTCATTCCTTGACTGATGTTTTCTAGTTTTCCAACCTGGAATGCTGATCTAATGTTCCAAGTTCCTATTGCTAGTGTCTCTTTATTTTTGATCTTGGATACAGTTGCTTGATGACGATCGGGTGTCACCTGTAGCACATGACGCTCCCTACCGGACGAGGTGGCTGTGAAGCCCCCATTAACGTCGTTAGCTGTAAATAGAAGGTTGTGATTTGTCATGATTATTCCAGGCAATTTAAGAAGGTAGTTTGCCATGTGATAGCCACCAATATAGTCGATAAACCTGGGGCTAGCGCGTCCCGCCTGATTATCCCGAATAGTGGTCTTGGGAAACCATCTTTCTATATGCTCCCCAAAATTCACAAAATCGACAATCCAGGACACCCCATCGTGTCAGCGTGTGCTTGCCCGACTGAACACATATCAGACTATCTAGACAGTGTCATCCAGCCCATGGTTGCTGGTCTTCCCTCATATGTCAAGGACACGAACCATGTACTAAGTATTTTCTCTTCCATCTCTCTCTCCCATGGTCGCTCATACCGACTTTTTACCCTTGATGTTTGCTCCCTCTACACCTCTATTCCTCACTCCGACGGCCTCTTGGCTCTACGTTTCTTTCTTGACCTGAGGCAACACCCCTCTGCTCTGTGGATACTGCCACCCTTCTCCGCCTTACTGAGCTTGTACTCAACCTCAATACCTTTGAGTTCGATGGTAACTTCTATGACCAAGTTAGAGGGGTAACCATGGGCACCAAGATGGGCCCTAGCTATGCTTGCCTGTTTATGGGTCACCTTGAGTACCAAATTCTCAATTCATATCAAGGTCCCCTTCCCATCGTATACCTTCGGTACATTGATGACTGCTTCGGACTTACCGATCTATCTGAGGATGACCTCTCCAGGTTTATCGACTATATTGGTAGCTATCACAAAGCTATCAAGATCACATCTTGTATATCCACTTCCTCTGTTACCTTCCTAGATCTTATCGTTTCTTTGGGTACTTCTGACCTCCACACCTCGGTTTTCTATAAACCCACGGACGCCCATTGTTCTCTTCTCTACATTTCATCCCATTCACCTTCTTGTCGTGATTCTATTCCGTTCTCTCAGTTATTGCGTCTCCGTCGCATCTGCCAGGATGACCAAGATTTCCTCCAACAGGCTCACCTCATGTTAGGTTTCTTTAGCCGCCGGCTTTATCCAGACTCGACCCTCCAGTCTGCCCTCAAGCGGGTCCTCCTTATCTCCCGTCCCGAGGCACTCACCCCTTCCAACCGCCCCCCCCCCCTTCTGAGAGAACTATACTCACCCTCACATATCATCCTCACAACTTAGCTGCTGTGAAGATACTCAACCGCTACCGTTCCATTCTCCTCTCTGATCCCACTACCCGTCTACTTTTTAGTGATCCCCCGATGATCGCTTTCAAGCGCGACAGGAATTTGAGAGATATTTTGGTTAGTAGCCATCTCCCTCGCTCCCACCCTCAACACTTCGGTACGGCCCCTTGTGGTCGTAACTGTATCACCTGTGCCTATGTGCTTCCTACTGACTCGGTCTTATTCCCTAATGGACGGTTCGAGATCAAGCATGGCTTCACATGTGTGTCCCGCAACATCATTTATGCCATCATATGCCAACGATGCCACATGACCTATATTGGTGAGTCTGGGAGAAGATTAGCGGAAAGATTTTGTGAACATCTACGGAATGTCCAACAGAATACTGGTACTCCTGTGTCTTCCCACTTCAACTCCCCTGATCACAAGGGTAAAGATGACATCCGTGTCACTGGAATTGTCCTTTGTCACTCTGGCGACCGCAGCCGCTATATTTTGGAAAATCACCTCATAGTCCAGTATGGTTCGCTGACCCCACGAGGCATGAATGTATCACACTCATACACATATTTTCCTTTTGGTTGCTCCATCCCTTTTGCATAGCCTTCTCTACTGCACATATTTGGGATCTTTGGTCTATGTACTATGCCATGCTATTTATAGTTCTTCTCCTATAGTCCCTTATGAGACACTTCGGTGTTCTCCTCTATACTTTTTTTCTGTGCTCCTTACCCCTCATTTGTTTTTATTGTACCCCACTCTCAGACATCTCACTCTTACCGCCTTTTGAGCACCTGTTAGTCTACTGTTCTATTCTTTCTCCTTTGTGTTTGCACACTGACGCCTGTGTGAACTCCTTTGGTTCGGTGTGCATTTGCGCACATTTCTGCACATTCACGACAACCACACTTTTGTTACCATTTCCTTTTCATACACACAGGATAGACATTTTAATTTTATTTTCTTTAACATATTTCGAATATTTTTGTTTTAAATGTTTCGTTATTAGTTTTGTGTGTGTGTTTTTCTTGTTTGTTCCTGCTGAAGGCCTATTGGGTCGAAACGTCGTTTAGTCTGTGCCGTCCACTTATCACGTAAAGCTTCTAACATACCATTTTTTTTGTATTTTTTAATTTTCCCTCTTTTTTTGACAAATATCTGCTCTTATTTATTTGAGAAATATCTGATCTTGTTTATTTGCGAAATATCTGCTCTTGTTTATTTGAGAAATATCTGCTCTTACGTGTTTCAGAAACATCTGCTCTTACGTGTTTCAGAAATATCTGCTCTTACGTGTTTCAGAAATATCTGCTCTTACGTGTTTCAGAAATATCTGCTCTTACGTGTTTCAGAAATATCTGCTCTTACGTGTTTCAGAAATATCTGCCCTTGTTTATTTGAGAAATATCTGCTCTTACGTGTTTCAGAAACATCTGCTCTTACGTGTTTCAGAAATATCTGCTCTTACGTGTTTCAGAAATATCTGCCCTTGAGTGTTTGAGAAATGTCTGCCCTTGAGTGTTTGAGAAATGTCTGCCCTTGAGTGTTTGAGAAATGTCTGCCCTAGCGTACTTAGCAAAACTAAAATTGCAGATTTCTATTTCATTTTGTAACAAGCGAATATATCGTTTAGATGTTACCGGTAAACAAAAACGCATGCACTATAGCGACACCAGTTTGCTCCCTATAAACGAACGTGACTTCATATTTTTTAAAATAAAATAAATGGTGTTGGCACCTAGCGACTAACACTTCGAACCTGCTACCACTTCTAGCCTGCGATCACCATTTATATGAAAAGACTTTCCAGAAATGAATCGCGCGAAGTATCTGACATTGACTGATAATGACGTGTACAAACATAACAAGCAGCAAAAAGTCTGGCCAGCACCAACTACTTTCATCACTAGGTCTCCCAAATCATTTAGCAGGTTTAATTAGACTAGCGTTTTCCTTCTAGTGGCTTTCACATTCAACAAAAACTCATTGTGACTATCAAAATCTCACATCCCATATACAAAAGGGCAAAGGAGATATCTTTTTGAACACTTACTGAAGGATAAATAAAGTAGCTCGGCTTCATATTTAGCTGAAGTACAATCTTAAAGCAGCAGAAATAGAAGTCAATAGCAGAAACTATAATGACTAATATCCTTTGAAGCTGGCTGGCAACCTCATCAGTTGTGTTGACATGTCAGTCTCACAGAGATCGTTTTTTCTCAACTGTGGCCACAGAAATCGTTTCGCTTTCAGCACTAAAAAGAGAAACAGTTTACACACAACTCTCTGAACATTTGCTGTTTATATCAACATCACGAGTGCATCTTTCTACCGCCAACGAAATTCTACCCACCTGTACATAATATTAAAACTATTATAGATGCTACCATAACCACACACTGGCACAATCAAAAACTACCATAACCATACACGGGTACAATCAAAAACTACCATAACCATACACTTGTACAATCAAAAACTACTATAACCACACAGTGATACAATCAAAAACTACTATAACCACACACTAATATAACCAAATACTACGATAGCCACACACTTATACAATCAAATACTACTATAACCACACACTAATATAACCAAATACTACGATAGCCACACACTTATACAATCAAATACTATTATAACCACACACTGATATAATTTTTAAAAAACTACTATAACCACACACTGATAGTCAAGTGTCATATTTCAAGTTGCAGGGGATTGAAATATAACTTAACTGGCCTTAACTGTACTAGGCCAAAAGATTTGGAGGTGAGGGCGACCAGAGCTCCTCCTCGATGTCATTACTTTTCTCCAGCTTAGTGGGTCAGGTACCTATTTTCTTGTTCAGCTTGGTCGACAGGAAAGCGTTTAAACTCACGCTCACTTGATCGCCAAGCCAACAAGTTAGCACTAGGCTACTGGACAGAAGAAGCTCGAATTGTTGTGTACTCCCATCTATTGTCTCACAATTCAGCAAACTTTATGATGGGCATGATTCCACCCAACTCTTAAAAAGGATTTTATAAATTTTCTCAGCCAGTAATGAGTAAGGCAGCCTGGCGTTGTGATGACACCAACATTAATTAGTAGATAATAAGCCAAGAAAACATGACATTCATAAGAGTCTGAGCGTTTCCCACACGTCACAAGGCATGTCCGCATGTCGTTTACTTATGACCTGAAACAAGACGACATTGTCATTGTGGGGGGACATGTTCTAGGTCCAGCAGAAACTGACACGACCGTCCCGGACACTCTCTAGAGATCAACTTTGTGACGCACACAGTGACAGCAGATAGGCTACACAAACACCACATACACACATGTATAATACCGTGTTGATGTTGCGAATTAGGCTACCCTGTAGAAAGGAATGACACAAAAGTGGCAACACAATGACAAACTGTTATAAACTATCTCGGTAATGTTTAATTTTAAAATCTGTGAAACAATAAGATGATGATAGTGTTTTTTTTTTTTTTTAATAACCACCAACAAACAAGTAAAATACCCACCAGAGAGGTCGTATATTCCTTAGTGTTCATGACATTGTTGTCAGGTGCGATATTATGTGCAGGATAAAAGTGGCCACGCATACAACATATACCTCAGTGCTGTCTCCATGTCCCCACGACACATCAGAGGTTAACCCTCCACACCCCCACTTCGTCTAGCCGAGGCGACTACTGTGTTGAGACACACACCGGTACAAAAGGGCCTAGTGTTGCCCTATATTATCAGAGCAAAAGAATTGAATGTTCTAGGTATCAGTGTGTCGTGTTTTTGAGCATCAGTGCTGACTGTATAGAAGTTAATGTCGGACACATTTATAAAGTGTCATATTGCTTTCAGATGTATCACTGTAGTAGGCATCATATTGCACTCTGTTCTACAGTTGTGATCTTTAAGTTTCATTGAAATAAAACCGTTAATATATCAAAGAAAAAAAAAAGAAACTTTCATTGATTGAAACATGCAACTGTCAACTTTCATTGTCTTAAATAGGCAGTGCTGAGACTGTTTGAAACATGTTTGTAACAATCAAACCTTACACGTTCATAGTTTGAAATAACACACAATAATCAGGCTTGGGACGGCACACTTTTAACTTTGTCTGTTATGATTAAAATATGAAACTGTAAAGTGTTTGAAACATGTAACTACTTTTATATTGCTTTTTACTGTTTGAAACACGTAACTACTTTTATATTGGTTTATACTATTTGAAACACGTAACTACTTTTATATTGGTTTATACTATTTGAAACACGTAACTACTTTTATATTGATTTATACTATTTGAAACACGTAACTACTTTTATATTGGTTTATACTATTTGAAACACGTAACTACTTTTATATTGATTTATACTGTTTGAAACACGTAACTACTTTTATATTGATTTATACTGTTTGAAACACGTAACTACTTTTATATTGGTTTATACTGTTTGAAACACGTAACTACTTTTATATTGGTTTACACTGTTTGAAACACGTAACTACTTTTATATTGGTTTATACTGTTTGAAACACGTAACTACTTTTATACTGGTTTATACTGTTTGAAACACGTAACTACTTTTATATTGGTTTATACTATTTGAAACACGTAACTACTTTTATATTGGTTTATACTATTTGAAACACGTAACTACTTTTATATTGATTTATACTATTTGAAACACGTAACTACTTTTATATTGGTTTATACTGTTTGAAACACGTAACTACTTTTATATTGATTTATACTGTTTGAAACACGTAACTACTTTTATATTGATTTATACTGTTTGAAACACGTAACTACTTTTATATTGGTTTATACTGTTTGAAACACGTAACTACTTTTATATTGGTTTACACTGTTTGAAACACGTAACTACTTTTATATTGGTTTACACTGTTTGAAACACGTAAGTACTTTTATACTGGTTTATACTGTTTGAAACACGTAACTACTTTTATACTGGTTTATACTGTTTGAAACACGTAACTACTTTTATATTGGTTTATACTATTTGAAACACGTAACTACTTTTATATTGGTTTATACTATTTGAAACACGTAACTACTTTTATATTGATTTATACTATTTGAAACACGTAACTACTTTTATATTGGTTTATACTATTTGAAACACGTAACTACTTTTATATTGATTTATACTGTTTGAAACACGTAACTACTTTTATATTGATTTATACTGTTTGAAACACGTAACTACTTTTATATTGGTTTATACTGTTTGAAACACGTAACTACTTTTATATTGGTTTACACTGTTTGAAACACGTAACTACTTTTATATTGGTTTATACTGTTTGAAACACGTAACTACTTTTATACTGGTTTATACTGTTTGAAACACGTAAGTACTTTTATACTGGTTTATACTGTTTGAAACACGTAACTACTTTTATATTGGTTTATACTGTTTGAAACACGTAACTACTTTTATATTGGTTTATACTATTTGAAACACGTAACTACTTTTATATTGATTTATACTATTTGAAACACGTAACTACTTTTATATTGGTTTATACTATTTGAAACACGTAACTACTTTTATATTGATTTATACTGTTTGAAACACGTAACTACTTTTATATTGATTTATACTGTTTGAAACACGTAACTACTTTTATATTGGTTTATACTGTTTGAAACACGTAACTACTTTTATATTGGTTTACACTGTTTGAAACACGTAACTACTTTTATATTGGTTTATACTGTTTGAAACACGTAACTACTTTTATACTGGTTTATACTGTTTGAAACACGTAAGTACTTTTATATTGGTTTATACTGTTTGAAGCACGTAAGTACTTTTATATTGGTTTATACTGTTTGAAACACGTAAGTACTTTTATATTGGTTTATACTGTTTGAAGCACGTAAGTACTTTTATACTGGTTTATACTGTTTGAAACACGTAAGTACTTTTATATTGGTTTATACTGTTTGAAGCACGTAAAGGTAAAGTACGAGACTTGAACCGGCGTCTTAGCACGCGAGTTTCCACCCATATGTGCTCGGCCGTCTATCCAGAAATGTTCAGAGATTTCTGGATAGTGTCGCCTCAAGCATCGAAACTCGCGATGCGAGGCGACATTCCTCACCTTCCCAGGTTAATACCCTGGTACCCATTTCTGCCAACTGCTGGGTCGACCGTGGGGGTATTTGTTTTTTCCAACCACGAGTACAACTCACACTGCTCCCAGCGGGAATCGAACATGGGTTGTCCGAACGTCGGTAGTCCAGTCGGGTGGTTTTCCCAACTAGGCCACCGATACGTAACTACTTTGATATTGATTTATAAGTTAAGATTAGCAAATTTAGAAGACATAATGTACAGGAGAAAGGAGACGAGGCCAGGCGCCACGAAGACATCTTGTTCATTCTACGCTTGAATCATCTGTTTAGTTAGTATTGGCAGATTTAGCCAAGAGAGAAGTTGTTCAGCAAAAACAACACCCAGCATAAGACACTAATATATGACCAAATTACAGACTTATCATGATTGCTTGCGTCTGTCAAGATGTCAAAGGTCATAGATACACACACGCACACTCACACACACACAGAAGCAACACTCACACTGTTTGAAACATGTAACTACTTCAATATTAACTTATACTGTTTGAAACACGTAACTACTTCAATATTAACTTATACTGTTTGAAACACGTAACTACTTCAATATTAACTTATACTGTTTGAAACACGTAACTACTTCAATATTAACTTATACTGTTTGAAACATGTAACTACTTCAATATTAACTTATACTGTTTCAAGAAGAGAAATGGCCCACTGAAGAGACATAACTCAATGAAGAGACATGACTCACTGAAGAAACATGACTCAATGAAGAGACATGACTCAATGAAGAGACATGGCCCACTGAAGAGACATAACTCAATGAAGAGACATGACTCAATGAAGAGACATAACTCAATGAAGAGACATGACTCACTGAAGAAACATGACTCAATGAAGAGACATGACTCAATGAAGAGACATGACTCAATGAAGAGACATGGCCCACTGAAGAGACATAACTCAATGAAGAGACATAACTCAATGAAGAGACATGGCTCACTGAAGAGAAATGACTCAATGAAGAGACATGGCTCACTGAAGAGACATAACTCAATGAAGAGACATGACTCAATGAAGAGACATGACTCACTGAAGAAACATGACTCAATGAAGAGACATGACTCAATGAAGAGACATGGCTCACTGAAGAGAAATGACTCAAATGAAGAGACATGACTCAATGAAGAGACATGGCTCACTGAAGAGAAATGACTCAATGAAGAGACATGACTCAATGAAGAGACATGGCTCAATGCGGCAGTCTTCGCCCATGACATCTTCGAATAATCCTACAAACGAGAGGCGACATGTGCTGCTGCTTTAGATCTGGAGGATGCATACAACAGGGTACCATTTGAATACCTCATGCACATGCTCCTGAAACTGGCGGTGTGCTCCTTCTTCATTAGATGGATCGCCGCTGCACTGTTTCAGAGGAAGGTGATACTCAGATGTGGAAGTTGGTCTTCCGAGCCAACATCCATTTGTTCAGGGCTGCCACAAGGCTCACCATTGTCACCAGTTCTATTTAACGTGTACACAATAACGATCACGGAACAACAGCAGGATGGGAGGGGAATAACTATGACTTTTGCTGATGACATTCTGGTATATCAAGGAACAGACAGACAGGAAACCGCCCCAACACTGTAAAACGAACTCGATAGCATCTTCCTGGTGTGGAGTATCCGTTTCAGGTGCATTGGTTAATCATTATAAAGCATCAGTTGCATGGATCTTCCTTAACAATCATATCGTTGATACTGAAACGGTGGTACGAATGGGAGCTGATGAGGTGACCATGGACAGGCCACGGACAGACCATGAACAGGTTGATTATGAACCTAGAAGTTACGTTTGATCGCAGCCTGTGTTTTCGGGACCACTTCGACCATGTGATAATAAAATCCCGCAAAGGATTAGTCGCGTTGAAGGTCATGGCAGCTGTCAACATCGAGCAGAGGCTACTTACCCTTCTGTTCCAGGGATTAGTACTCGCACCAATCGAGTACGCTCTGGCAATTCTTACTGTCAGTACGACGTAAATTGACAGGCTGGAGACAATGCAGAATGAATCTATGTGCATTATCTTAGAATGTACGAGGGACATTTCCTGTGTAGCAATGAGGTATCTTCTTGACTTGCAAACCATGGATGACAGGATCAAGATGTGGAGGGCACGAGCATACCTGTAGATAAGTGCAGATAGGGAGCATCCATTACACCACGAGCTCAACACAGGGAAAGGTGTCAGGCTAAATAAGAGGCAAATCATGGGTGGGCCGAGCAGAAGATGTCATCACACAGGTCTGTGGGCTTACCAATATCAATGCCGGCAAGGAGTGGATACCTTTACCTACGTCATTCATGTGGACATTCTCGTGTATTGTCACACTCGACACGAAATACTGAAATATAACAACATCATATGCCGTCTGTGATATTAATGACCACAAACCAGGAGCCTCCTGTATGATTGATACAACTGTTGCACCAAGCACTTCATCAGCAGAGCCATATCTATGGAATGTTAATCTGACATTGTTCTTGAATGATGTCCAAGTTAATGAGACATCAGAATCGTGTGGCAGCAGCTACAAGAAGGGAGCAGAGAACATCAAGTTCTGCTGCTATAAAGGAGACTTGCCTTGCTATCACAGATTTGCCTTTAATGGGATCACTGTAGTTGAAAACTTCTCCTCTTGTGTAAACTACACATTCACATCCAAGAGTGAATCAGTGAAGGTAACAAAATCATATTCTCTCTGTGGTTTTACTAACTACAGGTCAGGTGGCTTCTGTTGGATTGGAAATGATAACTTACCACCACTGTGTGTCTATATGTTTGGAATTGGAGTCATCAACGATGGCCTAACATCATCAAGTGCTACGACGATCATCATTTTCGGGAGGACGCGAACTCCCATGGTATATGGTGGATAGGCGGCAGGAACCATTGAAGGCTATGTCTGAAAAGTGTTCTTTCTTGCAGTTTCCTCATATTCCAAGTCCGGCTTGTTGCAGGAGCTACTGAGTTAAGTGCTCTGTGCACACCGTGAGGTGTGTGTTTCATCCGTTTTGATCCTGTTTCGATATCCCGCTTGTTTACGATGAATGATGATATCGTATGACAGGGAACAGTTGGCTGTGTTCACTTTCTGCGCAGTTTCGTCTTATGTCTTTTGGCGTGTGCTGAGACTGCTACGATGGGGACTACAGTTACCTTTCTTTGTTTGGGAGATGAGTTAGTAATTCGGATGATTCCACTGGCACGGGCAGTTGAGCAATTATGGATTTTAATTCGTTTTCAGTGATACCGAGGCCTTCCATAACCAATAACTAATAACTCGACACGAAATGTAGGGAACAGATCCCGGTCGTGGTTAATGGGGAGGTCAACGGTCTCATCTAGGATAACACCGAAGAGGAAGATGCAAGAGGATACAGACGGATCCGTAATAAGACACCAAAGGAGTGAATGAGCATTTACAACACGCTCGGCAGGCAGAAGAGTTAAAGAAGACAGTGGTACATACGTCATGACCACAAGCAGCATGACGATGGCGATGATGGCATTGACCAGGGCATTCTTCTCGTTAGAGGCACAAGACTACACCCACGCCTGCATACTGAGTGATTCAATGAGCAGGATAAGAAAAGTGGAGACGGTCTCTGTACGCAGGCTGTAGTTTATGTCATTGCAGAGGTCATCAATGCGTAAAGTCACCTTTGTCTACGCCCCAGGACATGCTGGAGTATGGAGAAATGAAAGAGCGAAAAGGTTGAATAGCTGTGCTATTGTTGAAGACGGTCAACCAATGGATAGGGCGGACATCATCAATGTCCTCCGAGATGTGGGTAGGACACAAGACTTCAACAATCATGAGTCCACGCCATTTTTTCGGGCGAAAGAGGTGTGAGTTGAGATGGGCACAGAAACGATAAACTTAGTGGACGTACAAGAAGACTTACCAATCAACACAGAACTTGAGTCGTCAGTCGCTGGACACTGCGGGACTTGCTGGGGAGGGGATCTGAGACTCTATGGACATGTTCGGAGTGCAATGACGATGACCCACAGATAACTCAATAACTGTTTGAAATATGTAACTATCAACTCTGTAACTGTTATTATTTGTGACACGCAAATACTGGAAACGTTACAAATAATGCAACAAATACTGCAACTGCTACAAACCTAATACCTCAGTAACTGTAAATGCTTGTATATTTAGCTTTTAATATTAGCAGAGCGACTGCACCACAACTGCATCTATCACTGCTTCTACGCCAGAGTATTGTTATTAATATCACATCAGGTACAGTCGACGGAATTTGAGAATAAACTTTCACAAATAACAATGTGGCTCAGCTCACATGACGTAGAAGTACTTGCTGGGATAGTTTATTATTTTATTATTTATTTGCAATTATAGCGATGTGTTTTCTTCTGCATCAAACATTCAACAACAGTACCATTTTCTATTAAACAAGAATGTATATAACTGATGTCAGTGCACTTATATTATGATATAAATACAATGACGAGTGTCTTGATGAAAGAAGTATATTACAATAACACTAGTGGTTGCATAATCATCGTACATGCGCTACATTTGCCGAATCATGTATACGATCTTTCTCTTTCTCACTGGCGTTCACTCAATGGCTTCTAAAGGAATTGATACTCCTCTTCATCATCCGTCCTTAAAAAGACTTTAAGTAGGCTTAAATGCCTTGTGTTGCAGTTTATTTTGCGCCTAACCGTAACAGCAATCCCACTTCGGCGAGTCCATTTTGAGTATCGGGTTCCCTTTTCTCTTCGATTCCTGACTGCTTAGCCAGATTTGACTTGTTAGTCTGTTTTTAAAGGCAAAGCGATGAGGTGGAGTAGGTTCGATAGGTCTTGTTCACTGATCCTGCCAGTAACCATAAGCAATGAGTTGCTAAGAGCTTGCAGCTATGTTGCTGCCATTCGCGTTCCCTCCAAATATCAGATTATTTGTGGCAGTTGCTAGAGCTGCACGTATGGAAATAATGACAGCACAGAATTTGACGCAAGAGCGTTGTAACAGATGGTAGAGATGGACATAATTGAGTTGTAACAGATGGTAGAGATGGACATAATTGAGTTGTAACAGATGGTAGAGATGGACATAATTGAGTTGTAACAGATGGTAGAGATGGACATAATTGAGTTGTAACAGATGGTAGAGATGGATATAATTGAGTTGTAACAGATGGTAGAGATGGACATAATTGAGTTGTAACAGATGGTAGAGATGGACATAATTGAGTTGTAACAGATGGTAGAGATGGACATAATTGAGTTGTAACAGATGGTAGAGATGGACATAATTGAGTTGTAACAGATGGTAGAGATGGACATAATTGAGTTGTAACAGATGGTAGAGATGGACATAATTGAGTTGTAACAGATGGTAGAGATGGACATAATTGAGTTGTAACAGATGGTAGAGATGGACATAATTGAGTTGTAACAGATGGTAGAGATGGACATAATTGAGTTGTAACAGATGGTAGAGATGGACATAATTGAATTGTAACAGATGGTAGAGATGGACATAATTGAGTTGTAACAGATGGTAGAGATGGACATAATTGAATTGTAACAGATGGTAGAAATGGACATAATTGAGTTGTAACAGGTGGTAGAGATGGACATAATTGAGTTGTAACAGATGGTAGAGATGGACATAATTAAGTTGTAACAGATGGTAGAGATGGACATAATTGAGTTGTAACAGATGGTAGAGATGGACATAATTGAGTTGTAACAGATCTATATATCTATCTTTCGTTCGCTCGAAGTATTGTCTATATCTGCAATGTCGTTTCCTGTATGAATTTTACTGTCTTTTGTAATTCTTGCAGTGGCCCATATAGTTTTGTCTGTAGTGTTGTATCTATGGGCCAATGGATTTTCCTCAGTCTACTATATTCAGTGCAGTCTTGAAGTATGTGTTCAGCAGTCTGGGGTGCCTGTCCACATGTACAAGTAGTTGATGTGCCGATCTTGAATTTTGTATAGGCCTACATGTGACTATGGGGTGTCCGGTTAGCGCAATCGATAGGCGGTTGGCTTACCACGGCAACAGCCGGGGTTCGTAATCCTGGCGAGGACACCTGGGTTTTACTAATTCCCTAAAAATTAGTAGGAGCCGCGATAGCTCAGTGGTTAGTGAACTGGACTACTACGGACAAGGGGTAGGGTTCGATCCCAACCGACGGCTCCGGGTTCACCCAGCCTTAAATGGGTACCGGATTTTTTCTGGGAAAGTAAAAGCAGCACGGGCGTAATACCGACCACATTACCCCAAAAATCATGTGCTGAAGGTCTGTAAAATATAGGGTCACTAACACCATATTTCCCTATACGCCACTTGGCGTGACGGGGGGTACTTTACTACTTTACTACATGTGACTATGGAGTCGATTGTGTCCTGTTCTTAGGCGTATAATGATATCTTGTTCATATCTATTCATATTATGAAAGGCATCCTGATTTGGGGCTTGTGGTCCTCTGATTGATTTGATTATCTGTTTCTTATGGTGGTATATAACTGGTGTATCTAGTTGTGTGCCTGTTGAACCTTCCTTTGCCAACTGATCTGCTTTCTCATTTCCTGGTATTCCACAGTGAGACGGGATCCACTGCAGGGCAACCCGGTGGTGCTTGCAGAGTTCAGTCAATAAGGTCTGCAGATGTGGTAATTTTCTGGATTGTAGTGCATGGAGTACTGATCTTGCATCTGTCAAAAACACTACAGGCTGTGGGCTAATATTACTGTTCAGCAGTTTTTCTATTGCCAACTTTATTGCTTGTATTTCTGCATCATAATTGTGACAATATTTCCCTGTTGCTATTTTATTCATATCCCTCCTCATCAAGGCCAGCTCCTTGTCGTGGGGATGGGGCTTAACAGTCACCAGGGACTGAAAACCAAGACTGGCCAGGCCTTCCTACAACCGAGCAAGACCACAGTCTGCTCTAGCAAGTTCAAGTGCTGAAGTCGGAGGCAACCAGCCAAAAGGCGCACAAAAATCAGGATGCCACACACTCAACGCAAATGGAAGTATGTCTATAACCGCAAATCGATATGGCACTCGCCCTGTGATGGACACTCAGGCAGGAGCAGCGCCGGGCCCTCAGCCTCGAAAGGGCCCAACCTCTAATACTGGATGTCCTTCTCAACCGCTCTGTGGAGTCAGGGGGCGAGAGAATAGAGCTACTGGCCAATCCAAAATAAGACCACTCAAAATAATGCACTGGAATGCTGAAGGCATCAACAGCAAAAGAGATGGGTACAGTAAAAAGATAGAATTAGAAAATATCCTGCATGAAGAACCTTTAATAAGCATATGCTGTTTGCAGGAAACCCATCTAAACAACGACATAGCCTTGAAGATTAGGGGATACCAGTGCTACCGATCTGACAGAAAAAATAGACAAAAGGGCGGAATACTGACTCTTGTAAGGAACAACATTAATGCATGTCAGATTGAAGTGTATATGGATGGGGCGGAATATCAAATACTGCACCTCAGGACAGGAAATACAGACTTCCATCTACTTTACTACTACTGTCCGAGTGACCGCCCACTAGCACTAGACACAATTACATTACAAGAAAGAATAATTGTATGTGGAGTCTTTAACGGCCATTCACAGAGCTGGGGCTATGAACATATGGACAAGAGAGGTGAAGAGCTTGAAAATTGGCAGGATGACAATGGGCTTATACTATTAAACCAGGCAACAGATCCACCAACATTCTACTCCAGATCATGGCATACCACATCTACACCAGACTTTGCTTTCCATTCACCAGACCTGGATTGGAATATCACACGAATTGTTGGGAAACAACTTGGAGGCAGCGACCACCGACCAGTCTTTTTAGTGGTACAAAATAAGGCCATCAGGGAGAGCAGCACTCTCTCCAGATGGAATTACAAAAAGGCAGACTGGAAAATGTATCAACACTACACCAGTGTACTGACTAAAGATATAAATACAGATAGAGACATCAACAAAATAGTTGATGAATTCAGTAGACTAATAATACAAGCTGCCAGTGAAACAATACCTAGAGGGGCACGGAAACACTACAAACCATACTGGAGTAGTGAACTAGAGCAACTGCACAATGACATGGAAACATCTCGAAAGCAAGCAGAAAATAACACTTGCCAAGAACACCACAACAACTACCAGCATGCTAAAGCCAAATTTCAACGGGCTAAACTACAAGCCAGACGGAGAAGCTGGAAAGAGAAAACAGAGTCCTTGAATCTTGAACGAGACACAAGAAAAGTGTGGAAGCTTGTAAAACAGCTGAATGATGAGGGTACAGAAAGGAACACCAAAATTACACTGAAGAAGGATGGAAACATTCTAACAGGTAAACATGCAGCAAATTACTTTGCAGACTCCTTTGCAAATGACAATAATATTGAAATTAGCCTAGAAAAACGACAAGAGACCCGTTTAAAACAACAAAATGCAAGACAAGAAGAGACCACACATGAAGTAATGGAAACACCCATTACACAAAGAGAGCTAGAGCTGGCAATATCCAAATTAAAAATGAAAAAGTCACCAGGCAGTGATGGAGTGTCCAATGAAATGATTAAGAACTTGGGAACTGCAGCTAAAGCAAAACTACTGCAGATCTACAACATTTGCTGGATCACAGGTAGAGTGCCACAGGCATGGAGAGAAGCAATTATGATACCATTACTAAAGCCAGGAAAAGATGTTTCAATGACATCCAGCTATAGACCAATCAGCCTTACAAGCTGTTTGTGTAAAAAAAATGGAACGTATAATCAATCTCAGACTGCAGTGGTACCTGGAAAGTGAAAATCTCCTTGTCCCACAACAAGCAGGCTTTAGACAGTGTTACTCTACCGAAGATCAAGCAACCTATCTTTCCCAGGAAATTGAAGATGCGTTTCAAGAAAAGAAACTGGTACTAGCAGCATGGATAGACCTAAAGAAAGCATTTGATAATGTATGGAAGGAAGGGCTTTTGAAGAAACTGAGAAATTATGGAGTAAATGGCAGGATGTACAAATGGGTCAAAGCATACCTGCATAACAGGAGAGCCAGAGTGCAACTGGATGGTCTTAAGAGTAAGAAGGTCTTATTGCGCCAGGGCGTTCCACAAGGAGGGGTACTATCTCCAACACTTTTTCTGATCTACATCAATGACCTAGTTACTGAACTACCACATGGCATCAAAGTGGCAATGTATGCAGATGACTTGGTAATGTGGTTCACAGAGGAGTATGCAACAGTGGCCTCCAAATTGCTACAAAGAGCTATGAATGCACTGAATTCATGGACAAATAGATGGTGTATCAGCATCAATACAGACAAATGCAGTACTACACTTTTCACACTCTCCCCAAAACAAAAAGCAGGAGCCATCTACATAAACAATGAGCCTGTGAAAGAAGACATACAAGCTACATATCTCGGAGTTACATTTGATAACAAACTATCTTGGAAACAGCAGATAAATAAGGCAACCCAAAAAGCAAGGAGGAAATTGGCTATTCTAAGAAAGTTGTGTGGAACCACATGGGGTGCGAGTGGGAAAATACTCAGTAAAGTTTACCAACAGAGTATACGCCCACATTTAGAATATGGATCATCCGCATGGTGCTCAGCATCAAACACCACATTGCAAGAACTGGATAAAGTACAAAACCAGGCACTTATGGTCATCACAGGAGCAATGAAATCAACACCAATATTGGAGATGGAGAAATTGTGGAGGATACCAGCACTGAGAGAACGGAGAGACACAAAGGTGCTGATACAGGCAGAAAAATTTGTATGCATGCCGAGACATCCAATGAAGGACAGATTCCAAAATCTTGCATTGGGACGACTTAAGAGAAGCAGCTTTATCCACCAAGCCAAGCGTATTAGTAGACAAACACCAGACATGCCAAGAGTTGTTAAACCCCTTCTGCCATTACCAGAACAGATTCCCTGGACAGATGAATCAGGATTATCAGTTCAAATACGGACAGAAGTGAAAGGAATAGTTGACAAAGAGGAACAAAATAGTCTACAGCGAAAAACAATAACTCTCAGTTTCCTGGATGAAGAATACCCACAAGACCTATGGAGCCGTGTGCACACAGATGGATCAGCACAGAATGCAGTAAAGAATGGGGGAGCAGGTGCATATATAGAGTACCCAAATAACACTAGGGATATGAATAAAATAGCAACAGGGAAATATTGTCACAATTATGATGCAGAAATACAAGCAATAAAGTTGGCAATAGAAAAGCTGCTGAACAGTAAAATTAGCCCACAGCCTGTAGTGTTATTGACAGATGCAAGATCAGTACTCCAGGCACTACAATCCAGAAAATTACCACATTTGCAGACCTTATTGACCGAACTCTGCAAGCACCACAGGGTTGCCCTGCAGTGGATCCCGTCTCACTGTGGAATAC
Organism: Megaustenia siamemsis; assembly: GCA_032433765.1. Taxonomy (NCBI): domain Eukaryota; kingdom Metazoa; phylum Mollusca; class Gastropoda; order Stylommatophora; family Ariophantidae; genus Megaustenia; species Megaustenia siamemsis. The sequence continues at coordinate 33,359,365 of JAVIAB010000041.1, read as the reverse complement.
CAGGAAATGAGAAAGCAGATCAGTTGGCCAAGGAAGGTTCAACAGGCACACAACTAGATACACCAGTTACATACCATCATAAGAAACAGATAATCAAATTAATCAGAGGACCACAAGCCCCAAATCAGGATGCCTTTCATAATATGAATAGATATGAACAAGTTATCATTATACGCCTAAGAACAGGACACAATCGACTCCATAGTCAAATGTAGGCCTATACAAAATTCAAGATCGGCATATCAACTACTTGTACATGTGGACAGGCACCCCAGACTGCTGAACACATACTTCAAGACTGCACTGAATATAGTAGACTGAGGAAAATCCATTGGCCCATAGATACAACACTACAGACAAAACTATATGGGCCACTGCAAGAATTACAAAAGACAGTAAAGTTCATACAGGAAACGACATTGCTGATATAGACAATACTTCGAGCGAACGAAAGATAGATAGATAGATAGATTCATATCCCTAGTGTTATTTGGGTACCCCATATATGCACCTGCTCCCCCATTCTTTACTGCATTCTGTGCTGATCCATCTGTGTACACACGGATCCATAGGTCTTGTGGGTATTCTTCATCCAGGAAACTGAGAGTTATTGTTTTTCGCTGTAGACTATTCTGTTCCTCTTTATCAACTATTCCTTTCACTTCTGTCCGTATTTGAACTGATAATCCTGATTCATCTGTCCAAGGAGTCTGTTCTGGTATGGGCAGTAGGGGTTTAACAACTCTTGGCATGTCTGGTGTTTGTCTACTAATACGCTTGGCTTGGTGGATAAAACTGCTTCTCTTAAGTCGTCTCAATGCAAGATTTTGGAATCGGTCCTTCATTGGATGTCTCGGCATGTATACAAATTGTTCTGCCTGTATCAGCACCTTTGTGTCTCTCCGTTCTCTCTGTGCTGGTATCCTCCACAATTTCTCCATCTCCAATATTGGTGTTGATTTCATTGCTCCTGTGATGACCCTAAGTGCCTGGTTTTGTACTTTATCCAGTTCTTGCAATGTGGTGTTTGATGCTGAGCACCATGCGGATGATCCATATTCTAAATGTGGGCGTATACTCTGTTGGTAAACTTTACTGAGTATTTTCACACCCGCACCCCACGTAGTTGTGGGTGTCCGGTTAGCGCAATCGATAGGCGGTTGGCTTACCACGGCAACAGCCGGGGTTCTTACCCTGGCGAGGACACCTGGGTTTTACTAATTCCCTAAAAATTAGTGGGAGCCGCGATAGCTCAGTGGTTAGTGAACTTTACTACGGACAAGGGGTAGGGTTCGATCCCAACCGACGGCTGCGGGTTCACCCAGCCTTAAATGGGTACCGGATTTTTTCTGGGAAAGTAAAGCAGCACGGGCAATACTTGTACTGACCACATTACCCCAAAAATCATGTGCTGAAGGTCTGTAAAATATAGGGTCACTAACACCATATTTCCCTATACGCCACTTGGCGTGACGGGGAGTACTTTACTTTTACTATTACCCCACGTAGTTCCACACATCTTTCTTAGAATAGCCAATTTTCTCCTTGCTTTTTAGGTTGCCTTATTTATCTGCTGTTTCCAAGATAGTTTGTTATCAAATGTAACTCCGAGATATGTAGCTTGTATGTCTTCTTTCACAGGCTCATTGTTTATATAGATGACATCTGCTTTTTGTTTTGGGGAGAGTGTGAAAAGTGTAGTACTGCGTTTGTCTGTATTGATGCTGATACACCATCTATTTGTCCATGAATTCAGTGCATTCATAGCTCTTTGTAGCAATTTGGAGGCCACTGTTGCATACTCCTCTGTGAACCACATTACCAAGTCATCTGCATACATTGCCACTTTGATGCCATGTGGTAGTTCAGTAACTAGGTCATTGATGTAGATCAGAAAAAGTGTTGGAGATAGTACCCCTCCTTGTGGAACGCCCTGGCGCAATAAGACCTTTTTACTTTTAAGACCATCCAGTTGCACTCTGGCTCTCCTGTTATGCAGGTATGCTTTGACCCATTTGTACATCCTGCCATTTACTCCATAATTTCTCAGTTTCTTCAAAAGCCCTTCCTTCCATACCTTATCAAATGCTTTCTTTAGGTCTATCCATGCTGCTAGTACCAGTTTCTTTTCTTGAAACGCATCTTCAATTTCCTGGGAAAGATAGGTTGCCTGATCTTCGGTAGAGTAACACTGTCTTAGGCCTGCTTGTTGTGGGGACAAGGAGATTTTCACTTTCCAGGTACCACTGCAGTCTGAGATTGATTATACGTTCCATTGTTTTACACAAACAGCTTGTAAGGCTGATTGGTCTATAGCTGGATGTCGTTGAACCATCTTTTCCTGGCTTTAGTAATGGTATCATAATTGCTTCTCTCCATGCCTGTGGCACACTACCTGTGATCCAGCAAATGTTGTAGATCTGCAGTAGTTTTGCTTTAGCTGCAGTTCCCAAGTTCTTAATCATTTCATTGGACACTCCATCACTGCCTGGTGAATTTTTCATTTTTAATTTGGATATTGCCAGCTCTAGCTCTCTTTGTGTAATGGGTATTTCCATGACTTCATGTGTGGTCTCTTCTTGTCTTGCATTTTGTTGTTTTAAACGGGTCTCTTGTCGTTTCTCTAGGCTAATTACAATGTTATTGTCATTTGCAAAGGAGTCTGCAAAGTAATTTGCTGCATGTTTACCTGTTAGAATGTTTCCATCCTTCTTCAGTGTAATTTTGGTGTTCCTTTCTGTACCCTCATCATTCAGCTGTTTTACAAGCTTCCACACTTTTCTTGTGTCTCGTTCAAGATTCAAGGACTCTGTTTTCTCTTTCCAGCTTCTCCGTCTGGCTTGTAGTTTAGCCCGTTGAAATTTGGCTTTATCATGCTGGTAGTTATTGTGGTGTTCTTGGCAAGGGTTATTTTCTGCTTGCTTTCGAGATGTTTCCATATCATTGTGCAGTTGCTCTAGTTCACTACTCCAGTATGGTTTGTAGTGTTTCCGTGCCCCTCTAGGTATTGTTTCACTGGCAGCTTGTATTATTAGTCTACTGAATTCATCAACTATTTTGTTGATGTCACTTTCTGTATTTATATCTTTAGTCAGTACACTGGTGTAGTGTTGATACATTTTCCAGTCTGCCTTTTTGTAATTCCATCTGGAGAGAGTGCTGCTCTCCCTGGCGGCCTTATTTTGCACCACTAAAAAGACAGGTCTGTGGTCGCTGCCTCCAAGTTGTTTTCCCACAATACGTGTGATATTCCAATCCAGGTCTGGTGAATGGAAAGCAAGGTCTGGTGTAGATGTGGTATGCCATGATCTGGAATAGAATGTTGGTGGATCTGTTGCCTGGTTTAATAGTATAAGCCCATTGTCATCCTGCCAATTTTCAAGCTCTTCACCTCTCTTGTCCATATGTTCATAGCCCCAGCTCTGTGAATGGCTGTTAAAGTCTCCACATACAATTATTCTTTCTTTTAATGTAATTGTGTCTAGTGCTAGTGGGCGGTCACTCGGACAGTAGTAGTTAAGTAGATGGAAGTCTGTATTTCCTGTCCTGAGGTGCAGTATTTGATATTCCGCCCCATCCATATACACTTCAATCTGACATGCATTAATGTTGTTCCTTACAAGTGTCAGTATGCCGCCCTTTTGTCTGTTTTATCTGTCAGATCGGTAGAACTGGTATCCCCTAATCCTCAAGGCTATGTCGTTGTTTAGATGGGTTTCCTGCAAACAGCATATGCTTATTAAAGGTTCTTCATGCAGGATATTTTCTAATTCTATCTTTTTACTGTACCCATCTCTTTTGCTGTTGATGCCTTCAACATTCCAGTGCATTATTTTGAGTGGTCTTATTTTGGATTGGCCAGTAGCTCTATTCTATCGCCTCCTGACTCCACAGAGCGGTTGAGAAGGACATCCAGTAATAGAGGTTGGGCCCTTTCGAGGCTGAGGGCCCGGCGCTGCACCTGCCTGAGTGTCCATCACAGGGCGAGTGCCATATTGATTTGCGTTGAGTGCGTGGCATACTGATTGTTGTGCGCATTTTGGCTGGTTGCCTCCGACTTCAGCACTTGAACTTGCTAGAGCAGACTGTGGTCTTGCTCGGTTGTAGGAAGGCCTGGCCAGTCTTAGTTTTCAGTCCCTGGTGACTGTTAAGCACCATCCGCACGACAAGGAGCTGGCCTTGATGAGGGTTGTATCAGATGGTAGAGATGGATATAATTGAGTTCTAACAGATGGTAGAGATGGATATAATTGAGTTGTAACAGATGGTATAGATGGACATAATTGAGTTGTAACAGATGGCAGAGATTGACATAATTGAGTTGTAACAGATGGCAGAGATTGACATAATTGGGTTGTAACAGATGGTAGAGATGGACATAAGTGAGTTGTAACAGATGGTAGAGATGGACATAATTGAGTTGTAACAGATGGTAGAGATGGACATAATTGAGTTGTAACAGATGGTAGAGATGGACATAAGTGAGTTGTAACAGATGGTAGAGATGGACATAATTGTGTTGTAACAGATGGTATAGATGGACATAATTGAGTTGTAACAGATGGTAGAGATGGACACAATTGAGTTGTAACAGATGGTATAGATGGACATAATTGAGTTGTAACAGATGGCAGAGATTGACATAATTGAGTTGTAACAGATGGCAGAGATTGACATAATTGGATTGTAACAGATGGTAGAGATGGACATAAGTGAGTTGTAACAGATGGTAGAGATGGACATAATTGAGTTGTAACAGATGGTAGAGATGGACATAATTAAGTTGTAACAGATGGTAGAGATGGACATAAGTGAGTTGTAACAGATGGTAGAGATGGACATAATTGTGTTGTAACAGATGGTATAGATGGACATAATTGAGTTGTAACAGATGGTAGAGATGGACACAATTGAGTTGTAACAGATGGTATAGATGGACATAATTGAGTTGTAACAGATGGTAGAGACGGAAATAAGTGAGTTGTAAAAGATGGTAGAGATGTACATAATTGAGTTGTAACAGGTGGTAGAGATGGACACAATTGAGTTTAACAAACAGTAGAGATGGACATAATTGAGTTGTATCAAACAGTAGAGATGGACATAATTGAGTTGTATCAAACAGCAGAGATGGACATAATTGAGTTGTAACAAATAGTAGAGATCGATATAATTAAGTTGTACCAGATGGTGTAGATGGATATAATTGAGTTGTAACAGATGGTAGAGATGGACATAAATTAGTTGTAACAGATGGTAGAAATTGGCATAACTGAGCTGTTACAGATGGTAGAAATTGGCATAACTGAGCTGTTACAGATGATAGAAATTGATATAATTGAGATGTTACAGATGGTAGAAATTGACATAAATGAGTTGTAACAGACGGTATAGTGATGGACATAATTGAGTTGTAACAGATGGATGGGATGGACATAACTGAGCTGTTACAGATGGTAGAAATTGACATAATTAAGCTGTAACAGATGGTAGAAATTAGCATAACTGAGCTGTTACAGATGGTAGAAATTGACATAGTTGAGCTGTTGCAGATGGTAGAATATGACAGAATTGAGCTGTAACAGATGGTAGAAATTAGCATAACTGAGCTGTTACAGATGGTAGAAATTGGCATAACTGAGCTGTTACAGATGGTAGAAATTGGCATAACAGAGCTGTTACAGATGGTAGAAATTGACATAATTCAGCTGTAACAGATGGTAGAAATTAGCATAACTGAGCTGTTACAGATTGTAGAAATTGGCATAGTTGAGCTGTTGCAGATGGTAGAATTTGACAGAATTGAGCTGTAACAGATGGTAGAAATTAGCATAACTGAGCTGTTACAGATGGTAGAAATTGGCATAACTGAGCTGTTACAGATGGTAGAAATTGGCATAACTGAGCTGTTACAGATGGTAGAAATTGACATAATTCAGCTGTAACAGATGGTAGAAATTTGCATAAATGAGCTGTAACAGATGGTAGAAATTGGCCAAACTGAGCTGTTACAGAGGGTAGAAATTGGCCAAACTGAGCTGTTACAGATGGTAGAAATCAACATAACTGAGCTGTTACAGATGGTAGAAATTGACAGAATTGAGCTGTTACAGATGGTAGAAATTTGCATAACTGAGCTGTTACAAATGGTAGAAATTGACATAATTCAGCTGTTACAGATGGTAGAAATTGGCATAACTGAACTGTTACAGAAGGTAAAAATTGACATAATTCAGCTGTTACAGATGGTAGAAATTGGCATAACTGAGCTGTTACAGATGGTAGAAATTGGCATAACTGAGCTGTTACAGATGATAGAAATTGATATAATTGAGCTGTTACAGATGGTAGAAATTGACATAATTCAGCTGTAACAGATGTTAGAAATTAGCATAACTGAGCTGTTACAGATGGTAGAAATTGGCATAGTTGAGCTGTTGCAGATGGTAGAATTTGACAGAATTGAGCTGTAACAGATGGTAGAAATTAGCATAACTGAGCTGTTACAGATGGTAGAAATTGGCATAATTGAGCTGTTACAGATGGTAGAAATTGGCATAACTGAGCTGTTACAGATGGTAGAAATTGGCATAATTGAGCTGTTACAGATGGTAGAAATTGGCATTACTGAGCTGTTGCAGATGGTACAAAATTGACATAATTGAGCTGTTACAGATGGTAGAACTTAACATAATAGAGCTGTTACAGATGGTATAAATTGACATAATTGAGCTGTTACATATGGTAGAAATTAACATAATTGGGCTGTTACAGATGGTAGAAATCAACAGAATTGAGCTATTACAGATGTAGAAATTTAGAATAATGCAACTGTAACAGATGGTAGAAATTGACATAATTCAGCTTTATCAGATGGTAGAAATTGGCATAATTAAGCTGTAACAGATGGTAGAAATTGGTATAACTGAGCTGTAACAGATGGTAGAAATTGGCCAAACTGAGCTGTTACAGATGGTAGAAATTGGCATAACTGAGCTGTAACAGATGGTAGAAATTGGCATAACTGAGCTGTTCTATCTATCTATCTATTGACCTTTCGAGCCGTAGCCGGCCCATAGGACGTTGACCTACTCTCCTTCTCTTATCTGAATGTTTGTTCTAGCAGTTTCTAATTCTTTTAAAGATATTTTATCAAATATCTCATTGAGGGAGCCGAATCCTACGGCTCTTGCCTCTCTCATCAATGTTCTTCTCAATGTCTCTCTGGGTCTTCCTCTTTTCCTCTTACCTGTTGTTTCCCACATGAGGGCTTGCTTTGCTATTCGGTTATTATCTCTTCTCATCACATGTCCAACCTATGACCATCGCCTTTTCTTTATTACTGAAGATATTAGTTGTTGATTGGCGATTTCCTCTAATTTCCTCGTTTGTTTTGAATTCGTTCCACGCTATACCAAGTATTTTCCTTAGACATTTATTTTCGAATGCGTTCAAATTTGTTTCTATATCTCTTGTTGTTTTCCAGCTTTCATACGCATACGTATGGGTTGATAGTACATAACTGAGCTGTTACAGATGGTAAAAATTGACATAACTGAGCTGTTACAGATGGTAGAAATTGACAGAATTGAGCTGTTGAGAAATTGAGAACACGGGACAACCCGTGTTCGAATCCCGCTGGAAGCAGTGCGAATTGTACTTGTGGTTGGAAAAGAAATACCCCCACGGTCGACCTAGCCGTTGGCAAAAATGGGTACCAGAGTATTACCCTGGGAAGGTGAGGAATGTGGCTTCGCATCTGAGTTTCGAAGCTTGAGGCGACACTATACAGAAATATCTGAACACTTCTGGAAAGGCGGCCGAGCACATATGGGTGTAAACTCGCGTACTAAGAAGCCGGTTCAAGTCTCGTACTTTACCTTACCTTTACCTGTCTGGGATGATGAGACGAGACGCGCTAGGAGGGAGAGATTTATCGTCGATAAGCTGTTTGATGGTTGAGCGACCCTTCTCATTGTTACTAGTAGTGGAATCAGTGGGGCAAGGTTTATAGAACGTGATGTCAGAAAATTGAATATTATTTACCGGATTGATTTCGCGATTCCGAGTGATGTCATAGTTTGGATGACCGTGAAAGAGACAGTCGTGGAACTGATACACGGTCCTATTTCTTTTATCCCAGCCATTCACTCTAATTTTACGTTTACCCAAAGCCATCTTGCGAGCATTAAAATGGGTTCTCACATTGACCTGGTTTTGGTGGGAAATCCAAATCAGATACTCTCTGCACTCTTACGTGTAATAGTTCATCTTAAGGGGTTTATGCCCATCTTCAGCTTGCGTATGAACGTATAATCATTGGGCATTTTTTGCATAAGTGCCCATAGATAAAAGGCGTTAGCGTCATAGCCTTTAATGCAGCGCACAATTTTGTTAGTGTTTCTGATAAAATTTGTATTCTTTTCGTAGTACCGATGAAAGATGATAGAAGGACCACCGACGATATTCTGTCTTATGGTATGAAGTAAATCGACTTCCTTTTTTGCAAACAGAGAAAAACCCACTTCTCTGGGGAGAGTTTTTAAAAGGTACCTCAGAGTTATACCGGGAACCGAAATCGCGTTCTTATGTAGAGGGTTCATTAAACGTCTCTTCTTATTTGATTGTAATCCGTAATCGCTGATCGCCTTGCCGTGTCGTCTGATGTAACCCCGTGATCTCTGTGGTTCTTTCGTACTTCATGCTGTATCTTGTGGGTACCGCTCTGACCCCGTCAGTTCGTTCGTCGCCTGTCAAGGATACAGCTGGACTGATTCGATAGACTCAACAACTGTTTGATAGCAATGAATGTACCAGAACAACACCAACTCAATAATACAACAAGTTTAATGTCTCTTCGACCAGGTCCCTTGCTTGACCTGGTTCAACATCTTAAAGGCACAGTAATGCAAGTAGAATACAATTTATACACGTTCACCCACTCTGCACTCACAGCTTCCCCTTTTCTTGCTCACAGTCTAATACTCTTATTCTGCCTGTAAGCCAGGCTGATTCATACTTGATGATAGTTATTAAGTCTGTTCACACCGATGATACTGGCTTCAATATGACGTCTCTTAATATGTTCAGATGTGCTTCCATTAACACAACCTACACTTCTAATAAATGTCGTTTCACACTACTAGCAAATGCCCATTATGTCACTAAGACGACTGGAGGTCAGCCATGTGTGCATGACCTCTACTGTGGAATAAAGTCTATTCACACCGATGATACTGGCTTCACTATGACGTCTCTTAATATGTTCAGATGTGCTTCCATTAACACAACCTACAAATTCTAATAAATGTCTCTTCACACTACTAGCAAATGTCCATAATATGTCACTAAAACGACTGGAGGTCAGCCATGTGTGCATGACCTCTACTGTGGAATAAGTTTATTCACACCGATGATACTGGCTTCACTATGACGTCTCTTAATATGTTCAGATGTGCTTCCATTAACACAACCTACACTTCTAATAAATGTCTCTTCGCACTACTAGCAAATGTCCATAATATGTCACTAAGACGACTGGAGGTCAGCCATGTGTGCATGACCTCTACTGTGGAATAAAGTCTATTCACACCGATGATACTGGCTTCAATATGACGTTTCTTAATATGTTCAGCTGTGTTTCAATTAACACAACCTACACTTCTAATAATGTCTCTTCACACTACTAGCAAATGTCCATACATCGTCTAACACTAGGCCTCTCGTCATAAGAGCTATTGTCACTTTGGCTAGCACTAAGCCTATTCATCTCTTCTTTCACTAATGACTGTCTCTTCATAAGAGCTATTACACTTTGGCTAACACTAAGCCTATTCATCCCTTCTATCACTGGATGACTATCTCTTCATAAGAGCTATCCCACTTTGGCTAACACTAAGCCTATTCCTCTCTTCTATCACTGGATGACTATCTCTTCATAAGAGTTATCACACTTTGGCTAACACTAAGCCTATTCATCTCTTCTATCACTGACTGATTGTCTCGGTAACTATTTTCACACTGACCTGTTACATACGAAAACTTCACCACATCCCAGTCCCCGAGTTCCGTAGTGTCTGCCCCACACACGTCTGGATAGGACTCTCGCATTAACTCGACTGACTATGTTTTTCCAACCCCTTTGTCTTCCTATTTCTAATCACCCCCTTCACTGGCCCCGAACGCTTTTTTCATGAGTCTCAATCTGTCATTCTCTACCCGTTTTTCACGCAACCCTACTGCGCCCCCCTACTCTCACATTTACTACCTCTGTTTATCTCCCCCTGACTGACTCGTGTTCACTATCTACACTCTCTGCACGTGCTTCCTTTCTTCTCCTTCCTAACTATTTCTCTATCACTCTAATTTATAACCTGCGAATCTCACTTCCCCTTCCTTACATTTATTCTTTTGTTGTCTCTCTCTCTCTTCCTTCCCTCATCTATCTTCTTTCTTTCTCTCTCCCTATTACACTTACACATATCGATACCCAAATCCCCGTAAAACCCAACCTGAAGGCTATGGACTTGAAGAAAAGAAACAACATCTTTGTTGTTGTACCAAACCAAAATGTCCTTAAGGGTCATCATCTTGTTGTCGTTCCACATCTTTTTACACAGAGCGTACTCCTCTTCGGAAATATTACAATTTTTTAGTACTTTTCAAGTACTTGCTGTAACTGAAATCTGGCGCTAGATATTTTATGATATCTAGGAATTTTAACTTCTCTATCGCGAGACAAATATTATTGTTTCGATTAATTATACATTTGATTCACCGGTTGTGTTTTCTTCATCTATCCGCCCTCCTTTTCATCATCCTGTCTCTCGCCTTCTTGCTCGCTGTCCTGGATATAGTGATCACCGGTCCCATCTAATTCAGGTGTGGAGGTGGCAGGGAAGCGATGAATTAAATACCGCTTTGTTAAATTTATATCATACTTGCCCGAGTTAAAGCCTATGACCGGGAGCAGTTTCAAGTAAGCGGTTAGACGTCCTCTCAGGTCGGACTTCTCCGGATCACGCCTTTTCGCGCACGCCGCCAGCTTATGATACAGTTCTTTAAAATCTTCTTTTAAAATTGTGTAAGCCTCCTTTGAGATAGAGTTGAGATCATCAATCATTTTATTTACCAACTTCTGAGGATCACCCTCGGTGATAAAATAAACAGGCTCTCTAAACGGAACATTTGACGCTACGGACACGGGCAGTGGGACAAATAAGGAGCTAAAAATTATATTGCAACAGAGGCACCATTTGTGTTGGGCAACTCACTATTATCAAAATAGCTTCTTCTTCTTCTACCTTTTTAGCTCCCAGTGAGCATAGGTCTTCAACAACACTTTCCAAGTCGTTCTGTTTTTTGCCATTCTTTTAAGATCATTTCATGTCTTCCCCATCATCTTCATATCTGCTTCTATCTGTCTTCTCGAAGAATTCATTGGTCTTCCTTTTTTTTTTAATTGGTCCTGCCCAGGACCAGTCTAACTCGTTCACCGACCTTATACAGGGTATTTTAAATTTGAAGTTGCGTTTGTTATTATACAACGTGTTCCACGCCTGTTCTTGATTGTCTCTACTCACGTTAACCGGTGCCATTTTTACACTTCAGTGATACAAATGGTTATAGCTTCGAAGCAGGGCGGGTATGACTTGGACAATACAGTCGATTGGATTTCGTAAAAAATCGCCACATCCGTTGTTTCAAAGTCCTATTAAAGCGTTCCACAACAGCTGCCTTAGTATCTTCGTTCCGTGTAGTGAAAAAGTGAACGTTGTTTTCAACGAGGAATTTCTGAAATGTTCTGTTCAGAAACTCTGACCCCTTGTCTGTTTGAAAACTCGCAATTTTCTTATCGATAAATATTTTACCGAAAGCATCCACTAAACATTTCCACGTTTTGGTTCGTATTGGTACTACCCATGTAAATTTACTGAAAACATCCACGCAAGAAACCAAATAGGAATACTAATCGGTGTTTTTTTTCAAATGTCTCAAATCAATTAGGTCTGCTTGATATTGCTGCTGGGGTCCACTCGTTATAAAGGGGCGCCTTTCAAATCTGCGACGAATTGGTTTCTGAAGGGTACTGGTGTCCTGGTGACTCAACCACCGATTGATCTCTTTAATTTCTAGGTTGGTATTACGTTGCAAGGCAGTTGCACACTCTACGACCCTGGTTGACTAGGGTCAAAGTAATGCTGTCTCAATATTTTCCCCACCTTTCCCATTTCGGTGCTGGTATTTAGACTTTCTTCTTTAGGGCCTCAGTTCATACGAAGTTACCTGTGAAGTGTTTTCATAACTTGTCTTTGGGGTTTCTGGTACCTTGGCTTACTCTGGTGACACGTTGACTGGTGGTGGAGGAGAAAGTATTTTTTTCTGTTGACGAGTTATGTTGAATGAGATCGACTGACCCCCAACGGACGTCGTTTATACTGCTCCAATCTAGTTAAATACTGATGCAGAGCGCGTTGGTAAACTCTGGCCTTATCAATGGGTGGTAAATCATTGCGGTCTAGGATACATTGCATTTCGTCGCCTAAATCTCTCAAGCTATCATTGATCGCCTCAGGTGGGGTATACGCGGTAGTCTGTTTCTGACCCTCGAGCAACCGAGGATCCATTAAGATAATTTTTTTTTGCAATGTTTATGCACCTAATACACCGCCGAGAACACCTAATATAGGTCTGATCATAGCACCTTTGAATCCACCAGTTTGTGGAATCTCTTTCTGCCGTTTAAGAGTCGGATTCTCTTTAGTGATGAGTCTCAACTTGTTCTTGTATCGACGTAGCTCGCACTTCTTTCGATGAGTGAGTCTAACATTACCTTTTAATATGTTATGACAACGCTTGCACAAAAAGTGAATGAGCGCCGGAGAGGCCATTTTCAATATGGCTCTTAAACCACTTGGCGTGGCAGAGCGCAGGCATTTCAACACTTTACCGTGTCGTCTAAGTCACTCTTCCATTCTGTTACTTTGGAAAGTAGACGATTTGTCTCACCTCTAGGAATATCTTTGATATCAGCCTCAGATGATCCGGTGTTTCCTGTCGAAGGTCCACAAACAAATAACAGTGGGAGACGCTGTCACTTCCTTAAAACTCTCTTGGAGGTATGCCACTTGGTCCGGGTACATTTGCATAGCTAGACTGGTAATTTGACTTCCGTCTGTCGGGTTCTTGAAAAGGACTATATAATAGGTATTAAGGCTTATAGTTAGATTTTCCTTATTTTTCTCAAATATGTTTTGAACAATGTAGATCACACTCACATCTTTGTGATGATTACCTTTGGTGAATAATTTTGTAACCCGCTCGTCCGTTTCTGATATCAAGTCGTCGAGGATGATGAGTCTTATCTTCTTACCCCCTTCCAAGTTATCGATATCTGGTAGACTCTCGATAATTCTCACTGTCTCCATAGTCTGGCACATTGGTTGCCATTCCTCGTATCACAATATAACTTCCTCGGGTATGGGCACAACTAGCTCTTGTAGATTTTGTAGAAACTTTTGCACAAATATCGTTTTTTCCACAACCTGTGTGACCAGCTATCAGAGCAGTGAAAGGGGTGTTTCCACCGAGAGTCCATCATCACTAATGACACTTTGATTGGGTATTATCACTTTTTAAGTATTTTTTATCATATACTAAATGTTGTGTCCTTTTCCTAATGTTTGTGATGTGGCTTTCTTATTTTACAGATCACCGTAAATTGGCATCTAACAGACCTTACATACTTTTTGTTAGGGCGTTGTGTATTTTACATGACAAAATGTATTTTAAATGACAATCTGTTACCTCACTCATGTCTTCTAGACTTTAATGAGCGCCTTAGCGGGCGAATAAGTGACATTTTATACCATAAGCTCAAGAAATAGGATGTGGTCTTCTTGTGTGCAGAATATATATCCCAACAAATAATGGGATACATCAATTGTGAAGGAACTGACTCTGCACCACCCTCCCCCACTTCTTTGTCACATAAACGAATAGGAAGCTACGGAGGTTGATATTGGAGAAGGGGTCAATTCGAGTTCAAGTAACTCACCACATCCAGCGGTATTACCTGGCCCCACCGCTGACCCGACAGCAACTACATATGTTGCGTAGGATGATGAAATTTTACCACCATCCCAAGTTCTCGACCCCACCGATGAGACAGACAACATTTCTTGGCAGGCCTGATCTAGCGGGCCAGTCAACATTGCTTGGCAAGCCTGTTCTAGCATGGAAGTCAACATTGCTTGGCAGGCGTGTTCTAGCGGACCAGTCAACATTGCTTGGCCGGCCTGTTCTAGCGGGCCAGTCAACATTGCTTGCTAGGCCTGTTCTAGCGGACCAGTCAACATTGCTTGGTAGGCCTGTTCTAGCGGGCCAGTCAACATTGCTTGCTAGGCCTGTTCTAGCGGGCCAGTCAACATTGCTTGGTAGGCCTGTTCTAGCGGACCAGTCGTCATTTCTTGGCAGGCCTGTTCTAGCGAACCAGTCAACATTGCTTGGTAGGCCTGTTCTAGCGGGCCAGTCAACATTGCTTGGTAGGCCTGTTCTAGCGGGCCAGTCAACATTGCTTGGTAAGCCTGTTCTTGCGGAAGTCAACGTTGCTTGGCGGGCCTGCTCTGGCGGGTCAGTCAACATTGCTTGGTAGGCCTGTTGTAGCGGGCCAGTCAACATTGCTTGGTAAGCCTGTTCTTGCGGACCAGTCAACGTTGCTTGGCGGGCCTGTTCTAGCGGGCCCGTCAACATTGCTTGGTAGGCCTGTTCTAGCGGGCCCGTCAACATTGCTTGGTAGGCCTGTTCTAGCGGGCCCGTCAACATTGCTTGGTAGGCCTGTTCTAGCGGGCCAGTCAACATTGCTTGGTAGGCCTGTTGTAGCGGGCCAGTCAACATTGCTTGGTAGGCCTGTTGTAGCGGGCCAGTCAACATTGCTTGGTAGGCCTGTTGTAGCGGGCCAGTCAACATTGCTTGGTAGGCCTGTTGTAGCGGGCCCGTCAACATTGCTTGGTAGGCGTGTTCTAGCGTAGGCCTGTTAAGGAACGACACGATTGAAAGACGTTTCGGTTCTATATACCTTCAGCAGGAAAAAGCAACACATAACATATGTAAGTAAATAAAATTAGCCCTACATAGCTAACTAATAATGAAGTATCTAAAACAAAATAAGAAGTACCTGTCTTAACTCCCATCTCTTTCATCCGAAGGAGTGACGTGGACTCATGTTTGTCGAAGGCTTGTGCCCTTCCCACATCTCGAAGGGCATCGATGATGTCCGCCCGATCCATTGGTTGACCGTCTTCAACGACAGCGCAGCTAGCCAACCTGTCCGTTCTATCATTTCCCTATTCTCCCGCGTGGCCAGGGACGTCGACAAAGGTGACCCTACATATTTTTGACCTCTGCAACGATGCATACTTGGTGTAGTTAACCAGCTATTGGGAGGGCCGAACCACAGCCGGATGGGATCTAAAAATATGGTGGCAGGGGATATTGTATAGGTTACCTCAACTATAACGCCACGGGCTATGTCTATACGTATCTACTTATATACAGCCGTGCAAGAACACGCAGACCCATATGCATATATATATATATACACACCCATACATATCCCCATATATACACATACATATATATACATATGTATACGGTGCAATACCGAATTAAAAATGAAAAAGTCACCAGGTAGTGATGGAGTGTCCAATGAAATGATTAAGAACTTGGGAACTGCAGCTAAAGCAAAACTACTGCAGATCTACAACATTTGCTGGATCACAGGTAGAGTGCCACAGGCATGGAGAGAAGCAATTATGATACCATTACTAAAGCCAGGAAAAGATGGTTCAACGACATCCTGCGATAGACCAATCAGCCTTACAAGCTGTTTGTGTAAAACAATGGAACGCATAATCAATCTCAAACTGCAGTGGTACCTGGAAAGTGAGCCTCCTTGTCCCACATCAAGGAAGCTTTAGACAGTGTTACTCTACCGAAGATCAGGCAACCTATCTTTCCCAGGAAATTGAGGATGCGTTTCAAGAAAAGAAACTGATACTAGCAGCATGGATAGACCTAAAGAAAACATTTGATAAGGTATGGAAGGAAGGACTTTTGAAGAAACTGAGAAATTATGGAGTAAATGGCAGGATGTACAAATGGATCATAGCGTACCTGCATAACAGGAGAGCCAGAGTGCAACTGGATGGTCTTAAGAGTAAGAAGGTCTTACTGCGCCAGGGCGTTCCACAGGGAGGGGTATTATCTCCAACACTTTTTCTAGTCTACATCAATGACCTAGCTACTGAACTACCACATGGTATCAAAGTGGCAATGTATGCAAATGACCTGGTAATGTGGTCCACAGAGGAGTACGCAACAGTGGCCTCCAAATTGCTACAAGGAGCTATGAATGCACTGAATCCATGGACAAATAGATGGTGTATCAGCATCAATACGGACAAATGCAGTACTACACTTTTCACACTCTCCCCAAAACAAAAAGCAGGAGCCATCTACATAAACAATGAGCCTGTGAAAGAAGACATACAAGCTACGCATCTCGGGGTTACATTTGATAACAAACTATCTTGGAAACAGCAGATAAATAAGGCAACCCAAAAAGCAAGGAGGAAATTGGCTATTCTAAGAAAGTTGTGTGGAACCACGTGGGGTGCGAGTGGGAAAATACTCAGTAAAGTTTACCAACAGAGTATACGCCCACATTTAGAATATGGATCATCCGCATGGTGCTCAGCATCAAACACCACATTGCAAGAACTGGATAAAGTACAAAACCAGGCACTTAGGGTCATCACAGGAGCAATGAAATCAACACCAATATTGGAGATGGAGATATTGTGGAGGATACCAGCACTGAGAGAACTGATGGACACAAAGGTGCTGATACAGGCAGAACAATTTGCATGCATGCCGAGACATCCAATGAAGGACCGATTTCAAAATCTTGCATTGGGACGACTTAAGAGAAGCAGTTTTATCCACCAAGCCAAGCGTATTTGTAGACAAACACCAGACATGCCAAGAGCTGTTAACCCCCTACTGCCCATACCTGAACAGACTCCCTGGTCAGAGGAATCAGGATTATCAGTTCAAATACGGACAGAAGTGAAAGGAATAGTTGACAAAGAGGAACAAAATAGTCTACAGCCAAAAACAATCATTCTCAGTTTCCTGGATGAAGAATACCCACAAGACCTATGGATTCGTGTGTACACAGATGGATCAGCACATAATGCAGTAAAGAATGGGGGAGCAGGTGCATATATAGAGTACCCAAATAACACTAGGCATATGAATAAATTAGCAACAGGGAAATATCGTCACAATTATGATGCGGACATTTAAGCAATAAAGTTGGCAATAGAAAAACTGCTGAATAGTAATCTTAGCCTACAGCCTGTAGTGTTTTTGACAGATGCAAGATCAGTACTCCAGGCACTACAATCCAGAAAATTACCACATCTGCAGACCTTATTGACTGAACTCTGCAAGCACCACAGGGTTGCCCTGCAGTGGATCCCATCTCACTGTGGAATACCAGGGAATGAGAAAGCAGATCAGTTGGCCAAGGAAGGTTCAACATGCACACAACTAGATGCACCAGTTACATACCATCATAAGAAACAGATAATTAAATCAATCAGAGGACCACAAGCCCCAAATCAGGATGCCTTTTATAATATGAATAGATGTGAACAAGTTATCATTATACGCCTCAGAACAGGATACATTCGACTCCATAGTCACATGTATACAAAATTCAAGATCGGCACCTCAACTAGTTGTACATGTGGACAGGCGCCCCAGACTGTTGAACACACACTTCAAGACTGCACTGAATATATTAGACAGGAAAATCCATTGGCCCATAGATACAACACTACAGACAAAACTATATGGGCCACTGCAAGAATTACAAAAGACAGTAAAATCTATACAGGAGATGACATTGCAGATATAGACAATACTTCATGCGAACGAAAGATAGATATGAAATGTATACGGCTACACCTGTATACTCAGCATGTAGCATTGTTTGACGGGGCTGTTCTAGCGGGTCAATCAACATTGCTTGACGGGCCTGTTTTAGCTCGCTGGCTATTGCCCACTCCTGTTTTAAGATGTTTTTTAAATAAAACATTTAAACTTACTGCCAATGTCAAATATATCAAGGCTTTGACAGAGGGAAAGAGGAGGGGTGGAACTGCATTATATACAGAGTTTCGAGCAGGAGATGATTAGGAGGCAAGCAGCACTGGGGCTGTCATGTGTGACGTTTTTCGCGTAAAATTAACGGTTTTTTTCATTACATTTTACGACTTAGGTTTCTCTTTTTCCCGTAACCCGATTTCTTAAGGATGTCTCGCGTCCCAAAAATTATTGGTTAATATTTTTAAATCACAGGAAACTGAATGTGACAGCATTTTTGCTCTTGCCTAGCAATGTTTTATTAATTTTGATTAATAAGAAGAAATGGCATGTCATAAATGTAGAATTATCAATGCTCTATTCGTTTTTACCAAATAAGAAAGTGTATTTTTTATGTCATGATGTCAGTGCCTTTCTTGATAGGTTTCAGTTGGGTTTAGAAGTGGGTAGATTTAATGAGTTGTTCAGGTGGTAGTACTATTAACGAAAGTAAAAGCTACAGTAGTAGAAATAGCAGCAGAAAGTAGCAGTACTTTTATATTACATATCACGTGTAGTGGCAGTGTCACAACATAAAGTACCATGGATGGATATTTCGTGAAGATCTTCGCGTTTTCCTGACAAAAATCTAAAAATCTTCCTTTTTTGTGACAAAACGTTGGCGAGCCTAAGCAGTTCACACTTTGGAGATTAGTGTCAACACACAGACTGCAGAATATGTCACACCTTTATGGTACAAACAGATGTGCCGTATAGTACAAGCAAGACCTGCTTCACCGGCAATTACCTGTTAAACAAACACGACCTATTACACAAATCATAAACAATGACCTAACCCACAAACAGAGACTACATGTTACACAAACACCTCACTTATTGCTATCTTTAATGATATTTTCGGATTGTGACTACTGGAGTCATTGCTTCAGTCAGGGTTGACTTTCATCGCAATTATTGTTTCTATGTACGTCCGATGTCAGTGTTTGGAGCCTTGAAGTGGCTCGCCTCCTAATCTGAAAGTTCCGAGTTCAAATCGCAGAAGTTGCAGATATTTTTTTTTCGAACCACGATGCTCCAGAGTTCACAGAGCCTCTAAAATGGGTACCAGAGACTTTCATGAGAAGTAAAGGGGACCTTCCGTGATACTAACCTTATCAGTCAAAAATGTGTCGTAGTCATAGGACAATATGGTCACTACCATGATATTACTGTTGAGCCTAGAAAGACGTCAGACGTGGAGCTACATTTACTTGAGTTACCTGAGAAGCTATTCAGTACATTCGCCACGAAATAAACATGTTACTTAAATGTACATTCATCATCATCAAGCATCGCACCTGCTGGCGAAGATGAACATGTCTCTCCACAACTTTCTCTACAGTTGTTTATTATTCCTTTTATTTGACTTTCTACCAATTCATTTACCTAAACTGCCTGTCATTGTTTCTGTTTCTATCTATCTCTTCTTCATCCATTCTTTCTAGTTCTTAAAACATATTCCAGCCGTTCACTTTCTCGTTACATACCCCCTCCCACAAAAATAATTGTTTTCGCTGATGTAATAAGTTTTGTGTTTGCTTTGTCCTTTATCCTCTTTTAGAGCATCTTCATGATTTCCGGTTCCAAGATTGTGGTATAAAGTGTATGCTCCATCGACCGCTGCAGTTGGAGATATGCGTTTGGAGACTGATTGATTTCGACTCTCTAATGTAGTTCGCTGCGTTAGAGTCAACCGGATGTTTCACTTAACGGATACGCATCGGTACTACTGAGTCCGTGCGACTGGCAGTGGGCCTTTTTAACAATTCAAGCGTTGTGAATGCGATTTTTCTCCGTCGTGGAGTTGATATGCGGTTTCTTTACGTCATGAAATTGGGAGCTGTTCAATAACCTAGTTGAATTTGTTCGGTACCAATGACTCACAGCTTCTTAACATGGTTTGTTCTGCCAAATCAATCAAAGGTTCAACTTTAGGAATTCTGAGCCATCACGACGGTGTTTCACGTGTTTTTACTGCATTCTTTGAAGTGAATCGGGCGTTGTGGGCACATCCATTGTTGTGTTTACTACGTTATCAAGATGGACGATCGTTTATCCCTAAACCGACAGTATGCTCAAAATGAAGGGAAAATTAGGGAGTTATGTTCATGAATTTGCAGCCTAGATGCAACTCGGGGATTTTATGTTAGGCAGGTGGGAAGCTGCCTAGATTCAGGAGAGCTACCAGGAGATCGGTGGTTGACTTGTGAATTAGTTGATCGTTTCACTCTGCGGGTCTTGAGTGAAGGAGATTTCCGCGTTTATGGACTGTTGTTCGATGTGCGATAAGGATAATCTGACGACCAACACTCAAGGCTGTTTTAGCTGCTTCAACATGCCTCTGTAAAACCACATCTCTGTGGCCTCCAATGATTTTCTTGTCTGTTATCCGATTGTTCTGGATTTACTTTCATATATGAAGACTTTGATATGTTTTTACACATGTCTTTTATGGTTCTGTTCTTCTAAATAAAATCATCATCATTCTACTCGGACTGTGTTCATTATTGATTCAATCTCTTTCACAAGATCTCAACACAGCACACACACGCATTGAGGAAGAACCCTGAATCAAACGCCCAGTATTGGTTAATATAGTTTCATTTTATCAATTAAACGGCAGGGATATGCAGCCCGTTTTTCTTGTTTCTATCCCCAACTTTCAAGAATTCTTGTACATGCTCGCTTGAACATGTGACCTACATTTTATACCATACCAGATAGGACTAGGCACTCGATTGCACCAATCTGAGATCAAGGATAGCTTTCAAACAAGAACCGGATATTCAACATGCGATAATAACAGAAAAATAAGTATTTATTAATGGGGAAACTCCTAGGCGAGGGGAGACATAAATAATATAGAAGCAAGTGTGTTGTTTAAATACTTGTTTGTGTATTCATGACACGAGTGATTTGTACCTAGAGCTTTTGATCTTAACACGACAACAAAGTCTGAACGTTGCAGTTGGCGACCCACAACTTTCCATAACACAAAATAATGCAAAACACAAACATGTGACAGGCGAGAAACCAGTCTTTGTCCACACTGAATTGCTAGAGATTCAACAGCTTACTTTTGTCACAGGTGACCTCCACATAGATTCCTGCATATTTTTTAATAGATTCATTCCTCTGGTATTCCACGTCTCGTTTATAACCCACGCCAGCTTGCGACTGATACTGGCACATTCCTTCCCACAATTCTCAACATGCGTATATCCGGGGGCGTTAACCATTCATGTGACATACCTACGACGACCCCAGTTCAAGAATTGCTGTTTGATATGAAGATATTCTTAACGTAAATCCCGTGTTTTTGTTGTTGTTGTTTCCTTCGAGGAAGGTGCGACCAGGTCTTTTTTTTCCCTTTGTCATTATGTTCGGTGTGTGACTTGATATTTGGTTGTTTGCTACATGTAATCAACATTCTCGTACGGTGCACAAACAAGGACATTAAATAAGAAAACAGAAAAGAAAGCTAAAGTCCTTGAAAGGTGGATTTATAGAAGAATGGAAAGAAGTGGATGGAGAGAGAAGAAAACAAAAATGAAGCTTTGAAACAGTTGAAAATGAAGAAAGTAAATTGAACACAATTCGGACAAAACAGATACATGATTTAATAGAAGTAAAAATGGTAACCATCTTTGGATGCGGAGGCAGCACAAACTAATGATGATAATATATACATATAATAACTCCGATAATGAATATCTTTAGCGTTAACATACCGTTGCTTTTTTTTTTGTAAACGAATATATTGAGTATTAACATACAGTTGTTCTTTTTATAGATGTATATATTGAGTATTAACATACAGTTGCTCTTTTTATAGATGAATATATTAAGTATTAACATACAGTTGTTCTTTTTATAGATGAATATATTAAGCATTAACATATAGTTTTTTTTAATGAATATCTTCTTCTTCTTCTATTTCTTCTTTCCTTCCTCATTTGCCTTTCAGCGTCGAGGCGAGATAAACTTTGGGATCAAGGCAAAGAAATGCATCAAAATGCGAAAGGCAGGAAAATTGATTGTAAAGGAGAAATGAGAAAAAAAATATAGAAAAAAAATTGTATGGTTAAAGCTTAACGTAATTAATGGACAACACAAACTTGAACAACGTTTCAGACATTTCAATATTCAATACATGATAGCTCAAATACAAAATCGGCCCTAGTGGCAGAACGTGAGGCAGGAGGGAGGAGGTTGATGGACGGGTCCCTGGACGTAACATATTGTTAGGGTGTAACATTTCGTTAAAAAGGAGAAAGTAGTATAACAAATAAAGCAATTTAGGAACGTGATTCTGACTATGCGACTCACATCAGTAGTAGATAATGTGAACAATTTACCATTCTCGGAGTCCTACCGGATTCCTGGAACGGATTCGCGCCAAAAAGACGGAGACGTGAGGAAAGGGGAGGCAAACGTGTGTAAAAGTAGAGGTGAAAAAAGTGGGGGATCGGAAAGACAGAAGGTGACTGGATGGAAAGATGTAATGTAGGAAAAAAGAATAGCTGGTAAACCAAAACTGATCATTATGAAGATTGTGGGGGGTGACAGGGGTATTGTAAGTATTCCAAAATAATAGCAACACACACTAACACACACGTACACACACACACACACACATATCTATATCTACATATATATATATATATATATATATATATATATATATATATATATATATATATATGAAAGAAAGAGAAACCTCCAAACGAACGATAAGTGCCAGGTTACATGTATTGTGTAATGTCTTCATTCACAAAAATACACTGATGATAATGACAAGCTTTGCCTTTGTTTTTAAATGACATCCTTCTCAAGCATACAATTATATTCTACTGACAAAATATACACACACATATACAATAATATACATACAAAATAC
Source organism: Megaustenia siamemsis (assembly GCA_032433765.1). NCBI lineage: Eukaryota > Metazoa > Mollusca > Gastropoda > Stylommatophora > Ariophantidae > Megaustenia > Megaustenia siamemsis. The sequence goes on along the minus strand of JAVIAB010000041.1, from coordinate 33,336,255 downwards.
AATAATACATACAAATATACAATATTATACACACAAAAAGACATACTACCGGTTAGGCTTGTAATTATAGACAATATCTGTTGTTTTCCGAACTATAGATTAGCCAAGAAGATCGACATGGGAAATCGGGAAATCGAAACAAGTAATGACCTAGACATTCCACATTTGTTGTTCTTCTATAATTGATATAAAAAATCCGAACCTTAGATTAGCCGAGTGGATAAACCAGGGACAAGGGTCAAACTAGTCCTGTTATTTATAACTTGTTTCCAAATGTATTTCCAAGATAGATAATTATTGAGAAGATAACAAACACCAATTATCTTCTAATCAAATAAAACTATCATCATCATCAAGTACCGGGCCTGCTGGCGTAGGTGATTATGTCTCTCCACAACTTTCGATCTCGGCAACTATTTGTTATTTCTGTTGTTGACCTTCCGCCAAGCCATTCTCTTAAGCTGTCTGTTATTTTTTCTCTTTGCTTCCCTCTATCTCTTCGTCCCTCAATTTTTCCAGTTGTTACAATATATTCCAGTTGTTCTCTTCTCATTACATGGCCAAAAAACGATGATTGTTTTTTTTCCTAATATTGGAAATTAGCTCTCTTTTTGCTTTGACCTCTCTCAGAACATCTTCATTACTATGCTTCATGGTACTCTCAACATTCTTCTGTAAAACCACATTTCTACAGACTCCAATGATTTTCTTGTCTGTTGTCCTGTTGTCCATGATTCGCATCCATATGTTAAGGCTGGCTCTACGTAACATTTAAGAACTCTTTTTCTTGTTTCTTTTGTCAAAAATGGATTACATAGTATCTTCCTCATTTTTTGGAAAGCTGCTTTTGCCTGATCCATTCTGTATCTCACCTCTTTTGTACATCTTCCGTCTGAGGTTAACAAAGTTCCCAAATATTTAAATTCATTTACCTGTTTTAATATTGTTTCACTTGTCTTTATTTTACACTGAAGTGATGTCTTTTTCTTTGTTGTTACCATTACCTCTGTCTTTTTACTATTAAGGCTGAGTCCCTTATTTTTGCTTTCCTTCACTATAATGTCCAACATTTCTTTTAACTCATTTTCACTCTTAGCGATTAAAACTGTATCATCAGCATACCTTAGATTATTTATATTATGACCTCCAATTGTTATTCCAGGCATGTCCCTTATGGATCTTAAAATAATCTCACTATAAATATTAAACAAATCTGGTGACAGCACACAACCTTGTCTAACACCCTGTTTTATTTGTTGAAACATTCCCAATCGGTATTCAGTTCTTATAACCGCTGTTTGTTGCCAGTACATGTTCTTTATTATTCTTAGATCTTAGCTGTCAACGTTTATGCTTTCTAAAATTTTGAATATTTCTTGGTGCTTGACTTTGTCAAATGCCTTGAATAAAACTATACAAGATTGAAAAGTAACAATTATTAATCAAAATAGCAAACCCTTAAATTTAATAGAAGAAACCATTACTTTAACTTTCATTGACGTGAAATTTATTTTGAAAATTAAGTTTTATAGCAAAACATGTCAATAACAACTTCAACATAGTCTGATAAATATCAAAATATTTTAATATTATCAGAAACGAAACTAAATACTAAACAAAATAAAACCATTTGTGCCCCAGCCATCTTATTCTTTGACATCTGAGCATCGACATGATTGTTGGGGTCTTAGCACGTTGCAGGACAGTTAAGTTGGTTATTTTGTCCTGCCATTTGATGTGCATTATTTGCGGAGTCATCGCATGTGGAAGACATTTAGTCTTTTTTTCGTGATTTGAGTATGTTGTCCAGGTTTCAAAACAATATAGTAGTGTGCTAGGCACACAAGTTTGATATATTAAGAGTTTAGTCTTTAGTGTTAGTTTCGTATTGTTCCAGGCCCTTTCTGTGAGTTTGCCGAATGCCGTAGCTGCCTTACCAATTCGTCTGTTTATTTCTATAAGTTAGGGATTCCTTCTATCACCATTTCTCTTTCTACTGGCCATAGTTTGGGCTATGAAAACAACTCAGAAAAACAGAAATGGAATCAAGTGGTCACTGACCAAGCAACTTAATGACTTAGACTATGCTGATGATATAGCTCTCCTATCATACAGCCATCAACAGATGCAAGATAGAATGAGAAATTGGTATACGAGACGCACAATCTTACATATATCTGGGCAGTAATATAGACAAAGAGGGTATAACAGAGAACGATACCAAAATAATGACATAAAAAGCACGAGGTGCGTTCGTTGCACTGGGAAACATGAAAATCCAAAGATATTAGGTTAAATATAAAAATAAAAATGTTCAACTCCAATGTTAAGTCAGTCCTATTATATGGCTGTGAAACATGGAGAACAACAAAAATGACAACCATAAACATACAGACCTTCATTAATGGATGCTTACGCAGAATAAACGGATGGAAATGGCAGGACAAGATCACTTACATAAAATTATAGAAATGTACCAGTAAAATACCAGTGGATAAAGAGATACAACGAAGACGATGGCGCTGGATAGCACACTGCAGAAGCCAACTGAGAGTATTACTTTACAGGCCCTTGTTTGGAATTCCCAAGGAAAAAGACAGAGGAAGACCAAAATATTCTCGGAGAAGACATATGGAAGCAGAGATAAAAGTGATGGAGGCATGAAATGATCTTAAAAGAATGGTAAAAAGCAGAACGGCTTGGAAAGTGTGTTGAAGATCTATGCTCCACATGAAGCTGAAAGGTAGCCGAACCATCTATTCCATGGTCAGTTTTGGTTCACCCACTATTCTTTTATTATACATCGCATTCTTCCATCCAATCACTTTCTGTCTTTCCGATATCTGACTTTTTTCCTCTACTTTTACACACTTTTGCCTCCCCCCCCCTACCTTTACCCTACTTCTCCGATATGAATCCGTCCCGCCGGTGCGAAGTAGTCCTTAGAATCCAGTACGACTCCGTAAATCTTTGCCTATTTTAGAACATTATATACTACTCACGTACCTGCTTTACTTATGTTTCTTGTAACCTACGCTACACCATTTCTCTGACTCAAATACTTCGTGGTGACTGAAAATGAAATGTAGTTTTTTTATTATCCAGCCCCACTGAAAACCTCTGACAAGCACAGAGACCGGATACAAAGCGTAATAGTGTCATAGTTTACACGATAATCTCATTTTACAAGAACTCTAAAAAAAATGGTGAAATACAAGATCGCTCTTGGTTAGTCTTTTCTAAATATGCACTCAGTTAACTGTGTTCCATACAACCTGTTTGGTAAAGCTAGTGCCACGAATACAAAGACTGGAAGAATGAAACTCTGCACATGAACGAACACGAGAACTCTTTGTATCATAGATTAGCTACAAACGCAAAGCTGGCGCGAAAATAAAGCAGGCCGAACCAGTACAGCGTTGAAGCAGATACTTTCATAACCGGAGGTTAAAAAAAACACCTCAAACGTGGAGCATTTATTACCGAATGTCTCGGTTGACGTGGATCACTAGAAGAATAGTACTATTCACAGCGGGAATTTGTTTCGATTTATTGTGGAATTCGATCCTACCGTGAATGCACATACGAGGCTATTATTAGACGTTCCGAGTCTTACTCTCATATGCTACAACACGGAATGTTCGAGAAGACAAAATTTTAAAAAACCCACATAATGACAAATGCAACATTTCACATATGCCTGATGTTCATAGTCGTCAGATTGCAAACACAGAAACACTTGACAGTTTTTCTTCCAGGGAGGTGGGCGTGGACCACATTGCTCTTCTCAGGTCTGTGTACTGGGGGCAATCCTATAGAACATGTTTTGTAGTCATATTGTCCAGTGTACAGTAGCATAGGCTGGTTGTACATAATTTGAATTTGGTGAACATGTGATTTCTCATTCTATTGTGGTCAGTGCGTAGGCGAAGTATGATGACTTGATCCCTCCTTGATAGTTGGTGGTATCCGTCGCTCTCGTTATGCTTTGGGTGTTCTCGTTTCCATTTTTCATGGAACTGACCATTGAGGTTAGATTTGGCTTCATCATAACTGAGCGGATGGTTCTCATTCGGTAATCTCCCTCCCTCTTTAGCTAATTTGTCTGCGCGTTCTTTCCCGTGTATATTACAGTGTGATGGTATCCACTGAATGACTACTCTCTGAATGACTACTTGACCGATTTGTCACCCTTTATTTAAAATTGTGGACACAAATCTGAAAAATTAACTGCAACAGTTCTGGGCAATCGCTAATTGTCAAGGCCAATCGTATGAGAATGCATTTAAATGTCTATTGTATATTCTGCTTCTTCTTTAGCGATCAGCTGTTGCTTTGCATTTAGACATATAGACCAACGTACATCACGAACAAGACGGCACGTTTGAGGTCATCACCGGTTCCCCATAGCTTGTCATTTGGGGCTGTTTCTGTGGGCAATATTTGTGTTTTTAAGGTGTTTAGAGTGCTGCAGTCCTGTAGTGTATGCTCTGGAGTATGCTCCGCAGTCATATGTTGCAATGTCACTTAGGTTCACATCTTATGTAGATGTGCGATGACATCACAATGTCCTGTTCTGAGTCTGAATATCTTGGTCTGCTCAAGTCTTCTAAGTTTTGTTCAGGCTGTCATGTTCTGGCTAATATTTTCCATGTAACTCCCTCCATTCTGTTTTCCTTGCTTGCTTCAGGGTTGTTTTTAATTCTTTGAAGCTGTGAGCTTGATTGGGCTATTAAAGGATTCAGCCTGTTTTTGCTAGCTGAACTGCTTTCTCATTTTCATGGATGTCTCACTGTGCTGGTATGCACTGCAGGACTAATCCTGTCTTTTCTGAAAGCAAACATGTGTTGATATTTATTTATTGTTTGAGTTTGTCCTGTTTTTGGCTTTACATTGCTTGTATAACTGACTTTACATCGGTAAGAATGACTTTTTTTTTTATTTTGGGCCTCTTGTGTGTTCAGAGTTTGTTATGGTTATGGAAGACCTCGGTAAAAATTGTGTTCACTTTCTGCGCGGTTTCGCCTTATGTCTTTTGGCGTGTGCTGAGACTGCTACGATGGGGACTACAGTTACCTTTCTTTGTTTGGGAGATGAGTTAGTAATTCAGATGATTCCACTGGCACAGGCGGTTGAGCAATTATGGATTTTAATTCGTTTGCAGTGATACAGAGGCCTTCCATAACAAATAACCAAACCAATAATAAATTAAAATCCATAATTGCTCAACTGCCCGTGCTAGTGGGATCATCCAAATTACTAACTCATCTCCCAAACAAAGAAAGGTATCTGTAGTCCTCATCATAGCAGTCTCAGCACATGCCAAAAGACATAAGGTGAAACCGCACAGAAAGTGAACACAGTCAACTATTCCCTGTCATACGATATCATCATTCATCGTAAACAATTGGAATATCGAAACATGATCAAAACGGATGCGACACACAGCTCACGGTGTGCACAGAGCACTTAACTCAGAAGCTAAGGCATCAAGTTGGACTTGGAATATGAGGAAACTGCAACAAGGAACACTTTTCAGACATAGCCTTCAATGGTTCCTACCGCCTATCCATCATTCATCATGTGCCATACCGGTTGGCGTAGACGATCATGTCCTTCCACAATGTTCTATCTACAGTGCATCGTATCAGTTCTGTTTTTGACTGTTTCCCATGTCATGACACCAAGCTATCCAATATTTTATTTCTTTGTCGTCCGCGATCTCTCTATCCTTTTATTTTGCCAGTTGTAACCAAGTATTTCAACTTTCATCTTCTCTTGATGTGTCCGAATAATGTTGATTGTTTCTTTCTGATGTTTTTTAGGAGCTCCCTTTTTGTGTTGGCCTCTTTGAGAACTTCCTCATTGGTCTTTTTAGCTGTCCAGGGAACTTTCAATATTCTTCTGAGAAATCCCATCTTTTTGACCTCTAATCGTCTTTTCATTTGTTTGTCTACTGTCCATGACTCGCTTCCATAGGTCAGAATTGGTTCTATATAGCACCGATGAACTCTCTTTCTCATTTTTATTGACATAGATTTGTTGCATAATATATTTTTCATTTTCTGAAATGCTATTTTGGCCTGAGCTATTCTGCTTTTTATTTCCGTGGTGCATCTTCCATCCGATGTTATTATTGTGCCCAAGTATTTGACGCGTTGAAATTGTTTCAAATTTGTCCTTTTTATTTGTATGCTGCATGCTGGTGATGATTGTTTCTTCGATATGACCATTACTTCTGTTTTCTTACTATTCAGACTGAGACCTTTCTTGTTGCTTTCTTTTACTATTATGTCTATCATTTCCTGTAGTTCACTCTCTGTCTCTGCTATTAAGACTGTGTCGTCCGCATATCGCAAATTATTTATGTTGTGACCGTTGACTTCAATTCCTTTTTTGTCTACTATTGATCTCATAATATGTTCGTTGTAAAGTGAAAACAAATCCGACGACAGAACTATCCACCATATTGACCGGAAGTTCACGTCCTCCTGAAAATGATAGTAATATTTTTTTTTAATGTATAGCACTTGATGATGTTAGGACATCGTTTTTGACTCTAATTCCGAACATATAAAACACAGTTAGTCGTCGGATTATTCCCGTCGCACATCAAACAACAGACCGTAAGATCTCGCAAAGTGAATTTGTGAAATTATAAAATCACATGTCTGCCTGGAGGCGAAGGCGCACCTCACAGCACCAGAGCTGAAAGTTGTCAGCGACCCACAGCTGATGGCTTGCACCAGGATAGGTGGATGAGAACCCTCCAGACCTTGCTCCACCTCTCCGTGGTGCCTCTTTTAACAGACTAACCTGTCTAGTCTGGCCAAGCAAGTAGGGATCGAAGAGGGAAGACAAGCTGGTTCTCAGAGTTTGTATGGCTGTGGAGTGTCATTGCCTCATGTTTTGTTTTGGGCACCATGTTTTGTTTTGGGCAGTGCCATGTTTTGTTCTGAGCACCATGTTTTGTTCTGGGCACCATGTTTTGTTCTGGGCACCATGTTTTGTTCTGAGTACCATGTTTTGTTCTGGGCACCATGTTTTGTTCTGGGCACCATGTTTTGTTCTGGGCACCATGTTTTGTTCTGAGTGCCATGTTTTGTTCTGAGTACCATGTTTTGTTCTGGGCACCATGTTTTGTTCTGGGCACCATGTTTTGTCCTGAGCACCATGTTTTGTTCTGAGTGCCATGTTTTGTTCTGAGTGCCATGTTTTGTTCTGAGCACCATGTTTTGTTCTGGGCACCATGTTTTGTTCTGGGCACCATGTTTTGTTCTGAGTGCCATGTTTTGTTCTGAGTACCATGTTTTGTTTTGGGCAGTGCCATGTTTTGTTCTGGGCACCATGTTTTGTTCTGAGCACCATGTTTTGTTCTGGGCACCATGTTTTGTTCTGGGCACCATGTTTTGTTCTGGGCACCATGTTTTGTTCTGAGGGCCATGTTTTGTTCTGAGTGCCATGTTTTGTTCTGAGTACCATGTTTTGTTCTGGGCACCATGTTTTGTTCTGAGCACCATGTTTTGTTCTGAGTGCCATGTTTTGTTCTGAGTGCCATGTTTTGTTCTGAGTGCCATGTTTTGTTCTGAGTGCCATGTTTTGTTCTGAGTGCCATGTTTTGTTCTGAGTGCCATGTTTTGTTCTGGGCACCATGTTTTGTTCTGGGCACCATGTTTTGTTCTGAGCGCCATGTTTTGTTCTGAGTGCCATGTTTTGTTCTGAGTGCCATGTTTTGTTCTGAGTACCATGTTTTGTTCTGGGCACCATGTTTTGTTCTGAGCACCATGTTTTGTTCTGAGTGCCATGTTTTGTTCTGAGTGCCATGTTTTGTTCTGAGTGCCATGTTTTGTTCTGAGTACCATGTTTTGTTCTGAGTGCCATGTTTTGTTCTGAGTGCCATGTTTTGTTCTGAGTGCCATGTTTTGTTCTGAGTACCATGTTTTGTTCTGAGTGCCATGTTTTGTTCTGAGTGCCATGTTTTGTTCTGAGCGCCATGTTTTGTTCTGAGTACCATGTTTTGTTCTGAGTGCCATGTTTTGTTCTGAGCACCATGTTTTGTTCTGGGCACCATGTTTTGTTCTGAGGGCCATGTTTTGTTCTGAGGGCCATGTTTTGTTCTGAGCGTGATGTTGTGTTCTGAGCGCCATGTTTTGTTCTGAGTGCCATGTTTTGTTCTGAGGGCCATGTTTTGTTCTGAGCGTGATGTTGTGTTTTGAGCGCCATGTTTTGTTCTGAGGGCCATGTTTTGTTCTGAGCGCCATGTTTTGTTCTGAGGGCCATGTTTTGTTCTGAGCGTGATGTTGTGTTTTGAGCGCCATGTTTTGTTTTGAGCGCCATGTTTTGCTCTGAGTACCATGTTTTGTTCTGAGCGCCATGTTTTGTTCTGAGCACCATGTTTTGTTCTGGGCACCATGTTTTGTTCTGAGGGCCATGTTTTGTTCTGAGGGCCATGTTTTGTTCTGAGCGTGATGTTGTGTTCTGAGCGCCATGTTTTGTTCTGAGTGCCATGTTTTGTTCTGAGGGCCATGTTTTGTTCTGAGCGTGATGTTGTGTTTTGAGCGCCATGTTTTGTTCTGAGGGCCATGTTTTGTTCTGAGCGCCATGTTTTGTTCTGAGGGCCATGTTTTGTTCTGAGCGTGATGTTGTGTTTTGAGCGCCATGTTTTGTTTTGAGCGCCATGTTTTGCTCTGAGTACCATGTTTTGTTCTGAGCGCCATGTTTTGGACTTTGCCTAATTTTCCCAGGTTTGTCTTGCCCGCTGTTCCCCAGGGGCTTGAGGCATATTCCATGATGGATCTGACTACTCCAGTGCAGACTTACTTTAGAGATATTTTTGTTTGCTCCCCAGGGTGTACCACCTAGTTTTTGTCATAATTGGCAGTCTTTTGATGGCCTTTTCTTAAATTATTCAAAATTGTGTTTCCAGGTAAGTCTAGAATCAAGGGTTGACTCCCATAAATGTTAGTATATTGTTTTGAGGTATTGTAAGGTTTCTCAGCTTTATTGATGTGTTCTTTTTGTGTGGGGAGAGTGAGAAGATTGTGGCTGTTGTTTTAGTATTGTTTATTGTAATTTATTAGTTTACTAATGTTTATATATTATCAATTGTTTATCCTCTTATAATGTAGTATATCTCCATTTTTGTTTTATTATTTCATTTCTTATCCCTCTTTTGATTTCCCCTTGATCTACTAGCCCCGCTCATTCTAGATATAGTAGAGTTTATCTAGATTCCGTTATCCGTTTGTGTTGCTCTCGTTTTCTGAAGGTCGCACGTAGCTAGTATTTTGTTGCGTTCCTATTTTTGTAAAGCTGTCGCCATATATGGCCCTTTTCGTCTTGTCAGACGGTCTAGTGGAGGCTATTGCGTATTTTTTTTGAGGTATTGTTTTTGCCGAACAGCTTCTCTCGTGGCTAATTCTACCAATGTTTGACAAACACATCTTCCTCATTTCACTTTGCCTACTTTGCCTGGGCACAGGATATGGAGATAGTGCTTTACCCAGTCGCACTATCCCCCTCTCGGCTGTCGCCATACATTGTACGTTACAGCGCACCACTCGCTTCTAGCTTTACCGCAGCACTGCAATTATTTGCCTCTTCCATACGACAGCGAGCCTTCAATAAACGTCACAAACATGCCAGAACGAAAATGATGGATTGATGGAGTATTAGACACGCTAGAAAACATAACAATGGCAGAATCCAGCAGAAGGGCAAGAGATAGCAGACTATATTTCTCCTGGACGCTAAAAGGAGGATTAAAGAAGAAAATAGTGGTATCTGTTGAACTTACCGTGACACCGTGCTGTTGAAGAACTTGATAATGACAAGTGCCTCAATTCGATGTATGGATAGAATTCAATGGATCCTTCATTTGATGGCACACATTGATGGGTAGAGATCCTAGTTGTGATGGAAAGTGGGAGGTATGGAGGAGAGATAGACAGAAAGGTTGGTATGGGAGGAAAAAAACAGATCAATGGGTTAACTAGAGATGTGCGCAGATCTGTCCAAACTTGGTGCTGCGCGGACAACTGCTGTGCGCAGATCTGTCCAAACTTGGTGGTGCACGGATAACTACTGTGCACTTTCAAAATGTTTATCAGTTAATCGACTTATTGTCTTTTAATCCCCCCCCCTCCTTTTTTCTTTTCCAGGGAGGTGGGCTTTTGGGCCACATTGTCCTCCTCTGGCCTGTGTGTTGGTGGCACTCCGTAGAACGTGTTGTTGTCATGTTATCCAGTGTACAGTGGCACTGGCTGGTGGTTCCTATTTTGAGTTTAGTGAGCATACATGTGGTTTCTCATTCTATTGTGTCCAGAACGTAGGCGAAGTATGACTTGATACCTCCTTGATAGTTGGGGGTATCCGCCCCTCCCGTTATACTTCCGATGTTCTTGTTTACATTTTTGATGGATTCATGTTAAGATATCGGTGTCTGAATAAGAATGTCCCAGAGTTGAGATCCCGCCAGGGGGAGTCTTTCTCTTCGTATCCGTGGTTTTTTCGCGGCCTTACCTTCCCCAGGTCTCTGGAGAAAAAAACTCGATGTCCAGCAATCTGGGATAATAGCGAAAAACAAGTCCTGTGTGCGTTCTGCGCTCGTTAAAAAATCATTAGTGGTTCAATTCAAAAGTAGGCCAAACGTCCTCTGTCTGGGCAAAACATTTTTGTAGACAAATCTGCGCAAATAGATCCCAGGTCGTGCAACATAAATTGCACACATTTCTCCCCCTGAGACATATTTCAAGGAGATCCGAGCAGCAGTGAATGTGTCCAGAGTACAGTGAGTGATCAATCAAATCCTCTCTCTGCGATCAGGACCCAATCAGAGTAGGATTCCAGCTCCTCACATGAACTCAGCTGTCAGGTTAGGTGTGTTACAAACAGAACATCACAATTAGAGTCTGCCAGATCCACTCTGATTGAACACCCGTTAAAAACGTTGCACTGTGTTCTGCGCCAGTGGCCCAGTGCATCCGATTTCAGCCAGCATTTTATTCAGGTTTGCTTTCCCTAGCCTTTGATTGTCCACAATCTTCCTGCAAGGCAGCAGGTGATCTTTTCTGTAGGGGGATTCTGCTTTTAGATGGTTAGCCCTCCCAGGTTTACGAGCATTATCTGCCCGAATCACTAGAGGTGACTAACACAGACATGCACACACAAAGATATGAGATGTGACAAACACAGACATGCACATAGCGATACGAGGCATGACTAACACTGACATACATCAAGATATATGACACATGACTAACATAAACATGCACATAAAGATATGAGATATGACTGACATAGACATGCACCCACAAAGAAATTACACATGTCTAACATGGACATGCATACACAGATATGAGATATGACCAACATAGATAGGCACACACAATGATATGAGATGTGACTAGCATAGCCATGCAAACACAAGGATATGAGATGTGACATACACAGACATGCACACACAAAGATATGAGATATGACTAACATAAACATACACACAGAGATATGAGATATCACTAGCCCAAACATGCACACACAAAGATATGACACATGACTAACACAGATACACACTAAGATATGAAATATGACTAAACACATACATACTTAAAGATATGAGACATTATTAACACGGACACTCCAAAATATGAGATATGACTAACATGACACACACCAAGATATGAGCCATGGCCAGCACACACACACACACACACACACAAGCCAAGATATGAGCCTTGGCTAGCAATGAAACACACCAAGAAACGAACCATGTCCAGCACAGAAAGAAAATATCCAGTACACATTAAGGTATCCATATGCTTGGGTTTGTTGTAGTCGGCAGACTCTTCTTAACGTGGGAATCATCGACATACGAGACGCCGGCCCTCATGAACTGTTAACAGATATCGTCCAAACAGTTGTACGGAGATTTGAGAGTGCAGTCTGACCCGTAGAACGTTCCCTTGCATGAACAGATCCCGGTTGACTGTTCACAGGTGTCGTTGAAACAGTGGTCAGGACATTTGAGAGTGCAGTCTGGCCCTTAGTACGCTTCCTTGCGCGTACAGTCTGCTCTTTCTGTGTCACATATGATGTCACAGCCATCAGAACACGTCTGTTCGCACTGTAGCCCAAAATTACCATCAGGACAAGTGTCATCACAGGTATAGCCAGGATGTTTGCAATGTTGGCATTTTTCGGATTTTCCTCACATAAAGAACTGACACTAAGACAAGACCCGGAGCAGTCGTGTCCATAGATCCCATGTGAACATTTGCCGTGACACGTACCAATGATGACGTTGCAGCCTTTGCTACTCCCACCACACACTGTACAAAACGACCAAGAATGCCCGTCCAGACAATAGGTGTCTGTAAATGTTTGCACCTCACACACCGTCAGTGCACTGTGCGAAATGGTCGATGAGAACTCAATCATAATGTGTGCCATTCACAGAAATATTTGGGTATGATATATCATTATACTGGAACACTACACCGCCACTGTCAGAGAAAGCCTTTGGAGTGTCATTCTTTACCCGAAACATAGTGCTAGCTCGATGATAAATTCGAATGGTGTGAGTCTTCTGGGACGTGTCAAAGTTCTGATACCAGTAAACAGAATTGGTTCCACTTCTCAATTGTGTGTGTGTGCAGTCATTGTCATAAAGATTGGTCTTTGTTTTGCCATTAACTGCGGCCTCTGGTCCACATCCGTCTACTGTATATCAAGCATTAAATGTGTCGGTCTGGTTTGCGTTCTGTTTGAGAGCCACATTCCGACCCCCGCCAATGTAGATGGAGCAGACATTTGCAACTATCGTCCCTTCAATCCGTAACATGTTGATTAGGTCCAGATCCCTAGGCGTATTTGCAAACTAGATCAAAGTACTGACACTGGGGTCCGAAACGCTCTCGCCGACAACTGTCACCGTTTGTGCAGGTCCCTGTAGCCCTGTCACAAACTGAGCGATTTTAGCAGTGACACTGCAACGCACAATTTGCCCCGAACCAACCGTCTATATGCACAAGTTAGGCAGTTATAGATCATTAGCTTCCAATGTCGCAAACAAAGCCAGCAGAATAAAGACTTGATCTACAGCGGTGGTTAACGAAATGTGCACAAACAATTATTTCAAATCCGTTGTTACAATTCTAACAATCTGCCAACTCGCTGTGACAACAGACAGCGCGATGTTCAAGATCAGCATTGTATACACAACGGCTAGAACTCGGACGAACTTCCATCTTGGTGCGTCCCATGACGTCAACCATCCATATTCTAGGACGTGTTCTCTACTTCTTCTCGTCTATGCCATGGACTCTCCACCCACCCCATATTCTAGGACGTGTTCTCTACTTCTTCTCCAATCTATGTCATGGACTTTCCATCCACCCCATATTCTAGGACGTGTTCTCTACTTCTTCTCCAATCTATGCCATGGACTTTCCATCCACCCCATATTCTAGGACGTGTTCTCTACTTCTTCTCCAATCTATGCCATGGACTCTCCATCCACCCCATATTCTTGGACGTGTTCACTACTTCTTCTCCAGTCTATGTCATGGACTTTCCATCCACCCCATATTCTAGGACGTGTTCTCTACTTCTTCTCCAGTCTATGTCATGGACTTTCCATCCACCCCATATTCTAGGACGTGTTCTCTACTTCTTCTCCAGTCTATGTCATGGACTTTCCATCCACCCCATATTCTAGGACGTGTTCTCTACTTCTTCTCCAGTCTATGTCATGGACTTTCCATCCACCCCATATTCTATGACGTGTTCTCTACTTCTTCTCCAGTCTATGTCATGGACTTTCCATCCACCCCATATTCTCGGAAGTTTTCTCTACTTCTCTCCAGTCTATGCCTATGTTAGTGATGATATCCATAATTTCTATTTTCTAATCATAGGCTTTCTTATGGCCTGTGGTTCTCTCACCGTGCCTATCTTGCTATGCTGGCATCAAGTTTTATAAGTGTGTCCTATCCAACAGTTTATTCCTAATCTGTTGCTCGATTGACCCTTGTTTTGTTAATTTCCAGATATCGTAAATGCTTGAACTTCTCATATAATCTCATGTTCAGAATTTCCCACCAAATGTTTGTAATTTTTGTTTAGTTGACTTTACAAGTTTTTAACATTTGCCCAGATATTGTTTACACTGGGTACATCTCATTCATATGTTCTTTACAAAGCTTGTAATCTATTATCTGATTTTATTTGAAAGTCTTGTAAGGTTTCTGGACCAATGTAGCTATGAGAAGATCAGTTATATAACTAACTATAGATGTTTGATCTAGACAATAGTTGCTGCATCTACAATTCTTTTAACTGACAACCGCACTTCTTTTAACTCTGACATCTGTATTTCTTTTAGCTCTGGCATCTGCACCCCTTTTAACTGTGACATCTGCACCTCATTTAACTGTGTTATCTGCACTTCTTTTAACTCTGACAACCGCACCTCTTTTAACTCTGACATCTAGACCTCTTTTAACTCTGACATCTACACAATTTAATTTTCCTATGTTAGCATTTACCTCTTTCAGTACGGAAGGTTTTTATCGATTTAGCAGTAGATTTCCAGAGACAAAATTGTTCATGTTTTTAAATATCAATCAACATGTTTATGGAAGGCCATTTATCACTGCAAACGAATTAAAATCCATAATTGCTCAACCGCCAGTGCAACCATCCGAATTAATATCTCTTCTCCCAAACAAAGAAAGGTAGCTGTAGTCCCCATCATAGCAGTCTCAGCACACGCCAAAAGACATACGGCGAAACCACACAGAAAGTGAATACAGTCATCTGCTCCCTGTCATACGATAACATCATTCAGCGAAAGAATTGAAACACGATCAAAACAGATGATATGCACAGCTCACGGTGTGCACAGAGCACTAAACTCAGAAGCTAAGGCATCAAGTTTGACTTGGAATATAAGGAAACTGCAACAAGGAACACTTTTCAGACATAGCCTTTAACGGTTCCTGCCGCCTATCCACCATATTGACTGAAAGTTCACATCCTGCTGAAAATGATAATCGTTATATTTTTTAAAAAATGTATAGCACTTGATGATCAATCCACATGTTTATATTTATCTAACACTTAACATATTATATATACATTTTAGATAATTAAACAAGGAATTAGATTTCACCAACATCAAGATGATATCACGGTTGCATAATTACACGTGTACATTGTTACGAAAAAATCTAGTAACAGGTCTTCTGCTACTCAGTTGGGATATTGGTCCTGTAGAGACCTTTTGACTGTGATGACGTACTATGCTTCCAGATTCTCTTCCTTTTGACTGTGATGACATATTGTGCTTCCAGATTCTCCTCCTTTTGACTGTGATGACATATTGTGCTTCCAGATTCTCTTCCTTTTGACTGTGATGACTTACTATGCTTCCAGATTCTCTTCCTTTTGACTGATGACTTACTATGCTTCCAGATTCTCTTCCTTTTGACTGATGACATACTATGCTTCCAGATTCTCCTCCTTTTGACTGTGATGACATATTGTGCTTCCAGATTCTCTTCCTTTTGACTGTGATGACTTACTATCCTTCCAGATTCTCCTCCTTTTGACTGTGATGACTTACTATGCTTCCAGATTCTCTTCTTTTTGACTGTGATGACATATTGTGCTTCCAGATTCTCCTCCTTTTGACTGTGATGACTTACTATGCTTCCAGATTCTCCTCCTTTTGACTGTGATGACATATTGTGCTTCCAGAGTCTCTTCCTTTTGACTGTGATGATTTACTAAGCTTCCAGATTCTCCTCCTTTTGACTGTGATGACGTACTATGCTTCCAGATTCTCTTCCTTTTGACTGTGATGACATATTGTGCTTCCAGATTCTCCTCCTTTTGACTGTGATGACATACAGTGCTTCCAGATTCTCTTCCTTTTGACTGTGATGACTTACTAAGCTTCCAGATTCTCCTCCTTTTGACTGTGATGACATATTGTGCTTCCAGATTCTCCTCCTTTTGACTGTGATGACTTACTGTGCTTCCAGATTCTCCTCCTTTTGACTGTGATGACATATTGTGCTTCCAGATTCTCCTCCTTTTAGCGGTGATGACATATTGTGCTTCCAGATTCTCCTCCTTTTGACTGTGATGACATATTATGCTTCCAGATTCTCCTCCTTTTGACTGTGATGACATATTGTGCTTCCAGATTCTCCTCCTTTTGACTGTGATGACATATTATGCTTCCAGATTCTCCTCCTTTTGACTGTGATGACATATTGTGCTTCCAGATTCTCCTCCTTTTGACTGTGATGACATATTGTGCTTCCAGATTCTCCTCCTTTTGACTGTGATGACATATTGTGCTTCCAGATTCTCCTCCTTTTGACTGTGATGACATATTGTGCTTCCAGATTCTCCTCCTTTTGACTGTGATGACTTACTATGCTTCCAGATTCTCTTCCTTTTGACTGTGATGACATATTGTGCTTCCAGATTCTCCTCCTTTTGACTGTGATGACATATTGTGCTTCCAGATTCTCCTCCTTTTGACTGTGATGACTTACTATGCTTCCAGATTCTCTTCCTTTTGACTGTGATGACATATTGTGCTTCCAGATTCTCCTCCTTTTGACTGTGATGACATATTGTGCTTCCAGATTCTCCTCCTTTTGACTGTGATGACATATTGTGCTTCCAGATTCTCCTCCTTTTGACTGTGATGACATATTGTGCTTCCAGATTCTCCTCCTTTTGACTGTGATGACATATTGTGCTTCCAGATTCTCCTCCTTTTGACTGTGATGACTTACTATGCTTCCAGATTCTCTTCCTTTTGACTGTGATGACATATTGTGCTTCCAGATTCTCCTCCTTTTGACTGTGATGACATATTGTGCTTCCAGATTCTCCTCCTTTTGACTGTGATGACTTACTATGCTTCCAGATTCTCCTCCTTTTCACTGTGATGACATATTGTGCTTCCAGATTCTCCTCCTTTTGACTGTGATGACATATTGTGCTTCCAGATTCTCCTCCTTTTGACTGTGATGACTTATTGTGCTTCCAGATTCTCCTCCTTTTGACTGTGATGACTTACTATGCTTCCAGATTCTCTTCCTTTTGACTGTGATGACATATTGTGCTTCCAGATTCTCCTCCTTTTGACTGTGATGACATATTGTGCTTCCAGATTCTCCTCCTTTTAGCGGTGATGACTTATTGTGCTTCCAGATTCTCCTCCTTTTGACTGTGATGACTTACTATGCTTCCAGATTCTCGTCCTTTTGACTGTGATGACATATTGTGCTTCCAGATTCTCCTCCTTTTGACTGTGATGACATATTGTGCTTCCAGATTCTCCTCCTTTTGACTGTGATGACATATTGTGCTTCCAGATTCTCCTCCTTTTGACTGTGATGACATATTGTGCTTCCAGATTCTCCTCCTTTTGACTGTGATGACATATTGTGCTTCCAGATTCTCCTCATATTATCCATTTATTCTTCTTTTTTTCTGTGTGTGTGTGTTTGTGGTATAGAATTAATGATGGAAAAAGTAGCACTTGTGTCAACTAATGGAAGGTAACTCAATAATTGCCACGTGGAGAGTAGCTGAAAGCACATTTGTTAGTTCTGTGCTAATATATGATTACTGAACTCTCCGTAACTGCTAATATAAGATTACTGCACTCTCTGTAGCTCTGCTATATATGATTACTGAACTCTCTGTAACTATGCTATATATGATTACTGAACTATCTGTAACTCTGTTATATATGATTACTGAACTCTCTGTAACTATGTTAATATATGATTACTGAACTCTCTGTAACTCTGTTGATATATGATTACTGAACTCTCTGTAACTCTGTTGATATATGATTACTGAACTCTCTGTAACTCTGCTATATATGATTACTGAACTCTCTGTAACTCTGTTAATATATGATTACTGAACTCTCTGTAACTCTGTTAATATATGATTACTGAACTCTAATTCTGCTAACATGTGATTACTGAGCTCTCTGTAACTCTGTTAATATATGATTACTGAACTCTATGTAACTCTGTTAATATATGATTACTGAGCTCTCTGTAAATATATGATTACTGAACTCTATGTAACTCTGTTAATATATGATTACTGAGCTCTCTGTAACTCTGCTATATATGATTACTGAACTCTCTGTAACCCTGTTAATATATGATTACTGAACTCTCTGTAACTCTGTTAATATATGATTACTGAACTCTCTGTAACTCTGTTAATATATGATTACTGAACTCTCTGTAACTCTGTTAATATATGATTACTGAACTCTCTGTAACTCTGTTATATATGATTACTGAACTCTCTGTAACTCTGTTATATATGATTACTGAACTCTCTGTAACTCTGTTAATATATGATTACTGAGCTCTCTGTAACTCTGCTATATATGATTACTGAACTCTCTGTAACTCTGCTATATATGATTACTGAACTCTCTGTAACTCTGTTAATATATGATTACTGAGCTCTCTGTAACTCTGTTAATATATGATTATTGAACTCTCTGTAACTCTGTTAATATATGATTACTGAACTCTCTGTAACTCTGTTAATATATGATTACTGAGCTCTCTGTGACTCTGTTAATATATGATTACTGAGCTCTCTGTAACTCTGCTATATATGATTACTGAGCTCTCTGTAACTCTGTTAATATATGATTATTGAACTCTCTGTAACTCTGCTATATATGATTACTGAACTCTCTGTAGCTCTGTTATTATATGATTACTGAACTCTCTGTAACTCTGTTAATATATGATTACTGAGTTCTCTGTAACTCTGCTATATATGATTACTGAGCTCTCTGTAACTCTGCTAAATATGATTATTGAACTCTCTGTAACTCTGATAATATATGATTATTGAACTCTCTGTAACTCTGCTATATATGATTATTGAACTCTCTGTAACTCTGCTATATATGATTATTGAACTCTCTGTAACTCTGCTATATATGATTATTGAACTCTCTGTAACTCTGTTAATATATGATTATTGAACTCTCTGTAACTCTGTTAATATGATTATTGAACTCTCTGTAACTCTGTTAATATATGATTATTGAACTCTCTGTAACTCTGTTAATATATGTTTATTTAACTCTCTGTAACTCTGCTATATATGATTACTGAACTCTGTTAATATATGATTACTGAGCTCTCTGTAGCTCTGCTATATATGATTACTGAACTCTGTTAATATATGATTACTGAGCTCTCTGTAGCTCTGCTAATCACCATCGAGACATTTCAAATGTAACAAATGAAAACCAGCAGGATAAAACAGTTTTAAAAATATAATGATGAATGAGGGAATAACTTGAAACAGAAAGACAAAGACTGATGACACCAATTACCAGTAAACTGAGGCACTGATTGTTTATTATTATTTAGTCAGACATCAAACATGTAATGTGCATTAACACAAGTGCTCAATGATGGCAAACAACTTTCAGAAACTATCAACTACGTGTGAATGAATGTCATCAAATATCTCCAAATATGACTCAATGTAATTAAATGTCACCAGCTGTGACTGAATGTAATGCTATGAATGTAAAGTAGACAGAACTATTATGACCAATGAAAGTTGAAGTGCATGTAAGAACCCAAAGTAATGACATTCACATTTGTGTTATTATTCCACTAATAAATGTGACGTAAAGGTAATGATTCAAAGCATATGAAATTTAATGCAGATTTTTGTGAAGAAAAATGACAAATATATGAAAGATAGATGTTGAAGCAAATGTTGAATTTGCTTGAGTTGCACAACAAAATGTTTGTACTCTAGAAAATGTAACAGATCCAGGAAGACAATATTGTGACATGAGACTGAGTCAACAAGCAAGAAAATTGCACATAAACATATCCAACCATAACTGTACAAGCAAATAAATAAGTTTATTAGTGAGCCAATTCACAATCTTTGATGCATAAATATTCACATTAGGTGTCAAATAAAGCCAAGAAAAGATGTTTAGATTGTGTACAAAACATACATGAAGAAACATTGCACACAGCACCTCTCTGGTACAGACATGATCATGTTGCTGGTGTTTGGTAGTTGGAAGAACTTTGATAGAAAACAATGAGATGCTAATAATTGATCATGGAATTACATGAATAATCATTGGCTATTTAATCACACCCTCACCAGAGACACAAAGACAGAATTAAACATTACAGGAGACACATAGTGACTTGTTTCTAGGACAACTTTCCATGAACATATCAATTTCTCTGCCTGATTATACAAAGATCTCAGCATGAACTTTATTCCTCCAGCCAGTCTCCTTTATACTAAAGCACATTTATTTCTATACAACTCTCTCTCTGTCATTTATAGTTTTCTCTCAATTTAATGAAGTGCTCTACCTTAAACTATTGTTTCAATATCTGTTTTATGATTTGCAGATATTTTCCAGGAAAATGACATCTAGTTAAAATATATAATCTGTGTTGCTCTATGGTACATGGCACACTAATTCAACATGGACAATAGAGTATAACAAAACATGCAAGAAAATGTGAATTCTATCAAATGATAACACTCTCAGAAAATATAAACTTATTTGATCATGAACAAAGCAACTTTCATTGTAACATTCTTCCATGCAAGGCTAGAAATGATAAGCCAGGTACTGCAAAAAGCAAGCCAAGTATTTTTAGACACAAAATGTTGAGCCTATTCTTAGGCTCTCAAAAAACTATTAACACCTTTCATTGGAATATTAATTTAAAATTCTTCCCAGCAAGAAATTAACTGTTTTTTAACTCTAGAAAGAAAGAAATGCTGTGCTTGCCTCGGAAATTAGCATCAATTGATGGAAAAACTATGGTGTTTTTTTTTGTTTTTTTTTTTTTTGCCATTGAAAAAAACCGTTTAATTGATATTTGTGCATGAAGCCTAACCTAAATAATCGTGATTTCCTTGGCTAAAACTTCTGCAAAATTTGAGTTTTTAAAAAAAATAAATAAATAAACCAAAAGAGGTTTGGAGCATTTGTTAAAATACAGCAATGACATTACTGGATGGGACACAACTCTTAGAGCTCCTATAAATTTGTCACATATTTCATGGCTGAAGGGTTCTTCTCACTTGTGGTTATGTGACATTTCAAGTGTAAATATATATAATATTTGTTGTGTAGTGTATATACAAAATTAGGAGATCTGGTTAGAGACAGAGACTCCTTTAAATGGTCTGTGATAGAGCTGTGTCCTGTAAATATGTTTCTATATGTATGTTTGTATATATAATACATATACACAGTTTGAATAGATATCAGGTAACATACATTGTTAATATGCAGTTTATCATGATATTATTTGAGATATTCTACACTGTTTCTCTTTATAATGAGCCTAAAACAAATGTGCATTTCAACTATCAAATTGAACATTCTGAATGGAAAAAATTTAACCATTTGGAGTTATATCTTTATGCAAATTAAATGCCACAAACAGTGATTTTTTTCTTTTCTGATTGTGTTTTCATTGATTAAAATCTGTTTTGCAAATTGGATTGGACATTTCGTAATTGTTCAGGAATCAAACGATGTAATTACTGCATATGGCTACAGTGTATGACTATCAGACATATACACTTTGTTCATTCTGACAGTTTTTCTAATTAAGATGGACTAGAGCATTATTCTGAGCAGCAACTATTAATTTGTACTGGAAGGTCAACTATGTTACAAAATCTACTCACATCCACTGCTTTTGAAAGTGTCTTTCAAATACTTAACTATGACTGTAACATCTTGAGGGCCATGAACAACTCCCTCTGAACTCTCACGGTCCTCTTCTGATTTTCCATAATTTGACAGAAATGTATGGTGGTCAAAACAATCATATTTTGTAAATTAAAATGTGTGGCACCATTTTAATGTGCACTACACCAAAACAGCGACAGTATGGCCACACAGCTTAGTCAAAAGTAGCACTTCAAATGAAAATAAATTACTTAAGTCATTTATTTAGGAAAAAAAAGGTATACTGTCTCTGACTTAGTTCTAGTTTTGTTTACTTCAGTCAACAGGTCATTCCCACTGCACATAAAAAAAATCCATAAGTGCTCAGATCTCCTTGTAGAGGGGAGAGGAGTGGAAAAGTAGGTAAGTAAATAAAGAGACGATAGGACAAGGTCAAGGGAAAAAATAAAAAGACAGTAAGACAAAGTCACGGGGAAAAATAAAGAGACGATGGTATGAAATTCACGTGGGAAGCGTGGAAGTTATGATCAGAAAGGAGTGGGCAGATAGACGCGTAGGAAGTCATTGTGATTGGCCGAAAAGATGCAGATTTAAGAGGAAAACACAAAGAATTGGGTGTCACACCCTGGAGAGAAATTAAACTGGCAGGAAGTCACGTTTTAGATTGAGCACTTGATAGAAATAAGTCCGGCAGAAGGACACTCGTTATGTAGGAGACGTAGAGACTAATACAGGAGATAACATAAGGAACAGTTTAGGCGGACAGGTTAGTGAGAAAGCAGAACTTAAAACAGTTCGTAACAGTAGTAAAGAGACAGAGTAGGGCTGATAGAAGATAGCTAGCATAGGGGGAACTGTTCGATGGGAACAGTTCACAATCAAATTAGTTGCGAGTATGAATGAACCTAAAGCCCCAGTGGCAAGTGATAGGGCTGTAGACTAGAGGAATTGTATGAGTGTGCATCATTGAAGTGTGATTGACAAGACATGATGAGTGTGCATCATTCAAGTGTGATTGACAAGCCATGATGAGTGTGCATCATTCAAGTGTGATTGACAAGCCATGATGAGTGTGCATCATTCAAGTGTGATTGACAAGACATGATGAGTGTGCATCATTCAAGTGTGATTGACATGCCATGATGAGTGCGCATCATTCAAGTGTGATTGACAAGCCATGATGAGTGTGCATCATTCAAGTGTGATTGACAAGCCATGTCACATGTGTAGTGTTGGCGCCCCGATAGTGGGCGGAATTAAAAGCTGGCAAAATTCTTACAACTAGAGTGTTTGTTATGTGTTAAACAGTTGCAATATCTTGCCTAGCGTAATCCCTCTGGAGAGAATCTCAACATCAGTGAAGTTGTCGCGGCATCATAAGCGTGAAGCAGTAATAATAACAACAAAGACAGAAGTACTACAGCGACCAGCCAGGTCAAGTCTGAGACGAGCATCCAGTTAGCCCAGAGAAAGGGTCAGCACAAGGAAGTCAAAAGAGCAGCGCAGTAACGGCTGACACATCCAGATCGACCCCGTAATGAACATGTGAAAGAAAGATCACAGCGTTTGAAAGACAAGAACGTGTACAATTTACATTTCGAGAACGATTAAAAGAAGCGTTCCGGTTACACCCTTATGTAGAGCAAATAATGACATCAATGTGGTGTTGGTTAACAAGCTTACTTCTGTTCTTGCATACTGCTCCTGTCTAGCACCCCTCACCTTGACATGACATTCATACAGTCTGTTTATGGTTGCAGAATAAGAGTAACTGTTCAAGTCAGTTTTTTTGTCTAGTGTCCTTGGGGGCATTCACAATGTCAGTGTGGTCCATTGTCAACATCAAAGTGGCAAGTCTGTCAGCATGTTCATTATCTCTTACATCCATTTGTCCTAGCATAACAATGAAGCAGACTTTGTTAGAATAGATCTCCAAAGAGATTCTAACCACTGCTGTTGAGCTCAGATAATTATGAGCATACTCAGTGAGTTTTATAGGAAACAAATGTGTGTATAGGGCTATGTCTCAAATTATGCTAATGTTCTTGAGACAGCCATAATTTTCATGTTCAAACTATTTCTCAGGAGGTGGGGGGGGCCCCGCCCTGAAGTGGTAACTGGTTGGGCTCCAAAGCAGGATAACATAACTTCGAATCATGGTAGGGTCAAAAGTTTTTGCTGTAAGGGGTGAAATAAAAATTCAGACTTGAATACCTTGTGGCAACTGCACTGGACAAGCAGCCTTTATTCTCCAGTCCTATAAGTACCCTGGCAGACCCCTGTCATGGGATAATGCTGTAAAGATCGTTTTAAAGAAAGTAACTATTTGTATTCAACGTGAATGCACCAGTGCCTTCTTTCAGAGTTCTACCTTCAACATGAGCCATGAAAGCCAACATATGCTGAATAATGGACCCATTGGTGTAAATGAGTGCATCATTATCAGATGACTTAATTCAAACAACAATCAACAATACTCACTCTCTAATAGTTAGTCATGCCTCGTATCGCTGTGTGCATGTCTGTGTTGGTCACATCTCATATCTTTGTGTGTGCATGTCTGTGTTAGTCACCTCTAGTGACTCGGGAAGATGGTGATCGTAAACCTGGAAGGGCCGACCATCTAAGGACAGAATCCCCCTACAGAAAAGATCATCTGCTGCCTTGCAGGAAGATTGGGGACAATCAAAGGCTAAGGAATGCAAACCTGAATAAAATGCTGGCTGAAATCGGATGCACTGGGCCACTTGCGCAGAACACAGTGCAACGTTTTAACGGGTGTTCAATCAGAGTGGATCTGGCAGACTCTAATTGTGATGTTCTGTCTGTGGGGGAGATCAACACACTTAACCTGACAGCTGACTGCATATGAGAGTCTGGAATCCTACTCTGATTGAGTCCTGATCGCAGAGAGAGAAAGAGAGAGACTCTCTAAAAACTTATGTGACTGGAGATGTCCAACTTGCTGAAAAGCTCCAACTGTTATACAATCAAATCCATATGTGTTCATTGTATATAACCAGATGATAATATCTATCTATTGATCTTTCGAGCCGTAGCCGGCCCATAGGGCATAGACCAAGATTCTCCTCGTATCTGAATTTTTATTCTAGCAGTTTTCAATTCTTGTAAAGATCTTTTACCAAATCTCGCCATTTGTCTCTGTTCTGTGCAAGCAACTGTATCTCACTGAGGGAGTCAATGATGATAATATAGATTAACTTATATTTTTCTGCAGGCTTGTTTTTCTATCATAATATAGTGTATTGTTGTTGAGTTCAATATGGTTTTATTTATGATCCATGGCTATTTGACTTATCTGCGCTCAGATGCGCATTAAAATCAATATTCTATTTCTATATCATTCATGCTCTCAGACTGTAGAGGGGCATCTCCAAAGAGTTCACACCAGTTGTACTCATTGACATCAACAATTTGTTTCAGCCAGTCACAGGACATAGCACGCAGGACTGTGAACCGCTTTAGAGGATCTGGCTGCAGCAGGCCATGCATTAAAGTCAAGGCATCTGGTAAATGATACAAAATACTTGAAAACATCAAGTCATCATGTACTGGCATCAAAAGTTTACTAGTAAATGTTCATTACAGAGTTAAGTCAAGACATCTAGCATATGACAAAGGTTGAAAAGATTGAGTTATCATGTTCAAGTAGGATGACTAACAGTAGCAGTCCTGAAGTTGCAGTTTCAATATGCAAATCTGATTTCTGTTCTGAAGGAATTTAAATATTCTTTTTTCTTTTTTTTTGTTTGTTAAAAAATGTTAAATGCCATTTTAAAAATTGTCCTTTCATGTTTGATTATGTTAAATATCAAATTTATTTGTTGTTGTTGAGACTTAATGTGACAACACTAATAACACAAGGTGCACAAAGAAATTACCATTAAATAAGTAAACATAAAATAGAAACACTCTGCGAGGACTACTGAAAGTTTATCACTTTCATTTTGCTATTCCAGTAGAAAAGCAACAAATGAACAATTATTTTTGTCTGTTAATAATATCCAGTGTACAAAAGAAAGTAATTTCTTCATGATAGTCAGTTAAAAGGATCATTGTGGTCAAATACAATTTTTAAAATATATCTTTGTAGAAAATAAATGTGTCTTTTCTCTCATAAATGTCATTGACAACAACTCTATTATTTTCATGTAGACAGTAATGGTGACAGAATCTTATCAATCTCCAGAAACTGTGTAATTAGCATCAGTGCATGTGTTGTGTCACTGTTGCTTTTTCTTTCTTTCTGTGTATCTAGAATTACAGTTTGTCTCAATTTGAGATTGCTGCTTTTTTAGGCCAGCATTTGTACTTTATCACCAGTTGGATGTTTACTTTTACTGTCACCTGTATCCATGTCACAATAAGAGCTCTGCAATAGTGGCATTTTTACTTAACTTGTCTGTACTTATATGTAAGTACATAACAAGTAAAAAATATGGACTAGAAATGAATATCAAAAAGACTAAAACTATGATCATAAACAAAGAAAATCCTCAAGACCTACAATTAAATATCACAGTTGAGGGAATACATCTGGAGACAGTCCAGAGCTACAACTACCTGGGACATATATAACCAATGATGGAAAATGCAAAACTGAAATAAACAAAAGAATAGGTATGGCAAAAATTAACTACCATTTGTCCATTTCACTATGAACGTACATTGTCAAGCAACATGCACAGAGCATGAGTTGTTTGTCAGATCAGAGAGCAGGATGTTGATGATTAATCAATGAAGATTACAGATGACCTTAACAGAGGGCGATGACCATGTCAGCAAAGTTCATGCTCTGATTCATGACAACTGTCATTTAACTGTCCAAGAAGTTTCTGATAAAGTGGGCTTCAGCACAAGGTCTTGTCTTCAAATTTTGATAAAAAACACTTCACAAGTCTCTGGTAATGCAAAATTCATGCTGCGTTTGTTTGATTTGGATGTTGAGCATGACAGCGTGTCCATTCACGAGTTCTCACTTGTGGTTATATGACAAAATTTCTGATAACCCTTGTGCCTCGTCTACCCTATTCTCTGCACCTAACCCTAGCTCAGTAGACTTTTCCCTGTATTCTAAACTTAAAGTACAGAAAAAGTACAGAATGCATAAAGTACTTTGAAAGAACATCATTCCCCAAACCATTCAGAAGATTCAGAAAAATACAATAAATGAACTGTGCACCGTTACAGAAGGTACATTCCAACAATGGAAGAAATATCTGTCTATATCACCTGTAGGGAGGACTGCTTTGAAAGGGATAGAACTTAAAACTTAATTACGATACCTATCTGTAACTCTCCCATTTATGATACCAAAGTAAAAATTACTACTACTTAAATGTAATATTAGGTGCTCTAAAAATAGTATTTACTCTCAACTTTTGACATTCAGCCATGTGTTCACATTATACAAAACACAGGGACTCAGAATTCATGGCTCAGGTTGATTTATGACTTGAGTTCCACTTCATGGACCAGACAAGTTACAATGTCTTTTGGTATGGTCACCATAAATCTGTCGGTATGTTCAACTACCTCATAGCATTATTCGCTGTGTTTCCTGAGTCACTAAGAGTTATTGTCTGCCAACGACTGAGGAAATTTCCCTGGTCACAGAGGGGGGAAAAAAAAGTAAGTGCAAATAGGTCAAAACTGGGTGTAGTAGAGAGTTACTGCCTTCACTTAAACATTATAGCCACAGTACCTTGAGTGATTGGATGAGGCAGGTCATCCAACTGTCCAGGCACCTCCGCTGCTGTAAAGGGATTTTCTCTAAATAAAATAGTGAACAACGTGACACCCAATGCCCAAGCATCCAGTTCAGGTCCCCTGTAGCTGGAAGCAAGAAACAAGACATTAAGTATTTTCTCTTACTCAACATGTAACTGACAACATAAAATAATTCAGAATATTACAAATATTCTTTTCTATCTATCTACTGTCCTTTCGAACCGAAGACGGCAGAACCAATCTTAAAAACAGAAACCTTGCGTGCCAGAATGGCACATATTGCTGGGATCACTGCTTCTAAAATTTATGGTTCTGTTTCCATAACAATACTTTTTACAATGACAGCTTGTCAAGCCATCGATCAACCTCCTTAGTCGCCTCTTTTGACATGCTTGGAAGGTCACAGTGTCACTATTCTTTACTCATAATGAGGCCCCGGTAACACAGGACCCTCTTTTATATTTTTATAAAAAATGTTTAAAAAATACAAAAATAATTCTTGCACTTAAAAAAAAAACCAGAGACAGAGATGGAATCAAAGAGGCATCCAACCCTAACATTTGTCATTATCCTCATAGTATATTTATTAAATCATATTTCATGTACACTCTATCAACGGTCTCAGAAATAATGTTCAGCTCTGCTCTGACACTAGTTTAGACATTCCTGAAAATCTCTGCTGATCATTCTCCAATCCAATCTTCTTAAGAATTTCCTGATGTGCTGGGAGAAAGTAAAATGCCATGTGTGCTGCATTTTTCACAAACCGGTTGTGGTGTCTTGCGAGTGTGGCTTCTGATGCTTCAGCTGCGTGAGTTGAAAATTTCTCGTTGCTATCTGTGTCTCAAAGTTTTAAAATTAACAGAGATGAACTCCATTGCTCGATGGAGTCGAAGGAATGTTTCTCTGCCAGATAGTTTCCAGTCATTTAAAGGATGTCATTTGAAACTTCAAACTTCAACATTCTTTGTACTGTTTTGTATTTTCTAGAGTTATCTCCTCATAGATATTCTTTTACTATACTGAAAATAAGACTTAAATATTATTTTTAAAAATTAGATATAAATTTTGTGTGCAAGTTAGAATGAGATGCAGTTATTGTTTAAAGTGGACATTACAACAAATATGGGCATTTATGAGTTCTAAGATGTCCACTGTCACCTTACCATGCTTTATTGTAGACCTCAGGGCTGCAGTATTCCATTGTGCCTCGAAACTTAGTAAACAGTTCTCCCTCAGGTAACATGTATGTGGCAGAGCCAAAGTCAATGAGTTTACATTGGAAGTTTCTGTTGATGATAACATTCTCATCCTTGATGTCTCGGTGAATGATTTTTCTAGAGTGCAGGTACTCCACTGCCCACAGTATCTGAAGAGGAGTGAATAGAGTATTGTAACTTGCTCCTCACCTTAAATGATTTGTAAGTACATTTGTTTAAAGTGCTTGGAGTGACCAGAAGAGACAGGTTTCAGAAATGTCATAAGAAAAAAAATGGACATTGAACCAATCCCAGACTACATAGAGAAAAACAAATCAAATGGTTTGCTTATCTAGAAATAATGCCAAGTGACTCCTTACAATTCATTTATTCGTTTTCCTCTTAGGCTGAAGAAGGCACATAGTTATACAAAAACAATAAATTTAGCTTTTTTTTAAAATCCAAATGTTTTCAAAGATGTAGTTTATGCACAGTAGGGTTTTCAAGAGATCATGATAACATGAACGATACCTGTCTAAACAAGTAGCAAGCTAGCGGCTCATCAATCTCCACCTGGTCTATAAAGTCAAACAAGTCAGTCTCTCCAAAGTCTTCCATGATCATCTGAACAAAACTCTCATTTTCATGAAAATGTAGAAGCTGAAATATAAGAGCACAAAGGTGGAGCTGATTAAACACAAGTAATATCAGGTAGAAATGAGCATTTAAATTAGCAAAGGTCATACATACACTAAACAGGAAAGGTAATAATCTGGGCAATGCTACATTTAGAACTTTGTGAAGTACTCCAAAGGAGATGTTCCATAAGCACTTTAATTTTGTTTAAACAAGAGTACAGCTGAAAGTGCTGACATATAAGCGTGCCTGTGTCATTTCTCTCCTAAACTAAACAAATTTGGTACCCACTTCAATCAAGCCAGAATCTATGATACTGTCTATTACTTTTATTCTTGTTCTTGAGCTGTGATAGAAATATCTTTCAATACAACTTGCAACAGGATGAAACTGATCAGAATGCCCTCATCACTCAAGTGTTCTAACCTTTTTTAACTCTGAGGGGAGGGGAGTGCCCAGCATGGATCAAGACTTCCACACATCAGCCTTCTGCTGTGGAGCTGATATATTCTTGCATGAGAACCTGACCTTGAAATGACCATTTGATCATCTGTGTAATGTAACCCATCTGTTCTTTCTCCAGATGGGAAAAGGTAGAAGTTAAGATATAACAAAATCATCAGGTAAGCCTGCAGTAAAGCTGGGTAAGGGTTTGGGGTGGGGAAGAGTTCACAAAAATATTATATATTACAGCTCTAAGGATTTAGTCAAACACAAAACGACACATAAGGCAAAATGAAAAATAAACTCAAATTCTCACAAATTTGTTGAAGTTACAACTCCAGCGTTGTCAGACTTTGCACAGGATTCACAGTCCCTGTGACAATGACAAGCACTTCCCCTGATAAAGTCTTCAGGAACAGACACAAATCTCTAATCCTTGTTTTATCCTGACAAGTATTTTATTGTTTGTAATGAAAACTTATAAAGTGAAGCATTTTTAACTGTCTTGTCTTACAACTGTAAAGTTACAATATACAGTTTATAACTGATTATTTGTCCTTCTTCAGATGTCAGGAAACCTTTCTGGCACACAGTCTATAAGCTGATATGACTCATGGTCACAAGGACAAAGCAGAAGGATTTACACATTGTAGAATGCTTTAAATCTTTCATCTTGAAGGTGACCTTCAAGCTATAATACTTGCTACTGCATCATCACTCCCTGCAACTACAGCATTGCACATCAGCTAACTAAAGGCCTAAAGGTGTTGATGTATTTTATATATATCCCTCTAGGATTGTCAGCTTGTACCATAGAGACATTCTTATGTTAGTTTTCAAGCTGAATTATGTCCATCATGAATAATGCAAGTTTTTTTCTTTAATCTTCAAGAGAGCAGACTGTTTTTAAGAGAGGAAGAATACATAAATGAGAGAAGTGATTGAAAAAAGTTATGGCACAGGAAGAGACATAATGATAAATAATGAATTCAGATAACTTGCATTGAACAAAGAAAGGTGTAAAATAAAGTTGTTTGGTCATCCCTTGAGTGTGGTCTCTGCAACCATCCATATATCTATCCATGGAATCAGTTTCAGCACAGGTGGGACATGCCCCCCCCCCCTATAAGCTCCACCGTGTAGATTAGCATTTCAAACTAGCTACTACCATGTGCTTGCAACTGTCAAAGTTCTGGTTTCTGAATACATGTGGTCAAGACACATCACAGAAATCCTGAAGGCAAAAACACAATGAGTCCAAACAGATAGATAATTGCATCCTCTAACAATGCTTAGAGGCATAGGTGAATAATACAAGTCAAGACATGAAACAAACATGCTTGACTAGTGACTCATTAATTACAGTTGAAAAACAAGTTCAGGCCAGCTAACCTTTTCAGTACCCTTGTCAATAAAAGTTGAAATATTCAGTCAATGTTGATAACCACAGGCATGTTGACATAGCGAGGTCATTTATTTATCACATAAGTGCCTTACAGAAATATTGATGCCATCTTGAATGTTTTCTTTGTTCTGAACATTTACAATTGATATTTTAGTATTTAGATTTCACTGAATTGTTAAAAAATAAATACTAAAATGAAAAATGGCAAAGATTTGTTTATTAAGAGAAAAGCTTTACAGCTAATTCTGGCTGACTGTGGCAGTGAATGAAGCGAATCTACTAAAGCTAAAGTGGCTGATTCAATGGATTAAGATAAAATATAAGTAGGCAAAACCACAGATTTAAAAAGAAAAAAAATGTGTAAATATTGGTTGTGTAAAAAAATCTTACATTTCCTTCTGTAACAGCATTTCTAACAAAACAGTTTTTGTTGTCTGGTCTCTAGTCACAAAATGTAGACATGTAGAATACATGGTTTGTGTGCAATTTATGAGTGCTTATGTACAGGTGAGCCAAAAGTAGCAAATGTTAAATATTGAGTATGTGAACTAATATGTTATTGTTCTGTCAGTGCCAAACATGGCATAGTTGCTCGCGAACAAACATAAAAGGAAGCTAGTCACCACAGCGATGATATGTTTGAGAAAAATGCTTGGTTTGTCCAGAAGAGACAGGATTAGAAATGATGCCATAAGAGAGAGAGAGAGAGCACTGAATCAATTCTAAACTATATATATAGAGTGGCAGCAAATGATTTGCTCATGTGAAAAGAATGCCAAAAGATTCTATGCCATACAAAATATATATATTAAAAAGAGGACATGAAAGAAGAGGCTGTGGTAGGCTCAGAGTAAGATGGACTGACAACATCTGAGAAATGCTACAACAACATCAACTGACATTAGTTGATGCTGCAAGAACGGCTAGAACTAGAATTTGGTATTTTAGACTGCTGTCACCATGAAGTGTGTTAAGTTAAAGGTAAGACAGTCGTGTGTGGCCAGATATAGACAGTATATTTGATAAAAAGTGATGCACAGAATAAGCATAGTTATTTTATGCAGAATATATTTTAAACCTATGAGTTTAATGTAGCACGGGAGGACGATGCCTGGGAATCTGCTATACTATATGTATTCGTTCTCTCTTACAGTGAAGATTACAAAAAAATACTTGCATTATTCAGTATGAAAATGACATAAGAATGTCTCCATGATACAAGCTGACAATACTAGAGGGATATATACACACACCACCCATGCGCTACCGGGGCCCGAAAGGGGAGTAAAGAATAGTGGCGCTGTACCCTACCAGGCATGTTCGTAAGAGGCGAGAAAGGAGGGTTGGGCATGGGACTGGCTATCCCATACTGTAAAAAAAAATAAGGCGAAAAAACTTCACAAACATGGACAACTCAAAGAAAGAAAAAGTTAATCCGCCATCCAGGAAAGAGAAGGGCTCTCTGTCTAAGAGACATATGGCGCAAGCCGTAGAAAGCCGCAAGGAGCCTGGGTTGCCGACTCACCCTTTGTCTACCAGGAAATCCTCCAGAATTGGCACCTGGAATGTTCGTACCCTTAACGAACAGGGAAAAGCTGCTCAGGTAGCAGCAGAAATGTCAAACTACAAGATAAATATTCTGGGAATGTGTGAAACAAGATGGATCGGAACGGGTAAAATAAAACTAAACACAGGAGAGATGATTTTATCATCAGGACACCAGGAACCTGGAGCACAAAATAGTGAAGGGGTAGCTATAATGCTATCAAGGAATGCACAGAAGACACTGATAGAATGGGAAGCAGTAGGACTGAGACTAATGAGAGCAACATTTAAAACAACCAAAAACAAAATAAAATTACACATTATCCAGTGCTATGCACCAACCAACGATAAAGATGATTTAGTTAAAGATGATTTCTATAAACAGTTACAATGTCAGATGGATGCAAGACGAGCCAAGGATATTATAATCTTGATGGGAGATCTAAATGCTAAAGTAGGATCAAACAACAGAGGCTTCGAAGAGATTATGGGAAAACATGGACTTGGAGATATAAACGAGAATGGAGAGATACTTGTGAATTTCTGCGCCCTTAATCAAGTGAGCCTAGGAGGAACGATATTCCAACACAAAAGAATACACAAAGCTACATGGGTGTCACCAGATCATAGAATGGAAAATCAAATTGATCACATATGTATTAATAATAAGTTTAAGTCATCCTTACAGGATGTAAAAGTATATAGAGGGGCAGATATAGCTACTGATCATCATCTTCTGATAGCTAAACTTAAAATTAAACTAAAAAGGTATACTACAATGAATAAGGGTAGAAAGTATTTAAATGTAGGGTTTCTTAAAGAACAGGGAATTAAAGATAAATTCGCAGTCACAATATCAAACAAATACCAAGTCCTCCAACAACTAGAAAATACAATAAATATAGAAGATCATTGGAAACAGGTAAAAGATATATGGAAAGAGACATGCGAAGAAACACTAGGGAAAAGAGAACGCCAGAATAAGGCATGGATGACAGCAGAGACCCTGGACAAAATTAAAGAAAGAAAGAACAAGAAAGCAGACATAAATAAAAGCAAAACGAGAAGTAATAAAGCCAAGACACGGGAAGCTTACACAGAAGTGAACAAAGAAGTGAGAAGATGCATTAAAAGGGATAAGAGGAAATATATAGATGAACTAGCTAAAGAGGCAGAAGAAGCAGCAAATAAAGGGAATATGAAAGAACTGTACAACAGCACAAAGAAATTAAGTGGAAAATACAAACAGATCAATGCCTTTATTAAAGATAAGAAAGGAAATCTGCTTAGTAATATAAGGGAACAAATGGAAAGATGGAAAGAGCACTTTGAAGAACTTTTGAACAGACCCGGCTCAAATAATCCTCCAGATATACTACCAGCAGAAGAAGAGTTACACGTTAATTGTGGAAAACCAAGCAAGGAAGAAATAATGAAAGCCATCAAACTATTAAAAAATGGTAAAGCCACAGGACCAGATGAAATTCCTTCAGAAGCCATCAAAGCAGATATTAACACCTCTACCAAGATGCTACATAATCTATTAGATAAAATCTGGGAGAGGGAAGAAATACCTAAAGACTGAAAAGAAGGTTATATGATCAAACTACCAAAGAAAGGAAGTTTACAGGAGTGCACAAATTATAGGGGAATTATGCTACTATCAGTGCCAGGAAAAATATTAAGCAGAATCATTCTGGAGAGACTAAAAGAGGCCATAGAGAAACATTTGAGAGATGAACAAGCAGGTTTTAGGAAGAACAGATCATGTGCTAATCAAATAACTACTCTACGTATAATAGTTGAACAAAGTTTAGAACTAAAATCCCCACTTTATATTGGATTCATAGATTATGAAAAGGCATTTGACAGTTTAGACAGAAGAATGCTTTGGAAGTTGCTGAGTCATTACGGAATCCCCATAAAGTTTATTAACCTGATAAAAACATTGTATGAAGGAATGAAATGTAGTGTGGTGCATGAAGGACAGATTACAGAAGCATTTGAAATAAGAACAGGAGTAAGGCAGGGATGCCTTCTGTCTCCATTTCTCTTTCTACTGGCCATAGATTGGATTGTGAAAATAACTCAAAACAACAGAAATGGAATCCAGTGGTCACTGACCAAACAACTTGATGATTTAGACTTTGCTGATGACATAGCTCTCTTATCACACAGCCATCAACAGATGCAGGATAAAATGAGCATACTTGATGAGAGATCACAACAGCTAGGACTGAAGATTAATAGAGATAAGACCAACATTATGAGAATTAATACAGTTGGCAATAACCAAATAAAACTAGGAGAATTACCTCTACTAGATGTACAATCTTACATATATCTGGGCAGTAATATAGATAAAGAGGGAGGAACAGAAAATGATACCAAAATAAGGATATCAAAAGCAAGAGGAGCTTTCATTGCACTGGGAAACATATGGAAATCCAAAGAAATTAGGTTAAATACTAAAATAAAAATTTTCAACTCAAATGTTAAGGCGGTCCCATTATATGGCTGTGAAACATGGAGAACAACAAAATTGACAATCACGAAGATACATACTTTCATTAATGGATGCTTACGCAGGATAAAAGGATGGAAATGGCAGGACAAAATCACTAATATAGAATTATGGAAATGTACCTGTCAAACACCAGTGGATAAAGAGATACAGCGAAGACGATGGCGCTGGATAGGACACACACTACGGAAGCCAACTGAGAGTATTACACAACAGGCCCTTTTTTGGAATCCCCAGGGGAAAAGACAAAGAGGAAGACCAGGGAATTCTTGGAGAAGACAGATGGAAGCAGAGATGAAGATGATGGGGAAGACATGGAATGATCTTAAAAGAATGGCAAAAGACAGAACGACTTGGAAAGTGTTTGTTGAAGACCTATGCTCCACTGGGAACTAAAAAGGTAGAAGATATACACACACACACACATATATATATATATATATATATATATATATATATATATATATATATATATATATATATATATATATATATATATACACACACACACACATATATCTATCTATTGACCTTTCGAGCCGTAGCCGGCCCATTAAGGGCATAGACCCAGATACTCTTTCTCTTTTCTAAATTTTTATACCAGCAGTTTTCAATCCTAAAGATATCAAATCTCACCATTTGTCTCTGTTCTATGCAAGCAACTCTATCTCATTGAGGGAGTCGATTCCTGCTGCTCTTACCTCTCTCAGCAATGTTCTTCTCAGTATCTCTCTGGGTCGGCCTCTTTTCCTCTTACCTGTTGTTTCCCACATGAGGGCTTGCTTTGCTATTCGGTTATTATCTATTCTCATCACATGTCCACCATATGACCATCGTCTTTTCTTTATTACTGAAGATATTAGTGGTTGATTGGCGATTTATCTAATTTCCTCGTTTGTTTTGAATTCGTTCCACGCTATACCAAGTATTTTCCTTAGACATTTATTTTTTAATGTGTTCAGCTTTGTTTCTATGTGTCTTGTTGTTTTCAAGCTCTCACATGCATACGTAAAGGTAGATAGTACATTTTATTTGAATAGTCCAAGTTTTGTGTTTGTGCTGATGAGTTTTGATTTCCACAACTTTTCAAGGTTTCTGAAAGACATTGCTGCTTTAGCTATTCTGATTCTAATTTCTTTGCTTGTATCCCCTTCTCGATCAATGTGATTTCCAAGACAGATAAAGTGATCGATCTCTTCCACTGGTTTGTTTTCCATGTATATTTTGTCATCTGTTGGAATTAAGCTTTTCATGACTTTAGTCTTTTCATGATTGATTTCAAGCCCAATTTTGCTGGCTATTGATGCTAGTTAATTTGTGTTTTCATGCATCTTTTTTATCTGACTGCTGATGAGAACTTTGTCATCAACAAAGTTGAGGTCCTCTAAATGGTCTCCTTGTATCCATTTGATGCCTTTTTTTACCAGTGCAGCATTTCTTCATTATGAAGTCCATAACAATTCCAAATAACAAGGGCGATAAAATACACCCTTAATAATATATATATATATATAATATAATATAATATAATATAATATATATCAACATTCAAAAAAAATCACTGGAGTCTGTAGAAATGTGGTTTTACAGAAGATGTTGAGAATACCAAGGACAGCTAAGAAGAGTAATTAAAATGTTCTGAAAGAGGCCAAAGCAAAAAGAGAGCTAATTTCCAATATTAGGAAGAAACAATCATCATTTTTTGGCCATGTAATGAGAAGAAAACAGCTGGAATATATTGTAACAACTGGGAGAATTGAGAGACGAAGAGATAGAAAAGGGATAGGAAGCAAAGAGAAAAGGTACCCGACAGCTTTAGAGAATGGCTTGGCAGAAGGTCAACAACAGAAATGATAAATAACTGTCGAGACTGAAAGTTGTGGAGAGACATGATCACCTACTCCAGCAGGCCCGGTACTTGATGATGATGATATCAACACCTCCCTTAGAGTGTCAAGAAGCTAAAAGGCCAAAGTTCCCTTCTGATGATCAGATTGCCTACTGCTGTGAAGCTCTGTATATAAGAGTTTCCTATTATTGTATATCCAATGACTCCCGAAGGGTGATGAAATAGATAGATTAGATAGATTAGATTAGATTAGATTAGATTAGATTAGATTAGATTAGATTAGATAGATAGAGAGAGAGAGAGAGAGAGAGAGAGAGAGAAAGAGAGAGAGAGAGAGAGAGAGAGAGAGAGAGAGAGAGAGAGAGAGAGAGAGAGAGCTAGTATGTTGCTGATTTGTTGCTTATTTGTTATTTATTTATTTTTGCTATGAAGTACGGGCAAATGATTATGGGCATGCAGAATGAAATTGAGGTAGTGGAGACAGACAGATACCTTTATAATATATTCATGAGAAACTTCTCTCAATATGGCCACTTCCAACGGTATTTGCTTGCTGCTGTTTTTCACATCTACAGTCCATGAATCATCAAACATTTTACTCTTCTTGATAAACTTCACAACTACCTATGGAACAACATATATCATTGATATATATGATTCTGACCATTGGCTTTGAAAGAATAAGTAGAGAGGAAGGGAAAGAGAGAGACAGAGGGAGGGAAAGAGAGAGACAGAGGGAGGGAAAGAAGAAACATTGATTATATAAAGGGGGAGAAATGGAGAAGGAAAGGTTGGTGAAAAGAGAAAGATAAGTTTCAGTTCTTTGTTCTCTGTACAGTTCAGGTAATGTTTTTTTTAAAAAAATATGTTAATTTGATATTTCATAAAGTGTTAATTCTGACACTGGATATTTCATAAAGTGATAATAAAAAAAAGAAAAGGATTCTCTTCTATTTTCATGCATTAACTGCACACACATTTCTGACCAGCTGAGTATTTCACATCTTACATTTATGATAACAACATCATCATCATGTGTGCCATACCGGTTGAAGTAGGCAATCATGTCCTTCCACAATCTTTTATCTACAACACATCATATCAGTTCTGTTGTTGACTGTTTTCCATGCCATGACAACAAGCTATCTAGTATTTTTTTTTCTGCTTTGTCACCCGCGACATCTCTTTCCATGTATTCCGTGTATTTTGCCTGTTGTAACCAAGTATTCCAACTTTCCTCTTCTCATGATGTGCCCGAAAAATGTTGATTTTTTTCTTTCTGATGTTTTTTGGCAGCTCCCTTTTTGTGTTGGCCTCTTTGAGAATCTCCTCATTGGTCTTTTTAATGAAAACAACATTTATTAATAAATATTTGTCATGTATAATATAATAGCTGGGGTTAAACAAGGATGTATTTTATCGCCCTTGTTATTTGGAGTTGTTATGGACTTCATAATGAAGAAATGCTGCACTGGTAATAAAGGCATCAAATGGATACAAAGAGACCATTTGGAGGACCTCGACTTTGTTGATGTCATAGTTCTCATCAGCAGTCAGATAAAAACGATGCAGGAAAACACAAATGAACTATCATCAATAGCCAGCAAAATTGGGCTTGAGATCAATCATGAAAAGACTAAAGTCATGAAAAGCTTAATTCCAACAGATGACAAAATATACATGGAAAACAAACCAGTGGAAGAGATCGATCACTTTATCAATCTTGGAAGTCACATTGATCGAGAAGGGGATACAAGCAAAGAAAATAGAATCAGAATAGCTAAAGCAGCAATGTCTTTCAGAAACCTTGAAAAGTTGTGGAAATCAAAACTCATCAGCACAAACACAAAACTTAGACTATTCAAATCAAATGTACTATCAACCCTTACGTATGCGTGTGAAAGCTGGAAAACAACAAGAGATATAGAAACAAAGTTCGTGCTGAAGTCGGATGTGTTGGGCCAAAAGGCGCAAATATCACAGTTATACTGTAAACCACAACACAACGCAGACACACCCACTTAACGTCCTTTTAAGGGCGGATGATGATGAGTAATTCTGTAGTCTACTAGAATACTCTGGTCATCGGGCGAACGCAAGCAAGCAAGAAACAAAGTTGAACGCATTCAAAAATATATGTCTAAGGAAAATACTTGGTATAGCGTGGAATGATTTCAAAACAAACGAGGAAATTAGAGAAATCGCCAATCAACTACTAATATCTTCAGTAATAAAGAAAAGACGATGGTCATATGTTGGACATGTGATGAGAAAAGATAATAACCGAATAGCAAAGCAAGCCCTCATGTGGGAAACAACAGGTAAGAGAAAAAGAGGAAGACCCAGAGAGCCACTGAGAAGAACATTGCTGAGAGAGGCAAAAGCAGCAGGAATCGACTCCCTCAATGAGATAGAGCTGCTTGTACAGAACAGAGACAAATGGCGATATTTGATAAAATATCTTTAAAAGAATTGAAAACTGCTAGAACAAAAATTCAGATAAGAGAAGGAGTATCTTGGTCTACGCTCTATGGGCCGGCTACGGCTCGAAAGGTCAATAGATAGTATAATAGGAACCCATAATGATGTGGTGTATTTATATTGCAGTTGTTCTACAATATAATTTTGTTTTTTAATTTAATAAAAAAATAGTGTTTTAAATTCGGCTGGAAGGCAACAGTTGTGGAAGTTAATTGTGCTATGGAAAGAGTTACACAGGATGTTTAGGAAGTGCAATCTCTCTCAGATTCAATGGAAGTAATTCAAAAGTTAAGATTTTTAATAGAACAAAAGATTCATACATTTTTGCAACTGATAGTGATATCATTTTCTCGGCGACCTACATGTGAGAGTCTGTGATAATGGTGGCGTTTGTGGGAAATTAATGAGTTAAGTTTACCCCACCATCAAAAACAGTAAATGTTATGTTTGATGGTGACAACAATCTCTAATGAATATTTTTTTCTTTCTTTCTTCTTCGTTCGCCAGCTTTCACCTCCAGCAAAGTCCTCTAGAGACTAGGAACTGAATTTTACATGTTAATCCAAATTTCCTTGGCAGCTGTGTGCACAGAGGTCCCTCACCGTACAGATACTTCCTAGATACTCATATTTTTTCCGTCAATGAGTAATTGATGTTTCAAGCTGGGTGCTCGCTGCTGAGACCAGGGGTGGTTCCCAAAGAAATAAATCATAAATAAAAATCCCAACTGGTACAGCCAGGATTTTAACTCACAACCTTTCTGTCTCGAGACAGGCATCTTGCCTAGAGACTAACCAGCGCCCTCTAATGAATATAAAACCTAGTGCAACATAATTACCGGAAGTACCATTCCTAGACGGCAATCATAAAAGTAGGTTAGAAACACACTGTCCCAGAACTGAGGGATTTTCCTAACCTAATGACCTAAACTAAAAATAACTAAAATGCTTAAATTGTGTTACCGTAAAGTTTGTCAAATTTGGTTATGGAAGGCCCCTGTATCACTGCAAACGAATTAAAATTCATAATTGCTCAACTGCCTGTGCCAGCATAATCATCCGAATATCATCTCCCAAACAAAGAAAGGAAACTGTAATCCCCATCATAGCAGTTTCAGCACACGCCAAAAGACATAGGTGAAACCGCGCAGAAAGTGAACACAGCCAACTTTTCATATGATATCACCATTCATCGAAAGCAATTGGAATATCAAAACGGATGAGACACACAACTCATGGTGTGCACAGAGCACTTAACTCAGTAGCTTCTGTAACAAGCCAGACTTGGAATAAGAGGAAACTGCAACAAGGAACACTTTTCATGTATAGCCTTCAATTGTTCCCGCCGTCTATCCACCATGTACCGGGAGTTCACGTCCTCTTGAAAATGATGCCCGTCATATTTTTAAAAAATGTAGAGTGCTTGATGATGTTAGGCCATCGTTGTTGACTCCAATTCCGAACATATAGACACACAGTTAGTCGTCAGATTATCCCCGTCGCACATCAAACAACCGACCATAAGATTAGCGTACGGCCGGTCTAGAGTCTAGGGATATACGATGAACCATTATGATGACGTAGCACACTTAAAAAAGTCGTACACACAATTTCGCTCCCTTTAGATTTCTGATTACTCTGCTTATAAGCAGCCTAAGACGAACAAAACACTGTGCAAATTCCATAAAGAGATAAAACTGCGGCTGACGAAGTAGAAATTGTCAAATTATAATGACACAATGTGAAAATGTTTGTACATTGTACTACAGACTGTGTCTGAAAGAAATATGAATTTAATTAAATTAATTTTAATTAGTTTAACCCTAGATTACGATACCTATCTGTAACTCACATTTTTATGATACCGTTGTATAAAATAATACTCACATAAAACCGTGTGTAACTTGAAATTAAAACAATTTTTTAATTACAAAAATATGAAACAATAACACTCAGGAAGAACAGAATTGTGGTGGTGGGTATATTTGTTCATGGCCAACTAGTCGAAGTTAAAAAAAAAAGTATTTTGAGGCAGTAATTTTTATGATGGTATCGTAATTACCGTAAACCTTGGCTGGCAACCCGTCTAGAAGAAGGGAAACTTTGATCACAAAATTCTCGTAAGGACCATGTGCCCTGGACTTGTTAAAACAAACACACTGAAAGATGGGCAAATTAGAACATCAGCCCTCATAGATAAAGAACTAAATAGGCTACATGTTGATATTGCTGCCCTACAAGAAACAAGACTCTCAGACTGTGGCTTTGTAAATGAAGAAAATTATACTTTTTTCTGGCAGGGTCTAAGCCCTGAAAAGCCAAGTCTACATGGAGTAGGCTTCGCTGTACATAAACATATAAACTCCTTAAGCACACCAAAAAGAGTGTCCTACAAAGAGTAGATTAATAAATATCATTAGTGTCTATGCACCAACGTTGGCTGCATCAGGCGAAGAGAAAGACAACTTCTACCAACAACTTCAAATGATCATTGACTCACTTCCAAAAGAAGAGCTATTATATATACTTGGTGATTTCAACGCACGCACAGGATCTGACAAACAATCTTGGCCAACATGGCATTGGAAAAATCAACGAAAACGGCCAGAGACTCCTAGAATTCTGTTCAGATAACCATCTATGTGTAACTAATACCTACATTAATGTAAAACACAAACATAAAGTAACATGGCGTCATGCTAGAAGTGGTCACTGGTGCCAACTAGACCTAGTTCTTACACGTAGGCAGTCTTTAAATAACATCAGAATAACACGAACATATCACAGTGCAGACTGCAATACAGACCACGCTCTCGTCATCATCATCATCATTGAGTGCCTTCTCCGCATCGAAGGTTGGCTACCATGGAGCGCCATTCCACTGTTTCTTGCTTTGATGGTGCAGATTACCATAGGCTGACTTGTCCATCTTTTGATGTTATTCGTCCATGTTAGTCTTGGTCTACCTCTTTTACCTTGTATTTTCCCTTCTAATATTACTTTTATTAGACTGTTGTGTCTTTTAACATGACCAAACAATTTCATTTGTCTTGCTCTAATTGTGTTTAGTAGTTCTTTTTTCATTCTTAGTTGTTTTAAAACTTCTTCATTTGTTTTCTTTTCTTTCCATCCAATTCTACCTATTCTTCTAGAATCATCAGTAAGATCAAAACTAGAAGTAGTCGTATTTACAAATCAAGAGAGCCTTCAGCAGCCAAGATCAACATCACAGCGACTAAAATTTCATCAAATAAAGACATTTTTAGATCTAAGTTTGAAGAACTTGTAGAAGAAGCAAATGATTCATCAAGTGTGGATGACAACTGGTGCTCTCTGAAATAACAAATCTATAATTGTGCACTATCTACCTACGGCCAAAGAAAGTTCTAAAAAAAACGACTGGGTCGAAGAAAATGCAACAAGAATAGACCCACTAATAGTTAATAAGAAAAAGACACTACTGAACTTCAAAAACACCCCCAAGCAAATTACCAAGGACCAGCTTAAACATGCACAAGCTGCAGAAAACAACAACATTCCCACAGAGATACTAAAGAAAAACTTAAACATACTACTTCCACATCTATATAAACAGTTAATCAAATGCTGGAGACAAGGAGAAACACCCCATGATATGAGAAATGCTAAGATCATAACACTATACAAAAACAAAGGAGATAGGGATGATTGCAATAACTAGAGAGGCATCTCTCTCCTTAGCACAGCCTACAAGACTTTTGTAAGAGTCATACTAAAACACCTGCATAGACTTGCAGAACATATTCTCCCCGAGTCTCAATGCGGCTTCAGAACTGGGAGATCAACTATAGACATGATTTTCACACTCAGACAATTACAAGAAAAATGCCAGGAACAAAATATGCAGCTCTATATTGCCTTTGTGGATCTTACAAAGGTCTTCGACTTAGTAAATAGAGATTGGCTCTACAGGGTGTTAGAAAGCATAGGCTGCTCAACTAAATTACTTAAGCTGATTATATCCTTTCATGAAAACATGAATGCTAAAATCCACTGATGGGAGTTCATCAGAGAGTTTTAAAGTCAACAACGGAGTGAAACAGAGATGTGTCCTCACCCCCACCCTTTTGGCATATTTTTTTATGCCCTTCTAAATTATGCATTCAAAAACAGCTCAGGAGACATTTACATTCACACAAGATCAGATGGCTCACTGTTCCACTTAGCACGACTAAGAGCAAAAACAAAAACAAATGTTGCCCTACTTCAAGAACTTTTATTTGCTGACGATGCAGCCCTAGTCGCTCATTGTGAAGCCACCCTGCAATCCTTGATCAACAACCTGAACAAAGCATGCGACCTTTTTTCACTGTCAATTAGTGTTCATAAAACAGTAATTCTAAGTCAAGGCGACATCAAACCTTTATTAATCTGTTTAAAAGATCATCCACTAGAATCAGTTCAGAAATTCACATATCTTGGATCCACAATTATGCCAACCACTTCTTTTGATGATGAAATAAACAACCGAATTGGTATGGCAAAGTCGTAGCTGACTTCCGGCAAACTCACAGAAAGGGCCTGGAACAACACAAAACTAACACTAAAGACCAAACTTTAAATATTTCAAACTTGTGTGCTTAGCACACTATTGTATGGATCTGAAACTTGGACAACATACTCAAATCACAAAAAAAGACTAAATGTCTTCCACATGTTATGTCTCCACAGAATAATAGCCATCAAATGGTAGGACAAAATAATCAACTTAACTGTCCTGCAACGTGCTAAGACTCCAACAATCATGTCGATGCTCAGAAGCCAAAGACTAAGATGGCAGCAAGAATAATGCCCTCAGCACATTTCAACATCTCTGCATTGGTGGCTGTGGTAGGCCATTCACAGCGCAGCCGATCAACTCCATATTGCTCTTCTGATTCTTTTATTCTCTGAACCCAGCCACTTACTTTTGCTCCTGTCGACTGCAAATCTTCCATACACATAACATAAGTGCTTATGAATGTTCACAACAGTTTCCTACTCTAACATGAGAAAT
The DNA here is from genome assembly GCA_032433765.1 of Megaustenia siamemsis. Taxonomy (NCBI): domain Eukaryota; kingdom Metazoa; phylum Mollusca; class Gastropoda; order Stylommatophora; family Ariophantidae; genus Megaustenia; species Megaustenia siamemsis. The sequence continues at coordinate 33,291,612 of JAVIAB010000041.1, read as the reverse complement.
TCTATCACAATTCGCTGCTATAATGCAAGTTGCTAACATGCTCTATTTCAACGGTTTAGTGCAGTTGTATTACTTGGTCAATTGCAGTGCAAATTGGTGCACACAATCGACACATGCCATATTTAAAGTGTGCAAAATTTCAAGCTTCTATATTTATTATTAACTGAGAAAACCGATGTGGCACATTATCTTTTGAATGCCCCTCATATAATCTTAAAAATGCATGTTGTGAGATTAAAGTGAGGTCTTACTGTATACTCTGGGGGGGAAAAAAATGGTTACATTTAGTTTCACATATGAATTTGTTGCAACATTGTAACATGGTGAATTAAATGCCATTTGATAATTTTATTTTACCCACTCTTCACTCTATAAATATTGAGTACAGTAATAATATGCTCTACTAATAATATTCTATATTCTTTCTTTAATTTAATATACTTATTTAAAGTTAAACTTTACATACTGTACCACATTATATAATCTTTCATTTATGTCTCACAACAACCAAAAAGATACACATACACACCAAAAAAAAAAACCTCACTGTATCAGCAGAATCAAACATCCGTGCCCTTCGCACAAACCCAAAGCTGCCCTGTCCAAGAGGCTCACAGACCATGTACTTCTGCCCAAATATGCCACTGACAGCCACTTCCAGATCCAGCATGTCAGCACCTGATGATGCATTATGGGACTGATTCAGTCCAGCTTGCTCCATAAGTAGCTGTCAGAGTGGAAAGATTGTAAGTGACATATTGTGTATTGGATGTCTTCTACAGAAATGGATACAATCAATTTACTTTCTTTTTCTCTCTCTCACACACGCTCCCTGAGACAGAGAGAGAGAGAGAGATAGATATGCATATCCTATAACAAATCAGTGACATGGATGGAGAAACACCAAGATGCTTTTAATGGCTGCATCTTCATTTGGAGAGGAGTATGAAACCTAGAAATGCTCTCTCTCTCTCTGTCAGAGAGAGAAAAATAGAAGCTCACTGTTGTTCTTGAAAGAAGAATGGAGATGAGAAAGATCTTGAGCATATCTTACATACACTTTCACCAAAAGAGGGAGTGTGCAACAAAATTCAATGATCCACAGGACCAATTAAAGATTTAATGCCTGCAGTTCGTTCGTTCGTTCGCTTTCGTCAGCTTTGACCTCTGACGAAGTCCCACCCACTCAATTTTGTGGGACTGAATTTTGCGTGTAAAGTCTGTTTTATCCCATTACAGGATGCCCCTCGTCATGCAGGCAGATTTACTCCGACTTCAGAGGTACTAATTTTTAGGGAATTAGTAAAACCCAGGTGTCCTCGCCAGGGTACGAACCCCGGCTGTTGCCGTGGTAAGCCAACCGCCTATCGATTGCACTAACCGGACACCCAATGCCTGCAGTAAAAGAATGAAAATTAAAATGGACATGTAACAAGATCTACAGTACTGGCATAGGTGATCAAGTCACTCCACAACATACAATCTCTACAGGTGTTTAAAAGTTCTGTTGTTGACTTCCCACCAAACCATTATCATCATCATCATTGAGTGCCTTCTCCGCAACGAAGGTTGACTACCATGGAGCGCCATTCTGCTCTGTCTCTTGCTTTGATGGTGCAGGTTGTCAGAGGCTGATTTGTCCATCTTTTGATGTTACTCGTCCATGTTAGTCTTGGTCTGCCTCTTTTACCTTGTATTTTCCCCTCCAGGATTACTTTTAGTAGGCTGTTGTGTCTTTTAACATGGCCCAAAAATCACATTTATCTTGTTTGAATTGTGTTTAGTAGTTCTCTTTTCATTTTTAGTTGTTTTAAGACTTTGTCATTTGTTTTCTTTTCCTTCTATCCAATTCTACCTATTCTTCTATATATCCACATTTCAAAGGCTTCAATTCACTGTTCTGTTTTCTTGTCTAATGTCCATGTTTCTGCACCATATAGGAATATTGAGAAGATTTAACAATTTGCTATTCTTAGTTTTAGCCCTGGTGTTATTTGTTTTGATGTTAGTATGTTCTTCATGGCATTAAAATTACTTTTTGCCATTCCTATTCTTTTGTTTATTTCAGTTGTACATTTTCCATCACTGGTTATAGTATGTCTAAGGTAGTTTTAGTTCTGAACTGTCTCCAGGACTATTCCTTCTATTTTGATATTCATTTGTGGGTTTTGATTATTTCCTTTGTTTATGATCATAGTTTTTTTTAGTCTTTTTGATATTCATATCTAGTCCATATTTTTTGCTTATCATGTTTATTACATTAAGTAATTGTTGTAGATCTTTAGGATTTTCAGCTAGTAGTACAGTATCATCAGCATATCTTAGGTTATTGATTATCTTTCCATTAATTTGTAGGCCTGGCTGTCAAAAAAAAAACCCATTCTGTCAAACTTATATTTTTCTTTCTGCCTCCCTCAATGTTTCCACTTGTTACAATATATTCAAGCTGTTCCATTTACATTACACAGACACACAAATTGTGGATGGAAGGAAGGAAGGAAGGAAGGAAGGAAGGAAGAAACCTGTTACATCATGTGGTAATGTTCAGGAAATATGATGTTAGTGTTTTTTGTTCTAGACATTTTGAAACATTATTTTTTTAGGGTACAGTGATTGGTATTACACCTGTGCTGCTTTTCTTTTCCTTGAAAAATCCATTACTCATTTAAGGCTGGATGAACCTGGAAGCCGTTGATCAGAATCCTACCCAACTTCTTGTCCTTAGTGGTTCAGCTCACTACAAGTGAAATACAGTAGCTCCCCTTGGTTTCATGGTTTTTTTTAAATTATTAAAGTGGGTTCGTAGATGACCTAGAGACTGATGTGGACTATCAGCTGCAATAAGGGCATAAAGTGTTGACCTATCAATCAAGACGATGTGTTAAAGTTTAATTTACAAAATGATCACTTCATGATAGCATCTTTTCTTGGGTTTGTTCCATGAACACTATATAGCACTAATACATGGAAAAATAGAAGACCTACAAGAACACTTAAATAAACTCAACAGCACAGGCACAAAATACTACATGAAAATCAACATCAACAAAATAGAAGTCATGATTGTCACCAAAGATAAACTGAACATCAACATAACTATAGAAGGCAGGCAAGTAAAACGAGTATGGACTTTCAAATACTTAGGAGGTTTAGTGACAAAAATAACTATAGAAGGCAGGCAACTAAAACGAGTAGAGGAATTCAAATACCTAGAACATCTAGTGACAAAAATAACTATAGAAGGCAGGCAACTAAAACGAGTAGAGGAATTCAAATACCTAGAACATCTAGTGACAAACATAACTATAGAAGGCAGGCAACTAAAACGAGTAGAGGAATTCAAATACCTAGAACATCTAGTGACAAACATAACTATAGAAGGCAGGCAACTAAAACGAGTAGAGGAATTCAAATACATAGGAAGTCTAATGACAAACGACAATTCACAAACAGCAGAGATAGACTCAAGATGCAACAAAGCTTGTCAAATCATTGGACAGTTATCACCACTATTGTCCAGCAAGGCAATAACTCTCGAGGCAAAATGGGCACTTTACAATACAATCTTCATCCCAACGTTGTGCTACCAATGTCAGTCCTGGACCCTAGATGCAAGAACAATAAGAAAAATAGCCTCTACTGAGATGAAATGTGTTAGATGAATGACAGGAAACAACATGAGAGATAAGATCAGAAATGAAGAACTGAGAAAAAAGCTAGGAATAGCCCCCGCCATAAATTATACAAAGAATCAACAGATAAAATGGTTTGGCCACACAACAAGGCAGAGTGATCAAAACACAACACAATGAACCCTCAATAAATGTTGCGAGAACACCAAACCCAAGGGTCAACCACGAAAAAGATGGATCGTTGGAATATTAGAGGCACTAGGAAACATAACAGCAGCAGAGGCGAACAGAAGAGTAAAAGACTGCAAATTGTGTCTCCCTTCAACGCTGAAAGGCAAATGAGGAAGGAAAGAAGAAGTTCCATAAACTGTCATACCCAAAGCAAAACTTTGACATGCTGTGCAATTAGCAGGAATGTTCTATCAAATATCTTTTAAACAGAATTGGTATTAGTGTTTTGCTGAACTGTTTAGTGTCATTAATAATCTTATAGTAGTGACATCATGTCAATACTATAAGAACAGTAGAAGTATGATGGAATTCATATGACCTTTAATAAATTCATGACTTGTATGTTAAAACATAGACACTTGCAATCAAAAGTGATGTAAGTTCTCTCATGAATTATTAACAATTTGGTTATGGAAGGCCCCGGTATCACTGCAAACGAATTAAAATCCATAATTGCTCAACCGCCCATGCCAGCGTAATCATCCGAATTAATATCTCATCTCCCAAACAAAGAAAGGTAACTGTAGTCCCCATCGTAGCAGTCTCAGCATACGCCAAAAGACATAAGGCGAAACCGCGAATATTAACAATATTCTTAAAGACTGCAGTCTAAGTTCTCACCTGCCCTAAACTGATGTCCCCAAATCTTGTGCAAGCAGACTGGTCAAAGTGGAGATGTTTGAGACGATCATGCAAATCTTCTTCATCACATGCAATTTCATTTTCACTTTCTTCATCACCATTATCACCACCATCAGAGTCATCATTGCTGCCATTAGGCTGGATGTACACCCACAGACAATACAGGGCTTTGCTTGATGTTTGGATGCAACTCAGTTTGAAAGTCACAGCTAGAAATATCCAGGGAACAAATATTAATAAAAGACAAGCTAAAAGATAGAAAATAGCAAAATAGAAAGAGTTGTATCTGTCACAGTCAGTTGACAGATTATCCTCACTGCACATCGTATAATTCCATATGTGCTTGGATCATCCTCTTCAGTATATCCCTCAACAGGGAGCGACCAGAAACAGCTGTTTTGTGTTCATTTAATAGTCTTGTTTGGTTTCCTGCAGAGTGCTCTTATTTGGGATCTCCCCTTTAGACGTGATGCTCTTGCAGTCTATTCAAGGTTGTAGATTTGCATTCATTGCCCAAAACACTCATCCTGCCTATGAGAGAAAACTAACGTCAGTCTAGCTCATTGCTTGTCCACTCTCCACAACAGCTAACCCTACAGATCTGTCTGTTCATTCATTTCCTCTTATACCTGAATGTCCTGACAAAAATAAAACTTATTTTAATCAGCCTTGACCCCTTCAGAAACTCATGAGTAAACTCATTGAAACATTGAGCACGTTTACATGGGTAAAAGTCTGTGTCTCACGCCAAGCCTTAGTTACTACCATGATCTCCATCATCAAACTACTTCTAATCCAGGGCATGTGTACCATGAGCCTATGCTGAACAACAGACCTATTTGTACATATCATATTTTACTTTCAGAAGAATTCTTGAAAAATAGAGCTTGTACTTCTACTTTGAAATAGAACATTTATTTTGTTTTCTGCATTCTCTGTTCAGGTTGATGCATATTCAGTTTGTTTTCTGCATTCTCAGTTCAGGTTGATGCATATTCAGTTTGTTTTCTGCATTCTCTGTTCAGGTGGATGCATATTCAGTTTGTTTTCTGCATTCTCTGTTCAGGTTGATGCATATTCAGTTTGTTTTCTGCATTCTCTGTTCAGGTTGATGCATATTCAGTTTGTTTTCTGCATTCTCTGTTCAGGTTGATGCATATTCAGATGTACAACACTCTTATTGTTATTGAGTTATTTGCGGGCCACCATCACTGCACTCCGAACATGTCCAAAGGTACTCAGATCCCCTCCTCAGCAAGTCCCGCAGTGTCCAGCAACTGACGACTCCAGTTCTGTGTTAGTTGATAAGTCTTCTTACACGCCCACTAATTTTCTCATTTCTGGCTTTGCCCATCTTAACTTCCCATCTCTTTCATCCAAAGGAGTGACGTGGATTTGTGGTTGAAGTCTTGTGCTCTTCCCACATCTTAGAGGGCACTGATGATGTCCATCCGATCCATTGGTTGACCGACCTCATCGACAGCACAGCTAGCCAACCTGTCCGCTCTTTCATTTCCCCGTACACCCGCATGTCCAGGGACATAGACAAAAGTGATCTTACGTATTTTTGACTTCTGCAATGACTCTAACCATTGCATGCGTTCAGAGCCTGCACTTTTTTTTATCATGCTCATTGAAGTTCAGAGCCTGCACTTTTTTTATCATGCTCATTGAATCATTCAGTATACAGGCATGGGTGTAGTCTTGTGACTCTAACCAGTTGAATGCCCTGGTCACTGCCATAACCTCCATTGTCATGCTACTCGTGGTCATGATGTATGCACCACTGTCTTCTTTGACTATACTGCCTGCCGAACATGCTGTAAATGCCCATGCACTTCTTTGGTGTCGTATTACAGATCCGTCTGTATACATGACTGCATTTTACTCTTCGGTGTTATCGCAGATGAGACCGTTGACCTCCGCATTGACCACGACTGAGTTCTGTTCTCTACTTTTCCTGTTGAGTGTGACAATACACGAGAATATCCCCTGTACAACACTGTTTGCACTTGTACCCATTCTCCACTGGATTCTAATGTCCTCAAGTGAACACATCTGTCGAAGTGTCCTCTGTGGGATATTAAACTACCTGAAGCAATTATATCTATAGGCTGCCAGGAATTAACTTTTTTTTAAAAAACTATTATTAATAATAAAAAAAGATTTAAGGCCTAGAATTTGATTGTTTTTTTCTTCAGTTAACAGTACAATTGCATGCATGCTATAGAAGATTTGAACGCCCTTGAGAAATTTATTATGAACTCTATACACTGTTTTTCAATCTTGACAGTACTTTTGAACCAATAATGGCAAGCAAAGTATTTATAGTGAGTGAAGATAAGGATTCTTTAAAAACACATAAAAGAAACTTACGCATGGGGCTGCCATTTCCATGCAAAAACACAGCTGCATAAATTCCATTTTCCATGACAATTTCTCTGGCCTTTCTTTTTCTAATAAAAAGTAAAAGAACCAGTTACATAATTACACGGACACAGCAAAATTAGTAAGACATGGAAAATAGCAAGCAAGACGATCCAATTAACTCTAGATTATGATACATATCCATAACCAATATGATACATATCCATGGGTGACGTTTTCACAATACTGTTATAAAAAATTACGACTTAAATGTTACATTTTGGTTCCAAAAATAGTATTTTCTTTGAACTTTTGCTACACAACTGTGTGTTTACCCAAGCAGCCACACAGGAATCAGATGCTGTAATAGCTTCCTTGGTTACGATAGGTTTATGGCCTGAAATTTAAATGCATTGTGCCATGACTACTGGAGGTGTTGTGTTGTTTATTCGTACAACCACCTATCAGTCCAGCTGTTTGTTCGGCTCTTTCAAAGTTTCATTTGCTGGCTATCCAGTGTTAAAAAGGTTTGTTTGATGTCTCGTCAATGAACAAGATTTCTCCTGTCATGAAAAAAAAATTAAATGAATTTCTTGAAAATTGGTTTAATTTAGAAAAACAAGTAGTCCCCTTTTCTATGATACCATTGCAATTGTTACTATGCACTTGACAAAAGAAAATCCAACATCAAAGGAAACAAATCCAACACTCAGGGGTCACTAGAAGTAGCAGCTAGGAAAGTATGGGGGGGGGGGGGGGGGGGGAATGTTTGCCTGCAGCAAACTGTCAAATGTCAAGAATTTGTATTTTCAGGCGGTAACTTTTACAACAGAATCATAATCTAGGGTTAAACTAGTTAAAAAAGCACATTGAGGCTAGTAAGAAAACATAATTAAACTAACGAGAATTAAACTGGCAAAAAAGTACAATTAATCAAGTAAAAAGGCAAAATTATTCTACCAAGGAGGCAAAACTAGCAAGGAAACACAGTTAAACTAGTTTTAAAAAAGAACAATTAAGCTAGAAGTAGGCAACAGTCAAATAATTTGAGTGCTGCTGTAAAGCTGGTAGCAAAGAGCAGGTGATGGGAGCAACGTACACTCCTACGAAGTATGGTGACATACTAATCATTTACCATAGCGACAGTTTTACAAAAAAGTAACAAAACAAAATTATGACGTTCCGGCCTCCAGAAAACGAGAACAACACGAATGGACAACGGATTGAAGATAAACTCTACTACATGTTCTAGAATGAGCACAACTAGTATATAAAGGAAAAATAAAAATGGGATAAAAAGTGAATAAAAATTAAATAACAAAATGAAAGTGAAATGTAGTACATTATAAGAGAATTTAAAAAATAATAAACATAAAAAAATTAAATAATGTAGTGCAAGACTAAACTGATAATATTGGCCCAGGAACTCTGAATCTGCATGCTGACTGTCAGCGAGATGTAGATGGGATGGGAAAGAGAGGAGAAGAATACATACAAGGAAGTGGGAGTCAGAGGCAAGTTGTGGGCAGAGGTTCAAGATTTTATGTTTATGCTGAAGGTAGAAGTTGGCTTGTCAAGTTGTATGCTCAGTCCAAAAGATTTATGTTCTTTCATTACATTTTATGGCTTATGTTTTTATTGTTTCTGTAAACTGGTTTATGTTGTTCCTGGTTCTACAAAATTATAGGATATTTTTAAAAATTTGCAGGTTATTAAATATATTACACTATTTTTGCTCAAGGTCAGTAAAAGTATAAATAGTTTTGATGTAGTAGGTTGGTATCTGTGGTTCAGGTGCCTGACCCACACAGTGCAACCTAATATTTCCAGTCTCATCAATGATATTTGTGGTGTGAGAGCAGTAAGTCTAATGTTTGGATCTATGTAGTGTGTAGTAGACAGTAGTCCAAAATAAGTGACCAAAGCAGTTCCTCCTGAGAAAAAAGTGAAATGACATTATAGTCTGATGTATTTAAAGAAATGGGAAGTATTTTAATTGGCTGGCACATGGACCTTCAAATGGTAATACTGTAAAGTGTGTAACAAAGACTTTAGCATCAGCCAAAGCAGACAGTATAGTTTGATGTTAAACAACATGTCCTATACAAAGGCCAAAGGGGAAAAGAAACAATATACTCAGGGAAGGCAAATTTAAGTCATTTACTTGTAAATATAGGAAAGAACAAAAGTTGACATGGTTACAGCTTGTGAATTAGGATTTGTTGATCGTTGTGTTAAACACAAAGTTACAGCAGTTTAGATTGTGGCAACAAGCATCCTAGATTCATCCTTGTAGTAGTACATTTAGTATGTAACAGTACTAGTACATTACATATCACATTTAGTGTCCTGTACATAACATAAAGCACCATCAATTATTTACATTAAGTCGTGAAAATCTTTTTATACCTGACCAAAAAAATGGGAAATCGTTCTCTTTTTCCTGACAAAAAAAGACAATCTTCCTTTTTTACGCAATTAAAACCTGGTAATCATAGTCAGAAGACAAGAATTATTCCCTTAACAAGGCACAATTTTATAGGCACAATAATATGGCACAAAGCTAGTAAGAAAGCACAATTAAACTAGTAAGAATTAAATAGGCAAAAAAAGCTCAACAAAACAAATACGGCAAAATTATTCTAGTAAGAAGACACAATTAAACTTTACTAGCCATCATTAAAAATACTATTTATATGCATCGCAAATCTTTAATGTAAATGTAAAAAAAAAAATAAAAAAAGATTGTAAAAGGTAATATATTTATGTATGTTATCCATTTCTACTGTAGTATTAGCTGTTTTCTCAGTATTAACAATTTTTGCCATTTTATCAAATAAAGGTGAAACTAACATTCACTCTGAAGACATAAAGAAAAGTAAGATGGCTGTAGGAAAATCCACCCCACAAATGTATGCTTCCTTCTCTGTACTGTCATGATGAACAATACATAAAGTGGCATAATTTTTCTAGAACAATCACAGATGTAAAAGCTCCTATCAGCAAATGACACATTAAATCGTGTTTAATTGAATTACTTTGTTCATCTGCTTTGGAAAACGGATTAATTGTTGAGCCTAAACCAATGTGGTCATCCAGCAGCTTCTTGTTAGGATAGTACCAGCATAGGAATGTCTGTTTTGCAAGCTATCTGCAAGAAGTCTCCATTGGACCATGTTTGCACTGATACTTCCCCTAGCACCAGTTATGCCAGCAGCTGTCTGTGTTGAGCCTTGGAAGCAATTGTGCAGAACTGTCAATCTGTTAATCTTCGATGACGTCATGGGACGCACCAAAATGGCAGCTTATTTATATTCGAGCCATGGACTAAGCAATGTTTACTTTGAACACCACGATATCTGTTATTGCAGCGAGTTGGCAGATTTTTGAAAATGTATTCAAGGGTTTGAACATAAATGTTTGTTCACAGTTCGTTAACCTTCGCTGTAGATAAAGTCTTTATTTTGATGGCTTCGTTTGTGACGTTGGTAGCTAAGGACCTAACTTGTGCAAACAGATGGCATTGGCAAGGATCATTTTGAATCTATGAAGTGGGCTCATTTTGTGTTTAACTCAAAAGCATATGTGCTTTTTAACCAAAGACTTTTTTGGGGGGGGACTCAAGGAAGATATCCCCGATGGAAGAATAAATTGTACTATTAGTCCCATAAATTCGCTTCCAGAGGTTTATGATGTAAACAAAGCAGTTTTGTCATTGCAAGTGAATAATGTCCACACCTATAATTGGTCAGGATTGTGTAGCAGCAGCAGCTTATAGCGAACACAGAAAACATCATAGGATTGTGCTGTTCTGAAACAGCTATGCCATGCTACCCTAGAATTGCCTTTAATGGGATTACTGTGACCACAAACCACTCTCCATGTGTGTGCCACACATTTACACCCCAGAAAGAAATACTGAATATAACAACATCATATGCCGTCTGTGATATTAATGACCACAAACCAAGAGCCTCCTGTATGATTGATACAACTGTTGCACCGAGCACTTCATCAGCAGAGCCAGATCTATGGAATGTTCATCTGACATTGTTCTTGAATGATGTCCAAGTTAATGAGACATCAGAATCGTGTGGCAGCAGCTACAAGAAGGGAGCAGAGAACATCAAGTTCTGCTGCTATAAAGGAGACTTGCCTTACTATCCCAGAATTGCCTTAAATGGGATCACTGTAGTTGAAAACTTCTCTTGTGTAAACTACACATTCAAATCCAAGAGTGAATCAGTGAAGGTCACAAAATCATCTTCTCTCCGTGGTTTTACTAACTACAGGTCAGGTGGCTTCTATTGGATTGGAAATGATAACTTACCACCACTGTGTGTCTATATGTTTGGAATTGGTGTCATCAACGATGGCCTAACATCATCAAGTGCTATGACGATCATCATTTTCGGGAGGACGTGAACTTCCATGGTATATGGTGGATAGGAGGCAGGAACCATTGAAGGCTATGTCTGAAAAGTGTTCCTTCTTGCAGTTTCCTCATATTCCAAGTCCGGCTTGTTGCAGGAGCTACTGAGTTAAGTGCTCTGTGCACACCGTGAGCTGTGTGTCTCATCCGTTTTGATCCTGTTTTGATATCCCGCTTGTTTACGATGAATGATGATATCGTATGACAGGGAACAGTTGGCTGTGTTCACTTTCTGCGCGGTTTCGCCTTATGTCTTTTGGCGTGTGCTGAGACTGCTACGATGGGGACTACAGTTACCTTTCTTTGTTTGGGAGATGTGTTAGTAATTCGGATGATTCCACTGGCACGGGCGGTTGAGCAATTATGGATTTTAATTCGTTTGCTGTGATACCGAGGCCTTCCATAAAAGAAAAAAGAAATGTCAATCTGTTTTAGTGATCAAGAGCTGGATTTGTCATTTGTGGTTGACTTGGTCTGTGGAGGTACCAGTTGCCTGAAATCGCTGATTGAGGCATACTTTACTGAGGTGACAATTAAAGCAACTTGTCTGGTTGTCATTCCAAAGCTGAGAACTGCTTGCCAGCACTGTTGTGACAACAGTCGAGACACGTTACAAGTGTTTAAAAAAATCCCTATGACTGAAAACTGACATGGGAGCTAAATGGCAACACTATCCAATTTTTATAAAGATCATTTTGACAAAATTGCTAATCTGCATGTTATTCAAGCAATCTTTGATATATATGTCATATTTATCAACAGAAATCCTGGTCAAAAACAAAACATCACATTTCAGTGAATCTTGTGTAAAAATAGTTCACATATGGTATTATTTGATGATTGAAAATAAGTCACACTTTTGGTGCGTTTCTAATGACAGTGTCTGTAGCAGGAATGGATGCAGCTCTTGGTTGATTCTACAGTGAACATGTTAACCTGGATATACAGTCCAGGGCAAGCTGGTGTACACAGCAATGAAATAGCCAGTAAGCTCACTGGCAGCTCTAGCAATGAGTGTGGCCTTACTCTGGGCAAAGAGCACATCATAAAGTTTTTTTCCATTCCTTAATAGAAGTGGAGGAGAATGGGTGATACAATGATGATACATTGATAGACTGGAGAATCTAAAGATGGGAAAAGAGATCTGGTTGATCCGGAGTGCTTACTAGGGGAACAACAAATGTATCTAAAATCAACACTTTACAGGAACAATCAGTATGTATACGCTTCAAGGAATGCTGGGACGGGCAGTGGTGTGGATATGAGGATGCCCTGAATGCAATTAAACTAACTCCATGAATAGAACAGAATAGTTTTAATGATGCCTGGAATAGCAAGAAAACAGTCAAATGTACAAAATGTACACATGCAATGGGTCATTGCAGATGTAAAAAATATGTAAGGTCACCTTTGTCTATGTCCCAGGACATGTGGGAGTATGGGGAAATGAAAGAGTGGACAGGGTGGCTAGCTATGCTTTTGTTGAAGATGGTCAACCTATGAATCAGGTGGACATCATCAATGCTCTCCGAGATGTGGGAAGGGCACAGAACTTCGACAACCATGAGTCCATGTCACTCCTTCGGATGAAAGAGATGGGAGTTAAGATGGGCACAGCCAGAAATGAGGAACTTAGTGGGTGTATATAAGAAGACTTATCAACCAACACAGAACTGGAGTCATCAGCCAACACAGAACTGGAGTCATCAGTCACTGGATACTGTAAGACTTGCTGAGGACGGGATCTGAGCACCTATGGACATGTTCAGAGTGCAATGATGATGACTCACAAATAACTCAATAACTGAGGACGGGATCTGAGCACCTATGGACATGTTCAGAGTGCAATGATGATGACTCACAAATAACTCAATAACTGAGGATGGGATCTGAGCACCTATGGACATGTTCAGAGTGCAATGATGATGACTCACAAATAACTCAATAACTGAGGACGGGATCTGAGCACCTATGGACATGTTCAGAGTGCAATGATGATGACTCACAAATAACTCAATAACAATCAAACAAAGCACAATTAAGTGAGTGAGAAAGCGCAATAAAGCTAGAAAGAAGGCAACTGTGTTTTAGTAATAAAGGACAATTAAACAAGTAAATAAGTATAATTACACTGGTGAGAAGGCACAACTAAACTAATAAGACAGCAAATTTGAAGAGTCAGATATGCCCTTTAGTGTCTTAACAGACGGCTGCTAGCAAGCAGTCATGATAAGTCAGTAGTTTGGTAAAAATATTAGTGTCTTATGCTGGATGCTGCTTTGCTGAACAGCTTCTCTCATGGCTGAATCTGCCAATATTGGATAGACAGATCCATCCACAGAACGAACAAGATGTATTAGTGGTGCCTGGCCTCGTCTCCTTTCTCCTGCACCTTTTGTCTTCTGAATTTGATATCTGTACTGCCTCAAAAGATGCTGTGTCATTTTTTTAATTTTTGTTCTTCATGTGCTACGATCTGCAGCAATATTTTCTCAGTTTCTTTCACTGATAGAGAATTCCCTCAAGAAAGCCCTTCAAACATCCATATATCTCAACAATGGCCTGCCCTTTGGTCTCTTTCCACCCTTAAAGTTCACCATACAATATTACAACTTCTAAGTGCTGCCATGATGGATGGGAGTCTAGCTCACTGTAAGACATTAGAGTTGGTTACTTTGTCCTGCCATTTGATGTTCATAACTAGGGCTCGGATTTTCATGAAATGTCATATTTTTTTCCTGAAGCATATTTTCAGTTTTAAGTTAATTTCTACATGTTTCAAGCATTTCTGAACAATTTTAAGCTGTTTTTATTTGTCATATAAATGCATATTTTGACCATAATTTTGATGAGGTCATATTTTGCCTGAAATTGGAGATTTAGGTCATATTTTGGTCATATTTAGGTCATATTTTGGTCATATTTTGCATATTTTCTGGTGTACTCAACTTTCTGGTGTACTCCGTTTGCTTATCAATGTTAGCACATCTTAAACTATGTTTAGAGACAAATTGTGAGGATTGGCTATATTTCTGAATGTGTGTATTAGTGAATATGCATGTGTGTCTTTCATGCGACTGTAGGGAGGGGAAGACATCAGTCAACTCTTTGATGTCAGTCGGCATCTGAGAATAAAAAAGGGAGTGACATCCGCTCAATACTTCAAAAGAATTTTCTGGGTTTTGTTTCGAAAGTAAATTGTAGGAAACAATTTCAAATGTTTCAACGTCAGGAGCGAATATTCCTGGATTTGTTAAATCTTCCAGTTTCAATTTAATCCGTTTGGCGCCCATTTGTATGTTACAATTATTAATTTGCCATTTGCAACAGTGACTGACTACATGATCTTGTGCTCTAGCTCATAGTTATATAATAGTTATATTGTTTATGGTTGATTCACTGGAATAACTTTGCTTTACAATGCCTAAAGTGTCTAATTCTAATGATGCAAAGTTGCGTAAATTTGTGCAGGAATTTGGTTCAAAAGTATTTAGTACCGCTGGAGAAATATTGTACTGTACACTGTGTGAGGTCAAGGTTACAGCTGGAAAACGGTTTAATGTGCAACAACATTGCAATACTTCTAAACATATGAAATGTTTAAGTAGACTTTCTGAAATGGAAGGAAGACAAAGTTTATTACTTGAAAAATGTTCTGCTACTTCCTCTTCTTCTTCGGGAAACACAGAGACCGGTTTTTATAAAGATTTGTGTCATATGATGGTTTCATCAAATATCCCTTTAAATAAATTAAAAAATCAATATTTCCGACAATTTCTGGAGAAATACACTAGCCATCCTATCCCAGATGAATCTACTTTAAGGAAAAATTATCTCTCCAAATGTTATGAGGACATGTTAAATAAAATTAGAAATTCTATTGCAGATAACAAGATATGGGTTTCCTTAGACGAGACTACTGATGTAGATGGCAGGTTTGTCGCAAATGTTATAGTTGGAACTTTAAAAGGAGATCAACCAGGAGAAAAATTTGTCCTTAACTGTGAAGTTCTTGAAAGAACAAATCATACCTCCATAGCTGTTCTATTTGATAATTCCATGAAGCTGTTGTGGCCAAATGGAATAGAAAGAAATAATATCCTTCTATTAATAACAGATGCTGCTCCCTATATGAAAAAGGCTGCTAAAGGACTTCAAATTCTCTACCCGAAATTGATCCATATTACTTGCCTTGCTCATGCACTGCATCGAGTAGCTGAGGAAGTTCGAGGTAATTTTCCTGATGTGGACAAGCTTATTTCAAATGGGAAAAAAATATTCATCAAGGCTCCTCTTCGAGTACAAAAATTCAAAGAAGAAGCTCCTCAACTACCACTTCCTCCACAACCTATCCTTACACGTTGGGGTACATGGCTGGACGCTGTAGAGTATTACTGTGAAAACTATTCAACACTGGATAAAATATTTAATGCCCTAGACAAAAACGACGCAACATCAATACAAGCAGTGCAAAGCTTATTTTCTACCAGACTATCACAAAATCTGACTTATCTAAAGTCAAACTTTTCTGCAATTTCAAAAGCAATAAAACGTCTGGAAAGCGAAGGGACTGCACTTTATGATGCATTAGATATTGTGAAACAAATTCAAACAGAAATAAATGGATCACGTGTTGAAGTAAGCAACAGGATTAAAGTAAAATTAGAAAGTGTTCTTCATAGAAATTCTGGTTATTTCTCATTGTGCAAAATTGCAGACATACTTAGTGGTAAACACGCAACATTTCAAGAGGATGAACCTGAACTTTCAGCAAATGATCTGACATTATTTAGATTTGCCCCTGTGACATCATGTGATGTAGAACGAAGTTTTTCAAAATATAAAACAATTCTCAGTGACAATCGACGATCGTTCATATTTGAAACTCTAAAAATGTATGTTGTTGTCGGTTGCAATTGTACAAACAATGAAAACTGAGGAATAAATGTGGTAAGTGTTTTTATACATGCTTTGTTAAGTATTACTACTATGTAGGTACTATGACTACTATGTAATGCGTAAAACATGCAAACAATAATAATTTGCGTTTTTTTTTTTTTTGGTTCATAAATGAGAAAAACCTTATGGTCATATTTCGGCATATTTAGCATATTTTAGGTCATACTTTGCCTTTTTTAGGTCATATTTGCATGTCATATTTCAGGATTTTTAGGTCATAAAAATCCGAGCCCTATTCATAACCGACCATTTCGCAGGCCACAGTGCACTGACGGTATGTGAGGTGCAAACATTTACAGACACCTATTGTCTGGATGAGCATTCTTGGTCGTTTTGTGCAGTGTGTAGTGGGTGTAGTAAAGGCTGCAATGTCATCATCGGTACTTGTCACGGCTACTGTTCACATGGGATCTATGGACACAACTGTTCCGGGTCTTGTCTCAGTGTCTGTCCTTCATTTGAGGAAAAATCTGGAAAATGCCTACAATGTAAACATCTTGGCTATACCTGTAATGACACTTGTCCCGATAGTAATTTTGGGCTACAGTGCGAACAGATGTGTTCTGATGGCTGTGACATCATATGTACTCTCAAATGTCCGGACAACTGTTTCAACGACACCTGTCAACAGTCGATCGGGAATCTGTACATACAAGAGAACGTTCTATGGGTCAGACTGCACTCTCAAATCTCCAGACAACTGTTTAACGAAACCTGTGATTCCCACGTCCAGAAGAGTATGGACACTTTAATGTGTTTCTGTGCTAGACATGGTTCATTTTTTTGGTGGTTTTTAGTGAAGCCATGGCTCATATCTTGCTGTGTTTCTGTCCTAGCCATGGCTCATATCTTAGCTTGTGTGTGCTGGCCATGGCTCATATCTTGGTGTGTGTCATGTTAGTCATATCTCATATCTCGGTGTATCCGTGTTAATCATGTCTCATATCTTTATGTGTGTCTGTGTTTAGTCATAGCTCATATCTTAGTGTGTACCAGTGTTAGTCATATGTCATATCTTTGTGTCTGCATGTCTGGGTTAGTGATATCTCATATCTTTGTGTGCATGTTTATGTTAGTCATATCTCATATCTTTGTGTGTGCATGTCTGTGTTTGTCACATCTCATATCCTTGTGTGTGCATGGCTATGTTAGTCCCATCTCATATCTTTGTGTGTGCATAGCTATGTTAGTCATATCTCTTATCTTTGTGTGCATGTCTATGTTAGGCATGTGTCATATCTTTATGTGTGTATGTCAATGTCAGTTATATCTCATATCTTTATGTGCATGTTTATGTTAGTCATGTGTCATATATCTTGATGTGTGTCAGTGTTAGTCATATCTTATATTTTTGTGTGTGCATGTCTGTGTTAGTCACATCTCACATCTTTGTGTGTGTATGTCTGTGTTAGTCACATCTCACATCTTTGTGTGTCCGTGTCTGTGTTAGTCACATCTCACATCTTTGTGTGTGCATGTCTGTGTTAGTCACCTCTAGTGACCCGGGCAGATGGTGCTCGTAAACCTGGGAGGGCCTACCATCTAAGGGCAGAATCCCCCTACAGAAAAGACAATCTGCTGCCTTGCAGGAAGATTGGGGACAATCAAAGGCTAGGGAAAGCAAACCCGAATAAAATGCTGGCTGAAATCAGATGCACTGGGCCACTGGCGCAGAACACAGTGCAACGTATTAACGGGTGTTCAGTCAGAGGGGATCTGACAGACTCTAATTGTGATGTTCTGTCTGTGGGGGCGATCAACACACTTAGCCTGACAGCTGACTTCATATGAGAGTCTGGAATCCTTACTCTGATTGAGTCCTGAACGCAGAGAGAGAGAGAAAGGCAATGCACATGAAAGCTGTTTAGAGTCAGATATAAATAAATTATGAATGTACAAGCAAGCCACTAATTAATTTTGTACACTGAATAGAAATATCACAAAATAATTTGATGCCACTCATGTTGTACTATTTGCAACCATAAACCAAATGTTTAATCCTGAATATGTGTAAACATGAACGTGTATTTACTTGTTCCTGCATCCATGATCACAGAATTATCAGTAACAATTACTAGTAATGTCATCTTGGATGACAGCACTATGTTTATTTTTTACTGTCTTCTTTTTGTGCACCTGGCAGTGTCCTTTTCAGTGAATCATGTAGTGTGTTGTGGGTACATCCATTGTTGATATACGTTGTGTAGACTACCTCATAGTGGAATATGAGACCTTGTGATGGACACATTTGTCTATACCCAATGTTCTAAGATAAAGAGTCTTCGCGAGATGAAAAATCCAGTGATGTTTGTGATTAATCTCCAGGTCTGGTGTGCCTGCCAGATCTTTGAGTTTGATGTTTAAATTAAAGAGAGCTACAGCAGGAACAGGGGAGGACTTGTATATCTCAGTTAACACTGTGGCTTTTGCTGAGGAGGTGATCCAGGCACTTATAAACTTATTTGATGTGCAATGAGCATAATCTAACAACTTTAAACCTTTTTAAAAAATAGACATAATAGACAAGATTTTGATCCTGAAATAACACATCTCACTTTTTTGGTTCTGATTCAACTATAATTAATAAAAGAGAAATAATTATGGAACATTTACCAGTCTACATGCAAGAAACAATTAAAATGGGCAATTCACTTCAATGGCACTAACTTTGGTAGAGCTCCATTTTTACATGGAGTGGATGTCTGATATGGAACGTCAGCACCAGCCAAGATTACAAGACTCTTTCTCCTCCCTGCTCTCTTCACAAAACTCTCGGAGCTGATTTCCTCAGAATAACTACCATTTGAGGTTGAATTGTACAAGTCAACAAGCCATTGCCTTGAGAAGCAAGACTCTGGTAGAGATAACTCTGTTGGCAGAAATGTTACAAATAAAGTTACAGAAATGAATTTGTAAAAGACAGTTATCTTGCATACAAGTATAGCCATTATTTCCTTCAAAGTAACTTGAAGATGTTGAGCATATATTATTATTTTTAACAACAATTATGATACATCACAAACATAACAAAAGCCTGGATGGCTGAGTGGTTAGCGTGCTCACTTCCTGATCAGAAGTGATAGATTTGTTTGGACAAAGCTCTTGGATTCACTCAGCCTCTAAAAATGGGTTCCAGGGATTTTTCTGGAAAGTAAAGACAGCCTGACATGATACCAACCACATCACTCAACAATGTGCCGAGGTTATGGAAAAATATGGTCACTAACACCATATTCCCCATACGACTTATCAAGGTGTGGAGGGAACCTTTATTACAAACATAGCAAAAGGTCACCAGAAGTAGTAATTAGGAACATACACAGAGTGGAGTAATGTTTGGACACTGTAAACTATCAAATTTGAAAGAATTTGATTTTTGATGAGGTAAGTTTTACTACAGCATCGTAATATAGGGTTAAAATAGGTAAGGATATAGAAATATTTTGTCCCATATTAGGAAACAGAGCCGGTACAGCAGGGGTATCCTCGATTTAGGCAATAACTACACTAGAAGAGACTGAAATACACTACAATAACAAAGTTATTAGTGAGAAAATAGACAAAAGCTCACTGGCTGCTGAACCAAAAACTAAACAATGGAACTGAGCACAGATTTAGGATATATGCTTTGACTTTAACTTAACCACGAACCCCAACTTTCCCATCTTCTTAAACTTTAGCATTCATAGAAGCACTCTTCAAACACCAACACTTTACAAACGACATACCACTTTCTATTACATCTCCATCCTGGTTATTGCTCATATCTTCCTTGTACAAACAACTGACATCAGTAAGTGCTATATCTGAGCTTGTAGAATTCAGCTTGGGTTGTATCGATGGACTGGAGTTGGCACTTGATAGTGAGCTGCTCTGGCTGATTTTCATAATCTCAGATAACAACTCAGATAGTTTGCACTGTTTAAAGAAAGCAATCCTGTAAACAGTTGAAGCTCTAAACAATAACAGCTTTTTTTATTTAGAAACTACCAATAATGATACAAATAATCTTCTTCTTCTACCTTTTAGCTCCCAGTGGAGCATAGGTCTTCAACAAACACTTTCCAAGTCGTTCTGTTTTTTGCAATTCTTTTAAGGTCATTCCATGTCTTCCCCATCATCTTCATCTCTGCTTCAATCTGTCTTCTCCAAGAATTCCTTGGTCTTCCTCTTTGTCTTTTCCCCTGGTCTTTCTTTGACTTGTTCATGTTTGTGAAGTTTTTTCAGCTTATTATTTTACAGTATGGGATAGCCAGTCCCATGCCTAACCCTCCTTTCTCGCCTCTTACGAACATGCCTGGTAGGGTACAGCGCCGCTATTCTTTACTCCCCTTTCGGGCCCCGGCAGCGCACGGGCGCATTATTATACAAATAATAATAAAAACAAATTCATTGTTGGACATTGCAGAAGCTAGTGAGATAGTTAACTGTACAAAAACAAATTATACAAAGAGCAGGAAGCTCATGGAACTCTGTATTATTACAAGCTAGCAAACTAATCCTTTAGACATGGAGGTGTCTGTAGAATATAGCAGTATCAGTTTGCACTTGTGATGGATAGTGAAGTAGGGCAGCTGAAACAAACAAGTATTATATAGTGCTTAACAATCTAGTGAAGGTGCTCTCAATGATTCTATGTTAGACAGTAACACTGCTAATGATGAAGTTTGTATAAAACTAGTAGATGAAAGAGATGGGAGTTAAGATGGGCACAGCCAGAAACAAGAAAAATTTAGTTGGTGTGTGAGAAGACTTATTAACCAACACAGAACTGGAGTCGTCAGTCGCTGGACATGCAAGACTTGCTGAGGAGGGGATCTGAGCACCTATGGACATGTTTGGAGTGCAATGATGATGACCTGCAAATAACTCAATAGCAGAGTACTAGAACCATAAACATATCAACAAACAGCGTCCACTAAAACTATCATTATGCATACATTTCATCATCTGCTGAAACTGAGCACCTATGGGTTTACCTAAAGTGCTGTGATATCAACAACTCTAATAAGTAACACGTTATGTGATTTACTCAAAGTGCTGTGATATGAACAACTCTAATAAGTAACACATTATGTGATTTACCCAAAGTGCTGTGATATCAACAACTCTAATAAGTAACACATTATGTGATTTACCCAAAGTGCTGTGATATGAACAACTCTAATAAGTAACACATTATGTGATTTACCCAAAGTGCTGTGATATCAACAACTCTAATAAGTAACACATTATGTGATTTACCCAAAGTGGTATGATATGAACAACTCTAATAAGTAACACGTTATGTGATTTACCCAAAGTGCTGTGATATGAACAACTCTTCTAAATAACACATGCTATGGGATTTGCTCACTCAACATGAGCAATCATGAATGTCCACAATCACAATCCCTCTTGTTGAATATCTTCCACAACACCATGTCATCTCTAACAACAGCTGTTGGGTGTCTGGACTGAAACAATGTATCTCTGTCCATAAAGTGAATGTGCTAATCAATACATCACTTCCTAGATTTAAATCATTATACGTATTTTAAAAAATGATGCTCATACTATGTGACCATAGATAATAAACTGATGATCAGATTATGTGATCATAGATTAAATTGCTGCAAATGTCAGTATAGAGGTTACTCTTCTTTGTCTAAAACACTGCAGATGACCACAAACCTTTCCCTCCATATGACAGTGTCCCAGGTTAATCCTAAAATAATTCTTGTCACAGAACTGAATGATGCCATCTGAGCCAACAACCAAGAGTCCTGACATATTTGTGGATATGGACAACATGGCAGGGTAAATGTGGCTGCTTTTCCCTAGTGTCTCTCTCTCCAGTGATGTATCTAACAAATTTTTTTTTTAAATTGAAAAATGCTGCTGTAAAATTTTGAGAATTGTTAAAAATGAATTAAATTTAAAAAATTAACAGGCATACTCTGAATAACCCTGATAGTGTCACATAGTACAGTCGAACCTGTCTAAGGCGACCATTCACGGGACTTTCAAAAACTGGTCCCATAGGACAGGTGGTCCTGCCTCACAGGTTTCACATAATAAATAGAGCGATAAAAAAAATTTTATCCTAAGCACTATGAAAACTAACCTGCAAATCAGTGTAATCCATGAGTAGAACATAGTGCACATGTCGGTCTACAATAGCCACTGGTTGGACACTTTTCATAAAACACGATAGTTAAACACACAAAAATAAAACACACATACACAGATTCCACTTATACTGTACATGTATCACTTTTGACTTGAAAAAAAATCCAATATGGTAGTCTGTTGTTTGACAGATGAAATAAACGATAAGTTCAATTTTTCTCTCAAGTCCATGATAACGTCTAGTATGTCAGATCTCCCGTTTGTTATTGAATAGGTGCGCAGAAGCTCCAAAGCATTATGTGCATCTGCGATAGTGTATGTTTTCTCAATGTCAGTAGAATCTTGTTCGTTGTCTGATTCACTATTCACATCCTCAGCAGCTAAAATTGCAGTGGCAGGAAGATCCCAGTTTGTTTCTATTGTGTTGCAAGTTTGGAGCCCTGAATCAATCATGGAGATGTCTGTCAATTGGTATCCAAACAATTCTTTTGAAAGGTTATCCAAAGCAGTAGAAATTGCAGTAGAAACAATTTGCACGTCGGTCTTTGATGCAGATTCCATGTGCGTCAGAGAATATGCGTGTGTTTCAGCAGGACAATGAAAACCTGCTTTACAGAAACACTTAAGGATGGTTGAGTTGTCCACTTCTTTCCATGCTGCAGCAATCCAGTAGACTACATCCAGTAAATTGACCTGTTTCATGAGTTCGGTTCCGGAAGCATCCTTGTTTGATTCCATGACTGTGATAAGATGTAGAAGCTGTTTTTGTCTAAACTTTAATTTAAATGTCTGAATGACACCCTGGTCTAGGGGTTGAACTAATGCAGTTGTGTTGGGTGGCAGAAACTGCAGCTTAACATTCTGTAGTTCGATCTTGGGATGACAGGTAGCGTTGTCAACAAATAAAATAATGTGGCGCTTTTTTTTCTGCATCTTACGGTCAAAACTTTTCAGCCAATCTTCAAATATAGCTGCAGTCATCCATGCCTTTTTGTTGTTTCTGTAAATCACTGGCAGTGTGTTTATGTTGATGTTTTTAAAAATCCTAGGGTTAGCTGCTTTCCCAATCACTAAAGCCGGTTCTCGTTCCCCCAACATGTTAGTGCATAGCATCACTGTTATTCGCTCTTTGCTTTTTTTACCCCCAGCGCATTTTTCTCCTTTGACAAAAAATGTTTTGTCCGTAGTCGCTTTGAAAAATAACCCGGTTTCATCTAAATTAAAAATGTCTTGAGCAGCGTAACCATAGCATATCTCGGATAATTTAGAAGTCCAGTCAGCCGCAGCACTCATATCTGAATCACCGACTTCGCCACATTGCTTACCAAACACAAGATTGTGTCTTTTAATGAAGGCCTCTAACCAGCCGTTCGATGCTTTAAAGACTGAGTTTTCCAATTCTTTTGCAAACTGTAAAGCTCGTTCTTTGATCATCGGCCCAGATAACGGAATTTTTCGTGCAAGTGCTGATTGACACCATTTCCAACAAAGTGTATTTATGTCTTCATTTCCCGTTTTCCTGCTATTCCTTCTTTTCATACTTGGTGCATTATTTTCAAAGTCATTCATATACTCGGCTTTTCTCTTTAACGTACGTAAAATCTGTGTCTTTCCCACTCCAAACTGTTCTGCCAATAATCGCGAACTTTTACCTTGCTGATTTTGTCGAATCACTGATATTCGTTCTTCCAGCGTTAATGCTTTTGGTTTTACACTTTTGACACTGGCCATTTCCTATATTGTGTGTAACACTTTTAAAATCCACAAAAATAATTCACTGAGATACTGTACATGTACATGAATACACTCTAAGCGGGCAATGACTAATTCTTTAGTTAATTCCTGTAATTTATACGGGCCACGCAATGGTCTACTCTGGTCTAGACGGAACCGCAAAGTGATGTCACTTCACGAATCATAGATCTGTGTCTGCACCAGTATTGACTGATAAACGTAACACGTCCCACTGTAATCTGGGACTCACTAAATACGGGAAAACATCAACACCTGTAGACACCTGTGTCGATCGTTTATAGCTCCCAGCGAGACGAAGGACTGGCTGGTCGTCGTAAACGGGATAAATAACATTGGCGGCGGTTAATTAGCCTGGTCTCTGGTCGCGTCATACGGTGAGCGCCGTAATCAGTGTTAGCATATAGTAAAAAACTCGGGGAAATTGTAGACCCGGTCCTATAACCAGGGAAACGCTTTAAACAGGTGGTCCTAAGACCAGGTTCGACTGTATATAACTTTGCACATTAGCTATAGTGCATCCACAAATGTTTGTCGTTGTTAAAAAATATATATTTATATTGTCGTCAGCCATGTCACAATTTGTTTCCTTCTTGTCAGATAATTAGGAAATATCTTTTCTTCTTTGAGATACAGAAATATATCATAATCCTTGTATGGTTACTACTTATGAGTTTTACAGACCATATTGGGGTAGCATGACACCATCATGTCATCTCTAACAACAGCTGTTGGGTGTATGTGTCCTCTCACCACTCCTCTTCATCATATATATGGACAAAATAAATCAGGAAATAACCAACAATAAGGAAAAATACAATAATAACATAGAGGTAGAAAATTCCAACATTAACGAGCTACTCTTCGCAGATGACCAATGTCTAATATATGAGGATGAAAACCTGCTACAACAGCATTTAACATCTCTAAATAAAAGCTGCACAAACTACAGTATGAAAATTAACACAGCAAAAACAGAGGCTATGAGAATAAGCAAATTAAGACACCAATTAAACATTAAGATCAAAGATAAAGAAATAAAACAAGTAGAGGAATTCAAGCATTTGGGCACAATGTTCACAGAAGATGGAAAACTAGACAGAGAAATTGACATGAGAATACAAAAAGCAAATGCTGTCACATACCAGCTTTCCCCATTGCTAAGACATCTAAACATTTCTATGCCAGCTAAACAACAAATGATAAATAGCATTTTCATACCAACTTTGTGCTATGAAAGTCAAACATGGACCCTTTCTAAATCACATTTAAGAAAGATCAATACATGTGAGATGCAATGCTTGAGAAAAGTAACAAACAACACAAGAAGAAATAGAATACCAAATGAAACCATAAGAAAAATGGTAGGAACAAAATTCTGCCAAGAATATATAGAACAACAACTTAAATGGTCTGGCCACCTGGTCAGAATGAATCCTTACCAATCACCATCAAGGGCGTTCTTCTCGAGAATGCATGGAAAAAGACCAAGAGGAAGACCTAGAAAAAGATGGATAGATGCAGTGACAGAGACATGTAACAACAAAGGAAAATCACTAATTCAAACAGTTCGAGCAGCTCAAGAACAACAAATGATATAAACCACGACACCATTTAGGTATCAGTGAAAAGAGAAAAGAAGAAGAGAAGATTGGGGTAGCAACCACCCAGCTGTTCAAAATGCACATTTCAGGTTTCTTTTAAAAAAATTTCTGAACGAACTTGCACATAATGGAAAAACATAAATTTTCAAAGGTTCTAAATATGGTCTGTAAAACTCATAAATAGTAACCAAGCAAGGATTACGATATCTTCTATATCTTGAAGAGCAAAAAATCTTTAAAATTACCTGACAGGAGAGAAAAAATTATGACATTACTTTGACAATGATATAAATTTAAATATGCATTTTCAACAATTTTTACTTCGCCAATGCTAAGATATAAATTTGTTGACAATAAATAGCACACATTTGTGAATGCACTATAATCAAAATATGAAATGAAAATACATGTGGCCTTCGAAAAAGTGGATATCAAGACAATGTTTAAGTTGGTTCAAATAGTCCTTGCTATTCATAATGAAACAAGGCTAAATATGCAGGAATAATAATATAAAAAAAAAACCAATAGTATATTTCACAATTATTTATAAAAATTGTGAAAAAAAAGTATTATTATAGTTTATGCTGATTCACAAATATGTTAATTCATACAATAATGTATCCTTGAAACAAGACTGCCATAACCGCAGTAAAAATAGAATGAACGATTGTTACATAACAAACACAACAAGAAAAGCCTCATTTTGGGACAGCAGGTAATATTTTTAACAATCTTATTTTGTTGTTGATGAACATATCTTTACTTAAATCATTTATCTGAAAAAAAGTAAACAATACTTAACAATAGGATTTGTAAAAGTAGTTAGGTGTAGTAAAAGTTGTAAATTTGGTTGTATTGTCTCTTGACCATTATTATGGCTTTGTGGCTGTCTTATTTAACTATTATGTCTTGACCATTATTATGGCTTTGTGGCTGTCTTATTTAACTATTATGTCTTGACCATTATTATGGCTTTGTGGCTGTCTTATTTAACTATTATGTCTTGACCATTATTATGGCTTTGTGGCTGTCTTATTTAACTAATATGTCTTTTTCTTAGAACAGATGGATCTTTCCATTTTTATATTTTAAATTCCAATCATTTTTTTCTTCTAACAGAACATCCATCTCCATTATTTATTTACATCTACACACGCACATACACAAAGCTTTATTTAGCTCATGGCAAGTGTAATTCTCCTACTCCACATGCTACAGTAGAGTAACCCTACATTACGACACAGTCGTAAAAATGACCACCTCAAAATACAAATTCTTTAAATTTGACAGTTTGCTGTAGGCAAACATCCTCCCCACTTCCCTCTTATTTACTACTTCCGGTGACCCTTGATTGCTGGATTTGTTTCCCTTAATGTTGGTTTTGAATAATAGGGCTTTTTTAAAAATAAATGTAGCCAATTTACAAGAAATTCTTTTTCTTCCTAATGATAGAGGACTGCGAGACATCAAACAAATATTTGTAAAACAGGATAGGCAACAAACAATGCTTTGAGAGAGAGCTGAACATATGGCTGGATTGATGGACATACAGTGGCTGTATGATTAGAGAGCCTAACACTTCCAGTAGCCATGTGCCAAGCACTCAGATTTCAGGCCATAAATTTAATGTAACCCAGGAAGTAATTATAGCATCAGATTCATGTGTGTCTACTTGAGTAAACATACAGCTGTGTATCAAAAGTTTGAAGAAAAACTTATTTTCAAAACTCCAAATGTAACAATTAAGTGGTAGTAATTGTTATAACGGTATTGTGAAAACATGACCCATGTATAGTAATCTAGGGTTAAATACTTTAATTAACACTTTCAAAGTAAACATTGGTCAGTTTAAAGCTGGTGAATACAAATCTTGACAAATGTATCCTGTCTACAACTACCAAGTGAATTATGTCAGAAATGTGTAAAATACTTTTCATAAACAACAGATAATACTGCGTTTAAGAATAAAAAAGTGTTTATCAAAGACTGAACTAATAAATCCAAAACAGGAGTAAAGGCATCAAGATGCGAAGCTGCTGTAAAGCTGATGATAATAAAGACAATATTTTAAAAAATGAGAAAAAAGTGGTATGGTAACAGCTTTACGTAAGTGAGAAACAAAACAAAAGCCGACGTTTCAGCCAAATAGGCCTTCAGCCGGAACAATAAACATCATCAAGTACAGTGCCTGCTGGCATAGGTGATCATGTCTCTCCACAACTTTCGATCTCGACAGTTATTTATCATTTCCATTGTTGACCTTCTGTCAACCCATTCTCTTAAGCTGTCTGGTATCTTTTCTCTTTGCTTCCCTCTATCTCTTCGTCCCTCAATTTTTCCAGTTGTTACAATATATTCCAGCTGTTCCCTTCTCATTACATGGTCAAAAAATTAAGATTGTTTCTTCCTAATATTGGAAATTAGCTCTCTTTTTGCTTTGGCCTCTTTCACATTTTCATTACTCTTCTTAGCTGTCCATGGTACTCTCAACATTCTTCTGTAAAACTACATTTCTACAGACTCCAGTGATTTTCTTGTCTGTTGTCCTATTGTCCATGATTCACATCCATATATTAAGACTGGCTCTACATAACATTTAAGAACTCTTTTTTCTAGTTTCTATTGTCAAAAATGGATTGCACAGTTTCTTCCTCATTTTTTGGAAAGCTGCATTTGCCTGAGCCATTCTACATCTCACCTCTGTTGTACATCTACCATCTGAGCTTAACAATGTCCCTCGATATTTAAATTCATTTACCTGTTTTAATATTGTTCCACTTGTCTTTATTGTGCACTGTATTGATTACTTTTTCTTTTTTGTTACCATTACTTCTGTCTTTTTGCTATTACAGCCGAGTCCTTTATTTTTTTGCTTTTTTTCACCAAAATATCTTGCATTTCTTGTAACTCATTTTCACTCTTAGCGATTAAGACTGTATCCTCAGCATACCTTAGATTATTTATATTATGGCCTCCGATTGTTATTCCATGCATGCCCCTTATGGATCTTAAAATAATCTCATTATACATATTAAATAAATCTGGTGACAGCACACAACCTTGACTACCACCTTAATTTTATTTGTTGAAACATTCCTAACTGATTTCCAATTCTTGTGGCCACTGTTTGTTGCCAGTACATGTTCTTTATTATTCTTAGATTTTTGCTGTGTTTACATTTATGCTTTCTAAAATTGGAACAAATTGAAACCTTGAAAATTTGGGTCAGGTAGGGTTATTTTACCTGCTACTGTATGCAGTAGACAGTACAGCTCCCTGCAGGTATGCTCGGGAGAGTAAAACACTAAGGGAGGGTACCCTAGTAAAGTACCCCCCCGTCACGCCAAGTGGCGTATAGGGAAATATGGTGTTAGTGACCCTATATTTTACAGACCTTCAGCACATGATTTTTGGGGTAATGTGGTCGGTATTACGCCCGTGCTGCTTTACTTTCCCAGAAAAAATCCGGTACCCATTTAAGGCTGGGTGAACCCGGAGCCGTCGGTTGGGATCGAACCCTACCCCTTGTCCGTAGTAGTCCAGTTCACTAACCACTGAGCTATCGCGGCTCCCACTAATTTTCAGGGAATTAGTAAAACCCAGGTGTCCTCGCCAGGGTACGAACCCCGGCTGTTGCCGTGGTAAGCCAACCGCCTATCGATTGCGCTAACCGGACACCCGGAGGGTACCCTGAAGTAAAATAATCCCACTGCCTTGTGGGTGAGACTTTTTAGTCAAAGACTAGCGGAGCCAACAGCAAACAAACTGACGGAAGGCAACAAAAAACCACCGTCGTAATTTCTTTGTACAATCATGAATCGCCACAATAATAGAATTCACAACAATGTTAAGGGGGATTCCAATGGAATACCCACGTTCGGTAGGGGACATCATGTGCTACAGCTGATACCCGATCGTCATCAAGCTACTGTAAGCAAAATAAAGATAAAACAAACTCTGAAGATAGGTACTTGGAATGTGAGAACACTCAGGCCGAAGGGAAAACATCAAACAAGAAATAAAAAGGATGGGTTTACATTTATTTGGATGGTGCGAAATGAGATACACTGGATCAGGGGAGACATATTCTGATGAACATAAAATAATCTAATTTGGAGGTACTGAACACCAATGAGGAGTAGGTATCATCTTGGATGCAGAAAGAGCAAGAACAGTGAAAGGCTTTTGGCCAATATCTGACAGAGTCCTTTTAGTGAAATTGGAATGGAGAGCCAATAGATATAAATCTCATACAAGTTTATGCACTAACAGCAGACAGTCTAGAGGAAACAGTTGATAAATTTTACGACGAGCTTAATATGGCACTTCGTGAATGCAAACCACATAAAAACACCATAGTTCTTGGGGAACAACAAACAACAACACAAAAATATATATAAGGATATATATAAAAAACTCTAATTACATGGCGATAATATACTATAATAATAATAAATCCAAAACAAAAGGATCTAAAGAAACATATAAGAACTAATGAAATTGATGAAAATATATAAGAATTAATGTAATTGATGGAAGAATCAAAGAATAAGTAAAGTTATTAAAGGCAAGATGTGAACAAATAACATTACCAGTGTTAACCGTTAGAGTGACAGATACTGGAACATGACATCCATCTGTGGCTTGCAGTGATGAGTGCTGAGGTTTGCCAACCTAGCCATAAATAAACAGAATGTTCATGTATCACGTGCTATCATAGTCAGGCAGATTTATGTCTTTAGATTTACTCAGTGTCTTTAAATTCAATCAAGCAAGCAATCATGGAGTGATAAATGTGATCTTAAGTGGAAAAACTAGGAACATACAACATGTAGTGCTTACTATAAACTTTAGTTGAATGTTGCATCACCATGAAGACCTTTTCCACAGCACACAGACGAAAGAAAAAAATGACTGCTTTCATCCCATACAAAGATGAATGTGATAATTAAATTAATTTACAATAGATGAGTTGACCAACACATTCACTAACAACAAAGAGTTTCTACACTCTGTAGCCTTGCCATTAAACATTTTTTACAAATTTAAAATAACAGTGAGAAAATATTTAGAAAAAATTGATCTAAATCACGTGATTTGTTTGGAGAATTTACTCAGGAAGTAAAAAAATTTGGTATAAATAAGAGAATTACAAGATTTTAGTGGAAATAATTAAGGAAACATGAATAAGCTGCAAAAAAAAAGCAGCTCCTGTTTTTTACATCAGTTACTAGGGCTGTGTATTGTGGCTCATGATACAGAATGTAGTAAAGATAAAACATGAATTGATTGAATACTTGTGAAAAGTCTAGGCCTGCAATTTGCACAACTTCTCTAGCCTCCTTTATCAGACCCAATATATCTTCCAAGGGCTCAGAGTACATGAGGACTTTGCCATCCTGGTTTAAGTAGATCTCAGCTTGCAAGTTCACAGAGACTCCAATAACACACATGGTCAACTGTGGTTGAGGCTCGAATGGAACTGTCCAAACAGAAACTGGAATAGGCTCCCCACTGGCATTTATGCAGTGTGCCTGTAATAGATTCATGTTGATAGTTTGACATTCAAGTTATTATACCACTAATGAGATTACAAATTGCAGGTCACAAAGTTCATGCAGCATTTCAGTTTCCCATTTAATTCACTAATGAACACAGGCTAACTTCAAGTTCATATAAATTGAGAAATGACGTGAGGTACACCAGGAGGAAAGTGTGTTGGCGGGGAGGGTGGCATCTCCTTAACTGGACATCTTTACATCAGGACACATATACATGTATGTATATATATGTAACAACAATTATAATCAATGTCTGTTTAATAAGTTGGTTTAATGGTTACAGCTTCATCACATCACACTGTCACTTTCCTAACTAATAACAATAATTTAATAATAATGTTTATAATAATTAAATGGAGGGTAGACTTGTGGAATGGTTTATCATTTCACAGATTCCCATTGCAGGGGAGATCTCAGTGCTTACGGACTGTTGTTCAATGTCCGATGTGGATAATCTGACAAATAACTGTGTTTCATATGTTCGGATTTGGAGACAAAAACGATGTCCTAACATCATCAAGAGCTATAGATTTTTAAAAAATTGGACGATCAACATTTTTGGGAGGTCGTGAACTTCCGGTCAATATGACTGATAGGCGGCAGAAGCCATTATAGGCTGTGTCTAAAAAGTGTTCCTTGTTGCTGTTTCCTCATATTCCAAGTCCAGCTTGCTGCAGGAGCTACTGAGTTAAGTGCTCTGTGTACATCGTGAGCTGTGTGTTTCATCCGTTTTGATCGTGTTTCAATAATCCAATTTCTAGCGATGAATGATACTGTTATTTGATTATGGAAGGCCCCGGTATCACTGCAAACGAATTAAAATCCATAATTGCTCAACCGGCCATGCCAGCATAATCATCCAAATTAATATCTCATCTCCCAAAAAAAGAAAGGTAACTGTAGTCCCCATCGTAGCAGTCTCAGCACACGCCAAAACACATAAGGTGAAACCACGCAGAAAGTGAACACAGCCAACTGTTCCCTGTCATACAATATCATCATTCATCGTAAACAATTGCAATATCGAAACATGATCAAAACGGACGAGACACACAACTCACGGTGTGCACAGAGCACTTAACTCAGTATCAGTAGTTCCTGCAACAAGCCGGACTTAGAATATGAGGAAACTGCAACAAGGAACACTTTTCATGCATAGCCTTCAATTGTTCCCGCCGCCTATCCACCATATACCGGAAGTTCACGTCCTCTTGAAAATGATGATCGTCATATATAGCGTTTGATGATGTTAGGCCATCGTTGTTTACTCCAATTCTGAACATATAGACACACAGTTAGTCATCACATTATCACCGTCGCACATCAAACAATAGACCGTAAGATTAGCGTACGGCCGGTCTAGGTATATATGATGAACCATTATGATGACGTAGCACACGACAATGTTGCACACACAATTTCACGCCCTTTAGATTCCTGATTACTCTAGTGAATGCAGCCTATGATGAACAAAACACTGTGCAAATTCCCTAAAGAGATAAAACTGCGGCTGACAAAGCAGTTTCCATTAATGAGTAACATGTAAATAACTTGCGTCAAGCAATTCCAACAACGGTCATGAACAGCACTCAATGTGACGTAAAGCGCAGATCAAGACTAGACGGTGGAAGTTCGCATTCACAACACTTGATTTGTCAAAAAAGGGACTGTTGCCAGCGTACTACTCCGCTTTATCGGCGCTGATGTAATAAGTAGATCATCATTTTTACTTTAACGCATAAAAGTGCAATGGAGAACTGAAATTAATCAGACCTCGAATGCACTTTCTGCAGCGATCGAGAGAACGTGACCTAGATCCACCATCTTGGGAAATGGAAGTCTCAATCAATGATGATATCGTATGATGGGGAACAGATGGCTGTTTCACTTTCTGTGTGGTTTCGCCATATGCCTTTTGGCATGTGCTGAGACTGCTATGATGGGGGACTGCAGCTACCTTTCTTTGTTTGGGAGATGAGATATTAATTCGGATGATTCCACTGGTACGGGTGGTTGAGCAATTATGGATTTTAATTCATTTACAGTGATACCGTGGCCTTCCATAACCATAAGCAATTAACAAGGTCCTGGATTATTGACTTACTAACAAAGTTTCAATCAACCTCCTTAGTCGCCAGGAGGCCTCATTATGAGGGAGGTAAAGAATAGTGACACTGTGACCTTCCAGGCATGTCGTAAAAGGCGACTAAGGAGGTTGATCGATGGCTTGACAAGCTGTCATTGTAAAAAGTATTGTTATGGAAACAGCACCATGGATTTTAGAGCAGTGATCTCTGCAATATGTTCCATTTTGGCACGCAAGGTTTCTGTTTTTGAGATTATGGTTCTGCCCTATGTGCCGTCTTCGGCTCGAAAGGACAATAGATAGATAGATAGATAGAACAAAGTTTAATTAATGTGTAGAGACAGTCTCTATTACACAGTTTTTCCAATAGCTTAATTATTCTGGCCTTATGCCTCATTCTAGGCTACAGATGAATGGTTATTGAATGGGCATTATAGTCTTTACTAGTCCAACTATCTTCTATTCTTGACTCACTATCATCTCAAGAATATAAATATAAATAAAATAAATAGCAGCCGCCCTCTCTAACTAAAACTCCTAGAATTATACACTTTCATGTTAAATATACACAACTAAAGTTACACAATGTGCCTGTGGGAAGGTTTCTAGCTAGATTACTTCATGGCATCTATCTTCCTATTACTATTAGCTCCAAATGCTGACTTTGTAAACAACACAACAGATGTAACTGATTAATCAAGTTCAGGTAGTACAGACGAAACACATGTTTATTTGCAGTTAGAAATATTCATATCTACAAATGATCAAGTTTTGTGATGATTCATCAAGTCTTTCTGCCTTATGGATTTTCTATCTGAGTGGAGACTTGTCAGTCCTAATCCCAGCCCACGGACTACAATCTTAGGTGACTGCTGGTAATATTATGCATAGTGGACTCCATTTTGATAACTAACTGTAACCTCCATGAACTATGTAAAAGCCTGTTTCCTGCTTGCTTGCACTAAAGGAGCACACCTATTCGTCATCCGCCCTTAAAAGGATATTAAGTGGTTGTGTCTGCATTGTGTGGTGGTTTACAGTATAACTGTGATATTTGCGCTTTTCGGCCTAACACATCCGACTTCAGCATGACATTTCTGAGTGCCGGGTTGTCTTCACTCTTTGATCAGTACTTGCTTGACCAGACTAGACAGGTTAGTCTGTTACTGGAAGCACCACAGAGAGGTGGAGCAGGGTCTGGATGGTTCTGGTTCACTGATCATAGTGCAAGACATAAGCTGTGGGTCTGGCACGGCTTCACCACCTGTTATATCCTATTACTAAACTACATTATGCCAACACAAGATAACTGTCTTTATTAAGGAAACTCATCATCAAGTACCGGGCCTACTGGCATAGGTGATCATGTCTCTCCACAACTTTCGATCTCGACAGTTATTTATCATTTCTGTTGTTGACCTTCTGCCAAGCCATTGTCTTAAGCTGTCTGGTATTTTCTCTCTTTGCTTCCCTCTATCTCTTCGTCCCTCAATTTTTCCAGTTGTTACAATATATTGCAGTTGTTCTCTTCTCATTACATGGCCCGAAAATGATGATTGTTTCTTCCTAATATTGGAAATTAGCTCTCGTTTTGCTTTGACCTCTTTCACAACATTTTCATTACTCTTCTTAGCTGTCCATGGTATTCTCAACATTCCTCTGTAAAACCACATTTCTACAGACTCCAGTGATTTTCTTGTCTGTTGTCCTATTGTCCATAATTCACATCCATATGTTAAGACTGGCTCTACATAACATTTAAGAACTCTTTTTCTTGTTTCTATTGTCAAAAATGGATTGCATAGTATCTTCCTCCTATTCTGGAAAGCTGCTTTTGCCTGAGCCTTTCTGCATCTCATCTCTTTTGTACATCTTCCATCTGAGGTTAACAAAGTTCTCAAATATTTAAATTCATTTACCTGTTTTAATATTGTTCCACTTGTCTTTATTGTGCACTGTATTGATTACTTTTTCTTTGTTGTTTCCATTACTTCTGTCTTTTTGCTATTAAGGCTGAGTCCTTTATTTTTGCTTACTTTAAGGACACTAACTTAACTAATGACAAATTGCTGTGAGTTCTGATAATCTCTACTACAGTAACTATCGCAGTCTGATCCGGGCTCACTGACTAAACTTCTGGTGTGTGAACAATATATCAGCCCTGCCTAGTTCTTCCTGCCAAAGTTTGTGTTAAAAGGAGATTCCCTCTTAGCTGCTATTAATTTCTTAGCGGTTCTCTTTCTTATGGTGATTTTGGGGCCCGATAAGCATGGCAAACCATTGAGTCCTTTGACTACATTGTTAGACCCCTGACCGATTCAGAGTTTGTGCAGCATGTCAAAATGTGACACTTTTGTTCCAGCAGTTCTCCACTTCTTTCTTGATCGCAGACCCTATGCTGGCTATATATTGTTATGGGGCCAGGGAATCACAATTGTTAAACCATCAATGCATGTACATAAAGCTGAAGATGCAGGAGTGATTTCCCCTTTTCTTCTTACCCTCAATCCTGGCACTACCCCCAGTAGTGTTAGGGATGTCAATTATGCAGGAGTGTATTCCATTACAGAGGTGTATACAATATTATTACACAATGGGCCTTCTGAAAATACCAGCGACCTAGCTGCCATCTTTTCCGGAAATCGAACTACTTAAAGGTACATATTAAGAAGTTATACTAAAATAGGTCCAGTACTGTTGGCATTCAATTATCATAAATTCTAAGCTCTAACATTTTGCTTCATGTCATTCACCACAAAGATATAAAACTGAGCAATAATATAATTTAAAAAAAAAGAATATATAATTAATATGTACTAAACTATTTCTAATTTAAATTTCATAAAAGTTAAGAGTGTGTGGTTCTATATATATGGCCCTTTTCGTCTTGTCAGACGGTCTAGTGGAGGCTATTGCGTATTTTTTTTAGGTATTGTTTTTGCCGAACAGCTTCTCTCGTGGCTAATTCTACCAATGTTTGACAAACACACGCGGTCACATAATGAACAGGTCAGGCTCGCTGATCCACAGGGTTTACCATCCTTTTTCATGAGTCTCTTCTCTTCTAAGTCATGTCTTAGCACAGTCTCAAATGTTGTTATACCGTTCCTTATACATGCTCTCCATGATGTGCGATCCCTTGCCAGATGTTGCCAGTCGTTTTCACAGATGGAGAAGTCTTTCAGAGATGATTTGCAGATATCTCTATATCGTAGTTTAGGTCTGCCGATTTGTCTTTTTCCGTGTTTTAGCTCACCATATAGTATTTACCTAGGAATGCGTTTTTCTTCCATCCGTTGGACATGCCCCAGCCATCTTAGCCTTCGACTTCTGAGCATCGACATGATTGTTAGGGTCTTAGCACGTTGCAGGACAGTTAAGTTGGTTATTTTGTCTTGTCATTTGATGTGCATTATTTTGCGGAGACATCGCATGTGGAAGACATTTAGTCTTTTTTCCTGGTTTGAGTATGTTGTCCAGGTTTCGGATCCATATAGTAGTGTGCTAAGCACACATGTTTGATATATTAGGAGTTTAGTCTTTCGAGTTAGTTTCGTGTT
Source organism: Megaustenia siamemsis (assembly GCA_032433765.1). Classification (NCBI taxonomy): domain Eukaryota; kingdom Metazoa; phylum Mollusca; class Gastropoda; order Stylommatophora; family Ariophantidae; genus Megaustenia; species Megaustenia siamemsis. Next base: position 33,254,675 of record JAVIAB010000041.1, on the reverse strand, counting down.
GTTCCATGCCCTTTTTGTGAGTTTGCCGAAGGTCGTAGCTGCCTTACCAATTCGACAGTTTATTTCTTCATCAAGAGAGATGGTTTGCGTAACTGTGGATCCAAGATATGTAAATTTCTGTACTGATTCTAGTGGGCAGTCTTTTAGAGTAATAGATAGAGGTTTGAAGTCACCTTGATTTAGTATTACTGTCTTCTGAACATTAATTGACAGTGAAAAAAGGTTGCATGCTTTATCCAGGTTGTTGATCAGCGACTGTAGGGTGGCCTCACTATGAGCGACTAGGGCTGCATCGTCAGCAAATAAAAATTCTTTAAGTAGGGCAACATTTGTTTTGGTTTTTGCTCTTAGTCGTGCTAGGTTGAACAGTGAGCCATCTGGTCTAGTGCGAATGTAAATATCTCCTGAGCTGTTTTCGAAGGCGTAATTTAGGAGGGCAGCAAATGTGTGGTTCTATAAACATATTTATATAGGTATACTATACAAAACCTCTAAATATACAGAAAACCAAGATAATGTCCATTGACAAGGCAAAAAAACCAATCCAAAATCATAAACAGTGAAGAACTTGAAAGTGTTACAAACTATGAATATATGGGATATGTGGTAACTAACAATGTAGACTGCCAGAAAGAGATCAAAAGAAGACTAGCAATAGCAGCACAAAAATTAAACACCATGAAGAACATGTGGCACAAACCTGCTAGGCAGTAAAATTAAAATTACCTTTATCTTACTGACAGCTACGTCTGGTTGTGAATCATGGACAATAACGTAAACAGCAAGGAAGAAAACTGATTAATTTGAAACAAAATGCTACAGCAATATCATTAAGATACTCTGGATAATGAAAAAGAGTAGTGAAGACATATTGAAAGACTTAAACATTAAAAAGAACGGATTTATAAACACCATTCTGCAAAGAAAATGTAAATACTATGGGCATGTCAAAAGACACAGCGGGCTAGAAAGAACAATAATGGAAGGTATAGTTCCTGGGCGACGCATCTGAGGCAGATTAAAATGAATTCAGTACTTCAAAGAGACCTTGAACATGAGAACAGAATTGGTAGATCTGACTAGAGGAGATTCTTTCATAAAGGCTGTGGTGAATGCAACATTCTACATAGGACATGTGAATTGGTGACAGATAGGAACTATTTGCTTTCACTGTTTTTAAGTCTTTGCAGTGTAATATTTTAATTGTGCAAATATGGTTCTCTTAAATAGTCAGGGCCTACCTTTAAATTCTTAAAGAATTTATTTATTAGTACAGAAGTTATTCCCAAATATAAGGTTGCGGTTTTAAATAATTCTTTTTCATTACCTTGGAGGTTCATGATAGAGTTATAACATCAGTTTATATAATACTGAGAAGAATGTAGTTAAAAAGTGGAATGGTATCAAATGTAAGGGACACAAACCAGCTTTCCTGTTACATTAGTCAAGTGGCCGTCAGCACGGATGAAGCTTTGAGAAAGTGAGAGGCCAAGACTGCTACCAGAAGGCTGAAACTTGATAAAACGGAACAGTCTTTGACCCACAATCTTCTCATGAACACCAATCAGAAACTGGAAGGATTCATTCACTGAAATAATCTGTAGATAAAAAAGATGAAGATTTAAATGGAAGAGCTACTTAAAAAAAAAAAAACTGATAATTTTGTCAAAAATGTAAATTAGCTTAAATAATTGTATAATATTAAAGTTCTCTTATACTCTATTACTAGTGATAACACTTTATCATGTACAGAGGTGAACATGCTTCATGAGGTGATAACGATAATCAACTAGTATCACTAGTGATAATATTACATCACATACACAGGTACATATGTTACATGAGATGATAACAATAATCAACTAGTGATAATATTACATCACATACACAGGTACATATGTTACATGAGATGATAACAATAATCAATAACTAGTGATAATATTACATCACATACACAGGTACATATGTTACATGTGATGTCAAAAATAATAACTAGTGATAATATTACATCACATACACAGGTACATATGTTACATGAGATGTCAATGATAATCAATAACTAATGATATTACATCACATACACAGGTACATATGTTACATGAGATGTCAATGATAATCAATAACTAGTGATAATATTACATCACATACACAGGTACATATGTTACATGAGATGTCAATGATAATCAATAACTAGTGATAATATTACATCACATAAACAGGTACATATGTTACATGAGATGTCAATGATAATCAATAACTAGTGATAATATTGCATCACATACACAGGTACATATGTTACATGAGATGTCAATGATAATTAATAACTAGTGATAATATTACATCACATACACAGGTACATATATTACATGAGATGTCAACAATAATAACTAGTGATAATATTACATCACATAAACAGGTACATATGTTACATGAGATGTCAATGATAATCAATAACTAGTGATAATATTACATCACATACACAGGTACATATGTTACATGAGATGATAACAATAATCAACTAGTGATAATATTACATCACATACACAGGTATATATTTTACATGAGGTGATATGGTAGTTTCCTGTGTGTTACCGGGGCCTCATTAAGAGGGAAGTAAAGAATAGTGACACTGTGACCTTCCAGGCATGGTTTAAGAGGCGACTAAGGAGGTTGATCGATGGATAGACAGGCTGTCATTGTAAAAAGTATTGTTATGGAAACAGCGCCATATATTTTGGAGCAGTGATCTCTGCAATATGTGCTATTTTGGCACGCAAGGTTTCTGTTTTTGAGATTGTGGTTCTGCCCTATCTGCCATCTCCGGCTCGAAAGGACAATAGATAGATATGGTAGTGGCTATTTTCTTAGTTTCATAATCACCGACTGAGTGTGGCCCTCTTTCCATACTTTCTTCTTCCTTTCAACTCCCTGTGGAGCATAGGCCTTCAACAAACACTTTCCAAGCTATTCTATTTCTTGCAATTCTGTAAGATCATTCTATGTCTTCCCAATCATCATCATCATCTCTGATTCCATCTGTCTTCTCCAAGAATATTCCATGTTTGTGAATTTTTAGTGGCTTATTTTTTTACAGTATAGGACAGTCAATCCCAGAAAGCTTATCAGCTGTTTCATTGCCATGTGAAACACCAGCATATCCTGGACACCCAGGTTAACATGTTCACATTAGAGTCACCCAAGAGCTCAACCATTTCTGCCGCAGACACTATCAATCTTCTGTGGCATACTATGCACCAAGACTGCACGATCCACATTCTTTGTAACAAATCATATTATCCCTGCCGTTACTGATTCTCATGCTAGGCACTACTACACTTACCAGATTCACTAGCCCCTTCTCTACCATGTTAGTATGCCAAAAACCCCAACCACTTCGTTGTCTATGGGATACAGAACCATCCGTGTAGATGATCAGATCCAGAGGTGATGACACTTTTTTTGATGGATTCTCTTATTACGACCTCGGCAGCTCCATAGGCCCAATTGTGACACTCCCTGCCTATCTGAATGATTACTTTGGTTAGCCTCTTTTTCTCCACTGTTCCTTCTATCCAAACTATGCCGGCCCTAATGGCAATCAGATCACATACTCTCCTTATGAACTCCTCTGCCTCAGTCATCCAGAATTTTCCATGCCTGAGGCACCTGCCCTTAGTCGTACCCAATTCTGAAAGCAAGGGATGATTTATGTTCCTTAAAAAAAAAAAAAGTAAAGTACCCCCGTCACGCCAAGTGGCATATAGGGAATATGGTGTTAGTGACCATAATTTTTAGACCTTTGGCACATGATTTTTGGGGTAATGTGGTCGGTATTACGCCCTTGCCGCTTTACTTTCCCAGAAAAAAAATCCGGTACCCATTTAAGGCTGGGTTAACCCAGACCCGTCGGTTGGGATCGAACCCTACCTCTTGTCCTTTGTAGTCCACTAACCACTGAGCTATCACGGCTCCCTTTATGCTTTTTACCACATTCAAAAAGCCTGGACCTGAGCAGATCTATGTCACTCTAATGATCAGTAAGTCAAGTAAGTACCTCATTGAAGGGATAGGTGTATGTATGGCGCATCTGAGAACTACCTGTAGGCTCTCATTCTTAACACTTTCAAACCTTGTGATCTGATTTGACGAGAGAGTGAGCATATCCAAACATAATCCAGTACTGAGAGCACCACAGTCTGCAGGAGCAAGAATAGTAATGATTGCTGGAGGTTCGCCCTGACCATGATCTTGCTGACACCTCTCCTGGCCTTTTGAATGACCTTGCTTACATGCTGATTGAAAGAAAGGGACCTAACAAATGATATCCCCAAATACTTAATAGTCAGACTCCTCACGATGGTTGCACCATTGCAGTTTATGACTGGGAGGGTGTCTTTGCACCAGCACTGATGCCACCTAGTGCACGAGCCTTGTGTCAAAGCCTGCTGCCTCACAAAGTAGGTGTATGAGTGTGCCATAGTTCACTTGATTGTATGCATCCTCAAGACTGAGGACAGCTAGTGCTGACTCCTCTTTCCTATGAAAGAATCTGTAGATGTTATAAGCAAAGATGGAAACATTAGCAACAGTATCCCTGCCCGGCCTATAATCCATCTTGTATATTTGGCAACAATCCTTTGATCTCAAGATGCACCGCTAGCTATTTGGAGATGATTTTTTCAAGAACCTTTCAATAGACGGATAATGCAATATCCACTCAGTGTGGACTTATCTTTGTCTAGCTTAGGGAGCAGAACCAGATAGCTATGTAACCATTCTTCTGGGATGTCTCCGGTCCTGGTGCTCTGATTGAAGTCTGCAGCAATTCTCTTTACAATGTCAGGGTCGGCATCCTTCAAAAGACTGTATCCTTTATACCATCCAGCTGTGGGGTGCTGTCTGTGACATTCTTCATCGTGCGAACTACATCCTCAAAACTGATTAGGTCCTCAGGGAGTACTTGTTCCAATGACGCTGATAGTGTGTTTCTAACCATCTGGCACAGATCCATGTCACCAGATCTGTTTGTGTAATGTTCCTATCCAGCAAGGCCCTGCCTTTTTGTACATCTGTGAGTAGCATTCTGTCCTCATTGTCCTTGATGATGTTAGCTCTACGGCATGTTGTCATCTTCATGTATGCATAGAGGGACCAAAACTTATAGAGTACTTTGTCTGCTGCCACCTCCTCCATGAACCATGTTGATTACTCTCTCTCTTAGTCTCTACTGCCAGGTATTGAAAATTATTGATGGCATTTTCTTGTCCCATTCAAGATCCGTCATTCAATGATGGTCATAAAAGCTCAATTTTTTGCATGATTGCCATAGCTTCAGTGTGCGTCTCCAGGCCAACTCTACATAATGTGTCCATCACTAGGGTCTAAATGCCAGGACTCATCTATTCCTAGGTCCACATGCCTGTTGATGTAGTTGCCTAAACATATGATACTAACCGATTATACCATAAACGAAGTGCTATCCTGGGTTTCTTCTGCATTCCCAAAAGGATACGAACAGCACCAGGCAGGTGATCACTGCCACTGTAGCTTAATTGATCCCAGCGGATGTCTAGTTCAGCATGAGTTGAAGCCAAGGCAAGGTCAATGTTTGAGTCAGAATCTGTTGTCCTGTTTGCGAGTCATTTCATCATCTCACAATTCACTACAGTCAGGTCTATATCTGCAAGGACAGAATCTAAGGCTCTATCCTGGGGGTTGTCCCAGTGCACACTCCATCCATTGCAATAACCACACAAGAGTCAATTATCACCATTACACTAGATTATGCCAATAACTTTGTTGATGATGTTCCACTTGTTCTCATTCATAGTGAAGCCCTTGCAACTCATTGTTGTCCTTATCCCACACCTCTAAATCTAAGACTGTGTGCAGAATGGTGTCCCATATTATAATGGCCTGACCATGGTGGCTGTCTCGCCAAACGGATTTGCGTCGAAGCGATAACTGTAGAAGTCCAATTTGTCCACTTGTGTCTCCTGTAGAAGTACTATGTCAAAATCGTAAACCAAGCGGTCAAAAGGTCCTCTTTGACTCTTTGTTTCACAGTGGTGCAGTTCCAGTACCTAACATTGAGATAATTTCTGTACAATCTCTCTAATTTTGATTCACGTTTTGGCTTCCCAAACTATTAAACTAAGATTATACATAAAAAGGTGCATGCTTTAAATGCTTCTATAAAGATCATAACGTTAACAGCAAAGAAAACACCAAGATCGTCAATGTATCATACAACTTTCTCAAGGGAAATTATTACAACATTTTGGCCAAAGAAAATCATCAAGCAAAAACTATTCAACAAATTCTACAATTTACAATACACACAACAACAGACAGATATTGGAGCTTGCTAGGCAATGTACTCAGTAAAGGTCTAGAAATTATTACATGAGCTAAAATGCCCTAGAACCCACAGGAAAGACAAAAAAGAGGCAGACCAAAGAAAACCTGACAGCAAATAGTGCAGCAGTGAAACATAGTACCTAGCCCTAGATTATGATACTGTCATAAAAATTACCACCTCAAAATACATTTTTCTGAAATTCGACAGTTTGCCACAGACAAACATTTTCCTCCTCCCTATACCTTCTTAATTATCACTAACGGTGACCCTCGAGTGTTTGATTTTTTTTTATTAATGTTGAATTTTTTTCTCCATACACCATAGTAAAAAATACTATTGTATCGTAAAAATGCAGCTTTTTTTTTTTTTATAAATTCTGTCAATTTTCAAGAAGGGAACAGGCAGAATAAATGCAATGCTACAGTAAAACTGATAGAAGAGAACAAGAGGTGGGGTGTAACATACACTTTTACAAAGTGTGGTGATACAAAATATTTTACATTTCAGCCTACATGAAGCCTTCAGTAAACAACAGAAGCAGATAACAAAATGAAGATATACTTTACTACAAATTTTTAATTGTCAAGAAATTAATATATATATTTTTTTTTTTACATTTGATCAGGGGAAATCTTTGGCTGTCTGCGAAAATCTCTTTGGTTGGCTGTTGACATAAAACAAACTTTAACTCTAAGATAACAGCGAAAGAACTGGAAACTTACCAGCAACAAATGGACAACATACAGGCAAAGAACGGGCTGGATGTGTCAATAGACAAAGTATGTGTCAGATAACCAAAGCGCAATATGGGAACATACTGGCAATGAACAGGCAACATACCGACAATGAACAGGTTGGACATGTCAACGATGTGTCAACAGCCAAAGTATACATCAGCTAGCCAAGGTGTAATGCGTTGGACGGGCAATAAATCTGATTGAAACTGATAAATAATTACCGCATCTGATACCGGTGCTGGCGGTTGTGTTTACCTGCGTACAGGTAAAATTCTAAATCCTAATTGTTTGCACTAGTCACTTGTGAACCTTCATTGAGATCAATTTTGTTTCTGAGATACAGAGAATACTTAAAAAAATATCGTTAAGTTGAAGATAATTATTTCATTTTTAGTGCTTTACATGTTCTTATAGTGTGGAAAATGAAAGCTTATGTCATTACATCTGCAATTGAAGCAGATTATAGCAGTGAGAAGTTGTATGAAAACAAGTAGGGAGTAGGGTATAAACAAAGGGGAGATGGGGGGGGGGGGGGGGAGAGTGGGAGTGATATAGATTCACGTGAAAGTTCAAAGGGTGAACACTTCGTGGAGCACGAGATTTTATTTTGAAAACGAGGCGGACAAGTTTAATTTAGACAAAGGATAAGTTAATTTAGATTCATTCGAGTTGATGTGAGGGGTTCAATCTAGACGTCTGTTGATGATTTGTAACGAGACTGTTGCCCCAGACAAAGGCCCCACTTGTAACGGGCTATTCTCCCCGTTCGGTGCGCACCGTGACAGAAACTCTGCTACCGTTATGAAGGCTCGTTGAAACCTGAGCCCTCACTCTGCTTGCAGTTGGAATGTATCAGCAGGAAGCTTGTTCAAATCTGCCAGCTCTTCGCCTTGACAAGAAGCTCTGGAGATCAGCATGTAATGGGCCAATGTGCCCGTCCAGTGTGCACTGGACTGGAACTCTGCTACCGTTGTGAAGGCTCGTTGAAACCTGAGCCCTCACTCTGCTTACAGTTGGAATGTATCGGCAGGAAGCTCGTTCAGCTCTGCCTGCCCTTGGTTATTGAACAGTTCTTCATCGACTCCGCGTTGTGACTTCTGTTGCTCACGACATCCAGTGTCCGTTCATCGCTAGGACAACAACACAGCTACAAGGTAAAGCATGAATGAACACCATTGTTAATACACATGATTTGGTTTATTCGTGTACTGACCACTCCTGATAGCCAGTCAACCACCCGTTCAAGTCCATTCATCCAATAATCACAAATTGTACTACCTGACCTAAGTACACCGATTACTTGTGGACAGCCAACTTATCAAGTTGCTTCCCACGAACAGCACTACTAACTTTTAATTAATGTCACTTGTATGGCTTTCTCTCAGCCTATAAGTTTGTGGCACAACCACATGATCAATGTCTCTTCACAAGAGTTGCACTATTAACTTCAGAACATTACTGGCTGAGCTTACTCTAAGCCGACACATTGTGGCACAACTACATTAGTAAAGTCTCTTCACAAGAGCTGTGCTATTAAATTCATACTAATGTCCCTACCTATCCTTGCTGAATATCCTGACACGTCTGCCTAGCCAGACTGCTACCGATTCACTAACCTGCGTTACCAAGCCCTTATCAATTGCTCTGGTCCCCAGTCACGGTTGTGACAAATCATCAACAGATGTCTGGATTGAACACCTCGCATCAACGCGACTGAATCTAAATTAACCTATCCTTTGTCTAACTTAAACCTGTCCGCCTCGTTTTCAAAATCTTGTGCTCCACGAAGTGTTCCCCCTTTGAACTTTCACGTGATTCTATATCACTCACCCCCCCCCCCAATCTCCCCTTTGTTTATACCCTACTCCCTACTTGTTTTCATTCAACTTCTCACTGCTATACTCTGCTTCACTATAACACTCAGGATTTTTTAAAAATTCTACCCAGGCGGGATTTTACTTAGGAAATCTTAATTTTGCCTCTCCTAGAGTCATTGTTACATATTTTCGTTAATAAAAATTGTCCAAATAAATATTATTTTTGCAGATAACATGCGTAGTATTTTTACATATCGTAAAAACATGAGTTGTAGATCGGTATTGTAATGTAGGGTTACAAGATTTATTATTGTGTCTTGCAAAGCTCAAGATGGCATGACATCGAGTGACATGACTGCTTTGTCAGTTCACAGCCAAGAAAAGACATAGAAGAATGAGAGAGAAAACATGACAGAGAGAGAAAACATTAAAGAGAGAGAGAGAGAAAACATTACAGAGAGAGAAAACATTAAAGAAAGAGAGAGAGAGAGAAAACATTACAGAGAGAGAAAGCATTACAAAGAGAGAAAACATGACAGAGAGAGAAAAAATTAAAGAGAGAGAGAGAGAGAGAAAACATTACAGAGAGAGAGAAAACATTACAGAGAGAGAAAAAACATTACAGAGAGAGAGAAAACATTACAGAGAGAGAAAAAACATTACAGAGAGAGAGAAAACATTACAGAGAGAGAGAGAGAAAACATTACAGAGAGAGAAAGCATTACAAAGAGAGAGAAAAAATTACAGAGAGAGAGAAAAAATTACAGAGAGAGAGAAAACATTACAGAGAGAGAGAAAAAATTACAGAGAGAGAGAAAACATTACAGAGAGAGAGAGAAAATTACAGAGAGAGAGAAAACATTACAGAGAGAGAGAAAAAACATTACAGAGAGAGAGAGAAAAAATTACAGAGAGAGAGAAAACATTACAGAGAGAGAGAAAAAACATTACAAAGAGAGAGAAAAAATTACAGAGAGAGAGAAAACATTACAGAGAGAGAGAGAAAACATTACAGAGAGAGAGAGAAAATTACAGAGAGAGAGAAAACATTACAGAGAGAGAGAGAAAACATTACAGAGAGAGAGAGAAAAAATTACAGAGAGAGAGAAAACATTACAGAGAGAGAGAGAAAACATTACAAAGAGAGAGAAAAAATTACAGAGAGAGAGAAAACATTACAGAGAGAGAGAAAAAATTACAGAGAGAGAGAAAACATTACAGAGAGAGAAAGCATTACAAAGAGAGAGAAAAAATTACAGAGAGAGAGAAAAAATTACAGAGAGAGAGAAAAAACATTACAGAGAGAGAGAGAAAACATTACAGAGAGAGAGAGAAAACATTACAAAGAGAGAGAGAGAAAAAATTTAAGAGAGAGAGAAAACATTACAGAGAGAGAGAGAAAACATTACAGAGAGAGAGAGACAAAACATTACAGAGAGAGAGAGAAAACATTACAGAGAGAGAGAGAAAAAATTACAGAGAGAGAGAAAACATTACAGAGAGAGAGAGAAAAAATTACAGAGAGAGAGAAAACATTACAGAGAGAGAGAAAAAATTACAGAGAGAGAGAAAACATTACAGAGAGAGAGAAAACATTACAGAGAGAGAGAGAAAACATTACAGAGAGAGAGAAAAAATTACAGAGAGAGAGAAAAAATTACAGAGAGAGAGAAAACATTACAGAGAGAGAGAAAAAATTACAGAGAGAGAGAGAAAATTACAGAGAGAGAGAAAAAATTACAGAGAGAGAGAAAACATTACAAAGAGAGAGAAAGCATTACAAAGAGAGAGAAAAAATTACAGAGAGAGAGAAAACATTACAGAGAGAGAGAGAAAAAAAAAACATTACAGACAGAGAAAACATTACAGAGAGAGAGAAAACATTACAGAGAGAGAGAAAAAAAACATTACAGAGAGAGAGAAAACATTACAGAGAGAGAGAAAAAAAAACATTACAAAGAGAGAGAAAACATTACAGAGAGAGAGAAAAAATTACAGAGAGAGAGAAAACATTACAGAGAGAGAGAAAACATTACAGAGAGAGAAAGCATTACAAAGAGAGAGAAAAAATTACAGAGAGAGAGAAAACATTACAGAGAGAGAAAGCATTACAAAGAGAGAGAAAAAATTTAAGAGAGAGAGAGAGAAAACATTACAGAGAGAGAGAGAAAAAAAAACATTACAGAGAGAGAGAAAACATTACAGAGAGAGAGAAAAAATTACAGAGAGAGAGAAAAAATTACAGAGAGAGAGAAAACATTACAGAGAGAGAGAAAAAATTACAGAGAGAGAGAAAACATTACAGAGAGAGAGAAAACATTACAGAGAGAGAGAGAGAAAAAATTTAAGAGAGAGAGAGAGAAAACATTACAGAGAGAGAGAAAACATTACAGAGAGAGAGAAAAAATTTAAGAGAGAGAGAGAAAACATTACAGAGAGAGAGAAAACATTACAGAGAGAGAGAGAAAAAATTTAAGAGAGAGAGAGAGAAAACATTACAGAGAGAGAGAAAACATTACAGAGAGAGAGAAAAAATTTAAGAGAGAGAGAGAGAAAACATTACAGAGAGAGAGAAAAAATTTAAGAGAGAGAGAGAGAAAACATTACAGAGAGAGAGAAAAAATTTAAGAGAGAGAGAGAGAAAACATTACAGAGAGAGAGAAAACATTACAGAGAGAGAGAGAGAAAACATTACAGAGAGAGAGAGAGAAAACATTACAGAGAGAGAGAAAAAATTACAGAGAGAGAGAAAAAATTACAGAGAGAGAGAAAAAATTTAAGAGAGAGAGAGAGAAAACATTACAGAGAGAGAGAAAACATTACAGAGAGAGAGAGAAAAAATTTAAGAGAGAGAGAGAGAAAACATTACAGAGAGAGAGAAAAAATTTAAGAGAGAGAGAGAAAACATTACAGAGAGAGAGAAAACATTACAGAGAGAGAGAGAAAAAATTTAAGAGAGAGAGAGAGAAAACATTACAGAGAGAGAGAGAAAAAAAAACATTACAGAGAGAGAGAAAACATTACAGAGAGAGAGAAAACATTACAGAGAGAGAAAGCATTACAAAGAGAGAGAAAAAATTTAAGAGAGAGAGAGAGAAAACATTACAGAGAGAGAGAGAAAAAAAAACATTACAGAGAGAGAGAAAACATTACAGAGAGAGAGAAAACATTACAGAGAGAGAAAGCATTACAAAGAGAGAGAAAAAATTTAAGAGAGAGAAAACATTACAGAGAGAGAGAGAAAAAAAAACATTACAGAGAGAGAAAACATTACAGAGAGAGAGAGAAAAAAAAACATTACAGAGAGAGAGAAAACATTACAGAGAGAGAGAAAAAATTACAGAGAGAGAGAGAGAAAACATTACAGAGAGAGAGAGAGAGAAAACATTACAGAGAGAGAGAGAAAACATTACAGAGAGAGAGAAAACATTACAGAGAGAGAGAAAAAATTACAGAGAGAGAGAAAAAATTTAAGAGAGAGAGAGAAAACATTACAGAGAGAGAGAAAACATTACAGAGAGAGAGAGAAAAAATTTAAGAGAGAGAGAAAACATTACAGAGAGAGAGAAAACATTACAGAGAGAGAGAAAACATTACAGAGAGAGAGAGAAAAAATTTAAGAGAGAGAGAGAGAAAACATTACAGAGAGAGAGAAAACATTACAGAGAGAGAGAAAAAATTTAAGAGAGAGAGAGAAAACATTACAGAGAGAGAGAAAACATTACAGAGAGAGAGAAAACATTACAGAGAGAGAGAAAACATTACAGAGAGAGAGAGAAAAAATTTAAGAGAGAGAGAGAGAAAACATTACAGAGAGAGAGAGAAAAAAAAACATTACAGAGAGAGAGAAAACATTACAGAGAGAGAGAAAAAATTACAGAGAGAGAGAAAACATTACAGAGAGAACTGAAGATTACAATCCTACCTTTCCACCTCTCTCAGGATCCACAACACATAGGGAACTGGTGACACAGTTGAAAAGCACTTCTTGAACTTTAGGAACCTGACCAATATCATCACAGACATCCAGAAGAGGCCAGAGATTCTTAAAATCAAATTCATTTGGACATTTCATTGACTTCAATGACTGTTGAGACTGCTTACTTTGATCTTTAATGTCAGTTTCCTGGAACCTCTGACTTATATGATGATCAGGTGGTGAGAATCCAAAGATGGACCTTCTATTGCGAGGTGCGGGTTGAACAAGTCTTTCTGGGAATAGCTGATGCATTTCTGAGTTTTGATAAAGATAATTTCAAAGATTGATACAAATATTTGAATATAGACATAACATACAAGATATCAAATAAAAATGGTTGCTTTAACTGTTCATGTTTTATCTCATTGCAACAAGTCCTTTCCAGTAGAATCTGTACAGCAGAATTTCTGATGCTACCGCCCCCCCCCAGGGGGAGGGGGAGAAGGGGGGGGGGCGCACTAGAATGATCAGGTGCAATTGGGGGTGTGGTCAATCAATACAGATATGGGGGCAGTGGAGTATAAAGAAAGAGAAGAGTAGAAAATTGTGAAAAGAACGTGTTGCTGTGATGATAAGCTATGTTTAGCAGTGTCTGATAAACAAATGAAATCGGAGCATTTGATTTTTTTGTGATGTTCTGTAAATTTGTGGCCCTGCAAGGAATCGAATATTAAAAAACATAACAGATGTTCAAACACCTTCGATCTTTACAGATTACATAAAAAAATAATTGTATTAATGTTGCTTCAATAAAGCAGCAATTTGTATGTCAGTACTTTAAACAATTTTCTTTTTTTTTTACGTCATTATATTAATATTATCTATTAAATCATCTGTGTTAAATGGTAAATAAGGCAGGTGTTAATTAGAAAATGAATTATTTTTAATAGGCAAAGTAAATTAAAACTGTTGAGTAATTTTTCATTGCATACTGATTATTATTTTTAAATGTTTATATATAATTTTGATAAAACATTCATTTATTTCTACAAATCTTGATATATCACAATAATGTTTAAGGCTAAAAAATTTTATGAGATGCACTCATGCCTCATTTTTGTTCTCCCGTTTGTTTAAAAAAGCTCTGTAAAAATGTAGATTTTGAGACATGACAGTAAGAGTTAATAGAATTTGGCATGAAGAAAAAGTCCAACAAACTGGAAGAAGGTGATTATTATCAAATTAACTAAAAAGGTCATTTTAAAGATTGCAAAAACTAAAGAGGAATAACCCTTTAATCAGTTGCCTCCAAAGTTTTCTATAGCATCATAATGGACAGAATAAAAGATGCTACAGACATTATTTGTGAAGAACAAGCATGATTCAGAACTTAAAAGAACACTGATAAAAGAAGCAAAGTTGGCAGGCACAGACTCATTTGATAAGATTGAACATCTCACCAAGAACAGAGATAGTTGGCAAAAAGCACAACAAGCACTATGTGACTTCTAGCGGTGCTGGAAGAATCAAGTTCAAGAGATACAGAGTGTCAAACTGACAAGCAATTTCATTTCAATATTTTCTGATCAATATCATCATCATCATGTGCCATACCGGTTGGCGTAGGTGATCATGTCCCTCCACAATCTTCTATCTACAGATACACACTGTTTCTCTGATCAATATACAAAATCGTAATTTATGAATCCAATATAAAGTGGGGACTGTAGTTCTAAACTTTGTTCAACTATTATATGTAGAGTAGTTATTTGATCAGCACATGATCTGCTCTTCCTAAAACCTGCTTGTTCATCTCTCAAATGTTTCTCTATGGCCTCTTTTAGTCTCTCCAGAATGCTTCTGCTTAATATTTTTCCTGGCACTGATAGTAACATAATTCCTCTATAATTTGCGCACTCCTGTAAACTTCCTTTCTTTGGTAGTTTGATTATATAACCTTCTTTCCAGTCTTTAGGTATTTCTTCCCTCTACCAAATTTAATCTAATAGATTATGTAACATCTTGGTAGAGGTGTTAATATCTGCTTTGATGGCTTCTGAAGGAATTTCATCTGGTCTTGTGGCTTTACCATTTTTTAATAGCTTGATGGCTTTCATTATTTCTTCTTTGCTTGGTTTTCCACAGTTAACGTGTAACTCTTCTCCTGCTGGTAGTATATCTGGAGGATTATTTGAGCCGGGTCTGTTCAAAAGTTCTTCAAAGTGCTCTCTTTCCATCTCTCCATTTGTTCCCTTATATTACTAAGCAAATTTCCTTTCTTATCTTTAATAAAGGCGTTGATCTGTTTGTATTTTCCACCTAATTTCTTTGTGCTGTTGTACAGTTCTTTCATATTCCCTTTATTTGCTGCTTCCTCTGCCTCTTTAGCTAGTTCATCTATTATTTCCTCTTATCCCTTTTAATGCATCTTCTCACTTCTTTGTTCACCTCTGTATAAGATTCCTGTGTCTTGGCTTTATTATTTCTCGTTTTGCTTTTATTTATGTCTGCTTTCTTGCTCTTTCTTTCTTTAATTTTATCCAGGGTCTCTGCTGTCATCCATGTCTTATTCTGGTGTTCTCTTTTCCCCAGTGTTTCTTTGCATGTCTCTTTCCATATATCTTTTACCTGTTTCCAATGATCTTCTATATTTATTGTCTATCAAAGGCATTTGATAGTTTAGACAGAGGAATGCTTTGGAAGTTGCTGAGTCATTACAGAATCCCCATAAAGTTTATTAACCTGATAAAAACAATGTATGCTTGCTTGCGTTCGTCCGATGACTAAAGTATTCTAGAGTATTCGTAGACTGTAGAATTCTTCTTCGTCATCTGTCCTTAAAAGGACATTAAGTGGACGTGTCTGTGTTGTGGTTTGCAGTATAACTGTTATATTTGCACCTTTCGACCCAACACATCCGATTTCAGCACAACATTTTTGAGTACCGGGTTGTCTTCCCTCTTGAATTCCTGCTCGCTTGGCCAGACTAGACAGGTTGTTCTGTTACTGGAGACACCACGGAGAGGTGGAGCAGGGTCTGGATGGTTTTGGTTCACCGATCCATCAGCTGTGGGTTGCTGACAACTTCCAGCTCTGGTGCTGGGAGGCGCGCCTTCGCCTCCAAAACAATGTATGAAGGAATGAAATGTAGTGTGGTGCATGAAGGGCAGCTTACAGAAGCATTTGAAATAAGAACAGGAGTAAGGCAGGGATGCCTTCTGTCTCCATTTCTCTTTCTACTGGCCATAGACTGGATTATGAAAATAACTCAAAACAACAGAAATGGAATCCAGTGGTCACTGACCAAGCAACTTGATGATTTAGACTTTGCTGATGACATAGATCTCCTATCACACAGTCATCAACAGATGCGGGATAAAATGAGCATACTTGATGAAAGCTCACAACAGCTAGGACTGAAAATTAATAGAGATAAGACCAACATTATGAGAATTAATGCAGTTGGCAATAACCAAACAAAATTAGGAGAAATACCTCTACTAGACGTACAATCTCACATATATCTGGGCAGTAATATAGATAAAGTGGGAGGAACAGAAAATGATACCAAAATAAGGATATCAAAAGCAAGAGGAGCTTTTGTTGCATTGGGAAACATATGGAAATCCAAAGAAATTAGGTTAAATACAAAAATAAAAATTTTAACTCCAATGTTAAGTCAGTCCTATTATATGGCTGTGAAACATGGAGAACAACAAAATTGACAATCATGAAGATACAGACTTTTATTAATGGATGCTTACGCAGAATAAAAGGATGGAAATGACAGGACAAAATCACTAACATAGAATTATAGAAATGTACCAATTAAATACCAGTGGATAAAGAGATGCAGCGAAGACGATGGCGCTGGATAGGACACACTCTGCGGAAGCCAATTGAGAGTATTACGCAACAGGCCCTTTTTTGGAATCCTCAGGGGAAAAGACAAAGAGGAAGACCAAGGAATTCTTGGAGAAGACAGATAGAAGGAGAGATGAAGATGATGGGGAAGACATGGAATGATCTTAAAAGAATGGCAAGAAACAGAAGGACTTGGAAAGTGTTAGTTGAAGACCTATGCTCCGCAGGGGGGAGCCACGATAACTCAGTGGTTAGTGAACTGGACTACAAAGGACAAGGGGTAGGGTTCGATCCCAACCGACGGCTTCCGGGTTCACCCAGCCTTAAATGGGTACCGGATTTTTTTCTGGGAAAGTAAAGCGGCACGGACGTAATACCAACCACATTACCCCAAAAAATCATGTGCTGAAGGTCTGTAAAATTTATGGTCACTAACACCATATTCCCTATATGCCACTTGGCGTGACGGGGACTATACTTTTTTTTATGCTCCACAGGGAGCTGAAAGGTGGAAGAAGAAGAATATTAAAAATCCATCAGCTTCCTTGTCAAGATTGAGAGGCTCGCCCAGAACAGGGATATAATGTGAGTCATGTGCAAGGCTTTGACAATGTATAACAAAGACCATTGGACACAGAGATTGTACAACTTTTGCCCTGTGTGTCGTCTTTGGTTTGGAAGGAAATAGTTAGATAGAAAATTCAAAATCATGTGAGAACAAATATAACCAACCTGAGACACAGTCTTGTTGACATAAGGCAGCCACACTTTGATTTGCTTTCATGGCTGACTGCTGTGATCTGGTCATCTTTGGGAAAGACTGATTTGCTTCATAGGATTCATTCATTATGTGTGGTTTGTGTATATCTGTCACTGCTAGTATTTCATATACAGGCAATGTCTGGTTCAGACAACTTTTGCTATCATGTATAATTGAAGTTCTTTTTTTTGTCTTTTGGTAGGGTTCATCACCACTGTTTTCATGGATCCACTTAGCACATTTCTGGATTTTATTTCCACTCTTTGTTTTCGTTGCCATGCTGCAATGATTTGTTGTGTCAAGTGATTTACTTCCCATATTTTGAGCATATTTATCGCCAGATAGTTCTGGCTCTAACTGTTTTTTAACTTTGTTTACATCTGGTTTCAATTGTTCTACTATATTTGGCACAGGCTGTAACCTATCAACTATCGCAATATTATGAGGGAATTTATCAACAATGCTGTTGTGCTGATCAACTATTGCTGGTGCTCCCCACTGAAGAAGATTGTTTGGTGCTGAGTTTTTGGCACTGGAATGATCATCTGGAACAATCATATTTACATTTCTGTTGACCAACACAGGTCTGTTAACTTTTACTGCAGACTGCTTTACCGCCTCAATCAAACATAAAGGTGAGGAAGGTAAGTTAACTAAAGAACTATCACTGCATGGATCAACAACTAGCTTAGGTCGGCTGCTGTGACTGTCAGTAACAACAACTGGGAACTCTGTCTGTGGTGATGAATGTTGCTCATGCTGTACATTCTGTGACATGTTACCAGTTGTTGATTTCATGATATTAAATGAACTTAAAAGTGAATTTTCTGACTCTGGTGCATATTCATTTTCTTTCTCATTTTTCAAATGTTTGTCAGAAACTAGTGGGGAGTTCTGATATTTGATGGATTTAATTAACTTTTCAGGTGTCTGTACAATATTTGACATGTGTTTAAGACTCATGTTGGGAACAGTAATTGGTTGTTCTTCAAAATTTGTCTCTGAACTGTCATTTGAGCCTGAACTATGTAGTCTACTTTCAGATAAAGCATTACAGTCATCATCATGATCAACCACCTCTATACCAGACTGATCAACATGGATGACTTTACCAACATTATTATCCGCCCCACTTGTCACACTGTTTCTATTATCCGCCCCACTTGTCACACTGTTTCTACCATATTTCTGAGCTACTGGAACACTGCCTGATGAAGAGCCATTAAATAGAGTATCTCTCTTATTCATAAATCTCACACTATCCTTTTCCTCAAGTTCTGTACAGATGTGCTCTACATTCATTTCAGAACCATAAGCATCAGAAACGGGACTGCAGCTGCTATTCAAAGCTTCTATTTCAATATCCCTTTCTGGAGTTTCATTAGCTCCTGCTGCTCCAGAACCTGCATTTGTGTTTTCCTCCTTGTCTCTGCCATGCCCTGCCTCAACTGAATCAGTACAAATCAAGCCAATGATCATATCTTTGGCCTCCCACGGTCGCCACATTGAATCAAATGATGAATTATGCAGGCTCGTGTTTTTACAAAAATCACAATTACAGACCAAAAGTTGACCACAGTGTTTGCTACTTAAGGTGAGCTTCAATTTTCCTTTACAAGAAGACTTTGGCATAATTTCATCATTCTGACAAGTTTGCAAAGTTACTGTATGTAAACTATTAGATGTGGATGCTACAGACAGTACAGAATTTAATAAACCTTCGGAATGATTTTCAGATTGCACTCTGATAACATTTAATTGTTGTTCTGAAAGCTCTTTGCAAGAAGTATTGTCTGCTTGCCTTGATGTAGAACAATAAGCAGTTTCTTTAGATGAAGAGTGAGACTGCTTATCTTGAATATGAAAGTGAGCAACACAAGGGATTTGCATCATAGAGTTGAGATTTCTATCTTCCATAAAATGAGGATGGGCACATTTTTCTCCACGATTTTCAAGAACATCTTTCAACTCATCTTTGTAGTCTGCTCTTATGCTACTATTTTCAGAGTGGATCAACGGAGATGAAGTCTGTGAATAATCAGATGCATTAAGAGAGTGAACAAATGTCAAAGGTGTTACTTGTGCTGCCTGACCTTTGTGGCAAAATGGGTGACTTTCTAAGGTCTCTGTAAAATGTGGATCTCTTACAAATTGCTGTGAGATTCTGGTGGGTTTCCCCAACTCTTGCATGGAACATGGTGAAGTTAAAACAAATGGGAGAGGTACAAGCATAAGACTTTGAGTAGTGGGTACAGGCACTGTTGTCTGACCTGTAACTGACTGAGAGCTGAGGGAAAGATTTCTTTCACTAAGGATGTGACCATATGTATCTGGACAAGCATTCTTGGCAGCAACAACATTATTTGTAGGTGACTGAGCTGTCCTATTAGACAAATATTCACTGCCTGACACTTGCATACTTGTTGGGTGAGCAGTGAAGAATGAATCGGAAATGTGTGCACATTTTGCTGACTCATCAAGTTTCAATGGGCCAGAGGCTGACATCTCATCCAAGGCATCTAGAGCCTGCACCTTTGATCCAATGTTAGGTATATTTTTACTAATAATAACAGGGGATATAGATTGTGAACTTTGTGATGTATTAAGTCCGGAGTCTTTGTGTGAGTCACTACCGAATGAGGACTTTCTTTGCTCTGAAATGTTAAGTGACATTCCTGAGTTACAATTTGCTGCCAAATCTGAATGATTCTGACTCCTCTGAAATGGACTTCCTTTCTGGACTATACTCTCAATGTCCTGCTCATGTGATAATGCTCCACAAGAATAATTCAATGATGCAGCAGAATCATTTTGAAGCTTCTCTTTCATTTCATAATTATTGCTGCTTTCTATACAATTAGTAATCAAAGATACCTCTTGCAAAGCTTTGGCAACAATGTTTCTCGCCAGAGATTGCTTTTGTTTGCAGACACTGCAAGGACAGTTGTGAGCACCTGGTTGATGATAATGCCAAAGGTCATTAAGCAACTCAACTACATAATGCAGTTTATGGCTAATCGCACAAGTGTCCATCGTTAATGCTGAAACACAAATAGCAGTTTTTGTTAGTTAAATATGACCCATGGCAACATTATTATTTTGCATTAACTAATATTCTTTTAGCTTATTTTTCATGTCAACTCAGCATCATTAAAAACAAATTTTGATTAAAAAAAACAAGAATTACAGTATTTAAAGAGATTGTGTTGCATGATGACTTGGCAGTAAAATGGATGTGGGTTCAAATCCAACTCAAAACTTCCATTCTAGCTCAGCTGAAAAGACAATGGGTACGAAGCTCACTATAATGAGGAGGTAATGAGAGTGAGAAAGAGATTTGTTTTCCTCATCTCCAAACGCTGTTGTCTAACATGATGAAGTTTAATGCTTACATCCTATGACATTATATCATATGTACTATACATTCTGGAAATGTCTTTTATCATTACAACATAAAAAAGTACTTGTAGGTGAAATTTTTTCTCTCTCTCTTTTTTTTTTAAAATGATAAAATGTTTCTAAATTCTCAGCTACAGATGCATCCCTACTATAAATGATATTATTTCATTGCATTCTTCATTTAATTATTCACAGGAAAACTTTTGAGCTGAAAATGAAGCCCTCAAAGCCACAGTAGAACTGGCTATCAAACATAAAAAGTAAAAAAATAAAAATGTATGCAGCCAACTATAGTAAAAAAAAAAAAGACAGTAAAAAAAATACATGTTTCAGCCACAGGTTGTTGTCATTAAGACAAAACAAGCATATGCAAGATGGCTACATAGTTATATTGATAGATTTCTATTTAGCTTCAGAGTCCTGTGAAGAGATTGTCATAAGGTCCAAAAGGAAGTGTGAACCCCTTACAGGTAAATGGCCAGGCAATAGATCACAACTAATCACGCGACTACAGACAGGGCAGGAAGGACTGCGATTTTCTAGTAGGAACAGTGGAATACTGGAAGTGTCGAGGAGTAGAGATTCGATCCTACTTTGGGCAGTCTATTTTTCTTTCTTTTTTTTTATGTTGATTATTTGTGATTTTTTTTCCCGAGTGTTGTAAACATAACTCTTCCCCTGAAATGATTTGCTGATCTATCGCATCGGATGTTTCCCTCCATAATAATATTCATTTATTATTATTTGTCTCCAGTTCCGAATACTGCGAGAAGATGTAAGTAAAGGAGAAAGACAAAAAAAAGGAGAACTCTAGCTACAGGATTAGAAAGAAAGGGTTTCTAGCAAGTGGGCAATAATGAGAGAAAAAGGGTTAAAGGTAGGGAGAAAAAACTTATTATGATATAAAATAATTCAAGGAAATGATCCCTCTGAGGTGGAGAGAGCCTGAGCGCTTTATAGTTTCTTCATTGCAATTTGGCTGATGTTATTAGAGGAGCAGAAAATTATAACAGTGAATAAGGTATCATCAGAACCCTGGTGATCAGGAGAGTTAAAGTAGGTGGAGACTATGGTACCTGAATCTTGAGAGACGTACAGGTGCTCTCAAAAACAATTGCCTAAACCTGTTTCATCTATATATGTCTTATCACAACACAAATAAGTAAGTTACACAAGAAACTGGTGATACTAATGGATGCGCTGTCAGCCCTAATAGTAATGTAAACCAACAGGAACAGTGAGCTTTAACCTGGGACAACCCTAATGTAGATTTGCCATAATTTTAAGAGAGTGATGATCCAGTGGATACAGTGACATTGCAAAATACAAGGAAATGAGTATTCAGAAAGACTAGTAAAAGAAGAAGCAAAACTACCACATACATACCTACGAAGAAATTAAATTTATCATTAAAGGGCAATACCATTCAAAGTGGAAACAAGACCAACCAAAATATGGACATTATCAACTCTTGAGGAGAGACTAAGTTATGAAGTCCTGCCTCTGCACTGGCAACAACAGAATGAGGCACCACATATACTCCAAACTCATGAAAGGTACAACCAATCTGTTCACTGCAACTCAGCAGATATTACAACAAAACAGATTCTACAAGACTGTCCCTAGCACACAGATGTGAGAAAAACACATGGCTCATGCCTACTACCTTGGAAGCGAAACTACATGATGTGACCAAAATTCTGAAACAGTAGACATCATTAGAGAATTCAGAATCCCAGTCTGAATGAATCATGATTGCAGAAGAAGAATTTAATTAAACAACAACAATTTATACAATTATTTGACCATCTCATGAGCATGGAGATAACTGGCTACATTTACCTAAAATCTGGCTTTATCATTCAAGAAAGTGAGAAAAAAAGAAAGTTCTGTCACACCATGTGATGTATAAGGAATACGGTTTTAGTGTCAATATTTTTTTATAGACTTCATATAATTTTTATGGGTAATGTGGTCAGTATTATGCCTATGTCAATTTTCTTTCCCAGAAATAAATCCAGTACCCATTTAAGGCTGGGTGAACCTGGAAGCTGTCAAATAGGATTGAACCTGATCTCTTGTTTTTACTAGTCCAGTTCATTAACAACTGAGCTATTTCAGCATTCAAGCACAATCTTACAGTAATTAAGCAACGAAACAGGCTGCAATTGTCAGTGTAACACAACTGGCTCAGCATGTAAACATTTGACTCCCAAGACTACTAAAGTGGCTACCATATTTATCTCACTAGAAATTATAATTAAATTATGTTAACATTCTTAAGAAATGATTATGAGAATGTTACCTAAGCACATAACTTGAACTGTCATTAACTACTAAACACTGAAGTACACTAAACAGATTTACACTTGATGGTGCTCTGCTAGAGTAATCAGTAACAGTTTACCAACCATGGACAAGTCAAGTCCTCTTTTAAAATTGTAAGGACTTTAAAGGTGTGTGTCCTGCATCCAGATAGACAACCTTATTCTTTCTTTCTGGTGTTCACCTGATGACCACTAGGGGACTAAATAGTCCTGTGCATCATCCAGCGTTAGCAGGACGTTAATTGGATGTAGATGTGTTGTGGTTTCCAACTAGGCTGTGATATTTGTGCCTTTCGGCCAAACACATCAGATTTCAGTGCAACAATTTTGAATATTGGATTGTCTTCCCTCTTCAATCCTTACTCACTTAGCCAGACTGGATAGTCTCTTTCCATGTGCAACACTGGGTGGTGGAGTAGGGTCTTGATCAGCTCTGTGTTTCGCTGGTCCAGATGCATGAATATACTGAGTGAGTCAGTTGTGGGTCTCTGACAGCACTCAGCTCAGTTGCTAGAGTGAATGAGCATCTGGCTCCCATTTACCTTATTATATAAAGTAGGCACTTTGAAAAACCTTAGGTGTCTTGTTGCAGAAGTTGACATGGCTGTGCGAAAATTTATGTTTGAAAATTGTGACAGGGAATCCTGTACCATCTAAAGACGCATTCATGTTTTATTTAAGTTTCTGACTAGATTTGATAAAACAAACATGGTTACATACAGAAGATGACATAATAGTATTTCCTTTCAATGACGGCAAGCAAAGTTAAATTCAAATAGATTAGATCGATCTTTGATAAAAACATGTTCTTCAACACTACTGCAGGGCCTCATGAAATATAGGTATCTAAAGACAAATCGGTGTGCACATTTAGAGTCAAATTCTACATAAGTGAAGTTTTCAAGGTTATATGATTTTGCTGAGTTTTTATTAAATGTGTCCTACTAGTTGAAAATTCTCATGCATTTTCATAGAATTTTACAATTCTGTGTCATTGACAAATTATTACACAAAAAGTTAATTAATATGGATATTTTGATCAATCATTCATTTATTCACACTAATGCTGCAACAGATAAGGGGCAGATATGAGTTGTTTAGGGACTATGCTAAATTGCAGATTGCCAACTTCTAGATCGGTGTAAAACACAAATGATTTTTTTCCCCTACAATACATTGTCCAGAAGTTGTCAAAATCTGCCAATGGGACTTGCATTTTATGGATTTTTCCAGCAGATATAAAATGATGAACAAGTGTTATTATATGTAAAACATCATGTGAAAGGTCAGGACATACCCTACTGAAGGATGAAGAAAGTTTTTAATTGCGCATGGCGATTTGCAAGATATTTGCGATTGAATGCAGTAACTGTATTTATTGTTCTTTTTTCCAATATTTAAAATTAATTTACTTGTGTGGTTAAAAACATAGGATTTTTTAAAATTCAGCATCCATTTAAATATAAGTGTGCAAAATTATAAGGTGATCTGTCTATTTAAGTCACATCCAAATAATAATTTTAAAAATAATTGAATGCAAATGAATCGTGGCATGCCATATTTGATAGTAAAATCCCATGACTCTGTATAGCTCTGCTTTCTTTTTCAATATTAAAAAAATTAATTAACAGGTACAAATTATGGAATTTTAAAATTTAACATGCATTAAACATAAGTGCCAAATTTGAAAGTGATCCCTACACCAGGATGACCCCTGGAAGAAATCAATATAATAAAAGACATACCATGCATTAACAAATAAAAGACATACCATGCATTAACAAATAAAAGACATACCATGCATTAACAAATAAGACATACCATGCATTAACAAATAAAAGACATACCATGCATTAACAAATAAAGGACATACCATGCATTAACAAATAAAAGACATACCATGCATTAACAAAAAAAAGACAGCCTGACATTCCTCTTTCCATTAAAAATGAAAATATTAGCTAAAATTGAATCATACAAATTATACAGCCCTAAAAAGTGGATGAAAGTCTACACAGATGGACCAGCAGAATGGCCAATATAAATGGGGTGTGGACATCTACATTCAATAACCCTAATAGAAAAACTAGCACAAATGCCCTAACTTGTAGATCTCATCAAATTTCAGAGCAGAATTAACAGCACTACTCCAAGTAGAGAGATCAAAGTAATAAAATAAATCACCAGGACAGATCATATTTTTTACAGAGTGCAAAACACTTCTAGTTGCCATACAGAAAACTACATGTGACCAAACACTCCACAACATAAGGGAACAAACAAAACTTTCCAAGAAAACCACAACTGTAATCCCATGGCTGCCACCCCATTGTGGTTTTAGCGGAAACGAGAGGACAGATGCACTATCAAAAACAGGTAAAACAAAATGTAGCAGTTCTGCCAAGATGTGACCTACAGCGAGGTCAGAACCATCATATGCAAAAAAACTCTACTGAGAGTAGGAAAGGTTCAGCAACTATGATGACCCTAAGCACCACTTTCAGAGATTCCAGCACATGATCATCTTCCATCTGATAACCAGTCACTGTACACTCCTAAGTCATATCTACCATCTCAAAGTGTTTCACACAAATGATTGACCATGTGGAACTGATGTCAAGGAACCAAAGCATATCTTCCATCTGTGTCCAACTCACAAGAAACCTCTGTACTAAATCTTGCCAGAGGGTGCTGAACTAAGGCAAAAACTTCATGATCTTGAAAGAACTGTCAGCTTCATTATTGAAACGGAACTGCAGATTTGACCTAATGAACTAAAGACCAGATGGAAGGTCTCTCCTACAAGGACAGGGTGGGTACAACAGGTGGAACTTTTGTATCTGTTAAAAAACACCCCATATGACATGAAAGTAAGAGTCATATTCAAAGCTCCAGCCATGGGGAAGGACAACCCAAAAAGCAAACCACTAGCTAGCAGTTGCCACCAGGAGAAAGAAAGAATATGAGATAACACACAGATTGAAACCAGGGCAGGTTAGGTCTAACAGTTGCCACCAGGAGAAAGAAAGAATATGAGATAACACACAGATTGAAACCAGGGCAGGTTAGGTCTAACAGCTCTGGCCAGCATCCATCCTTCAAGAAGGAAAACTATATCAAACCAAATCCAGCCTGCTGAAGATGAAGTGTGTCAGCCACAGCGCAGGTTTTGGGGAAAATCAGGACACATAAAAGTACCAACCATCTCATCTTGTATCATGATGTTCTTATCCCTCCATCATGAAACAGGCCAAAGAGTGGGGTCAAGTTCACCCTCCATCATGAAACAGGCCAAAGAGTGGGGTCAAGTTCACCCTCCATCATGAAACAGGCCAAAGAGTGGGGTCAAGTTCACTCTCCATCATGAAACAGGCCAAAGAGTGGGGTCAAGTTCACACAATCATAAGACATGAACTTGAATGCTAAAGAAGAAGAAAAATGATGAAGTACATTTCTTTTACCAGATGATTTCCATGTGAATGCCTTTGGAGAAGTCTTTTTTTTTTTATTATTCTCAACATATGACCAATATATTTCCAATGCGTTCTTCTTACAAAGCTTGATCTGTATTCTTGTTTTGATTTGTTTCTTATCTGTTCATTTGAAATCTATTCTCTTTGTAGCTAATTTTTAAGATCTTATATAGACATTTATTTTCAAGGGCATTTAATTTCTTATCTAAAATCTAACTGAAGGATTTCCAACTTTCACATCCAAATGTTAGCACTGGTATCACACGTGAGTTTGAACAATTTAAGTTTTGTTCTTTTACTGAGTACTTTGGAACTCCAAGATGTTCATCATTTTGTTGAAAGCATTTGATGTTATTAGTGCAACATGTGTCATGATTCCTGGTGTTATACCATCTTCAGACATTTTGCTGCTTAGGTAGGTAAAATGCGTAACTTTATAAAAGATGTCATTGTTAATTGTTATATCAGAGGCTGTATTGGTAGCATTCAGGACCTGAGTTATTGAGTTATTTGCGGGTCATCATCATTGCACTCCGAACATGTCCATAGGTGCTCAGATCCCCTCCTCAGCAATTCCCGCAGTGTCCAGCGACTGATGACTCCAGTTCTATGTTGGTTGATAAGTCTTCTTACACGGCCACCAAGTTTCTCATTTCTGGCTGTGCCCATCTTAACTCCCATTTCCATCATCCGAAGAAGTGACGTTGATCTGTGTTTGTCGAAGTTATGTGCTCTTCCCACATCTCGAAGGGCATTGATGATGTCCGCCCGATCCATTGGTTGCCCGTCCTCAACGACAGCGCAACTAGCCAACCTGTCCGCTCTCTCATTTCCCCGTACTCCCGCATGTCCAGGGACATAGACAAAGGTGACCTTACGTATTTTGGATTTCTGCAATGACTCTACCCATTGCATGGGTACAAAGCCCGCCTCCACTTTTTTTATCATGTTCATCGAATCACTCAGTATACATGCGTGGATGTAGTCTTGTGACTCTAACCATTTGAATGCCTTGGTCACTGTCATCACCTCCATTGTCATGCTACTCGTGGTCATGGCGTATGCACCACTGTCTTCCTTGGCTATTCTGCCTGCTGAGCATGCTGTAAATGCCCATGCACTTCTTTCGTGTCGTCTTACAGATCCGTCTGTATAGATGACTGCATCTTTCTCATCGGTATTATCGCAGATGAGACCGTTGACCTCAGCATTAACCACGACCGGGTTCTGTTCCCTACTTTTCCTGTCGAGTGTGACATACACGAGAAAGTCCCCTTGAATGACGTAGGTACCGGTATCCACTCCTCACCAATGCTGATATTGGTAAGCCCACAGACCTGTTTGATGACATCTTCTGCCCGGCCCACCCATGATTTGCCTCTTTTTAGCCTGGTACCTTTCTCTGTGTTGAGCACGTGGTGCAATGGATGCTCTGTATCTGTACTAATCTTCAGGTATGCTCGTGCTCTCCAGATCTTGATTCTATCATCCATGGTTGGAAAGTCAAGAAGATACCTCATTGCTACACAGGGAGTGTCCCTCGTACATCCCAGGATAATGCGCATGGCTACTAAATGAAAGACTTTCATTTGGTTACTGTTGATCTTAAGGTCTATTTGACCTTTTGAAATGTATTGAGCTCAAGAGTACTAAATCATCTGATAAGCTGAGTTCTTCCAAGACTTTGTTATAAATATATTTATGATTTAATGCCTAATTGTCTACTGTCTATTTTCTATGGATTTTTGTTTTGCATGACCCAATCAATTGCAATTCCAAATAAAAGTGGTGGCATGACACAATGAATGATACAAAAACACATCCTTGTTTCACACCTGTGTCCATCAGATGACACCCTGCTACCTTTATTGTAAAATGTCTTTGACTTCTTTTTAGATAAACCATATTTGTTTCCTTTACCTGGTACCATGTGCAGTGTGGGTGTGTTGTAAACTCTTAAAGTATTAGTTGTATAGATAGTAAATGCCTAACAAAAGCCTAGGCTGGGGAGGGTAGAATATCAGTATCATTGTGACATAAAAATGATTGATTTGATGATCATGAGTGAATATGATGTGACTATGAGTATCAGATATCGTTTATGAGATGACAATACTTACTACACTACATGTGGTGATTTCTTTTGTCATCTTATTATATAGCACTAAAATTTACTGCAAATAGTGAAGTCTTCTGTTTCATTCTTAGCTAGCAGTGAGTTGAAGTTAGCTCTAACTCTACTCAAACTGACATTCTACAGTATTGATATTATGCTAAAGGTCTAGTTCAGTGTCCCAAATTATTTCTGCTCGGGGTAATGTCCCCTAGCACTTTATTTTATTCGGCCAATCTTGAATCTGCCATTAAAAGACCCCTGGGTTAGGTGTTACTGTTAGGGTTTGGTGTAAACATTTTGAGTAACCATAGATGTGTCACGGTAGCCGTTTCGCATTTCTATGGACATAGCTACAGTTGAAAATGAGACAGGATGGCTTTACTATATTCTATATAAACCAGAGTTCATTCCTGGCACTTTCAGTTTATAAAATTTAGAGCCAAAAATAGATCATTATGTCATGATATATCCCCTTCATAATCATCATCATCAAGTACTGGGCCTGCTGGCGTAGGTGATCATGTCTCTCCACAACTTTTGATCTCAACAGTTATTTATTATTTCTGTTATTGACCTTCTGCCAAAGCATTCTCTTAAGCTGTCTGGTATCTTTTCTCTTTGCGTCCCTCAATTTTCCCAGTTGTTACAATATATACCAGCTGTTCTCTTCTCATTATTGGCCAAAAATGATGATTGTTTCTTCCTAATATTGGAAATTAGCTCTCTTTTTACTTAGGCCTCTTTCAGAACATCTTCTTTACCCCTAGATTTGGCTTGCATATTAGTTTTAGCATCTGATATGTTTGATTTTGTTTGATTAGGCTGAAGAATTGTTCAAAAAGGGGCGTGACTAATTAAATCAACAAATTGCATAATTTGACACTTGCATAACTTTTTTAAATAATAGACTACTACCAGACGTGAATAAGGCAAGGTATCATTTTTTTTTTTTCACATTTTTATCAAAGTATTTGCAAATAGCCTAATTACTCTAACCCTAAACCTTGTTGACCAAAAAAAAAATTTCATTAAATCAAAATCAATAAATCCACTAAAACTATAGCTCGTTTCAAAACATATGCCCAACTTCAAAACGCTATTACTCTCTAACCGTTTGTTAAATACTTTTGAAATTTTCCAAATGTTATTAGAATGCAAAAGACCCTTTAAATGTATATTTAACAAATATCTTGCAGCTGCAGTTTTCTTAAAGCGGCGATATTTCTTTGATGTTTGTCAAAATTGTAAATTATGAAGCCCTAAAGAATAGAAATTACCGTAGTTACTGGTCTACGATTAATTTTCACTAGGTAAAGGCGTGGCCGTAATGGGGAAATAACTGGATAAAACAAAACACCAGGAGAATTATTGTCTGCTCAGTTCGAGGACGGACGATAATATCAAGGTATACCTGTATGTCCAATTTTCATAGTTGTGTGGTCCTGAAAAGGACCGTTTGTTGAAATAATTTAAGGTAATATAGGGGCCAACATTGTGGGGGCTATATACTTTCATTCTGAATCAGACGAGTCTAAAAGATTAATAACTGTTTGGGGTTGAACATTCCACAAACCATCATTTTTCCAATATTCCTCTTCCTGTTTTAAGACGTGGTCTTCACATTTAGTCCAATAATCTTTGTCTATATTTAATAAAGCGAGATTAGCAAGAGTCTTTACATCGCATATTTGAATGTTGTATTTTCATCTGCCACTTGTCCTTTTAATTTTGCCCAGATTAGTTCTATTGGATTTAAATGAGCATGGTAAGGTTGCAGCCTCAAACTTATATGACAGTGCTCTTGGATAATCTTATCTATTTGAAAAATCTTTGTCCTCTGTTTTTGCTTTACTAGAGATAGTAATTCAGGTTTTAAGTACATGTTATTAAATTGTATGTGCTCCTTTATGAGCCATATCTTAATAGCATTTTTTGTACTGGATGACGTCGGGACTTTATCTTCAAGTGCAACAATGTTGTGGTACGCTGCATTGTCCATTATTAGGCAAGATGGTCGATCTAGTGCTGGGAGAACAGAATTTTCAATCCAATGTCTAAATATGTGACCATTCATCTCAGAGTGATAATCCCGATTGTCTATGGATTTTGAAAGAAAAATGAGCTCTGCATTCTGTATTAGTCCATGTTGTCGACTACCTGCATGAGCAATTATCAAGCGCTGTCCTTTGCTGCTAGGTATTAATCTCTTAATCTTTCCATCTGATGACTGCCATTCCCTTTGGTTAGTGTGGTGAGCATTGATCCATGTTTCATCCATGTACACAATAACATAACCTTGCTTGTGCACCTCTTTTACTTCACGTAAGTACTTGCTTCTCATGACTACTATATGTGGCTTCTCACAGATGATGTTTCGTCCATTGTAATACTTTCTGAATGTAAAGCCTGCAGCTCTCACATTCCTCCATAATGTACACTTTGATATTTCAATACTGTTGTTCTTTTTCAGCGATACTTTTAATTTTCTTATTGTAACAGTTTCATTCATACCCAACATTTTGCGAATTTCACTTCTAATAAGTTCACTGTCGAAATTATCCAACATTTTTGCTCTTCCTTGTGATTTTGTATATTTGGAACATTGACGGTCACGTGCTTGAATCCAGCGATTAAATGACCGTTTAGATAAATCCAAAATGTGTCTTGTCCTATTCTCAGGGTTTTCTAAAGAATGAAATAATCTTCCTCGTTTAGCCTCTTTGCAAAAATAGGCATACATTTTTATTGCGATGTTTTGTAAACTGCAGAATTTCATTTTAAGACTCATGATAAATGTTATTGTTCAACGTTACGCCGCTGAATTAACGGAAATGGAACACACAATGTCTCGTGTTTACTACAAGTGTCTAATTGTATCAGATAACTCATGCAGAAAGCGTGCAAAATCGTAAATTTGAGCGTGTATGGATTTGTAATCGCTATTTTTAACTTAAATACTGTAAACACTAGGGTGTCCGGTTAGCGCAATCGATAGGCGGTTGGCTTACCACGGCAACAGCCGGGGTTCGTAATCCTGGCGAGGACACCTGGGTTTTACTAATTCCCTAAAAATTAGTAGGAGCCGCGATAGCTCAGTGGTTAGTGAACTGGACTACTACGGACAAGGGGTAGGGTTCGATCCCAACCGACGGCTCCGGGTTCACCCAGCCTTAAATGGGTACCGGATTTTTTCTGGGAAAGTAAAAGCAGCACGGGCGTAATACCGACCACATTACCCCAAAAATCATGTGCTGAAGGTCTGTAAAATATAGGGTCACTAACACCATATTTCCCTATACGCCACTTGGCGTGACGGGGGGTACTTTACTTACTTTACTGTAAACACTAAGTTTTGACTACATCAATGGGTCGTTATAAATTTATATAAATCAAATAAGCAATAATAATAACCAAATGTTTGTTTTTAATGAAATTAATTCCTTGTTGGGTTCTAATCATTATAACTATACATGCAAATTTTGAAAAAATTACAAAAAGCGGTTTAAAAGATATTGATTTTTAAAGTTGGGCACGACTTATGAAACAAGCTATAGAAACAGTTACAGTTGATTATTCAAATTCAAGTATGTCCGGTCAGTTCAGTAGAGTAAGGCGTAAGGAGAGATCATTCGATTCGTTTAGTAGAAATAATTTGGGACCCTAAAAGTCCTAAAGACAAAGTAGACCTTTTCTTTTACAATATTTTCTAAAAAAGGACTAACAAAAGCATATTAATTCATTTTTACTTTAATTTAATTAAGTACTCTATACTTCGATACTTATGATACTAATAATAAAAAATAATTAGTTAATTAATATTATATTATTATAATTATGATGTAAATTTACAATTAGCAATAAATAATTTTCTTTTCATTTTAAATTTAGTTACACAGTTACAGTCCAGTAGTTACGATAGCTGTGGTCAGTCAGACACAATGAATGCAGGTCCTGCGCAAGCACAATTAATTGTGATAGTTGAAAAAATCGTCTGTCACAAAAGAGTCTCTATCTCTATTATACTCTATAGAGTAGCCGTATGTGCCGTCCTGTCCTGCGTCTACTTCGGCTCGGAAGTTCTATCATGATAATCATCGATTGAAGAAAGTTGTACTTGGTAATCTGATTTGTCTTACTTTATTCCTTACTATGGCAGTTAAATGCCTACCTATGATGTAGTACGTTCAATGCAATCCTTGTTATTTCCACGCCTATGTAATGCTGGCACAAGAATGCTGAGAACCAGCACGGATATACAAGAAACTCTCAGACTTCTGTTTGAATTTGGCGGACATTTTGTCACCAACACACGATTGTGAGTATCGATATAAGAGATGAAGAAAGAGACATTGATACGATACTGACAATCAAATAGCCTGAGATATGCTGATGGTGCTGCTGGCAGACAATCTTAGAGATCTACAACAATTACTTAATGTAATAAACATGACAAGCAAACAATATGGACTAGATATGAATATCAAAAAGACTAAAACTATGATCATAAACAAAGAAGATACTCAAAACCCACAAGTGGATATCAAAATAAAAGGAATAGACCTTGAGACAGTTCAGAACTATAAAAGAATAGGAATGGCAAAACGTAATTTTAATGTCGTGAAGAACATACTAACATCAAAACAAATAACACCAGGGCTAAAACTAAGAATAGCGAAATGTTACATCTTCTCAATATTCCTATATGGTACAGAAACATGGATATTAGACAAGAAAACAGAACAGAGAATTGAAGCCTTTGAAATGTGGATATATAGAAGAATAGGTAGAGTTGGATGGAAGGAAAAGAAAACGAACGATGAAGTCTTAAAACAACTAAACATGAAAAGAGAACTACTAAGCACAATTCAAACAAGACAAATGCGATTTTTGGGCCATGTTAAAAGACACAACAGCCTACTAAAAGTAATCCTGGAAGGGAAAATACAAGATAAAGGAGGCAGAGGCAGACCAAGACTAACATGGATGAGTAACATCAAAAGATGGACAAATCAGCCTATGACAACCTGCACCATCAAAGCAAGAGACAGAGCAGAATGGCGCTCCACGGTAGCCAACCTTCGTTGCGGAGACGGCACTCGATGATGATGTTGTCCAGTTTAGTAGTAATTCCTTACTACTGTGGACTTCCGAACCTATAACACATCCCGGCCTACCAAAGGGCTCACCTCTGTCTCTAGTGCATTTCAACGCCTGCACTGTGAGAGTAACAAGTGAACCTACTTCCAGTCTATGGAGTAGACTGTCTGTCGCTGACGGTGTTTTAGTCCACCGTCAAAGTAGCATATTGTATATGGAGTAAACTGCTCGCAAACTTCAGACCGAACTTACCCATTTGTGTAGATTACGTTATTTGCGGGTCATCATTATCGCACTCCGAACATGTCCATAGGTGCTCAGATCCCCTCCTCAGCAATTCCCTCAGTGTCCAGCGACTGACGACTCCAGTTCTATGTTGGTTGATAAGTCTTCTTACACGGCCACAAAATGTATCATTTCTGACTTTCTGGCTGTGCCCATCTTAACTCCCATTTCCATCATCCGAAGAAGTGACGTTGATCTGTGTTTGTCGAAGTTATGTGCTCTTCCCACATCTCGGAGGGCATTGATGATGTCCGCCCGATTCATTGGTTGCCCGTCCTCAACGACAGCGCAACTAGCTAACCTGTCCGCTCTTTCATTTCCCCTTACTCCCGAATGTCCAGGGACATAGACAAAGGTGACCTTACGTATTTTGGACTTCTGCAATCACTCTACCTAATGCATGCGTACAGAGTATGCCTCCACTTTTTGTATCATGCTCATCGAATCACTCAGTATACATGAGTGGGTGTATTATTGTAACTTTAACCATTTGAATGCCTTGGTCACTGCCATCACCCCCATTGTCATGCTACTCCGTGGTCATGATGTATGCACCACTGTCTTCTTTGACTATTCTGCCTGCCGAGCGTGCTGTAAATGCCCATGCACTTCTTTCGTGTCGTCTTACAAATCCGTCTGTGTAGATGACTGCATCTTTTTTATCGGTGTTATCGCAGATGAGACCGTTGACCTCGGCATTTACCACGACGGGGTTCTGTTCCCTACTTTGCCTGTCGAGTGTGACAATACATGAGAAAGTCTCCTTGAATGACGTAGGCACCGGTATCTACTCCTCACCAACCACCAACACTGATATTGGTAAGCCCACAGACCTGTTTGATGACATCTTCTGCTCGGTCCACCCATGATTTGCCTCTTTTTTAGCCTGGCACATTTCCCTGTGTTGAGCACGTGGTGCAATAGATGCTCTTCATCTGTACTAATCTTCAGGTATGCTCGTGCTCTCCAGATCTTGATTCTGTCATCCATGGTTGGAAAGTCAAGAAGATACCTCATTGCTACACAGGGAGTGTCCCTCGTAAAACCACAAGATAATGTGCATGGCTTAATTTTGTATTTTCTCCAGCCTATCAATTTGAGTCGTACTGACAGTAAGAATTGCCAGGGCATACTCGATTGGTGCGAGGACTAATCCCTGGAACAGAAGAGTAAGTAGCATCTGCTCGATGTTGGCAGCTGCCATGACCTTCAAGGCGGCTAATTCTTTGCGGGATTTTGTTATCACATGGTTGACGTGGTCCCGAAAACACAGGCTGCGATCAAACTTAACTCCGATTTATGTCATCAACTTGTCCCTGGTCATCTCATCAGCTCCTATTCGTACTACCGGTGTGGTCGTATTAACGATATGATTGTTAAGGGAGGACCATGAAACTGATGCTTTATTAGGATTAACCAAGGCATCTGAAACCCCACATCAGGAAGAAATGCGATCTAGTTCGTCTTGCATTGTGGAGGCGATTCCCCGTCTGTCTCTTCCCTGTCGATATACCAGAATATCATCAGCAAAAGTCATAGTTCTTCCCCTCCCATCCAACTGTTGTTCCGTGATCGTTATTGTGTACACGTTAAATAGAACTGGTGACAATGGTGTGCCTTGTGGCAGCCCTGGATAAATGGATGTTGGCTCGGAATACCAACTTCCACATCTGAGTATCACCTTCCTCTGAAACAGTACCGCAGCGATCCATCTAATGAGGAAGGGGTTCACCGCCAGTTTGAGAAGCATATGCATGAGATATTCAAATGGTACCCTGTTGTATGCATCCTCCAGATCTATAGCAGCAGCACATGTCTCCTCTCGTCTGTGGAAGTCTTCGAAGACGTCATAGGCAAAGACTGCCGCATTGAGCCATGTCTCTTTGTTATATCTATAACCTCCGAGCGTGGGTGGGAATGAGTGTTTCTGTTCAAGGTGACAGGTGAGGACACGGGCAACTATTTTCTCCAGCAGTTTGCCCGCAGTGTTCTGCATTGTGATGATTCTGTAAGCACTGATCTGAGAATGGTCCTTGTTTGGCTTCGGTAGCTGTGTAGTAAGTAGCTGTGTAGTAGGTAGCTGTGTAGTAAGTAGCTGTGTAGTAAGTAGCAGTGTAGCCATACATTTATGTAGATGGTCATGTGAAGCAGGACCACTGGTAAACCCAACGTAGGCGGCTGTAACTTCGTTCTCTTTAAACAACTATATTAACACACCCACATCATTAACGAGTACTCTAGAGAGGACCCCCCCCCACCCCCTTCTCCAACCTTCTACTCAAGAAGATGGAAAACAACAACTCCCTATCTAGCATTCGCAACAGGAGACATATCCAGCAAAATACCCAAAATTGTACTGAACCAACTTGGCAACAGTGACCACAGACCAGTCAAACTTTCAGTGGATCTTGTTCACAAACAGGAGATGCAAATACCACTTCCCGCTGGAACTACAAGAGAGGAGACTGGGAAAAGTTTGCCAAGCTCACAGATGCCTACACTGCGCCTATCAACACCCATGAAAAGAAAGTTTCCAAATCATAGCTTAGCAAAATTAACAGAACACAAAACCAGGCTGCCCGTATCATCACTGGTGCTATGAAATCTACACTTATCGAGACTATAGAAACAGTAACAGGTTTACAGCCCAATAGAAGACAGACGGAAAACTAAAGTAATGCAACAAACGGAGAAATAGAAAAGGGTCCCTAACCACCCCATGCACCAAAGAATAACTGGTTTCGGAAAAGGAAGACTAAAGAGGAGCAACTTCGCTGCAATCTCTAAAGAACTGGCAACTAGTGACCCAGTACTGTCCCAAACATTGCCTAAAACCATAAGTCCATCAGATATGACGCCTCATGGGAAACACAAAACACAGAACTTAATTAAGGAAGACATAATAGGAATCATGAAAAAATGCACTCAAACAGACACAGATAGAAAACACATAGCAGAATAACACACTAACGACAACTACCCACAGGACTCCTGGTCACACATATACACGGATGGCTCTGCTACAAATGCCACCAGAAATGGAGGAGGAGGTGTGTTCTTGACGCTGAATAATCAGGAAGAGATTACCAAGTCAATAGCTACTGGAAAATTCTCAAACAACTATAAAGCAGAAACTAAAGCCCTCAAAGACGCTGCATAATTGGCTATCCAACACAAAAATAACATGCACAAGAAACTGGTGATACTGACTGATGCACTGTCAGTCCTAACAGCTCTAAAAACCCACAGGAACTGTGAGCTAGATGACTTGAGAACAACCCTAGACCAACTATGCAATAACTTCCAGAGAGTGGTTATCCAGTGGATACAATCACATTGTAATATACACAGAAACGAATGTGCAGACAAATTAGCTAAAGCGGGAGGGAGATTACCACAAGAGAACCATGTGGTCAGCTACGATGAAGCCAAAGCCATCATCAAAAGCCAGTACCATGAAAAATGGAAACAAGAACACCCAAAGTATAACGAGAGCGATGGGTACCTCCAACTATCAAGGAGGGATCAAGTCATCATACTTCGCCTACTGGCCACAACAGAATGAGAAACCAGATGTTCACCAAACTCAAAATAGGAACTACCAGCCAATGCCACTGCACACTGGATACAAATAATAATACATAAATATTATTATATAGGGAACTTCCGAGGCGATAATAGTGAATAATAGAACAAAGAAGTATGTGTTAGCACTCGGAAAAAAATGACAGACAAACAACAGAAAAAAGCGTTCGGCTTCTCGTGGCAAGGCGCGGTGCCATGGAGTACGGGTTCGAATCCTGCTTCGGACCATATATTGTTCTCTATTTATTTCTGTTGTTGTTTGTCATTTTTTCCGAGTGCTAACACATACTTCTTTGTTCTATTATTCTGTACACTGGATAACACGACACCAAAACATGTTCTACAGGATTGCCCCCCAGTACTCAGACCTGAGAAGAGCAATGTGGTCCACACCCATCTTCCTGAAAGAGAAGCTATACGGGGCAACCGAATCACTTAAGCAGACAACTGCCTTCATAAGAGAGTCCGGAGTCCTAGTCTGAATTAGTCATGATCGCAGAAGAAGAAGAAGAAACTGGTGCAGCCAGGATTTGAAATCACAACCTCTCTGTCTCGAGACCGGTGTCTTGTCCCGTGACCAACAAGTCCCCCATAGGCAGGAATTATACATAATCTTTGCTTTGGTCGTCTAAACATTTATAAAAATATATCAGTAGAAATTTTGTATTCGTGTCAAGGCTACCGCCGTCGTTATATGACACTCTCGCAGTTTCTGTAATTACATCCACATAAAATAATACACACAATAATATGACTATTATATCCATTTGTATATTCCTAACCATGATTTCATTAATAGGCACTCATCTCTTTAGAGACGCAAAATATCTGTCTACAGCTAAACACCTTCCTTTGAAATAAATCTTTCTGAATAATCCTTCATCAATAAATATCACTGAATGTTTCTGTGAGTCTCCAATCCTGAATAAAGTACTAAACTGTTTCTCTGAATAAATTCTTCTCGAATATCTCTTTTCTTGAAATAAATTCTCTCTTGGCTGTCCTGCCTACCGTCCGATCTAATCACCCGTAGCTAGTTGCCTCTTCTTTTAAATAGTCTAGCAAGCAATCTTGGCTCTGGCCATTTTTTTTAAAATCACGTACAAACGTTTAACCAAATTTGGGTGGGTAGCTTGCTAGTTTTATAACATTTATCTAATTTCACAGTCGAGAGATTATCATATTTGTTTACTTGTCTTCCGTTTCCTGCCTTATTCACATCTTGTATCAATATTAAACATGTTATTTGTTAAAACCACTCTCAAAACGTGGTTTGAGTGCTGGAAACATTAGATCTATGTTTACTATCAAAATAGTCAGGCAAACTGACGTAACCAACAATAGTCTCGGCGTGATACTGTTACAGTTAAAGATAAAGATCGATGTGGTGCTTTTTTCGTGTTTGTCCTATAAACTATCTAAATGACGAAAACATACTTCAGAAAACTTAAGATGTCTTTATTAATGTATCTTTCATTAATTATAAGATTGCAACAGGAACTATTGGAGAGTTTAAAAAAAAAAAAACATGATTCCTCTGAATATCATAATAATGCAGTTGAGATAGAAAATATCCGTATTTTGCGCGGAGAAAGATCTATTCACGGTATCCTAATTCAGCAATGCAAAGTTGATATAGAATAATTAGGTATGTCAAAAGTATTTTAATGAGAAGTTTATATTTCCTACTTGAAGAAGAGGTAGCTCACACAACATGATATGAACCGATTCTTTCTTTGTTTCAATCAGTTAGTGAGAAAGTTGATGTACTGTGTGTTAAGAGTTCAAGTGACTGGCTTCGGAAACAGAATGAACGAGCTACGTAAAGGTAAAATACGAGACTTGAATCGGCGCCTTAGCACGCGAGTTTCCACCCATACGTGCTCGGCCGCCTATCTAGAAGTGCTCGGAGACTTCTGGATAGTGTCGCTTCAAGCATCGAAACTCACGATGCGAGGCGGCATTCCTCACCTTCCCAGAGTACTACCTGGTACCATTACTACCTGGAGGAGCAGAAGCGCCTGCGACCTGCGGTTACAATAGCAGGGTCGGCGCATCATCAGCTGCCCAAGACCTAGCAGTTCTACCTCCTTAACAGTCTGCGTCAAAACAGGCTGTCTAACAGAAGCTAGGGTCGCCGTGTTCCCTGTAGTGGTGGCTGTTACTAATATAGAAGACCCAGTATTGCAGTACCTCTGGGCTGGACTAGTAGTTTCCCAGCATAGCCAGGGATAGACAAACTCCAACTTCTCCAGTAAGAGAAGTTAAGAAAACCATTACGACCCGCCACATCAATGAGTCAAAGGGAAAATAATAATAGCTAACAGACGTTTTTCTTTTTCTGAAATGCTGTTTTGGATTGAGCTATTCTGCTTTTATTTCTGTGGTGCAGCTTCCATCTGATGTTATTACTGTCCCCAAGTATTTGAAACGTTGCACTTGTTTCTGATTTGTCCTGTTTATCTGTGGCATGATGGTGATGATTGTTTCTTCGATATAATCATTACTTCTGTTTTCTTACTATTCAGACTGAGACCTTCTTGTTTTCTTTTACTATTATGTCTATCATTATTATCAGTATTTCATGTTCATCCTCTTATCGCTCTCATCATCATCATCAAGTACCATGCCTGCTCGCATAGGTGATCATGTCTCTCCACAACTTTCGATCTCGACAGTTATTTATAATTTCTGTTGTTGACCTTCTGCCAAGCCATTCTCTTAAGCTGTCTTGTATCTTTTCTCTTTGCTTCCCTCTATCTCTTCGTCCATCAATTTTCCCAGCTGTTACAATATATTCCAACTGTTCCCTTCTCATTATATGGCTAAAAAATGATGATTGTTTCTTCCTATTATTGGAAATTAGCTCTCTTTTTGCTTTGACCTCTTTCAGAACGTTTTCGTTACTCTTCTTAGCTGTACATGGTATTCTCAACATTCTTCTGTAAAACTACATTTCTACAACCTCCAGTGATTTTCGTGTCTGTTGTCCATGATTCAATGGATGTGTTAAGTGGCTTTACATAACACTTACGAACTCTTTTTCTTGTTTCTATTGTCAAAAATGGATTACTCGGCATCTTCCTCATTTTTGGAAAGCTGCTTTTGCCTAAGCTATTCTGCATCTCACCTCTGTTGTACATCTACTATCTGCGGTTAACATTGTTCCCAGATACTTACATTCATGTACCAGTTTTAATATTGTTCCACTTGTCTTTATTGTGCACTGAGGTGATGTCTTTTTCTTTGTTGTTACCATTACCTCTGTCTTTTTGCTATTAAGGCTAAGTCCTTTATTTTTGCTTTCCTTCACTGTCCAACATTTCTGGTAACTTATTTTCACTCTTAGAGAGTAAGGCTGTATCATCTGCATAACTTAGACTATTTATATTATGACCTCCGATTGTTACTCTAGGCATACCCCTTATGGATCATAAGATAATGCTAAATATATAAAATAGATGTGGTGACAGCACAGAGACCTTGTCTCTGGTGATGGCTCTCACATGATCTGGAGCCGATTATTTCATGGTATCGCAGTTATTGTATCGATACAACAAGCAGGAAGTCCCACCGGACAGGGAAAATAGAACAAACGGTAAAGGCTTTACGTGGTTAGTAGACCACACAGATTTCAACGACGTTACGGCTCAATAGGCCTTCAGCAGGAACAAACAACACACACATATATGTAAGTAAATATAACTAATCCTACATAGCTAACTAGTAATGGGTAATTTCCTAGTTTGATCAGATATAGTATTTCAGTTTGGAAGAGTGATGTCCCCTAAAATATGTCTGCCAAAATACAGTGGTTCTACGCATTCTTGGCGTTGGGGTCATTACGCTGGCATGTAAATCATTTCGGAGTATCTGTTGATTGGGCGTTGGGTCCAGGGGTTAGGTTTAGCTTTAGTGTTAAATATTTATAAATATATTATAACGCGTGACAAAAACGACGCCACTCGGCCTAATTATGATCTTCTGATCGAAGGGAATTGTGCGGTTGATTTATTTACAATCGGCGTAATGACCCCAACGCCAAGAATGCGTAGAACCACTGTATTTTGGCAGACATATTTTAGGGGACATCACTCTTCCAAACTGAAATACTATATCTGATCAAACTAGGAAATTACCTAGTAATGAAACATCCAAAACAAAATGATCGAAAAATGTTAAAGAAAAGCAAATTGAGTTCCCTGTGTCGTGCGTGGACCCTGGTCAGTCAGGTCAGAACGGGAAAAGGGCGAGTCACACGGGTCTAGCTTAGGGTTGCCATCCGTCCCGCTTTTTCCGGATTGTCCCACTTTTTCATCAAAAATTAATGGCCCGCCTAAGGGTCTGGGGGACAGCAATTTGTCCCGCTTTTTAATCCAGCCAAATTTTTCACTTTCACCTACAAATTTTAATATTTTCTTAAATTATTTATTATTGGTTTGAGTTTTGTTACAAAATGAAGCTTCTTAGTCCGAAACGTCTATTTGTAGAGTCCTGCGCTATCGCTGTTTAATAATAAAGTTTGTAGATACAACTCATAAATACTCATTTGAGAATATCCAGCACAAAATTGTTAGTGCGGAAGGCGGTATTATTTAAAAATTTACAAAAGATGACGTCTTCGGCTTCGTCTTACTCTTAGGCGACTCTTAGCCGAGGCGCCGAGCCTTACTGTGCGGATCAGTATTCCCAGTTATTACATTTATGTGAATTCATCTTCAGCGTTCCAGGACACAATGCTAATGTGGAAAGAATATTTTCTTTAATGAATGTGCAGTGGACAGATGAACGAAATTGGTTGCACGTAGCAACTGTTGAAGCAATAATGAAATGTGTGTTTAATTATAAACTTAGCTGCACCGAGTTTTATGACTACGTAATCCAGCGACAAGATCTTCTCACTCAGAGTCTGAAGTCAGACAAATATGAGATGCAGCCGACACCGACTTAAGAAGCTGGAAATCAAGGTAAACATTTTTTTTAATTAAAAAAATTACTGGTACATGTATTAGAATTATAATGTAATAATAATTAGTCTATGTCACATGTGTGTGCTATCTCTGACTTTTCCTATGGCTATTATGCTTTACATGATGTGTCCCGCTTTCGCGTCTAAAAAAGTACCATTTGTCCCGTTTTCTGCTTCGAAGGTTCTGGCAACCCTAGTCTAGCTGTAATTATATATACCCTCTGAACAGGGGTGAAGGGTTCTAAAAATACACTAGTGGGGGGGGGGGGGACGCTGTCTAGGTTACGTCGACTAACAAAGACACCAATATCATATCACAATGTCTGAAAGTATCTAAGGGCCCATAAATACAATTAGACTATACATGTATATTGTATACACACACAGATTCGTGTATATAATATGCACATATAGGCACACGTGCATAAACTATACATATCAACATATACACACACACATACATATATGTGTATACAAGCAAGTACACACATACATGCGTATATATATATATATATATATTATATATATACAGTATACACACACCAATACCCGTACATATGAACACATACCATACATGCATGTGCACATCCATACGGGGGACAATTATATGTGTGGAAATGTGCGCATAGCGCCCAAATAACCAGAGGAGTTCACTTAAAAGATACTTTGTATTTTAACATTCAAAACTCAAAATGTCCGGACGAGGAAAAGGAGGAAAAGTCAGAACTTGTTTCTTATAGACACAAGGTCTGGAGTAAAGGTGCCAAGAAGGCTAATTGATGGATTAAAGAAAACAAGACATGTCAAGAAGACACCAAAGGAAATAAAGAAAACAAGACATGTCAAGAAGACACCAAAGGAAATAAAGAAAACAAGTCAACTATTCAAGCTGTCCAGAACAATTTCAAAGAAAAAGAATGAGAACAGAACAGGTCCAGATGTCGCCAACTGAGTGGGAAATTCCAACCTACGAAGTCAAGTTAGAGAACAAACACGAGAAAGATGAGACACATTGATGGCCACTATCGACGGCCCAGATGTCTCAAGAATTACCGTTTCTATGATGACGAGTATACTCATAGGCCCCGCTGGGGTTATGCTCAACGGTATAAACACCTTGTACCGCTTCAGCGATACAAGGAAGTGGTATTTCACGTTAAAACCTGAAGCTCATAAGCAAAACTACAAGGAGCTCAGGAACAAGACTATCCAACTAAATGAACCCAATATCAC
Organism: Megaustenia siamemsis; assembly: GCA_032433765.1. Lineage (NCBI taxonomy): Eukaryota > Metazoa > Mollusca > Gastropoda > Stylommatophora > Ariophantidae > Megaustenia > Megaustenia siamemsis. Next base: position 33,210,733 of record JAVIAB010000041.1, on the reverse strand, counting down.
AATGGTGATATGCCACCAAGAGAAGGAGCAGTTAAGAGGGTACATCCAATGGATACTGCCAACTTTAAAACAAAAATAATACAGAAACTTGTATACGGAATTACAGGGGACAAGGAGGCCCAAGTAAAACAAGACACCTACCGAGCAGACAAATGGACGTTTTGGTACAAGCCAACCCCAGATATAAAGATACCCCACTATATTAACATAAAAATGAAAGGAACAATCACCGAAACGATCAAGCTCTTTGTTACCCTGCCAGGCAGGAGAACACGATGTTCTCACTGTGGACTAGATACACATTGGGAAAACCGGTGCCCCAAGAAGCCAGGCCTGAGACCGCAGGCGACAGTCGAAGGACCAGTCTTTACAGATCCAGTACAGACCTACGATACCAAGACAACAGATACAGCAGCAACAGAAGAAGCAGTCAATGACACACCCCAACCACCTACGAATAAGAAACGAAGCTCGAAACAAAAGAAAATAGAACAAACAACAAAGAAACACACACACCAGTAGACTTCCAGAACGAAAGCCCAGACGCCCACATCAACAGATTCAGAAGATGAACCTAGAAGGCAGAAACTTTCAGAAATACAGAACTGCAACACACAACCCACACAAGAACTTCCACAAAACGAGGAACCAAACACAAACTACCATACACAGAAGGATGGCTGTAGTGTTGATGATCACCAGCCACCTCCATTCAGCGAAACCTACGTGTACGACCTTCGAGATTACCCCCGTTATTGAGGGCTACAAACATGAATGGTTCTAAAATGGCTTTGTACTTATGCAATAAATAAAGTTTGTTGAAAAAATCAGTCCTTTAATAAAAATTATACTTGTACTACTACTACTACTACCACACTCACAAATACTACCACCTCTACTACTACTACTACTACTACAAAATTAAAAAAAAAAAGAGGAGTTCACTCTGGGGTCAGTGTGCAAGCTTGAAGGAGAAAAGAATAGAATAACAGGTGCTCAAAAGGCGGAAAGAGTGAGAAGTCTGAGAGTGGGGTGCAATAAAAACATATGAGTGGTACGTAGCACAGAAAAAATGTGTATACGAGAACACAGAAGTGTCTCAATGGGGACTAGTGGAGAAGAACTAAGAATAGCATGGCATAGTAGATAGACTAAAGAGCAAAAACATGGGCGGTAGAGAGGGCTATGTAAAAGGGAAGGAGTAGCCAAAAGGAAACTATGTGTACGAGTGTGATACATTCATACCTCGTGGAGTCAGCGAACTATACTTGACTATGAGGTGATTCTCCAAAGCAAATCGGCTGTGGTCGCCAGAGTGACAAAGGACAATACCAGTGATGCGGATGTCGTCTTTGCCTTTGTGGTTTGGGGAGTTGAAATGGGAAGACACTGGAGTGCCAGTATTCTGTTGAACATCGCGTAGATGTTCACAAAATCTTTCCACTAATCGTCTACCAGACTCGCCAATGTAAGTCATGTGGCATCATTGGCATATGATGGCGTAAATGATGTTACGGGACACACATGTGAAGCCATGCTTGATCTCGAACCGTATAAAATAACGGTATAAAATAATGGTATAAAATAACGGTTCGAGATCAAGCATGGCATAATTTTAATCAAACATTAAGCACAATTAGGGACAGGTACTGATTAGAAGGGAGCCGCGATAGCTCAGTGGTTAGTGAACTGGACTACAAAGGACAAGGGGTAGAGAATCCGGGTTCACCCAGCCTTTAATGGGTACCGGATTTTTTTCTGGGAAAATGAAGTGGCATGTTATAGCGAACACAGAAAAAATCATAGGATTGTGCTGTTCTGAAACAGCTATGCCATGCTACCCTAGAATTGCCTTTAATGGCATTACTGTGACCACAAACCACTCTCCATGTGTGTGCCACATATTTACACCCCAGAAAGAAATACTGAATATAACAACATCATGTGCCGTCTGTGATATTAATGACCAGAAACCAGGAGCCTCCTGTATGATTGATACAACTGTTGCACCAAGCACTTCATCAGCAGAGCCAGATCTATGGAATGTTAATCTGACATTGTTCTTGAATGATGTCCAAGTTAATGAGACATCAGAATCGTGTGGCGGCAGCTACAAGAAGGGAGCGGAGAACATCAATTTCTGCTGCTATAAAGGAGACTTGCCTTGCTATCCCAGAATTGCCTTAAATGGGATCACTGTAGTTGAAAACTTCTCCTCTTGTGTAAACTACACATTCACATCTGGGAGTGAATCAGTGAAGGTCACAAAATCATATTCTCTCTGTGGTTTTACTAACTACAGGTCATGTGGCTTCTGTTGGATTGTAAATGATAACTTACCACCACTGTGTGTCTATATGTTTGGAATTGGAGTCATGAATGATGGCCTAACATCATCAAGTGCTATGACGATCATCATTTTCGGGAGGACGTGAACTCCCTTTTTATATGGTGGATAGGCAGCAGGAACCTTTGAAGGCTATGTCTGAAAAGTGTTCCTTGTTGCAGTTTCCTCATATTCCAAGTCCGGCTTGTTGCAGGAGCTACTGAGTTAAGTGCTCTGTGCACACTGTGAGCTGTGTGTCTCATCCGTTTTGATCCTGCTTTGATATCCCGCTTGTTTACGATGAATGATGATATCGTATGACAGGGAACAGTTGGCTGTGTTCACTTTCTGCGCGGTTTCGACTTATGTCTTTTGGCGTGTGCTGAGACTGCTACGATGGGGACTACAGTTACCTATCTTTGTTTGGGAGATGAGTTAATAATTCGGATGATTCCACTGGCATGGGCGGTTGAGCAATTATGGATTTTAATTCGTTTGCAGTGATACCGAGGCCTTCCATAACCAATAACCAATGAAGCGGCACTGGCGTAATACCGACCACATTACCCCAAAAATCATGTGCCGAAGGTCTGTAAAATTTATGGTCACTAACGCCATATTCCCTATACGCCACTTGGTGTGACGGGGGTTACTTTACTTTTTTTTTTACTGATTAGAAATATTGAGGGGTGCAAAAGCAGATGAGCCAGTCAGACATTCCTCAGACACCCTAGAGATAAGTGAGGCATGATAGAGGATTATCAAGATATGTAGTACAGATCCAGAAAATAGCTTGAGGAAGACATGTCTGGTTGTAGGGGGTCAAAACCAGATCAGGAGAGGGAAAAATCAGGAGGCGATCAGGGAACATGACACCAGGCCAGTAACTAGGACATTTTCCTTAACCTGATGACCCTGAGAGTTGAAGTGGGATGCTACAGGGGTTCCTGCATCCCGAGTGATGTCATACAGATGTTCACTGAATCTTTCCCTGAGATGGCGGCCTGATTTGCCTATGTAGGTCAACTTACATATAATGGCATACATAATATTACGTGACGTACAAGTGAGTCCCCCTCTGATCTCAAAAGAAACATTTGGGGAAGAGAACAATATCTGCCCGAAGGATGTGGTTGTAGGTTTTACATGTACTGCGATTACAGTGGATCATTCCCCTATGGCTGTGGGGGAAGACAGGAAGGTGACTCCTGGCAATATGTGATCACGCTTAAAGGCCACTAATGGGGGGTCGGGTAAGAGAAGATGGATAGTGGCATCAGAGAAATAATGAGGAGGTAAGGGTGAATGATTCTGATCACCGGGTAGTGGTGAGGGTGATGGGTGAGAGTAAGCACTACCTTGTTAGTGGAGGGATGGATAAGGGAGTGAGAGCAGCCTGTTGTGAGATGGGGGAGAACCCATTGGAGAGCAGGAAGGAGAGCTGATTCAGGATGGAGGAGTTGGCGGAAGAAGTTGAGCATCAGGTGGGCATTATGTAGGAAATCTTCATCGTCCTGGCAAAGACGACGAAGCCTAAGTAACTGCGAATAGGGAAGAGAGTTTTCCCCACATTTCCACCTCTTCTATCTCCTTCCTAGACATCACAGTTTCCTTAGGTGTCTATAGTCTACTTACCTTGGTCTTCAATAAACCTACTGACTCCCATTGTTTCCTCTGCTACGACTCTTCTCACCCAACATCCTGCAAGAACTCTCTTCCCTATTTGCTGTTACTCAGGCTTCATCGCCTTTATCAGGATGATGAAGATTTCCTACATAATGCCCACCTGATGCTCGACTTCTTCCACCGCATTTTGTCCTGGTACCACATATTTTTAACTCTGGTGGAGACCCCACATCGTCATCATCATTGAGTGCCGTCTCCGCAACGAAGGTTGGCTACCATGGAGCGCCATTCCACTCTTGTCTCTTGCTTTGAGGGTGCAGATTGTCATATGCTGACTTGTCAATCTTTTGATGTTATTCTTCCATGTTAGTCTTGGTCTGCCTCTGCCTTGATTACCTTGTATTTTCCCTTCCAATATTACTTTTAGTAGGCTGTTGTGTCTTTTAACATGCCCCAAAAATTTCATTTGTCTTGTTCTAATTATGTTTAGTAGTTCTCTTTTCATTTTTAGTTGTTTTAAAACTTTCATCGTTTCCTTTTCTTTCCACCCTATTCTACCTATTCTTCTATAAATCCACATTTCAAAGGCTTCATTTTTCTGTTCTGTTTTCGTGTCTAATGTCCATGTTTCTGCACCATACAGGAATATAGAGATCTAGCATTTTGCTATTCTTAGTTTTAGCCCTGGTGTTATTTGTTTTGATGTTAGTATACTTTTCATGGCATTAAAATTACTTTTTGCCATTCCTATTCTTTTGTTTATTTCAATTTCACATTTTCCATCACTGGTCTCTTGGACATCATATGTCCAAGGTAGTTGTAGCTCTCAACTGTCTCCAGGTGTATTACTTCAACTTTTATATTTATTTGTAGGTCTTGAGAATTTTCTTTCCTTATGATCATAGTTTTAGTCTTTTTGATATTTATATCTAGTCCATATTTTTTGCTTGTCATGTTTATTTCATTAAGTAATTGTTGTAGATCTTTAGGATTTTTTGCTAGTAATACAATATCATCAGCATATCTTAGGTTATTGATTATCTTTCCATTAATGTTTAAGCCTCCTAGAGACCCCTGTGATTTGCTAAAACGGTGCCACAAGCTAATGTTTTTCTTTTAATAAATTTATAAATAAATGAAAAGAAGTATAATAATTATCCATAAATATTATACATCCCTGAGAAGAGGCTTTTACATAATTTCTTTACGTCAGATCTCAAACCTTGTGTTGAGGAGCTGAGTCTTTATCTGTGTATACATCAAAGTTATATATATATCCTGTTATCTGTGTATACATCAAAGTTATATGTATATCCTGTTATCTGTGTATACATCAAAGTTATATGTATATCCTGTTATCTGTGTATACATCAAAGTTATATGTATATCCTGTTATCTGTGTATGCATCAAAGTTATATGTATATCCTGTTATTTGTGTATGCATCAAAGTTATATGTATATCCTGTTATCTGTGTATACATCAAAGTTATATGTATATCCTGTTATCTGTGTATACATCAAAGTTATATGTATATCCTGTTATCTGTGTATGCATCAAAGTTATATGTATATCCTGTTATCTGTGTATACATCAAAGTTATATGTGTAGCGGGGAGTAGCGATTTGAGAGATTGTTTTCTGACGATCGTCAATGGTCAGCTGTTTGTTCGATCAGCTGTTCTCTGTTGTGTCTACTCGTCAGCTGCTTGCTTGTGGCTGTGCTCCTGTCCCCCCGGCGTTAGGCTCGTGTTTGTAATCAGGTCACATACACATCTCCGGACTATTGGATTCTTGTTAGCTTGACCCTTGAAACTGTATAACACAGAATAACACTTGTTGATGGTAAGTTAGCTGACTTTTATTCATGCTACTTCAGACTTTCATTACATATGTAAAAGTCAGGGCCACACTTGCAACACACTCTCGGCACTAAATTAAATTGAGACGCTCCCATCGAGCGTCTCCCTTACGCTAATTACTATCTATCGGTCTATTCTGTCGTCTACCTGTTGATCATGCTATGTCTTGACCATTCTACTCACAACTACGCTATATCACTGCTAACTCTATTAGCTGGTGTTAGCCTCTCTATGGCCCAACTGGCTCCTAAGACGCGCGTGTGCCCCTATGACTACATTCTTCCAGTGCTGAAATCCATCTCCTCGAGTATTCGGACTGAGTGCTTCCCTCGAGAGATCCCAATGCCAATCTTGAGAGCTCCGAATGCCCTTCTGCTCTTTCTCCTCAAACCTTTTTGTGTTTTCCCTTAAATTCGGCTCTTGTCAGCCAATGAAAATCTCTCTCCTCCCACGCGCATCCGGACACCCACTAAAAGGCATGCCCCCAATATTTTGCACGTGAATTTGATTTCTTTGTACATCCCCGCGTCTGTCTGTCTGGTTCCCTTGACATTGTTCTACTTTTGGACATGGCCTCTGTTTTTTTCTTTATTCTCTTCCTTATGTCCGTGCATTTCTTTGTCCAGTTAGTGTCTGGAGATGACCTCCCACGTTCTGCATGCCTTTTTCCTGGCCTATCCTCTGTTATTTCTGTGACTACGTTTTTATCTATTTTTCCTTGACCTATCTTTACACACTTTGTCTCGCCTATCTGCCCCCTCATTTCCGGACCTGGTACATTTTGACCTGTCCTCTATTTTCTCCTTTCTCATTCACTCTCTCTATCCTTTTCTTCCTCATCTTCTACATATGTATATCTTGTTATCTGTGTATACATCAAAGTTATATGTTTGGTTTGGTTTGGTTATGGAAGGCCCCGGTATCACTGCAAACGAATTAAAATCCATAATTGCTCAACCGCCCGTGCCAGTGGAATCATCCGAATCACTAACTCATCTCCCAAACAAAGAAAGGCAGCTGTAGTCCCCATCATAGCAGTCTCAGCACACTCCAAAAGACATAAGGCGAAACCGCACAGAAAGTGAACACAGCCAACTGTTCCCTGTCATACGATATCAGCATTCATCGCAAGCAATTGGAATATCGGAACACGATCAAAACAGATGAAACACACAGCTCACGGTATGCATGGAGCACTTAACTCAGTAGCTCCTGCAACAAGCCGGACTTGGAATATGAGGAAACTGCAACAAGGAACACTTCTCAGACATAGCCTTCACTGGTTCCTGCCGCCTATTCACCACATTGCCCGGAAGATCACGTCCTCCTGAAAATGATGATCGTCATAGTATTTAAATGTATAGCGCTTGATGATGTTAAGACATCGTGTTTGACTCCAACTACGAACATACAAAACACAGTCCGTCGTCAGATTATCCCGGTTGCACACCAAACAACAGATCGCAAGATTAGCGCATAGTCGGTCTTGGGACACACGATGAACCATTATGATGACGTAGCACGCACAAAATGGCTGCGCCCATGTATTCATGATAACTCTAGTGAATGCAGTCTACAACGAACGAAACATGGTGCAAACTTCCCAAAGAGATAAAACTTCGGCTGATTTGACGGAGCCCACCACATTAATGCGTTGGAAATTGTAAATAACTTGCGGCAAGCATCTCCATCAACCGGTCATTGGACAGCACTCAGTGTGACGTAAAACGCAGATCAACCTTAGACGGGGGAAGGCGCATTCACAACACTTGATTTGTCAAAACGGAGTATTGCCGTGCATGCAACGCCAATTCAATGGCGCAGATATGACAAGTAGAACATCATTTCGACTGGAATGCAGAAAATTGTAGCGGAAACCCGAAATTGATAAGGTTCCAAAGCAATTTCTGCAGCGATAGAGAAAACGTGACTTAGTTCCGCCATCTTGGAAACGGAAGTCCAAGTTATATGTATATCTTGTTATCTGTGTATACATCAAAGTTATATGTATATCCTGTTATCTGTGTATACATCAAAGTTATATGTATATCCTGTTATCTGTGTATACATCAAAGTTATATGTATTTCCTGTTATCTGTGTATACATCAAAGTTATATGTATATCCTGTTATCTGTGTATACATCAAAGTTATATGTATATCCTGTTATCTGTGTATACATCAAAGTTATATGTATATCCTGTTATCTGTGTATACATCAAAGTTATATGTATATCCTGTTATCTGTGTATACATCAAAGTTATATGTATATCCTGTTATCTGTGTATACATCAAAGTTATATGTATATCCTGTTATCTGTGTATACATCAAAGTTATATGTGTAGCGGGGAGTAGCGATTTGAGAGATTGTTTTCTGACGATCGTCAATGGTCAGCTGTTTGTTCGATCAGCTGTTCTCTGTTGTGTCTACTCGTCAGCTGCTTACTTGTGGCTGTGCTCCTGTCCCCCCGGCGTTAGGCTCGTGTTTGTAATCAGGTCACATACACATCTCCGGACTATTGGATTCTTGTTAGCTTGACCCTTGAAACTGTATAACACAGAATAACACTTGTTGATGGTAAGTTAGCTGGCTTTTATTCATGCTACTTCAGACTTTCATTACATATGTAAAAGTCAGGGCCACACTTGCAACACACTCTCGGCACTAAATTAAATTGAGACGCTCCCATCGAGCGTCTCCCTTACGCTAATTACTATCTATCGGTCTATTCTGTCGTCTACCTGTTGATCATGCTATGTCTTGACCATTCTACTCACAACTACGCTATATCACTGCTAACTCTATTAGCTGGTGTTAGCCTCTCTATGGCCCAACTGGCTCCTAAGACGCGCGTGTGCCCCTATGACTACATTCTTCCAGTGCTGAAATCCATCTCCTCGAGTATTCGGACTGAGTGCTTCCCTCGAGAGATCCCAATGCCAATCTTGAGAGCTCCGAATGCCCTTCTGCTCTTTCTCCTCAAACCTTTTTGTGTTTTCCCTTAAATTCGGCTCTTGTCAGCCAATGAAAATCTCTCTCCTCCCACGCGCATCCGGACACCCACTAAAAGGCATGCCCCCAATATTTTGCACGTGAATTCGATTTCTTTGTACATCCCCGCGTCTGTCTGTCTGGTTCCCTTGACATTGTTCTACTTTTGGACATGGCCTCTGTTTTTTTCTTTATTCTCTTCCCTTATGTCCGTGCATTTCTTTGTCCAGTTAGTGTCTGGAGATGACCTCCCACGTTCTGCATGCCTTTTTCCTGGCCTATCCTCTGTTATTTCTGTGACTACGTTTTTATCTATTTTTCCTTGACCTATCTTTACACACTTTGTCTCGCCTATCTGCCCCCTCATTTCCGGACCTGGTACATTTTGACCTGTCCTCTATTTTCTCCTTTCTCATTCACTCTCTCTATCCTTTTCTTCCTCATCTTCTACATATGTATATCTTGTTATCTGTGTATACATCAAAGTTATATGTTTGGTTTGGTTTGGTTATGGAAGGCCCCGGTATCACTGCAAACGAATTAAAATCCATAATTGCTCAACCGCCCGTGCCAGTGGAATCATCCGAATCACTAACTCATCTCCCAAACAAAGAAAGGCAGCTGTAGTCCCCATCATAGCAGTCTCAGCACACTCCAAAAGACATAAGGCGAAACCGCACAGAAAGTGAACACAGCCAACTGTTCCCTGTCATACGATATCAGCATTCATCGCAAGCAATTGGAATATCGGAACACGATCAAAACAGATGAAACACACAGCTCACGGTATGCATGGAGCACTTAACTCAGTAGCTCCTGCAACAAGCCGGACTTGGAATATGAGGAAAATGCAACAAGGAACACTTCTCAGACATAGCCTTCACTGGTTCCTGCCGCCTATTCACCACATTGCCCGGAAGATCACGTCCTCCTGAAAATGATGATCGTCATAGTATTTAAATGTATAGCGCTTGATGATGTTAAGACATCGTGTTTGACTCCAACTACGAACATACAAAACACAGTCCGTCGTCAGATTATCCCGGTTGCACACCAAACAACAGATCGCAAGATTAGCGCATAGTCGGTCTTGGGACACACGATGAACCATTATGATGACGTAGCACGCACAAAATGGCTGCGCCCATGTATTCATGATAACTCTAGTGAATGCAGTCTACAACGAACGAAACATGGTGCAAACTTCCCAAAGAGATAAAACTTCGGCTGATTTGACGGAGCCCACCACATTAATGCGTTGGAAATTGTAAATAACTTGCGGCAAGCATCTCCATCAACCGGTCATTGAACAGCACTCAGTGTGACGTAAAACGCAGATCAACCTTAGACGGGGGAAGGCGCATTCACAACACTTGATTTGTCAAAACGGAGTATTGCCGTGCATGCAACGCCAATTCAATGGCGCAGATATGACAAGTAGAACATCATTTCGACTGGAATGCAGAAAATTGTAGCGGAAACCCGAAATTGATAAGGTTCCAAAGCAATTTCTGCAGCGATAGAGAAAACGTGACTTAGTTCCGCCATCTTGGAAACGGAAGTCCAAGTTATATGTATATCTTGTTATCTGTGTATACATCAAAGTTATATGTATATCCTGTTATCTGTGTATACATCAAAGTTATATGTATATCCTGTTATCTGTGTATACATCAAAGTTATATGTATTTCCTGTTATCTGTGTATACATCAAAGTTATATGTATATCCTGTTATCTGTGTATACATCAAAGTTATATGTATATCCTGTTATCTGTGTATACATCAAAGTTATATGTATATCCTGTTATCTGTGTATACATCAAAGTTATATGTATATCCTGTTATCTGTGTATACATCAAAGTTATATGTATATCCTGTTATCTGTGTATACATCAAAGTTATATGTATATCCTGTTATCTGTGTATTCATCAAAGTTATATGTATATCCTGTTATCTGTGTATACATCAAAGTTATATGTGTAGCGGGGAGTAGCGATTTGAGATATTGTTTTCTGACGATCGTCAATGGTCAGCTGTTTGTTCGATCAGCTGTTCTCTGTTGTGTCTACTCGTCAGCTGCTTACTTGTGGCTGTGCTCCTGTCCCCCCGGCGTTAGGCTCGTGTTTGTAATCAGGTCATATACACATCTCCGGACTATTGGATTCTTGTTAGCTTGACCCTTGAAACTGTATAACACAGAATAACACTTGTTGATGGTAAGTTAGCTGGATTTTATTCATGCTACTTCAGACTTTCATTACATATGTAAAAGTCAGGGCCACACTTGCAACACACTCTCGGCACTAAATTAAATTGAGACGCTCCCATCGAGCGTCTCTCTTACGCTAATTACTATCTATCGGTCTATTCTGTCGTCTACCTGTTGATTATGCTATGTCTTGACCATTCTACTCACAACTACGCTATATCACTGCTAACTCTATTAGCTGGTGTTAGCCTCTCTATGGCCCAACTGGCTCCTAAGACGCGCGTGTGCCCCTATGACTACATTCTTCCAGTGCTGAAATCCATCTCCTCGCGTATTCGGACTGAGTGCTTCCCTCGAGAGATCCCAATGCCAATCTTGAGAGCTCCGAATGCCCTTCTGCTCTTTCTCCTCAAACCTTTTTGTGTTTTCCCTTAAATTCGGCTCTTGTCAGCCAATGAAAATCTCTCTCCTCCCACGCGCATCCGGACACCCACTAAAAGGCATGCCCCCAATATTTTGCACGTGAATTCGATTTCTTTGTACATCCCCGCGTCTATCTGTCTGGTTCCCTTGACATTGTTCTACTTTTGGACATGGCCTCTGTTTTTTTCTTTATTCTCTTCCCTTATGTCCGTGCATTTCTTTGTCCAGTTAGTGTCTGGAGATGACCTCCCACGTTCTGCATGCCTTTTTCCTGGCCTATCCTCTGTTATTTCTGTGACTACGTTTTTATCTATTTTTCCTTGACCTATCTTTACACACTTTGTCTCGCCTATCTGCCCCCTCATTTCCGGACCTGGTACATTTTGACCTGTCCTCTATTTTCTCCTTTCTCATTCACTCTCTCTATCCTTTTCTTCCTCATCTTCTACATATGTATATCTTGTTATCTGTGTATACATCAAAGTTATATGTTTGGTTTGGTTTGGTTATGGAAGGCCCCGGTATCACTGCAAACGAATTAAAATCCATAATTGCTCAACCGCCCGTGCCAGTGGAATCATCCGAATCACTAACTCATCTCCCAAACAAAGAAAGGCAGCTGTAGTCCCCATCATAGCAGTCTCAGCACGCTCCAAAAGACATAAGGCGAAACCGCACAGAAAGTGAACACAGCCAACTGTTCCCTGTCATACGATATCAGCATTCATCGCAAGCAATTGGAATATCGGAACACGATCAAAACAGATGAAACACACAGCTCACGGTATGCATGGAGCACTTAACTCAGTAGCTCCTGCAACAAGCCGGACTTGGAATATGAGGAAACTGCAACAAGGAACACTTCTCAGACATAGCCTTCACTGGTTCCTGCCGCCTATTCACCACATTGCCCGGAAGATCACGTCCTCCTGAAAATGATGATCGTCATAGTATTTAAATGTATAGCGCTTGATGATGTTAAGACATCGTGTTTGACTCCAACTACGAACATACAAAACACAGTCCGTCGTCAGATTATCCCCGTTGCACACCAAACGCAAGATCGCAAGATTAGCGCATGGTCGGTCTTGGGACACACGATGAAACAATATGATGACGTAGCACGCACAAAATGGCTGCGCCCATGTATTCATGATAACTCTAGTGAATGCAGTCTACAACGAACGAAACATGGTGCAAACTTCCCAAAGAGATAAAACTTCGGCTGATTTGATGGAGCCCACCACATTAATGCGTTGGAAATTGTAAATAACTTGCGGCAAGCATCTCCATCAACCGGTCATTGAACAGCACTCAGTGTGACGTAAAACGCAGATCAACCTTAGACGGGGGAAGGCGCATTCACAACACTTGATTTGTCAAAACGGAGTATTGCCGTGCATGCAACGCCAATTCAATGGCGCAGATATGACAAGTAGAACATCATTTCGACTGGAATGCAGAAAATTGTAGCGGAAACCCGAAATTGATAAGGTTCCAAAGCAATTTCTGCAGCGATAGAGAGAACGTGACTTAGTTCCGCCATCTTGGAAACGGAAGTCCAAGTTATATGTATATCTTGTTATCTGTGTATACATCAAAGTTATATGTATATCCTGTTATCTGTGTATACATCAAAGTTATATGCATATCCTGTTATCTGTGTATACATCAAAGTTATATGTATATCCTGTTATCTGTGTATACATCAAAGTTATATGTATATCCTGTTATCTGTGTATACATCAAAGTTATATGTATATCCTGTTATCTGTGTATACATCAAAGTTATATGTATATCCTGTTATCTGTGTATACATCAAAGTTATATGTATATCCTGTTGTCTGTGTATACATCAAAGTTATATGTATATCCTGTTATCTGTGTATACATCAAAGTTATATGTATATCCCGTTATCTGTGTATACATCAAAGTTATATGTATATCCTGTTATCTGTGTATACATCAAAGTTATATGTATATCTTGTTATCTACATCTATGATCCGCTGCTACTCACAATTCCATTCTCTATTTTGTTGGTTTATCCTTGATGTACTGTCAATGTCCCATCAACATAAGAATGATTCATTACTAGATCAATATTTAATGAGTGCAGATTGCTGCACACACTTCTTTGGCTTTGGAGATGAGGTGTAGCTTCTCCATATATTTAATATGAAAACATAATTTTAAAATGCAGAGAACTCAATACAAATCTGTTTATATGCTTTGTTGACAACCAAAAAAATATTTCAAATATTGTGGGAAATAATAATACATGTGGGATTTTCACCTCAGCTAGTGCATATTATAAAAATGTTCAATTAGGACCATCAGGCAGCTGTAAACATTGTAAATGTTACAGCAGACTAGTTTGATATAGGACAAGGTGTTAGATATGCATCTTATCACATTATCTATTCAACATCTATGCAAAAAAAAAATATGAGAAGTGTCAGAGAAGTGAATAATGAAGAACAATTTGATGCTCTTACTATTGGGGGCCATGCACTAGCACAAGTACTGTTGTTACAGCACATGTCCACCTCAACAAGTGGTGTTGAGTAATTGATAACAACAGTTCAGTGTAATAATGAAAATCAGCACTACTATCTCCATGCAACAAAACATTTTTTACAGCAGATAAAACAAACATAACAACTGATATATGTATTAATAGGCAAATATAGGAAAGCCTAGACAGTTTTGAATATTTTGGCTCATTGATAACAAACAATGAAAATATTGTCACGGAGATCAAAGAAGGCTGAACATAACTATTGATAAATTGTAAAAAAAAAAACTGCACAATACGTGACAAAAAAGTGATATATAGCAACCAAACTTAGTCTATTAAGAGTCTGTATTTTTCCCACAGCAACTTAAGGTTGTGAAACGTGGACACTCGATGTATCTGAAAAGCATGCCAGTGCCTTTTAATGGAAATGTTACATTAGAATGCAGAAGTGAGTATAAGAAAAAGTCTTACCTCTTGGGTGCCCAGCCCCCAATGACTGTGATGTCATGAGAATGTATGGCCTTTTTCTGCATTGCAGATTGAACAAGGCAGTTTTATGTCAAAGGGCTTTGCCTCTTTTCTCTTGCTTTTTACATAGCTTCTTCATGAGCAAGCTTTTCCCTTTTTTTTTTTAACCAGTAAAAGAGAATGCACTCAGGAATGTCATGCAGATATTTCTGTCTCAATTTTGGTCCACCCACAGACCACCTTCCTGTTGATTTGGCGCGCCTCCCCCAGTCTATTATGCCTGAGGATTCGTTTGTTGACCATTCTTCTAACATGTCCCAGCTACCTTAATCTTTGATGTGAGTGTTGTCATAAAAAATGGAATGCTGCAGGATATCTGAGTTGGTTACTTTGTCCTGCCATTTGATGTTTATTATTTTGTAAAGACAGTCCACAAATGGTGGCAGTGATTACGTGGTGAGGAGAAAGTTAAAAATGAGAATTACTTGAAGAATCTGCTAAAGAAACTAACTTTAAACTATCACATTTCAATTTAAATAAGTTCTAATGTTGTACTTTTATTCTTTCAGATCAACAAGACTCAAAGCTATAGCAGCAAACAGAGAAGCATCTATTAATTTCTACATATTCTTCAAGTGCTACTCTTACTGTAGAGATGTCAGCCTTAGCCAAAGCAGGTGTTAATGAAAGTGAAACATGCTATAACAGATTTGCTTTATAAATGCTGTTGATCCTGTCTAAATAAAGGCTACTTGGTCCATGGCTTATGAAAGTGATTGATAGGCAGCACTGTTACGTCAGTAGGTTTGAAGTAATTTTACGGTCACAACTCATCAAATATCAACTCTACTTTATCACATGTGAACTTTTAACACATTAACTCAGGACACCAAGAACAGAAAGATATGTCTTGTCCAGCAAAGTCTTGTTTAACAAATGAAACCTGGCCTCCTACAGTCAGGTGTTCTGCATATAATGACAACCTTTATAAAAATGTCTCGTTTTGAAGACTGAAGATCCCTCACAGAAAGGTTCTCAGTGTGATGTAGTATAGGTATGAGAATATGACTCAGTCCAGTGGCAGTGCCAAAGTACTGCTGCAACATGACATGCTTCTGTTTAGGACAAAATAGAAAACAGCTTTTGGGTTGTGCAGCTTGAACATATGAGAGATTTTTTGAACACATGGTTGCCTGTGAACATGTATTAACCTATACATGTGATCATATTACCGTCCTTGTGGACATACAGATGTTCTTTTGAACACACTTTCTTTTTTATGAACATATAAGTACCAGTGCATACATGGCCGTCAGTGTTGATAGTGATGAATGTTCTTGTATGTGGCTGACCCCACCACAATCTCAGACACCTGAAACTAAAGCTATCAAGTACCAAAACGTTTAACTGTTTCTTGTGGAAGTCTATGAGTGCAAGATGAAAAATCAAGACACAGTTTCACTTTCTGACTCCAAAAACATTTCTGTGAGTGACAAATTGATGACAAAACACTGCAGTTGTGCTATTGACAATAAGCTAAATGTGAATACATGCCTTGTCTATTTGTTCAAATTGTTGTTAATTGTTACCATCTTTGCACTACTGATCAGCATCCCAGTAGAGTACATGCGCCTCTATGAGAAAGCAAGATCTCAGAAAATATCTCAAGTTGTACAGGTTTGTTATTTTTTAGCTTTCCTCAGTTATTTGATTAGATGTATTCATCTCTATGAATAACTTATATCATTTTAAAATAACACTCATATCTATTATTGCTCTGTAGTATTACTCATAAAGCTACAGATGCTTCCTACCTAGGCAGCAACATGTCCCGAAATGGAGACAAAACATAAAAAATCCTGACACACATCACACTAGCATGAAATGGAGACAAAACATCAGAAATCATGACACATATCACACTAGCATCAAATGGAGACAAAACATCAGAAATCAGGACACACATCACACTAGCATCAAATGGAGACAAAACATCAGAAATCATGACACACATCACACTAGCATCAAATGGAGACATAACATCAGAAATCACAACACATCACACTAGCATCAAATGCTTTCAACAAACAGATGAACATACTCAAAAGTACTCAGTAAAAGAACAAAACTTAGATTGCTAATATATGGATGGGAAAGTTTGAAGTCCACCCAGACTTTAGATAGGATCTGTGAAAACAAACATCTACATAGGATCTCAAACATTAGCTGAAAAGAATACATTTCAAATGAACTGAAAAGAGGTGAATCTAAACAATAATATGTGTGCAAGCTTTATAAGAAGATAGGCATTAGAAATACATTGCCATGTGCTGAAAGTGATTGAAAAAAGACTTTCCCATCAGGCATTCATGTGTGAACCATCTGGTAAAAGAAAACAAGGCAGACCAAGAGAAACACTACATAGAACAATTACTAGGGAAGGCTCAACCTTGGGACTAAGAAACAACCAAGACCCACAAGAACTATCAGCAAATCACTATTTGTGAAGAACTATGACTTCCGTCCTATGTGTTGTCTTTGGGCTAAGAAGAAAATAAAAGGAATTGCTCTGGGAAATAAAGTGGTCACGGGTCACAAAATATTTCCTTGCATGACAAAGAATGAAATGCAAAGTCTCCTTTTTCATTTGTCACGTTTGTTCGCACCATGATCTTTAGATGTGATAAAGATATAACCATCTCGGTCGAGAAATACCTCAGTACTAGTAGGACATGTAGTTGTGATCTACTTTTGCGAGTGCTATCTATGAGCATCGCTTTCGATAATTAGTTTCACCAGGTTTTACAAACATTTATCATTTGTCTTGTCCCGTGCATAAAAAAAAAAAGTAAAGTACCCCCGTCACGCCAAGTGGCGTATAGGGAATATGGTGTTAGTGACCATAAAGTTTACATACCTTCGGCACATGATTTTTAGGATAATGTGGTCAGTATTACGCCCGTGCCCCTTCACTTTCCCAGAAAAAAGTCTGGTACCCATTAAAGGCTGGGTGAACCCGGAAGCCGTCGGTTAGGATCGACCTACCCCTTGTCCTTTGTAGTCCAGTTCACTAACCACTGAGCTATCGCGGCTTCCTTGTCTTGTGCATAATCTCGCTAAAATAACAAGTGCATCCGGCAAGCCCAGGCTTTGAACATTTTAAATAAACAGAGTTAGTGTAACATAACACTTGATTGGATGTTGCTTTATACATGCACAGTTGTTTGTTGATGATATTTTAGTACAGGTAAATTTGCTCAGTTCCGATACAATACTTAAGTATAAATCTGCTATCATACATTAAAAATGATCATAAGAGATGCTATATAACTTACATTACCAAAATATTTGTGGTTAAATTATGATTATTTTATACCAGAAAAGGTCAAATTTTGAAGTATTTATTTTCATAAACAATATTGGACTAAAATACCAACAGCATAAAAATAATTTATTCTAGATCAAATATTCATCTTAATGGAAGTCTCTAACCCAACCAAGTTTTTGATCACCCCCCAAGTAACTAAGAATTGCAACATGGTATGTGAGAATAATGTATGAAACAGGCGGAACAGCTCAGGAGATTAATCATTCAATAGCATCTATCATGCATTTCTTTGGAAGGTCCTATATGCATATGGCTAAAGACAAGTATGACAGCAATCATTGCTTTGTAAGACCTGAAGTATGGCTCAGAGTCATAAAAGAGTTAGACAAGGATGTATTTTGTCACCACTCCTTTTCCTTGTGGTTGTGGACTGGATCAAATGATTGGTGGTAAGGAACAGACCAAGAGGAATTACATGGGGTATCACCAGATGTCCTAAAGATGCTGACTTTGCAGACGATGTTGGATTGCTTGACACTGTCACCAAGACATGCAAGAGAAAACAGAGTAGATCAATTTGTCAACACAGTAGGACCAAAAATAAATGCAGAGAAAACTCAAATTATGAGGATAAATGCCAAAAGTACAAAGAAAGTTACATACAGAGGAATGGGACTAGAAGAAGTGGATCACTTTAAATACCTGGCAAGCTTTTCATCAAATAGCCACATTGAGAATGAGATGTCTACAAGAATAGGCTTGTCAGCCCAGGCATTCAATAGGCTTAGAAACATTTGACGTTCGACTAGTCTCCATCTCGGCACCAAGCTTATTAGAATTGACAAGTCAAATGTGCGATCCATACACCTCTATGCAGCAGAAACATGGAGAATGAACCATAAGATATAAGGTCAACTAAGAGGATTTGAAAGTTGCTGATGTCAGATGATCCTAAACACCTGTTGGCATCAACATATTATCAACAAAGAAGCCGCCAGAAGATCGTGTATTAACGACATCAATCAAGAAGTGAAAAGGTGTTGAAAATGGCTAGGCCACATTCTACGAATGGAACGAACTGGACATCCACATCCAGCATTAACATGGACACCACCTGGCAAACGAAGAAGAGGCAGACCATTGAGGGCATGGCAACGAACCATAAATTATGAAATAAAGAGGCTGGCAGGTCCTGACGAGAGTTGTATTTACATTGTCATTGACATACACATAGAACATTCTGTCACAGAAAGGTCAGGATTGAAATGAGTCCAAATGGTTCCTGTTTTTGGCAACCAACAGTTCAGCTTCACTTACATAACTGTCAGGTATGCTATTCCTTTCTGAATTATAAATCCTTCTATGGCATTTTTCACAAAATGTTGGAAAACATATACCAACCTAAAAGACCTTACCTTATGCGCTATCTCTCTCTCACTGTGTGTGCATGCATGCACGTGCGCACAAACACATACATACATACACACACTAATAAAATACGATTATATATCACTTCAAAAGAATTGTGACTTTTACTTTTACTCACAGAAATGATGAAAATATTTTGTTGTGTAAACAATACAGTTGCTCTGTGTTAATAATAATGACTACATAAATCTAAGATACATATTTTAAAGTGCAGACATTCAGACATGCTGACCACAGTTTGTCAGTTTAAAATTTCTCACTTATTACAGTTTATCTAACAGAATGGCTAGAGTCTTGTTGTCACTCCAATGCTATCATGGAACTGACAGTCCTTGATCACACCCGCTATTGTTTGTATGTTCTCTCCACATGAGTCATGTTCTCTTGTTCACTTTTATTTTATTGCAATGTCTGACTGGTTATAAATCTGATCTTAAAGAAAATTTTGACTCTCATCATTTTTTGTGCACATTTTCTTCTACAATATTAAAAAAATAATCTAGGTTGATGCCTTCATGTTTTGTTTGGTTTCAATTTTCTTTAACTTTCAGTTTTAGTTTTGACTGGGATCACCACTATCGAAGCATTCCCATATCCGCTCTGCTGCCTAGTCCAACAACCTTTGAAGTGTTTGACTACTAACTGTTCCTGTCTCTAAAAGCCCCCACTATATCATTTATGTCCATTTTTAAGATCCCTTGTGCGGTGAGACTGCTAATCTGATGGCCATTTCATTGCCAGGAACTTCTGCGTGCCCAGGACAATATATCCACGTTAGACTGTTAACATAAGACATGCCAAATAGATGCACCAACTATCTGTGAAGCATATTCTTGTCAATTTAGCTGTGAGTCAGTCAATATGACTGCATGTGTTGTCAGTCTCTTAACCAGCAAAGGGATAGCTTCTGTCACTGTCACAATTTCCATTCATGTGCTGGAGGTAGTAGTCCTGTAGGCTTGTGCACCTTTCTCAAGCAACTTTTTTATTCTAATACACAGCAAAATCTCAACTGCACTGCACAGCCCTTGTGACTGAGTCATCAGTGTAGTTCAGAGATGACCAATAGCGGGCTACAAGTGGCCTGCAGAGCCTTTTTTTTGGGCCCATGGCAAGCTAAAAAAGTATATTAAAGTATGTGCATAATTATCTACTAGTATTGGTAGACTGTGATAAATATACTTGTTATATAATTTGCATAATGCAAAATGTTCAGGTTGATATTTATTCGAAATGTTTCAGATTAACTTATCGCAGTAGAGAAAGCTGACTCAAAAATTCACTCTGTTTGATCAAAGTCACCTGTCCCCCTTCTATTCGATCATCCTTAAATCTACTGAAACAAAGGATTTCACTGACGAATAGGGCATAAACTACTTAAAAGTTGCATGTTTCTGAGTTTTCTCGTTGACCCTTAGAACTTATTCTTGGCATGGGTTCAAACAGTTGTTGCCAACAAATGCTGTCAACTAACACTCCCCCACACACACACACCAAAAGTTTTCTTTTTCTTTACTTTTTAAAGTTTTTTTCCATAAAAGCCTGCTTCCATCAGACATAATTATATCTTACTAGTCTTTTCTCCTGTTACTGTGAACAGTTTCATTTTTCACAGCAAACAGTGCTATTGTAATTTGTGTTTCATTATCAGTTGCATCGATCGTGGTACATTATGGGTAACAAATGTCAATTAAGTGAAAATAACAGATGTTTTTATGAGAAATGGGAAAATTATGTTTTATTTATCAACAATAAGGATAATATACCGCAGTGCCTTGTGTGTTTACAAGTGTTGTCTGTGCATAAAGAGTATTATCTTAGACACTATTAAACTCAGAACCATATTGCTAAAGATAATGAATCCATTGGTAAATTACATACAAACACTTGTATGTGATTTGAAGAAAAAGTTTAGTGCTCAATTTTTTACTACATCAACAAGAAAACAAAAAAAGTTTACTATTGGCATAATTTTTTTGTAAGCACAGAGATCGCAAAAGCCAAAAAAATTATGGTGAATTTGTAAAGTGCTGTTTTGTGAACAAAGTGTGTGCATTTGGGGAAAACAGTTGACAGTCATTTTGAGAACATTCTACTACCAAAACAAACTGTCACAAGAAGGGTTGAGGAAATAAGTTCTCATATGTCAAGTATATTAAAGAGTGTTACAAATTCCACTTACTTTTCACTGACTGTGGATGAATCCATTGATATATCCAATACCGCACAATTTGTGCAGCATATGAAGTACTATTTTTAGAGCACCTAATGTGACATTTAAGTGGTAGTAATTTTTACTACAGTGTCGTAAATGAGAGAGTTACATATTGGTATCGTAATTAAGGCCCTTAAGGAAGGCTGGAATCAATTGCCTAGCATTGCATTGTATTATACACATGGAGGCTCTGTGTGGTAAAATTCTAGACATGGAAAATGTTATGAAAACTGTAATAAAGTGTGTGATTTTAATAAAAGGTGGGAATCAGGCTTTGACACACTGCCAGTTTATATCCTTTCTATCAGAAATGGAAGCAGAATAAGATGATTTAGTATTGTACACACAAGTACGCTGGCTAAGGGAATTGTTTGAGATGGTTTTTTGCTTTGAGAAGGAGAATAAAACAGTTTTCAGAGAAACATGAAACCAAAAAGAACTGAACACAAAACTATCTGATCCATATTTTAATAGCGTACTCATCTTTCTAAGAGATGTTACACAACAATTGAATGAACTCTACGTGACATTACAGGGATGTAACCATTCTCAGCTTTGGTAGGACGCCTAGTTCATAAGTCGACTAAAACTTTTTAGTTTTACCCACTAGCCGAACAAAACTTTGTCCATTTTCCTTTGTGCAGGGAATTGATGAGGAGCACTGTGACACTGCTTTCATGGGTTTTCTTTGTTAATGTTAGACAAACTTTTTGAACAATTCAGTAAGTGATTTTCTGTCTTCAGCGGCATGTGACCACAACTGGCATTATTTAACAACTCAATGAGGTGCAACATATTAGATCAGCAAGACACTGTCCAGTTGGAGTTATGTAACCTCCAATGTGACCCCTTTTTCCAATCGAGGATGGAAATAGGGATTAACTTTTGGAAACATGTAGCACAGGACAAATATCCTGCACTGAGTGAGTTCAGCTTGAAAGTTGTAGCACAGGACAAATATCCTGCACTGAGTGAGTTCAGCTTGAAAGTTGTAGCACAGGACAAATATCCTGCACTGAGTGAGTTCAGCTTGAAAGTTGTAGCACAGGACAAATATCCTGCACTGAGTGAGTTCAGCTTGAAAGTTGTAGCACAGGACAAATATCCTGCACTGAGTGAGTTCAGCTTGAAAGTTGTAGCACAGGACAAATATCCTGCACTGAGTGAGTTCAGCTTGAAAGTTGTAGCACAGGACAAATATCCTGCACTGAGTGAGTTCAGCTTGAAAGTTGTAGCACAGGACAAATATCCTGCACTGAGTGAGTTCAGCTTGAAAGTTGTAGCACAGGACAAATATCCCACATTGAGTGAGTTCAGCTTGAAAGTTGCTTCTATGTTTGGAAGCACATACAAATGTGAATTCTCTTTTTCAACTATGAAGGCAATTAAATTGTCACAAAGAAGCAGACTCACTAATGACCACCTTCTGTATTGTTGCAAAAATCATCATAATCTTTAAAAATTGTCTTTAATGAACTTGTTGCTGCACATGAATGCCCGCATAGTTCTCATTAAGTTGTATTGTATGTAAAGTGACCAGAAATATGTTAAACAATATAATTATCAACTTTTATTTAAATCAATGAAGCTTTCTATATAGTTGTAAAATAAAATGATTTACCAAAGCAGAGAGCAGATAAATACATAAAGTTATTACCTTGAGCAGATGACAAGTTTATTTGTATTGATGTCTTTAATTGTGTGACCTGTGACACTATAATCAGAAAAAAGTGGCTCTTCTAATGAAAGAAATGGGCCAACCCTGGTGTAGATGATTGGAGTTGCGGGTAAATCCATCTACTATTCATTTCCATATACATTTATTTTTTAATGGGTAGCATTCCACTGTGCTTATTTCTTTCTTGAGATAGGAATGGTATGCAGCAAATATATTTTTAGAGCACTGAACTCATTACACAAGGAAGCAAAAATATAGCAATGAACAATAAATGCATTCACATAATCACAACCAAGAATATAACATGAGTTTGTGAGCATTCTCTGCTTTTAGAAGCAGATAATTCATTTGACTATAACATGAAATTGTTATAGAGAATACCATTACTGAGGAAAATTTGCTGAATTTTTTAATAAATAAGAAAGCTTTTATAATTCATTCATTTTCCTTTCGGGCTGAAGACAGGACGGAATTCTTCACGATTGATGATTTGCTGCAAGTACTTATTTTTTTTCTTAGTCCCATGGTTGAGCCTTCCCTAGTAATTGTTCTGCATAGCGATTCTCTTGGTCAACCTTGTTTTCTTTTACCAGATTGTTTCCACATGAATGCCCGACGGTAAAGTCTTTATTCGGTCATTCTTAGCACATAGCCGATGTATTTCCAATGCCTTTTTCGTATATATTTTTTATGGTTACTGATTATTTTATCTTTGTGTTTGGTCAAGGAAAGAGTAGCAATTCTATGTCAATTTATGTTGATTTGAAAATGTACTTTAAAATGATGTTGTGTTAACTTTGTATTGTAGCACTAGAATATTATCCTAGATTTACTAGTAGGGCTGTTGAATTGTCATACCACTTGTCTTCATTCTATCCATATTCCAATCTTGAAATGTAAGATTTTTTCAAAATATTTTCTTGTTTTCATTACAATTTTCTTTGTTTGCATAGTGAATTGTTTTGCATTGTATTTTGCACCTTGCAATCCATTGGACCTATCCTCTGCATGCATTTGCTTTTGACTGCTTTTCTTGCCTTTGATTTTTGTTGGTATTTGTCAGGAAAGGACCTAATTCCATATTTCTTTTACTGTGCTGTGGTCTTCAATGACCGCTCTGTTGCAATGAATGACTCATCCAAGCTGCAACTATGTTACCATGAGTGATGAAACATGGTTTGACCATCACATATTGTTTGTCTTCACACCTGGATAATTTATCTTAAGGTTCACATTTCTGTTATTTTTATGGATGGATGCAAATTGTCCATGACTCACGCATAATATTATAAAGCAATCATAAATGAAAATGGATTCATTGTAACAATGTGATAGTAATGAAACAATGGGCAATGTTAAAATACCTTTCTCCTATAGTTGATGGACATAGAAATAGGCTTAATGAAGAAAAAAAGGAACATTGATGATAATTTAGAACATAACATATTGATTAGTTATTGATTCAGCAGCCTTTGGCCTTTGCCCTTCAGCTCATTTCCATATTTACTAGTCCAGTCTCATTTGGGATGTTTCTTTGTCCTGTTAGTATATTCTGGGTGTCTGAAGACTGTCTGCCTACCCAAATGTGGACTCAGAAGAGGAAATGTTATATCATTATGAGGCATAAGTGAAAGTCTGTGTTCTCCTCCAGATCTTGTAGCAAAGACACAGTTCTCTGCACTCATTCACTGTCACCAGTTGATGCTGGCTGTCCGCATGACTGCAGGCAGGTAGTCATCAATTAGGGCACAAGAATCATCATGTTACTACCACACTGTGAATGGTTTTAGTTATATGAGATATCTCTGTGCAGTATAGTTGGTCACTTCCCAACCATAGAGCGATGCTTGCATGCTGATTTTGAGCACAAATTTGTGCTTTTTTTTGGTAATATTTTAAAAAGTCATAGAACTTCTTTATGGTAACACATTTGCTGAATCATTTTATAGAAATGTCAGAATTGGTTTGTGTCAAACATACCTTGTTGTTTTTAAAATATCAGTCTTTTTTTTTTTTCTGTTTAAAATATTCAGGGAAAGCCATCCAAGTGCAATCCTGAGAACATGACCCTGTTTGAGAGCATCAAGGAGCTGCTAAATTATTACTTTTCCTGGACTCATGCTCATAGTCCCTGTGAGGACTACTATAATGCTCTACTAGTTGATCCAGTTTGGGAGGTCACGCCAATAATGGTAGGTAGGCTCAGTGTTTTTTTTCTAGTGGTATGTTGTACCAGCACCTTTTTTTTTATATTAAAACTAATTTATTGACAGTAAAAATATACTCTCTCTGCTGTCAAGATGTCCCCTTGGCATCTGTGCGATGTGTCATTCAACTTTTTATAGTTCAACTCTAGCAACTATGTAGAGGGCTGCTCCTAAGTTATTATTCTGTAGTTTATATCCAAAGCAAGAAGTGATCTATAGAAGACAAGGGTATATAAGAGGATATGTTAAATGTGTAGAAGTAGATATAATATCTTCAGGTTGAGTACTGGGACCCTTTTTTCCAGGAAAAAAACACTGGGTAGATTGATTATGGAGGACTGCAACCACAGTTACCAGCTGAGGTAAGAGAAAAGGAGAACAGGAAGATGCACAGGATGTGCCAGATTTGAAAATATACCACAGTTATTAAATGTAGTAACTTGGAGAGGTAAAAAGAGAGGTGCGCAGAGTGGGCCAGATTGGAATTACCCAGTTAAAAATTGATGACAGTTTTAACAAAGTGGATAGATCTAGTTGTCGTCTTAGAATATTTTGCTGGGAATGGTAGCCGCTATTTGCATTGTTGATTTGCAACCATGGAGAACATGAAGTAAGAAAATCCTTACCTGCTTATGTTATGAAAGTCTCTGCTTATTTCTTTTGATTCTCCAGCCAAATTACTGCATTTGTTAGTGACTTTCTTTAGGGATGCATTCTGATTTCTAAGTGACAAACATTTTCAGGTTTTATCTTTTCCTTAGCTTTCTGATAGTCTTTGGTCTGCATCTTCTTTATGCTGACATTTTGTTTCTTCCCACCAATGTGATTGAATAAATACATTTCTCTAGAGCTTACACATTCATGCTGAATAAATACATTTCTCTAGAGCTTACACATTCATGCTGAATAAATACATTTCTCTAGAACTTACACATTCATGCTGAATAAATACATTTCTCTAGAGCTTACACATTCATGCTGGCATGATAGAACATTGATTAGGTGTTTTGTGGGTGCGGACAGTTTGGGTACATTTCAACAACAAATAAATCATGCTCAATTTCCCTCTTAGCCTTGTGCACTCTGGTAAGGTCAGCAGGAAATCCACAGATTCCCAAGTACCTTTGTGTCTATATTGATGAAAGGGTGACATTGTTTATCTTTATAGTGCTTTATGTCATTTAAATTACAAATGATTTTGTATGTAATTTAATGTACACATGATTTTGTATGTCATTTGATGTGCACATGATTATTTTATGTCATTTGATATGCACTTTATTTTGTATGTCATTTAATGTGCACATGATTTTTATGTCTAATAATGTGCACTTGATTTTGTATGTCATTTAATATGCTCATGCAATTTTATGGCATTTAATATGCACATGATTTTGCATGTCATTTAATGTGTACATGATTTTGTATGCCATTTGATGTGCACATGATTTTGTATGAAATTTAAAGTACAGATGATTTTGTGTGTGATAATGATAATGTGCCCATGGTTTTATATTCTCAGGTTTTGTCATCAGTGATCGCCAGAGGCATATTACATCCTCTTGAACTGATAAGCAGCAGTTTAGGAAGGATCATGTTGTTATTTTTCTCAGAAATCCCAGTTCAGTGGCAGCCTGTTTTGATGATTCTTGCTTTGATCATTTTAGTTCTGCTGCTACTGATGTTGTTCAATTACCATCTGTCCATTCCCTGGCTGTTGAGAATTGAGCCTAAACCTTCCACAAGCTGCCATGTTCTTTCAAGAAGTAATAGTTGTCCAAATAAAACATTCAGTAGCAGCAGTGCCAACAGACTGCAATCTTTACCAGCTAGTGGTGCTGGCTCAGCAACTAAGTGCTTATTGCCATATTTATCAACAACCAGCAGTGACAGTTTCCATAGCCACCAGTCATCAGGAATAACAACTCTGTCTTTCACAAGTTGCAGGAAGTTTGTCCAGGAAGTATGTTCCAATAGAAACACTCTGGACCATCCAACTGTCCAGGAAGTATGTTCCAATAGAAACACTCTGGACCATGCAACTGTCCAGGAAGTATGTTCCAATAGAAACACTCTGGACCATGCAACTGTCCAGGAAGTATGTTCCAATAGAAACACTCTGGACCATGCAACTGTCACTGATGTCACCTCTTTAGATGGTAGCTCTAAGATGCAAACATTTTTGTTGAGACATAATCAGAGACAGAAAGTGTCAGACGGAACAAATACAAGTGTGGCAGAAAAGAATGTAGGAAGAAGACAAATTAAGCAAACAGTCACAGTGGAGAATTTGGTAGGAGACATAAGATATGAAAGTATGAATGGGCAAGTGAAATGTTTGACTCAGCACAAAGAAAAGATAGGAAATGCAGCCAAGAAAAAGACCAAAGAAACCGATCCTTTATGGGTACCAGGAGATGATTGTTAGATGTTGCCAGATGGTGACAATAGTTTTTAAAAAATTCATTATTAAAATATCCATACTAAAACTCTATTCCTTTTTCTTTTCCTTTTTCTTTTTACCCTTTTCGGCTTTCGAAGAGAATATAAAGTTCTAGTTCTTACTATTCTGGTAGCCTCAACCATTGTCAGTTGATGTTGTAATGTTTCTTGTAATGTGTCAGTCAATCTTACCATGGGCCCTTCATAATTCTCTTAAAATATATGTTTTGTACAATATAGAAGCTCTTGTCATTGTTTCCAGGTGAGCAAACCATTTAATATTTTTGTCTCTGTATGTAGGTTGGAATTTATTGAATGCCCAATTTCTCTCTTATGACATTTATGATTCTGTCACTTTATGTACTTTTCGCAAACATCTCATCTCTTTGGTGACCAACTTTCTCTTATGTTTATTTGTGAGCAACCACGTTTGGCTCTGATAGCACATGGTGGGAAAAAATAAACTTTGTATATGATGTAACGATCCATAAAATAAACTCAAAATAATAAGGCAATCGGGAGATGATGATATCTCAGGAGAAATGCTTCTAGTGACAGATGACAACACCTTAAATCATCTCTGTTCAATGAAGTGTGGACAATGGTGTGATTGTGAAGCTCCCTAAAAATGGAGATCTATCAGATTGTAACAACTGGCAAGGAATCACTTCTATATGTGGTCAACTCTTCAGCAGCACCATACTGGAACGATTGAAAAAAAAAATTAATAAAGAAAAGGTAGGATTCAGACAACATCAGTCATATAGATAACATTTTCACTCATAGAACCATCATTGAGGAGTCATTAGAATTCTGATCTTTGCTCATTATTAACTTTGTGGATTTCCAAAAGGCATTTGATAGTTTACACTGACCTACACCATGGAAAATCTTTAACATTTATGGATTTCCTATAAAATATCTGAATATTATAAAAACATTTAATTCAGATTCAGTTTGCTTTGTAAAAACAGAAACTAGCAACCCTGATAGGTTCCCAGCAGAAACAGAAACATGGATGCCATCATGTCACCACTTTTATTCGGAATTGCATTTGATTGAGTCATGTGTCTATGATCAAAACTATGATCATAAACAAAGAAAATACTCAAAACCCACAAGTGGATATCAAAATTGAAGGAATAGACCTGGAGACAGTTCAGAACTATAACTACCTTGGACATACTATAACCAGTGATGGAAAATGTAAAACTGAAATAAACAAAAGAATAGGAATGGCAAAAAGTAATTTTAATGTCATGAAAAACATACTAACATCAAAACAAATAATACCAGGGCTAAAACTAAGCATAGCAAAATGTTATATCTTCTCAATATTCCTATATGGTGCAGAAACATAAAATTGAATCCTTTGAAATGTGGATATATTTAGAAGATGAGGTAGGATTGAATGGAAAGAAAAGAAAACAAACGATGAACTCTTAAAACAACTAAAAATGAAAAGAGAACTACTAAATACAATTGAAACAAGACAAATGCTATTTTTGGGCCATGTTAAAAGACACAACAGCTTACTAAAAGTAATCCTGAAAGGGAAAATACAAAGTAAAAGAGGCAGACCAAGACTAACATGGACAAGTAACGTCATAGATGACAAGTCAGCCTATGACAACCTGCACCATCAAAGCAAGAGACAGAGCAGAATGGTGCTCCGTGGTAGCCAACCTTCATTGTGGAGATGACACTCGATGATGATGAGTCATGTGTAAATCAATAGAAGACAGACAATTATGTTTTAAATGGATTGATAATTAACTCCTGGAAGATCTCGACTGTTCAGATGACCTAGAACTTTTCAGCTCAACACATGTTGATGTTCAACAAAAAATAGAATGACTCCACAATATTTCTGGTTATATAGGCATCTGGTTAAATAGGCATCCAAATTAACACAACCAAAACAAAAGTAAAGCCTCTGTTTTAACAATGACATTTTACAAAAAGTTGCACATTTTACCTACTCAGGCAACACAATTTCCAGAGATGGAGACATACATCACACTAGCAGCAAATGCTTTCAACAGACAAACATCTGGAGATCTAAAGTTCTCAGTCAATGAACACAACTTGTGTGATGTCAGTGCTAACATATGGATGTGAAAGTTGGAAATCCACCAAGACTTTAAATAGGAAATTAAATGCTTTTGAAAGCAGAAGATCTTTGCTGGATCTTCATAAGCTGGGAAGAATACTTTTCAAATGAACAAATAAGAGATGAATTAAAAGAAGAATATATTTTGAGCTTTTTAAGAAGGCATTAGAAATGCATTGGTCATTCTGAGAATGAATGAAGAAAGTATTCCCCATCAAGCATTAATGTGCAGACCCATCTGGTAAAAGAAAACAAGGCAACCCCAGAGAATCGCTACGCAGAACAATTACTAGGGAGCTCAGCCATGGTGGAACAAAAAAAACAACCAAGACGTTCTAGAACTATCAGAAAGTCATTAATCGTGGATAACTATGATTTCCACACTATGTGCCAACTTCTGCCCAAGAGGAAAATGAATGAAAACTAAAAGACCTTTTTTTTTGTGATATGTATGGCCTTAGGTATCTTGATAGATGGTTGGTAGCAAGCAATCTATAGGTACACCATACTAAATATCATTGAAATTATAAATCTCGTTCTCCACTCATTCAACGAATTAGGCTCCAGATCCCATCAGCAGAACAACTGTGATCATGGAAAAATAGAACAAAGCCTTTTTCATTTATATTTGTTTGTAAATGTCTAGAAATAAATGTGGGCAGTCCTATATTGAATGTGCTGTAGAGTTAGAAGGTAAAGAGACAGACCAAGACCAACATAGATGAGTAACAAAAGATTGACAAGTCAGTCTATGATAATTGGCACCATGAAAGGAAGAGACAGCGTTATGGTGCTCCATGATAGCCAACCTTTGATGAGGAGAAGGCACTCAATGATGATGATGTAGAGTTAGACCTACTATAGCCAAGACAAAGTAAGATGTATAATAATACTCCATCTTGCATGTTCTGGCCGTTGCTTATGGTAACCGCCGAGTATGAACAAATATATATTTTTAATTGTATTTTTGTTAATATTTAAGAACTCACATTTCTTGACTCCTCTAGAATCTCATTTTATTGTTGTTAGAGAGTACGTCTCAACACTCTTGTCACATCCATAGGTGTTCACTTTCTGTGTGGTTTTGTTTTATGTCTTTTGGCGTATGCTGAGACTACTATGATGGGGACTGCAGCTACCTTTCTTTGTTTGGGAGATGAGATATTAATTCAAATGATTCCACTGGCACGGGTGGTTGAGCAATTATGGATTTTAATTTGTTTGCAGTGATACCGGGGCCTTCCATAACCATAGGTGCTCAGTCACTTTCAGTAAATGGTGTAATGTGTGCACAGCAATGTTTCCAGTAGCACACAGGGTAGGTCTATGCACAGCAATCTATCTTGTCTTTGTAGACTGTCATCCCTACATGTTTGACCTTGTTTTCAAACTGTTGCAATCTCAAGGCCTCATCTTTACTGCTGGCCATCTCAGTTTTCAACATACAGTTGTTGAGGACACCATAGACAACTTGTACATCCCTGCTCCAACATTTCTGTACATATTTGTGCTCTGACATATCTGTACACATTTGTGCTCCAACATTTCTGTACATATTTGTGCTCCAACATTTCTGTACATATTTGTGCTCTGACATATCTGTACATATTTGTGCTCCAACATTTCTGTACACATTTGTGCTCCAACATTTCTGTACATATTTGTGCAATGATGTTTATGTTCTCTACCAGAACCTCACACTAGTGTATAGGTGTAACATGAACAACCATATTGTCCACTAGTTTGTGGAGAGGTCAATGCAGTGAAAGAGCATTAGTTTGAACAGTATTGCTCTTACCAGCATGTAGACCATGTAATGTAAGCTAGAAAGAGTCTGGTTACAACGAGGGTAATGGCAGCAGTAGATTGTTAGCAGATTCAACTCCTTATCTTATACATGGGATTGGCTCTTCACAAATCAGATTGGGGAGAGACCTTCAAGCAAGACTGTTGTGTGCTTACCTTGATTACAAGTAGGTATCGATGGAGGTCATGGCAGTAACTAAGACAATAGCTTTGCTAGGGACACAGTGAGTATGGTCAGGAGAATTGTAATGGGCAGAGTTCAAAGAAAGTGGTGGATGTCTCTGAAGGGGTCAAGGTTGATTAAAGTGTCCTTCATTTCTGTGTCAGGGCATGCGTGTGAGATAATGTACGACTTGCTGAAAGGTCTATAGTGGATGAGCAATGGACTGCTTTGATATTCTAGATGCCTTCAAGTGATCCAGGCAATGAATTCAGCCTTGAAAAGACAGCAAGAACATCAAGTTCAAAGAGGAACTACCAGATAAGGGCGCCATGGAGAGAACCTATGAAGGCTATTAAACCAGCACAGAACTGTTGCTTCATGTTGAGGGGTATACTCAAGAAGGGATCCACTTATGGAGTAGTCTGATGTGGATGTTCTGTCAACTAATTGTGATTCTTTACCAGAATCTTACATTCCTCTTCTCTACGGAAACTCCACATTTGTGTATACATATATATCTTGTTTTCTGTTTACAAACCATTTACTTAGAGGAAGGAAGATCAAGGAAAACTCAAGACTAAGGAGTAATCATGCAAGAATGTATATTACAGAGTAGAGAGAGAGAGAGAGAGAGAAAAGAACGATAAGGGTCGAAGCGGGTTAATCAAATGGGGTGAGAATGAATGAGTTACGCTTGAACAGAAAACTATGAGAAAAGTGAATGGTGAAACAAGAATGAGGAGATGTGATTGGCAGTGAGAAGATTTGCTTGGTTGATGTGACTAGTCCTAGCTCGCTAGAGACAAGGCTGTGTTTGGTGACAAGCGGCGGCTTCCATCAGAAAGTTAACATCGCTAGCTAGAAGTTTTACAAGATAAATCGTGTTTAGACAATGAATAAATGAGAGAGTGCCGACTAAGAAGTGTGACTTTAATCATGATAGGATAGTAGAGCAGTAGATACTAATGTGATAATATGTATGTGGTGTTTTCATTGATTATTTAAATTCCTATGTTGTGAGTATTAGTAATGGTTGGAAGAGAAGAAAATAGCCATAAAGATACCGACAGCATTTTTTATCAGTGTTGTCAGATAGTGAATTTAAATAATGTCTTCCTGATTGCAATATATTAAATGTAAACGTTTGTACATGAAGGAGTTGAGTTGCTTATTTGATGTCCATGGTGGTCACTTGTGAATAACATCCCTCAACTAACCTTACTCAGTAACGAATAACGTTCCTCAACTAACCTTACTCAGTAACGAATAACGTTCCTCAACTAACCTTACTCAGTAACGAATAACGTTCCTCAACTAATCTTACTCAGTAATGAATAACGTTCCTCAACTAACCTTACTCAGTAATGAATAGCGTTCCTCAACTAACCTTACTCAGTAATGGATAACGTTCCTCAACTAACCTTACTCAGTAACGAATAACGTCCCTCAACTAACCTTACTCAGTAACGAATAACGTTCCTCAACTAACCTTACTCAGTAACGAATAACGTTCCTCAACTAACCTTACTCAGTAACGAATAACGTTCCTCAACTAATCTTACTCAGTAACGAATAACGTTCCTCAACTAACCTTACTCAGTAACGAATAACGTTCCTCAACTAACCTTACTGAGTAATGGATAACGTTCCTCAACTAACCTTACTCAGTAATGAATAACGTTCCTCAACTAACCTTACTCAGTAACGAATAACGTTCCTCAACTAACCTTACTCAGTAACGAATAACGTTCCTTAACTAACCTTACTCAGTAACGAATAACGTTCCTCAACTAACCTTACTCAGTAACGAATAACGTTCCTCAACTAACCTTACTCAGTAACGAATAACGTTCCTCAACTAACCTTACTCAGTAAGGAATAACGTTCCTCAACTAACCTTACTCAGTAATTGATTAATGAAGGCTGATGAGACTATTGTTAGAGACCACTGACTTCACCTTGTGGAGCCACTAACTACGAATAAACGTGCCTTTGTTAACTCCCAGTGCATGCTCATGACTGTACGTACATGGTTCGACAATTAACTAATGAGACTGATTTGATTATGGCCAAGACAAACAATGATACCGATGAAGCAAAGGGATATCCAAAGAGGCACCCATGATCCCACGCATGGCCAGACTTTTCAATCTGTTTTCAGTAACATCTCTGGGAGGTGTTGATAAGCTCAGTTGTTCCCCGACGTAGTCAGCTTTGTTAGCCCTCATCTCAGTTGTTCCCCGACGTAGTCAGCTTTGTTAGCCCTCATCTCAGTTGTTCCCCGACGTAGTCAGCTCAGTTAGACCTCAGCTCAGTTGTTCCCCGACGCAGTCAGCTCAGTTAGCCCTCATCTCAGTTGTTCCCCGACGCAGTCAGCTCTGTTAGCCCTCATCTCAGTTGTTCCCCGACGTAGTCAGCTCAGTTAGACCTCAGCTCAGTTGTTCCCCGACGTAGTCAGCTCAGTTAGCCCTCATCTCAGTTGTTCCCCGACGCAGTCAGCTCAGTTAGACCTCATCTCAGTTGTTCCCCGACGTAGTCAGCTCAGTTAGCCCTCATCTCAGTTGTTCCCCGACGCAGTCAGCTCTGTTAGCCCTCATATCAGTTGTTCCCCGACGTAGTCAGCTCAGTTAGACCTCATCTCAGTTGTTCCCCGACGTAGTCAGCTCAGTTAGACCTCATCTCAGTTGTTCCCCGACGTAGTCAGCTCAGTTAGCCCTCATCTCAGTTGTTCCCCGACGTAGTCAGCTCTGTTAGCCCTCATCTCAGTTGTTCCCCGACGTAGTCAGCTCAGTTAGACCTCAGCTCAGTTGTTCCCCGACGTAGTCAGCTCTGTTAGCCCTCATCTCAGTTGTTCCCCGACGTAGTCAGCTCTGTTAGCCCTCAGCTCAGTTGTTCCCCGACGTAGTCAGCTCAGTTAGACCTCAGCTCAGTTGTTCCCCGACGTAGTCAGCTCTAATAGACCTCAGCTCAGTTGTTCCCCGACGTAGTCAGCTCAGTTAGCCCTCATCTCAGTTGTTCCCCGACGTAGTCAGCTCAGTTAGCCCTCATCTCAGTTGTTCCCCGACGTAGTCAGCTCTGTTAGCCCTCATCTCAGTTGTTCCCCGACGCAGTCAGCTCAGTTAGCCCTCATCTCAGTTGTTCCCCGACGCAGTCAGCTCAGTTAGCCCTCATCTCAGTTGTTCCCCGACGCAGTCAGCTCTGCTAGCCCTCATCTCAGTTGTTCCCCGACGTAGTCAGCTCAGTTAGACCTCAGCTCAGTTGTTCCCCGACGTAGTCAGCTCAGTTAGCCCTCATCTCAGTTGTTCCCCGACGCAGTCAGCTCAGTTAGACCTCATCTCAGTTGTTCCCCGACGTAGTCAGCTCAGTTAGCCCTCATCTCAGTTGTTCCCCGACGCAGTCAGCTCTGTTAGCCCTCATCTCAGTTGTTCCCCGACGTAGTCAGCTCAGTTAGACCTCATCTCAGTTGTTCCCCGACGTAGTCAGCTCAGTTAGACCTCAGCTCAGTTGTTCCCCAGCTCAGTTGTTCCCCGACGTAGTCAGCTCAGTTAGACCTCATCTCAGTTGTTCCCCGATGTAGTCAGCTCAGTTAGACCTCATCTCAGTTGTTCCCCGATGTAGTCAGCTCAGTTAGCCCTCATCTCAGTTGTTCCCCGACGCAGTCAGCTCAGTTAGACCTCAGCTCAGTTGTTCCCCGACGCAGTCACTCAACTGCTGATGGGCGTCTTTGCTCCCGGTTTCTGTATTATGGTTGTGGTATTCGAAAGTCAAAGTGACATCACACAACCTTTCATGAAATAAATCGCTTCTTTTTAGTCACATTAAAATGTTTGTTCTTTTATCTTTCCTTTTTAGTTGAACAATTAGAGGCCATTCTTTAAAAGATCATAATATATCGACCATACAGCATAATCTCTTTCGATGCCTCTAGTTGTATGTCCTCTCTTTTATGCCGATCTCACAAGCACACACATACATATATTGATTATCTGATGCATACACAAACATTGATTAACTGATACACAAACACACATACTAAAATCATTAACAAGTAGCTCAGAAGGTGATTGATCTAATCAAGAGAATCAAACAAGAGGCACAATGTAGTCAACCTGTCATAAACAAGAGGCACAATGTAGTCAACCTGTCATAAACAAGGGGCACAATGTAGTCAATCTGTCATAAACAAGAGGCACAATGTAGTCAACCTGTCATAAACAAGGGGCACAATGTAGTCAATCTGTCATAAACAAGGGGTACAATGTAGTCAACCTGTCATAAACAAGGGGCACAATGTAGTCAACCTGTCATAAACAAGAGGCACAATGTAGCCAACCTGTCATAAACAAGAGGCACAATGTAGTCAACCTGTCATAAACAAGGGGCACAATGTAGTCAATCTGTCATAAACAAGAGGTACAATGTAGTCAATCTGTCATAAACAAGAGGTACAATGTAGTCAATCTGTCATAAACAAGAGGTACAATGTAGTCAATCTGTCATAAACAAGGGGCACAATGTAGTCAATCTGTCATAAACAAGAGGTACAATGTAGTCAATCTGTCATAAACAAGGGGCACAATGTAGTCAATCTGTCATAAACAAGAGGCACAATGTAGTCAATCTGTCATAAACAAGGGGTACAATGTAGTCAATCTGTCATAAACAAGGGGCACAATGTAGTCAATCTGTCATAAACAAGGGGTACAATGTAGTCAATCTGTCATAAACAAGGGGCACAATGTAGTCAATCTGTCATAAACAAGGGGCACAATGTAGTCAACCTGTCATAAACAAGGGGTACAATGTAGTCAATCTGTCATAAACAAGAGGCACAATGTAGTCAATCTGTCATAAACAAGAGGTACAATGTAGTCAATCTGTCATAAACAAGAGGTACAATGTAGTCAATCTGTCATAAACAAGAGGCACAATGTAGTCAATCTGTCATAAACAAGAGGTACAATGTAGTCAATCTGTCATAAACAAGAGGCACAATGTAGTCAATCTGTCATAAACAAGAGGTACAATGTAGTCAATCTGTCATAAACAAGAGGTACAATGTATAATCAACCTGTCATAAACAAGAGGCACAATGTAGTCAATCTGTCATAAACAAGAGGCACAATGTAGTCAATCTGTCATAAACAAGAGGTACAATGTAGTCAATCTGTCATAAACAAGAGGTACAATGTATAATCAACCTGTCATAAACAAGAGGCACAATGTAGTCAATCTGTCATAAACAAGAGGTACAATGTAGTCAATCTGTCATAAACAAGAGGTACAATGTAGTCAACCTGTCATAAACAAGAGGTACAATGTAGTCAATCTGTCATAAACAAGAGGCACAATGTAGTCAACCTGTCATAAACAAGAGGTACAATGTAGTCAACCTGTCATAAACAAGAGGCACAATGTATAATCAACCTGTCATAAACAAGAGGCACAATGTAGTCAATCTGTCATAAACAAGAGGCACAATGTAGTCAATCTGTCATAAACAAGAGGTACAATGTATAATCAACCTGTCATAAACAAGAGGCACAATGCAGTCAACCTGTCATAAACAAGAGGCACAATGCAATCAACATGTCATAAACAAGAGGCACAATGCAATCAACATATCATAAACAAGAGGCACAATGCAATCAACATATCATAAACAAGAGGCACAATGCAATCAACATATCATAAACAAGAGGCACAATGCAATCAACCTGTCATAAACAAGAGGCACAATGCAGTCAACCTGTCATAAACAAGAGGCACAATGGAGTAAGAGACACAATGCAGCACAATGGAGTAAACAAATCTTTATTAACACCCACTGCATGCTTATGACTGAGCACATACAAGGTCCGACAATTAAGTAATGAGACTGATTTTATTATTCTCGTCCAAGACAAAAATGGCATCCATGAAGCCAAGCCTGCAATCCAAAGAGACAGCCTCCATCTATGATCTTGCAACTTTTCATCGCCGCCCGATAAGCAGACGACAAACAAGCCGCCATTTTGTTGACCTAATTTGAGGTGCATTGTTACATAATCAAAAACATCTGCGTGTTGAGTTTGCAAATGACATAAAAACGTATCCCCAAAATAAGCATTTCTTAAATGTGATTGTTGTAGAGGATGAAACATAGATTTCCCCGCGATGATCCCACAACTAAACACCGAAGTACTCAGTGCAAGTCATCATCACCAAAGTCACCAAAAGGCAAAAAAAAAAAAAAATAAATAAATAAATAATAATAATAAATTCGTCTTCAAAAGTTGAAAGTGAAGACAAAGTTGGTGAGCTTCTGCGACATGAAGTGAATTATTCACAAAGAATTTATTCAAGAGGGACTGTCACTGACAATATTTATGTATTTTGAAACGCTTATTGAAAAGGATTCTCTGAGTATTCAACACTTGGCAGTTTTCCCTTTTCTTGATAATGCGCTGATTCACCGGACTGTACAAGAATTTTTGTTGTCCAAAAATAAAACACCCACAATATTCCCCAGATTTGTCTCTCTGAAATTATTTTATATCCTCACAATTAAAGTTACCATTGAATGGGCACTTCTTTGACGACACTGATCACATCCAAAGGGCTGAAGGACCATACCAACCATCTTTAGGGGACATAACAACAGAAGAACTGCAGAGGTCGTACCAGTGTTTGTTAGATCGTGCCACTCGCTGCATCAATGCACAAGGGGCTTACTTTGAATAAAATTCAGGTTACATCTTCAAATGTTTTTTTTTTTAATGGAATTAGTCTCATTACTTAATTGTCGAGCCTTGTATATAAACATTCGCTAAGAGTCGTATACGCCCGTGCGCTGCCGGGGCCCGAAAGGGAAGTAAAGAATAGCGGCGCTGTACCCTACCAGGCATGTTCGTAAGAGGCGAGAAAGGAGGTTTAGGCATGGGACTGGCTATCCCATACTGTAAAAAAATAAGCCGAAAAAACTTCACAAACATGAACAAGTCAAAGAAAGATAAAGTAAATCCGTCAACCAGGAAAGAGAAGGGCTCTCTGTCTAAGAGACGTATGACGCAATCCGGAGAAAGCCATAAGGAGTCCGGGTTGCCGACTCACCCTTTGTCTACCAGGAAATCATCCAGAATTGGCACCTGGAATGTTCGTACCCTTAACGAACAGGGAAAAGCGGCACAAGTGGCAGCAGAAATGAACAACTACAAGATAGATATTCTGGGAATGTGTGAAACAAGATGGCTGGGAGCGGAGAGAATAAAATTGAATACAGGGGAGATGATTTTATCATCAGGACACCAGGAACCAGGAGCACAACATAGCGAAGGGGTAGCTATAATGCTATCAAAGAATGCACAGAAGACACTAATAGAATGGGAGGCAGTGGGACCAAGACTGGTGAGAGCAACATTTAGAACAACCAAAAACAAAATAAAATTACACATTATACAATGCTATGCACCAACCAACGATAAAGATGACTCAGTTAAAGATGATTTTTATAAACAGCTACAATGCCAGATGGATGCAAGACGAGCCAAGGA
Organism: Megaustenia siamemsis; assembly: GCA_032433765.1. NCBI lineage: Eukaryota > Metazoa > Mollusca > Gastropoda > Stylommatophora > Ariophantidae > Megaustenia > Megaustenia siamemsis. Next base: position 33,171,391 of record JAVIAB010000041.1, on the reverse strand, counting down.
TATTATAATCTTGATGGGAGACCTAAATGCTAAGGTAGGATCAGACAACAGAGGCTTTGAAGAGATTATGGGAAAACATGGACTTGGAGATATAAACGAGAATGGAGAGATATTTGTGAATTTCTGCGCCCTTAATCAAATGAGCCTAGGAGGAACAATATTCCAACATAAAAGAATACACAAAGCTACATGGGTGTCACCAGATCATAGAACGGAAAATCAAATTGATCACATATGTATTAATAATAAGTTTAAGTCATCCTTACAGGATGTAAAAGTATATAGAGGGGCAGATATAGCTTCTGATCATCATCTGCTGTTAGCCAAACTTAAAATTAAATTAAAAAGGTATACTACAACGAATAAGGGCAGAACGTATTTCAATGTAGGGTTTCTTAAAGAACAAGGAATTAAAGATAAATTCGCAGTCACAATATCAAACAAATACCAAGTCCTCCAACAACTAGAAAATACAATAAATATAGAAGATCATTGGAAACAGGTAAAAAATATATGGAAAGAGACATGCGAAGAAACACCGGGAAAAGAGAACGCCAGAATAAGGCATGGATGACAGCAGAGACCCTGGATAAAATTAAAGAAAGAAAGAACAAGAAAGCAGACATAAATAAAAGCAAAACAAGAAGTAATAAAGCCAAGAGACAGGAAGCTTACACAGAGGGGAACAAAGAAGTGAGAAGATGCATTAAAAGGGATAAGAGGAAATATATAGATGAATTAGCTAAAGAGGCAGAAGAAGCAGCAAATAAAGGGAATATGAAAGAACTGTACAACAGCACAAAGAAATTAGGTGGAAAATACAAACAGATCAACGCCTTTATCAAAGATAAGAAAGGAAATCTGCTTAGTAATATAAAGGAACAAATGGAGAGATGGAAGGAGCACTTTGAAGAACTTTTGAACAGACCTGGCTCAAATAATCCTCCAGATATACTACCAGCAGAAGAAGAATTACACGTTAACTGCGGAAAACCAAGCAAAGAAGAAATAATGAAAGCCATCAAACTGTTAAAAGATGGTAAAGCCACAGGACCAGATGAAATTCCTTCGGAAGCCATCAAAGCAGATATTATCACCTCTACCAAGATGTTACATAATCTATTGGATAAAATTTGGGAGAGGGAAGAAATACCTAAAGACTGGAGAGAAGGTTATATGATCAAACTACCAAAGAAAGGAAGTTTACAGGAGTGCACAAATTATAGGGGAATTATGCTACTATCAGTGCCAGGAAAAATATTAGGCAGAATCATTCTGGAGAGACTAAAAGAGGCTATAGAGAAACACTTGAGAGATGAACAAGCAGGTTTTAGGAAGAACAGATCATGTGCTGATCAAATAACTACTCTACGTATAATAGTTGAACAAAGTTTAGAACTAAAATCCCCACTTTATATTGGATTCATAGATTACGAAAAGGCATTTGATAGTTTAGACAGAAGAATGCTTTGGAAGTTGCTGAGTCATTATGGAATCCCCATAAAGTTTATTAACCTGATAAAAACAATGTATGAAGGAACAAAATGTAGTGTGGTGCATGAAGGACAGCTTACAGAAGCATTTGAAATAAGAACAGGAGTAAGGCAAGGATGCCTTCTGTCTCCATTTCTCTTTCTACTGGCCATAGATTGGATTATGAAAATAACTCAAAACAACAGAAATGGGATCCAGTGGTCACTGACCAAACAACTTGATGATTTAGACTTTGCTGATGACATAGCTCTCCTATCACACAGCCACCAACAGATGCAAGATAAAATGAGTATATTAGATGAGAGATCACAACAGCTAGGACTAAAGATTAATAGAGATAAGACCAACATTATGAGAATTAATGCAGTTGGCAATAACCAAATAAAACTAGGAGAAATACCTCTACTAGACGTACAATCTTATATATATCTGGGCAGTAATATAGATAAAGAGGGAGGAACAGAAAACGATACCAAATAAGGATATCAAAAGCAAGAGGAGCTTTCATTGCACTGGGAAACATATGGAAATCCAAAGAAATTAGGCTAAATACAAAAATACAAATTTTCAACTCCAATGTTAAGTCGGTTCTATTATATGGCTGTGAAACATGGAGAATAACAAAATTGACAATCACGAAGGTACAGACTTTCATTAATGGATGCTTGCGCAGAATAAAGGGATGGAAATGGCAGGACAAAGTCACAAACGTGGAATTATGGAAATGTACCGGTCAAATACCAGTGGATAAAGAAATACAGCGAAGACGATGGCGATGGATAGGACACACACTACGGAAACCAACTGAGAGTATTACACAACAGGCCCTTTTTTGGAATCCCCAGGGGAAAGACAAAGAGGAAGACCAAGGAATTCTTGGAGAAGACAGATTGAAGCAGAGATGAAGATGATGGGGAAGACATGGAATGATCTTAAAAGAATTGCAAAAAACAGAACGACTTGGAAAGTGTTTGTTGAAGACCTATGCTCCACTGGGAGCTAAAAGGTAGAAGAAGAGTCGTATAGCTACACTGCCACGGATATTTAATACCAAACACATTCTGCTTTCTAGGTTTTCTCCTTTTTTCAATTTAAGTTCATACCTGACATCAGCAGGTAAATCGTACAGCTGAACTAGATTTAGCGATCACCAGCGTACAGCTGAACTAGATTTAGCGATCACCAGTGGTACTGCTGAACTAGATTGAGCGATCACCAGTGGTACAGCTGAACTAGATTGAGCGATCACCTGTGGTACTGCTGAACTAGATTGAGCGATCACCAGCGGTACTTCTGAACTAGATTGAGCGATCACCGGCGCTACTGCTGAACTAGATTGAGCGATCACCAGTGGTACTTCTGAACGGAGGGAGCCGCGATAGCTCAGTGGTTAGTGAACTGGACTGCAAAGGACAAGAGGTAGGGTTCGATCCCAACCGATGGCTTCCGGTTCACCCTGCTTTAAATGGGTACTTTTTTTTTTTTTGGGTGAAAGTAAAGCGGCACGGGCGTAATATCAACCACATTCCCCCAAAATCATGTGCCGAAGGTCTGTCAAATTTATGGTCACTAACACCATATTCCCTATACGCCACTTGGCGTGACAGGAGTACTTTACCTTTTTACTGCTGAACTAGACAGAGCGATCACCAGCGGTACTGCTGAAATAGATTGAGTGATCACCAGCGGTATTGATGAACTAGGCTGAGCGATCACCAGCGGTACTGCTGAAATAGATTGAGTGATCACCAGCGGTACTGATGAACTATATTTAGCGATCACCAGCGGTACTGCTGAACTAGATTGAGTGATCACCAGCGGTACTGCTGAACTAGACTGAGCGATCACCAGTGGTACTGAGAACTAGATTGAGCGATCACCAGCGGTACTGCTGAAATAGATTGAGCGATCACCAGCGGTACTGCTGAACTAGATTGAGTGATCACCAGCGGTACTGCTGAACTAGACTGAGCGATCACCAGTGGTACTGAGAACTAGATTGAGCGATCACCAGCGGTACTGCTGAACTAGATTGAGTGATCACCAGCGGTACTGCTGAACTAGACTGAGCGATCACCAGCGGTACTTCTGAACTAGATTGAGCGATCACCAGCGGTACTTCTGAACTAGACTGAGCGATCACCAGCGGTACTTCTGAACTAGATTGAGCGACCACCAGCGGTACTTCTGAACTAGATTGAGCGATCACCAGCGGTACTGCTGAACTAGATTGAGCGATCACCAGCGGTACTTCTGAACTAGACTGAGCGATAATCAACAGCGCTTGCTCACTTCAGTACATACCTACTTGTCAACTTGTGGACATGTTGGCTCACGTCTAAGACATAGGGCACGAATAAGGTACATAATGATGTCGACACATTTGTTTGTCAACAATTAGAACGAAGATGACAAAAGTAAATAAAATTCAAGACAAACAAAATACAGCTTTACGCGAAGGTTAAAGTTAATTAAAGCCCTCTCGTGGTAAGTCAGTAGACAGTCTAGTGGCAAATATTGGTTGTGTCAATACATGAATGAGTAGGGTTCGAGCCCAAGAATGAGGAGTCTATATTTATACAGCTTTATAATATGCATGTCAACCTTATCTTCAAGTTAGAGCTGGATAGATACGAGATACAAGCACTGACCATATCATATTCGAGTTGACATGTGTGCGCATTCATGATATGCTGCAGGGTCACATATAAAAAAAAAAGTAAAGTACCCCCCGTCACGCCAAGTGGCGTATAGGGAAATATGGTGTTAGTGACCCTATATTTTACAGACCTTCAGCACATGATTTTTGGGGTAATGTGGTCGGTATTACGCCCGTGCTGCTTTTACTTTCCCAGAAAAAAATCCGGTACCCATTTAAGGCTGAGGGTCACATATAAGTGTTAATAAAATATAATAAAATAATAACCTATTTGTGCAGGCATTTCACTCACTTGAAACAGTCACACTGATAACAATAACCTCAAGCAAACATTCATTACCTTGCATGTCACAGAAATATCAAGATGTGCAACTATTTGGCACTGTTTGTTATTGTTTAGGTTTGCCTGCCTTGAGGAAGCGAACGTTGAGATAATGGATCTCGTAATACTTGGCTATAATCACAGGGAAGTTGGGGTGGTGGAAGGAACCCTTAGGGTTCTTGTGAACGTAGAACTTTCTGAACCCAACCTGGCTGAGGCTGCTCAACACTCGGATAACTCGTCGGAGACGGTCCGTGTTAGGAGGGGGCCCTACATGACACTCAATCAGGAGTTGCTTGACATTGTCCAGCTCATCGTCATTTAGCATCCCATACAAGGTCGACCACTCAGTGCCCTCTATGTTCATCTTAATGAGGTCAATATTTCTGTTCGTGTGACCCAGGAGAGTTCGAATCTCTGCCATAGTGTACAGCTCGTTCCCTTCAGGCGTTATCTCCGAGTACCGGCCTATACCATAAGGGTGAACGACTATGTTATCGCTCCTGTTATAGTCCTGCCCGTTGTAGTATGGTTGGAACGAGTGAACCTCACATTTGTACACTCGAGACACGTCGTACTCGAAAGCGGGTGAGTCGTGGTGGCTAAACGAGTAGACCAAACAGGGTGCGGGTTTTGGTCTGACTCCCTCATCATCGCAGACTTCCCATCCATCGTCGTTCATAGTCCCCATGCGGATATGCCGCTGACACACAACCTCGGTGTTGTCCAGGTAGCTGTGGACTGCCACCATCAGCTGAGTCTCATTCATTGAATTGATGTCATCGTCACTAAGCTCTTGGATCTTGTGGCCGACTGGTCCAGCTGAACGGATGAAGTCCAGATCGACCTCCTGCATATTGTACTTCTTCACTGGGGATCAAATCAATAAAAGCTCAATAAACATAAATTTGATTCGAGTAATGGACACAGTTCAATCAAATCACGTGTCGAGTCAAGAACTTCCACTTTACATTACAAAACCACATATCTACATGACGTCATCACAAGACAATTTCTGAATAACCCAATAGTCTTATTCTATTTCGTGTCCACGGACCGAATAGACACTATAGCTTGTTTCATAACTCGTGCCCAACTTTTAAAATCGATAGCTTTTTAACCGCTTGTTGTAAGTTGTTCAAAATTTGCATGTAAAGTTATGAGGATTAGAACCCAACAGGGAATTAATTTCATTAAAAAAAAACATTTGATTATTATTGTTGCTTATTTGATTTATATAAATTTATAACGACCCATTGATGTAGTCAAAACTTAATGTTTACAGTATTTTAAGTTAAAAATAGCGAGTAAAAATCCATACACGGTAAAATTGACGTGTTTGCACGCTTTCGTCGTGGTTTTTTTGACACAATTAGACACTTGAGAAATTGTGTGTTCCATTTCCGTTCATTCATAGGTGTAGACGTGGAACGATAACATTTATCATGAGTCTTAAAATGAAATTCTGCAGTTTACAAAACATCGCAATAAAAATGTATGACTATTTTTGCAAAGAGGCTAAACGAGGAAGATTATTTCATTCTTTAGAAAACCCTGAGAATAGGACAAGACACATTTTGGATTTATCTAAACGGTCATTTAATCGCTGGATTCAAGCACGTGACCGTCAATGTTCAAAATATACAAAATCACAAGGAAGAGCAAAAATGTTGGATAATTTCGACAGTGAACTTATTAGAAGTGAAATTCGCAAAATGTTGGGTATGAATGAAACTGTTACAATAAGAAAATTAAAATTTCGCTGAAAAAAGAACAACAGTATTGAAATATCAAAGTCTACATTATGGAGGAATGTGAGAGCTGCAGGCTTTACATTCAGAAAGTATTCCAATGGACGAAACATCATCTGTGAGAAGCCACATATAGTAGTCATGAGAAGCAAGTACTTACGTGAAGTAAAAGAGGTGCGCAAGCAAGGTTATGATATTGTGTACTTGAATGAAACATGGATCAATGCTCACCACACTAACCAAAGGGAATGGCAGTCATCAGATGGAAAGATTAAGAGATTAATACCTAGCAGCAAAGGACAGCGCTTGATAATTGCTCATGCAGGTAGTCGACAACATGGACTAATACAGAATGCAGAGCTCATTTTTCTTTCAAAATCCATAGACAATCGGGATTATCACTCTGAGATGAATGGTCACATATTTAGACATTGGATTGAAAATTCTGTTCTCCCATCACTAGATCGACCATCTTGCCTAATAATGGACAATGCAGCGTACCACAACATTGTTGCACTTGAAGATAAAGTCCCGACGTCATCCAGTACAAAAGATGCTATTAATATATGGCTCACAAAGGAGCACATACAATTTAATAACATGTACTTAAAACCTGAATTACTATCTCTAGTAAAGCAAAAACAAAGGACAAAGATTTTTCAAATAGATAAGATTATCCAAGAGCACGGTCATATAAGTTTGAGGTTGCCACCTTACCATGCTCATTTAAATCCACTAGAACTAATCTGGGCAAAATTAAAAGGATACGTGACAGATGAAAATACAACATTCAAAATATGCGATGTAAAGACTCTTGCTAATCTCGCTTTATTAAATATAGACAAAGATTATTGGGCTAAATGTGAAGACCACGTCTTAAAACAGGAAGAGGAATATTGGAAAAATGATGGTTTGTGGAATGTTCAACCCCAAACAGTTATTAATCTTTTAGAATCGTCTGATTCAGAATGAAAGTATATAGCCCCCACAATGTTGGCCCCTATATTACCTTAAATTAGTTCAACAAACGGTCCTTTTCAGGACCACACAACTATGAAAATTGGACATACAGGTATACCTTGATATTATCGTCCGTCCTCGAACTGAGAAGACAATAATTCTCCTGGTGTTTTGTGTTATTCAGTTATTTCCCCATTACGGCCACGCCTTTACCTAGTGAAAATTAATCGTAGACCAGCAACTACGGTAATTTCTATTATTTAGGGGTTCACAATTTACAATTTTGACAAACATCAAAGAAATTCGCCGCTTTAAGAAAACTGCAGCTGCAAGATATTTGTTAAATATACATTTAAAGGGTCTTTTGCATTCTAATAACATTTGGAAAATTTCAACAGTTTTTAACAAACGGTTACTGAGCAATATCGTTTTGAAGTTGGGCAAGTGATTTGAAACGAGCTATAGAGGGAGCGCCTTGTAGAGCAACAGCAAAGATCATCCATTATCTTTTCCCATTCGTCGCAAAGTGTCATTGCACATTGTTTATCTGTTTCCACTGTTCTTCGCCCGGCTGCCTTTGGTCTGCCTCTCATTTAATTTATCTCCAGGGTTAATTGCGTGACACTTCTTGAGATGACTTCTGGATCCCTTAAGTCTGAGTGAATGGCCTTCCGCCTACGACTACTTCTCTTCTTCTCCGCCCTAAGATGGACGTTACGTGGGCGTAGACACGTTGTGTTGCAGTTTCCAGAATGGCTGTGATATTATATAGCAAATTATAACACGTCACCACGGCTTCATGTTCTTGTCCCCTCTTCTATAGCTTGTTAAATGTTTCCAGAATGGCTGTGATATTAGCAAATTATACCACGTCACCACGGCTTTATTGCTTCATGTTCTTGTCCCCTCTTCTATCAGATGCTAAATGTTTCCAGGAGCACCGCTGGGCGGTGGAGTAAGATCGTGATCAATTCTGTTTTTCTCTGATTCAAACGGAGGTCATCAGCTGTGGGTCGCTGACTGCTCTCACCTCAACTGCTGGCTGGCATATGGCTCCCAGAGAGATTCACACTCGCGGCCGCCTGCTATCACAGCCTACTTAGACAAGCATTTTGCGAGTTATTCTAGTTTACTGGTCACAATATTATGAGAATTTAATTATCCTTTAGTTGTACATTTTGTTCCCCTGCACTCAGATCCGTGTTAAAGCTGTGTAGGTGGGAAGGGTACTGAAGCTGGCAAACCACACCCAAGCGTGGGAACCTTTTCTGACAGTGATGAGACGTCTAGTATTGTTCTTTTAGTTTTGAAGCCACGACATGAGCGCGTTCCACGTCTACCAGTTGACAAGCAAACGACATCAATCTAACTAGATTAGACAGTCACTTTGTTTGACACAATGATAACGACAGCTCAATCACTATTTGTTTGGATTATGAATCATCATGTGCCATACCAGTTGTCGTAGGCGATCATGTCCCTCCACAATCCTCCATCTACCGTGCATCGTATCAGTTCTGTTAATGACTGTTTTCCATGCCACAACACCAAGCTATCTAGTATTTTCTCTCTTTGTCGTCCGCGATATCTCTTTCCCTGTATTTTGCCAGTTGTAACCAAGTATTCCAACTTTCCTCTTCTCATGATGTGCCCGAAAAATGTTGATTGTTTCTTTCTGATGTTTTTTAGGAGCTCCCTTTTTGTGTTGGCCACTTTGAGAACTTCCTCATTGGTCTTTTTAGCTGTCCAGTGAACTTTCAACATTCTTCTGAGAAATCCCATCTCTATGGCCTCTATTCGTCTTTTGTTTGTTTACAGTCCATGATTCGATTCCTTAGGTCAGAATTGGCTCTATATAGAACCGATGAACTATCTTTCTCACTTCTATTGACATAGGTTTGTTGCATAAGATTTTTTTCATTTTCTGAAATGCTTTGTTGGCCTGATATATTCTGCTTTTTTTTTTATTTCTGTGGTGCATCTTCCATCTGATATTATTGTGTCCAAGTGACAGTGGATTATGAATACAGTGGACATAACAACCCTAGTTTATTTCTGCAGCAATATTTGTTATTTGTTACGGAGCTCAGTGATCATAAACCTCGTTATTTGTTACGGAGCTCAGTGATCATAAACCTCGTTATTTGTTATGGAGCTTAGTGATCATAAACCTCGTTATTTGTTACGGAGCTCAGTGATCATAAACCTCGTTATTTGTTATGGAGCTTAGTGATCATAAACCTCGTTATTTGTTACGGAGCTCAGTGATCATAAACCTCGTTATTTGTTACGGAGCTCAGTGATCATAAACCTGGTTATTTGTTACGGAGCTCAGTGATCATAAACCTCGTTATTTGTTATGGAGCCCAGTGATCACAAACCTCGTTATTTGTTACGGAGCCCAGTGATCATAAACCTCGTTATTTGTTACGGAGCTCAGTGATCATAAACCTGGTTATTTGTTACGGAGCTCAGTGATCATAAACCTGGTTATTTGTTACGGAGCTCAGTGATCACAAACCTGGTTATTTGTTACGGAGCCCAGTGATCACAAACCTGGTTATTTGTTACGGAGCCCAGTGATCACAAACCTGGTTATTTGTTACGAAGCCCAGTGATCACAAACCTGGTTATTTGTTACGGAGCCCAGTGATCACAAACCTGGTTATTTGTTACGGAGCTCACTTACGTGGCGCTACTTACGTTCATCCTTCCTCACCTGGTCCCACTTCAGCTGCTCTTCTCGGGCGCTGTTGAACGTCTTGAATGCTATGAACGCCATCACAACGAGAAGTGGTAGGACCAGTTGTAGAGGCAGGAAATGGACGCGCCGACAGAATGATGTCACAGTAAACGCCATAATATCTTTTCTCTGAAGATTCAGATAGAAATTACAGAATTAATTTAACAGCAGAACGAAATGAGCTGACTGATGAAAACTACATTCTACAACATAGGTTACAAGATAGGCTACAACATAGGTTACAAAACAGGCTACATCATAGGTTACAAAATAGGCTACAACATAGGCTACAAAATAGGCTACAACATAGGCTACAAAATAGGCTACAACATAGGTTACAAAATAGCCTAAAAAATGCTATATATTTAGTGGTGTTTATGCTGTTATGTTTCCTAGTGCTTCTAATATTACATCGATCCATCTTTTCGTGGTCGACCCTTGGGTCTGGTGTTCTCACGACGTTTGTTGAAGGCTCGTTGTTCTGATATTTCCGCCTTGTCACGTGGCCGAACCATTTTATCTGTTGTTTCCTTATATATTCTATGGCGGGGGCTATTCCTAGCTTTTTTCTCAGTTCTTCATTTCTGATCTTATCTCTCAGGCTGTTTCCTGTCATTCGTCTAACACATTTCATCTCTGTAGAGGTTATTTTTCTTATTGTTCTTGCATCTAGGGTCCAGGTCTGGCATTGGTAGCACAACGTTGGGATGAAGATTGTATTGTATAGTGCTCGTTTTGCCTCCTGAGTTATTTCCTTGTTGGACAATAGTGGTGATAACTGTCCGATGATTTGACAAGCTTTGTTGCATCTTGATTCTATCTCTGCTGTTTGAGAATTATCGTTTGTCATTAGACTTCCTCGGTATTTGAATTCCTCTACTTGTTTTAGTTGCCTTCCTTCTATAGTTATGTTGATGTTCTGTTTATTTTTGGCGACATTCATGACTTCTGTTTTGTTGATGTTGATTTTCATGTTGTATTTTGTGCCTGGGCTGTTGAGTTTGTTTAAGTGTTCTTGTAGGTCTTCTATTGTTTTTTCTGCAAGCTGTTTTAATGTGAATAGTGCGTCAGTACATCCTCTGTTTTTTCGGAACCCCATTTTAAAATCGCTGTAACTGTATGAGAATACAGTATGAGAACCCGAATTGAGAATCGCTGTGAGAATAACTGTAGTTCTATTATTGGTCTCAGCCTTTTTTCCAAGATTTTGGCATATAGCTTTCCTACATGGCTGAGAAGAGATATACCTCTCTATTGATTGCTGTCTCTTTAGTGGTGTCAGTTAAACAAAATAACAGCCAGTCTATAAGCTAGTCAGACGTGCTAACGTGCAGACAAAGAAACACACAGATAGATAAAGTAGCATACAAATAGACAAAGATACATACAGATAAACAAAGTTACATAAAGATAGATAAAGAAACATACAGAGAGACAAAGATACATATAGATAGACAACGATGCATGCAGATAGACAAAGATACACGCAGGTAGATAAAGAAACATACAGAAAGACAAAGATACATATAGATAGACAACGATACATACATATAGACAAAGATACATACATATAGACAAAGATACATTTAACATACATACATAGTTACATGTACAAAGACAAATATACCTGCATACGGTAAAAAACCTGAACTGATTGTTTCACTTTGATGAAGAAAGAAGTTTTGTCACAGTTCGGCTACAGAGAAGGAAGTTGTGTTTCCTATTATTAATGTAATGGACGTATGAATACACGTAACTCACATTAGCAAAAGTAATTCCACAGGTGCTCAAACAACTGTAAACATCCGCAAGCTGAGCTGGCGTGTCTTGTCACTTCTGTAAGGCCACCCCAAGTACAACGCTTATTTAACAGTTATTCATGGCCCCTTTCTATCTTCCACATAAAATTCGCTTACATATACAGCCCTCACACATTCTTACTCATATACTCTCCCGCACATGTTAGCTTTGCTTTATCTCCACACATACACACAACAAGAACAAGGCGTGATACAACTGACGAGAATTTAATATCACAAGCAATTTACTACTAACATTAGGTGAAATCAATACAACATAGGACACAAGTGAGTGAATAGTTGTGGTCCCATTGATTTTGTTAGTCTCTTCACTTCAAATTGAAACTTGTATACTTGGCACGACTACGTGAACAGGATGGGGGAGGGGGATGGACGGTAGTTTATACAAAAGGAAACTATTGAAATAATTAGCAATAAAGTTGCATGTATAAGGTTGTAATATGTCAGGAGTGCAACTATTTATAATAATAATCAAGCAGTAACATACAAGTTTAAATTCTTGTCATGTAGTACATGTAGAGTACAGTTGAAGTATTGTTGTGTGGATGGAGAGTACAGTTGGAGTATTGTTGTGTGGATGTAGGTAAGAGTTGAAGTATTGTTGTGTAGATGGAGAGTACAGTTGGAGTATTGTTGTGTGGATGTAGGTAAGAGTTGAAGTATTGTTGTGTGGATGGAGAGTACAGTTGGAGTATTGTTGTGTGGATGTAGGTAAGAGTTGAAGTATTGTTGTGTAGATGGAGAGTACAGTTGGAGTATTGTTGTGTGGATGTAGGTAAGAGTTGAAGTATTGTTGTGTGGATGTAGATAAGAGCTGAAGTATTGTTGTGTGGATGTAGATAAGAGCTGAAGTATTGTTGTGTGGATGTAGATATTAGCTGAAGTATTGTTGTGTGAATGTAGATAAGAGCTGAAGTATTATTGTGTGGATGTAGATAAGAGCAGAAGTATTGTTGTGTGGATGTAGATAAGAGTTGAAGTATTATTGTGTGGATGTAGATAAGAGCTGAAGTATTATTGTGTGAATGTAAATAAGACCTGAAGTATTATTGTGTGGATGTAGATAAGAACAGAAGTATTATTGTGTGGATGTAGATAAGACCTGAAGTATTATTGTGTGGATGTAGATAAGAACAGAAGTATTATTGCGTGGATGTAGATAAGAACAGAAGTATTATTGTGTGGATGTAGATAAGAGTTGAAGTATTATTGTGTGGATGTAGATAAGAGCTGAAGTATTATTGTGTGAATGTAGATAAGACCTGAAGTATTATTGTGTGGATGTAGATAAGAGCTGAAGTATTGTTGTGTGTATGTAGGTAAGAGCGGAAGTATTGTTGTGTGGATATAGATAAGAGCTGAAGTATTGTTGTGTGGATGTTTGTAGATAAGAGTTGAAGTATTATTGTGTGGATGTAGATAAGAGCTGAAGTATTATTGTGTGAATGTAGATAAGACCTGAAGTATTATTGTGTGGATGTAGATAAGAACAGAAGTATTATTGTGTGGATGTAGATAAGAGCTGAAGTATTATTGTGTGGATGTAGATAAGAACAGAAGTATTATTGCGTGGATGTAGATAAGAACAGAAGTATTATTGTGTGGATGTAGATAAGAGTTGAAGTATTATTGTGTGGATGTAGATAAGAGCTGAAGTATTATTGTGTGAATGTAGATAAGACCTGAAGTATTATTGTGTGGATGTAGATAAGAGCTGAAGTATTGTTGTGTGTATGTAGGTAAGAGCGGAAGTATTGTTGTGTGGATGTAGATAAGAGCTGAAGTATTGTTGTGTGGATGTAGATACGAGCTGAAGTATTGTTGTGTGGATGTAGATAAGAGCTGAAGTGTTGTTATGTGGATGTAGTTAAGAGCTGAAGTATTGTTGTGTGGATGTAGATAAGAGTTGAAGTGTTGTTATGTGGATGTAGATAAGAGCTGAAGTGTTGTTATGTGGATGTAGATAAGAGCTGAAGTGTTGTTATGTGGATGTAGATAAGAGCTGAAGTGTTGTTATGTGGATGTAGATAAGAGCTGAAGTTTTGTTATGTGGATGTAGATAAGAGCTGAAGTGTTGCTATGTGGATGTAGATAAGAGCTGAAGTGTTGTTATGTGGATGTAGATAAGATAGGATGTAGATTGTGAGCCTTGTGATAGCCCTGGACAAATGGATGTTGGCTCGGAAGACCAACTTCCACATCTGAGTATCACCTTCCTCTGAAACAGTGCCGCGGCGATCCATCTAATGAGGAAGGGGTGCACCACCAGTTTGAGGAGCATATGCATGAGATATTCAAATGGTACCCTGTTGTATGCATCCTCCAGATCTATAGCAGCAGCACATGTCTCCTCTCGTCTGTGGAAGCCTTCGAAGACGTCATAGGCAAATACTGCCGCATTGAGCCATGTCTCTTTGTTATATCTATAACCTCCAAGTGTGGGTGGGAATGCGCGTTTCTGTTCAAGGTGACAGGTGAGGACACGGGCAACTATTTTCTCCAGCATCTTGCCCGCTGTGTTCTGCATTGTGATGATTCTGTAGGCACTGATCTGAGAATGGTCCTTGTTTGGCTTCGGTAGCGGTAGTAAGTAGCTGTGTAGCCACTCCTCCTTAATCTGGCCACTCCGAATACTGGCATTAAACTCATTGGCCAGTTTTGTCAAGTCGTCGTCAGCTAAATCGCCTATGACATTGTACCGAACACCATCTGGACCAGGAGCAGTGTTGTGTGACCTTTTAAGTGTCGTGCGAATGGTATCGGTTGTGATTGTGAGATCTTCTTCCAGCCCTACATCCTTACACAATTTTGACAGCGATCCCCGTATCCTCATTCATACAGCCTCATTTCTTTGGTCCGTCTGCTCAATGTAGCGGGCAAGCAGGGCCTTCCCTTTGCTATCATCAGATTTGTGCCGTATCCGGCCTGTGCTCTGAAAGTCTGGTATGCCTCTATGTCGTGTTGTGCCATTCATGCTCTGATGAAAGTGCCAGAATTTGGCGAGCGATTTTTCTGAGCACACCTTTTTTTTATAGAAGTCAACCCATTTGGCATCCTTAGCCTGCTTAGCGCATAGTTTAAAGTGCTTCATTTTTTGGTCGACATCTACTTTCAGACGCTTCAAGAGCTCAGGTTGTGTTCTATTCCTTCTGGCTTTCTGCCATGTCTTGGCCGTTTGTCTCTTGTTCCGCCAAGCTTCCTCGACATCTACGTTCCACCAGGGTGGCTGCGTCCATCTCTCCTGCCTCCTACGAGGGGGGCTCTGTTTCCTATGTCTGATTTTGCTAATGACGTCCTGGTCTGTTTTCTCGTAGTTGAATGTATGGGGCTTTCTTTTCTGGCTTCTATTTCTGGTTTTCTCAATTAGAGGACACATGGATAGTGATCACTTCCGTGGAACTCCAGTGCACTCCACCTGCAAACCGGTGCGAAGGTGGAAGACACCAGTGCCAGGTCTATGACACTATCAGAGTCCCCTGTTCGAGTGGCCATTCTTGTTGCCCTTCCATCATTCAAGCACACTAAATCGGCCGATACCAGTGCATTCTCTAGGTCTTCTCCCTGCTTGTTGGTTATGACATTACCCCACTGGTTTCCTCTAGCATTAAAGTCTCCGCGGAAAATGACGTTCTCTTCATCGAACTCGAAGAGATTCTGCCATTGTTGTGATAAGAGTTGAAGTATTGTTTTTTGGATATTGTATGTAGTATTGTATTATAAGAGCTGAAGTATTATTGTGTGGATGTAGGTAAGAGCTGAAGTATTGTTGTGTGGATGTAGATGGGAGTTGAAGTATTCTTGTGTGGATGTAGGTAAGAGCTGAAGTATTGTTGTGTGGATGTAGGTAAGAGCTGAAGTATTGTTGTGTGGATGTAGATACGAGTTGAAGTATTGTTGTGTGGATGTAGATACGAGTTGAAGTATTGTTGTGTGGATGTAGGTAAGAGTTGAAGTATTGTTGTGTGGATGTAGATACGAGTTGAATTATTGTTGTGTGGATGTAGGTAAGAGCTGAAGTATTGTTGTGTGGATGTAGATACGAGTTGAATTATTGTTGTGTGGATGTAGGTAAGAGCTGAAGTATTGTTGTGTGGATGTAGGTAAGAGCTGAAGCATTGTTGTGTGGATGTAGATACGAGTTGAATTATTGTTGTGTGGATGTAGATAAGAGCTGAAGTATTATTGTGTGAATGTAGATAAGAGCTGAAGTATTATTGTGTGGATGTAGATAAGAGCTGAAGTATTATTGTGTGAATGTAGATACGAGTTGAAGTATTATTGTGTGAATGTTGACAAGAGCTGAAGTGTTATTGTGTGAATGTAGATAGAGCTGAAGTATTGTTGTGTGGATGTAGATAAGAGCTGAAGTATTATTGTGTGGATGTAGATAAGAGCTGAAGTATAGTTGTGTGGATGTAGATAAGAGCTAAGTATCATTGTGTGGATGTAGATAAGAGCTAAGTATCATTGTGTGGATATAGATACGAGCTGAAGTATTGTTGTGTGGATGTAGATAAGAGCTAAGTATCATTGTGTGGATGTAGATAAGAGCTGAAGTATTGTTGTGTGGATGTAGATAAGAGCTAAGTATCATTGTGTGGATATAGATAAGAGCTGAAGTATTGTTGTGTGGGTGTAGATAAGAGCTAAGTATCATTGTGTGGATGTAGATAAGAGCTGAAGTATTGTTGTGTGGATGTAGATAAGAGCTAAGTATTGTTGTGTCGATGTAGATAAGAGCTGAAGTATTGTTGTGTGGATGTAGATAAGAGCTGAAATATTGTTGTGTAGATGTAGATAAGAGCTGAAGTATTGTTGTGTGGATATAGATAAGAGCTGAAGTATTGTTGTGTGGATGTAGATAAGAGTTGAAGTATTGTTGTTTGGATATTGTATGTAGTATTGTATGATAAGAACTGAAGTATTGTTGTGTGGATGTAGGTCAGAGCTGAAGTATTGTTGTGTGGATGTAGATAAGAGTTGAAGTATTGTTGTGTGGATGTAGATTAGAGTTGAAGTATTGTTGTTTGGATATTGTATGTAGTATTGTATGATAAGAACTGAAGTATTGTTGTGTGGATGTAGGTAAGAGCTGAAGTATTGTTGTGAGGATGTAGATAAGAGCCGAAGTATTATTGTGTGGATGTAGATAAGAGCTGAAGCATTGTTGTGTGGATGTAGGCAAGAGCTGAAGTATTGTTGTGTGGATGTAGATACGAGTTGAAGTATTGTTGTGTGGATCCAGGTAAGAGTTGAAGTATTGTTGTGTGGATGTAGATACGAGTTGAATTATTGTTGTGTGGATGTAGGTAAGAGCTGAAGTATTGTTGTGTGGATGTAGATACGAGTTTAATTATTGTTGTGTGGATGTAGGTAAGAGCTGAAGTATTGTTGTGTGGATGTAGGTAAGAGCTGAAGCATTGTTGTGTGGATGTAGATACGAGTTGAATTATTGTTGTGTGGATGTAGGTAAGAGCTGAAGTATTGTTGTGTGGATGTAGATAAGAGCTGAAGTATTATTGTGTGAATGTAGATAAGAGCTGAAGTATTATTGTGTGGATGTAGATAAGAGCTGAAGTATTATTGTGTGAATGTAGATACGAGTTGAAGTATTATTGTGTGAATGTAGACAAGAGCTGAAGTATTATTGTGTGAATGTAGATAGAGCTGAAGTATTGTTGTGTGGATGTAGATAAGAGTTGAAGTATTATTGTGTGGATGTAGATAAGAGCTGAAGTATAGTTGTGTGGATGTAGATAAGAGCTAAGTATCATTGTGTGGATGTAGATAAGAGCTAAGTATCATTGTGTGGATATAGATACGAGCTGAAGTATTGTTGTGTGGATGTAGATAAGAGCTAAGTATCATTGTGTGGATGTAGATAAGAGCTGAAGTATTGTTGTGTGGATGTAGATAATAGCTAAGTATCATTGTGTGGATATAGATACGAGCTGAAGTATTGTTGTGTGGGTGTAGATAAGAGCTAAGTATCATTGTGTGGATGTAGATAAGAGCTGAAGTATTGTTGTGTGGATGTAGATAAGAGCTAAGTATTGTTGTGTCGATGTAGATAAGAGCTGAAGTATTGTTGTGTGGATGTAGATAAGAGCTGAAATATTGTTGTGTAGATGTAGATAAGAGCTGAAGTATTGTTGTGTGGCTATAGATAAGAGCTGAAGTATTGTTGTGTGGATGTAGATAAGAGTTGAAGTATTGTTGTTTGGATATTGTATGTAGTATTGTATGAAAAGAGCTGAAGTATTGTTGTGTGGATGTAGGTAAGAGTTGAAGTATTGTTGTGTGTATGTAGATAAGAGTTGAAGTATTGTTGTTTGGATATTGTATGTAGTATTGTATGATAAGAACTGAAGTATTGTTGTGTGGATGTAGATAAGAGCTGAATTATTGTTGTGTGGATGTAGGTAAGAGTTGAAGTATTGTTGTGTGGATGTAGGTAAGAGTTGAAGTATTGTTGTGTGGATGTAGATAAGAGTTGAAGTATTGTTGTGTGGATGTAGATAAGAGTTGAAGTATTGTTGTTTGGATATTGTATGTATTATTGTATGATAAGAGCTGAAGTATTATTGTGTGGATGTAGATAAGAGCTGAAGTATTGTTGTGTGGATGTAGATAAGAGCTAAGTATCATTGTGTGGATGTAGATAAGAGCTAAGTATCATTGTGTGGATATAGATACGAGCTGAAGTATTGTTGTGTGGATGTAGATAAGAGCTAAGTATCATTGTGTGGATGTAGATAAGAGCTGAAGTATTGTTGTGTGGATGTAGATAAGAGCTAAGTATCATTGTGTGGATGTAGATAAGAGCTGAAGTATTGTTGTGTGGATGTAGATAAGAGATAAGTATTGTTGTGTCGATGTAGATAAGAGCTGAAGTATTGTTGTGTGGATGTAGATAAGAGCTTAAATATTGTTGTGTAGATGTAGATAAGAGCTGAAGTATTGTTGTGTGGATATAGATAAGAGTTGAAGTATTGTTGTGTGGATGTAGATAAGAGTTGAAGTATTGTTGTTTGGATATTGTATGTAGTATTGTATGATAAGAGCTGAAATATTGTTGTGTGGATGTAGGTAAGAGTTGAAGTATTGTTGTGTGGATGTAGATAAGAGTTGAAGTATTGTTGTGTGGATGTAGATAAGAGCCGAAGTATTATTGTGTGGATGTAGATAAGAGCTGAAGTATTGTTGTGTGGATGTAGATAAGAGCTGAATTATTGTTGTGTGGATGTAGGTAAGAGTTGAAGTATTGTTGTGTGGATGTAGGTAAGAGTTGAAGTATTGTTGTGTGGATGTAGATAAGAGTTGAAGTATTGTTGTGTGGATGTAGATAAGAGTTGAAGTATTGTTGTTTGGATATTGTATGTATTATTGTATGATAAGAGCTGAAGTATTATTGTGTGGATGTAGATAAGAGCTGAAGTATTGTTGTGTGGATGTAGATAAGAGCTGAAGTATTATTGTGTGGATGTAGATAAGAGCTGAAGTATTGTTGTGTGGATGCAGATATTAGCTAAAGTATTGTTGTGTGGATGTAGATAAGAGCTGAAGTATTGTTGTGTGGATGTAGATAAGAGCTGAAGTATTGTTGTGTGGATGTAGATAAGATCTGAAGTATTGTTGTGTGGATGTAGATAAGAGCTGAAGTATTGTTGTGTGGGTGTAGATAAGAGCTGAAGCATTGTTGTGTGGATGTAGACATGAGCTGAAGTATTGTTGTGTGGATGTAGATAAGAGCTGAAGTATTGTTGTGTGGAAGTAGATAAGAGCTGAAGTATTATTGTGTGGATGTAGATATTAGCTGAAGCATTGTTGTGTGGATGTAGACATGAGCTGAAGCATTGTTGTGTGGATGTAGACATGAGCTGAAGTATTGTTGTGTGGATGTAGACATGAGCTGAAGCATTGTTGTGTGGATGTAGACATGAGCTGAAGTATTGTTGTGTGGATGCAGATAAGAGCTGAAGTATTGTTGTGTGGATGTAGACATGAGCTGAAGTATTGTTGTGTGGATGTAGACATGAGCTGAGAACTGAGAAAATAGACATAAACACACACACACATGTCATTAGTGGGCTTAGCAACTGAAAGTATTACGTCGCCTGTGGATGAACCTCATGCATCCAGCCCCAAGTTGTGATCTCTCAGTAATTCTGTTTTTGAAAAGATTATATCATGAACTTGATTTTAAATCAATTCTTTATGTGTGTGTGTGTGTGTGTATGTGTGAGTGTGCGTGTATGTGTGTGTGTGTCAAAACTGCTACACAGTTTGTGTATTTTATTCTGTATTTGTGGTATAGACACTAAGTTGTGTGACCTCAAACACTCCTGCAGTGTTGTGTTTAGATAGGGCAATGTTTCCTATAAAATAACTTGATTATTGTTACTGCGTTCTTCAACAATGTGTCACTCGTTACCGAACCAGCTATTTCCTAAAAATGTCTGACACCGATGAAGATATTGCAAATAAAATTCAACAGAAGTAAAAAAAAAAAAATGTGTTTGCAGTATGTGTGTGTGCGTATATGTGCATGTGTGGCGCCTAATTATGGTGGCACGCCTTGCTTGACACGCCTCTCTCAGTCGATGTCGTCTTAACGTCTGTTAGACGGGTTGAGAGAGGCAACTTGGGTTTTATTAAGGGTTGAGAGAGTCAACTTGGGTTTTATTAAGGGTTGAGAGAAGCAACTTGGGTTTTATTAAGGGTTGAGAGAGTCAACTTGGGTTTTATTAAGGGTTGAGAGAGGCAACTTGGGTTATATTAAGGGTTGAGAGAGGCAACTTGGGTTTTATTAAGGGTTGAGAGAGGCAACTTGGGTTTTATTAAGGGTTGAGAGAGTCAACTTGGGTTTTATTAAGGGGTTGAGAGAGTCAACTTGGGTTTTATTAAGGGGTTGAGAGAGGCAACTTGGATTTTATTAAGGGTTGAGAGAATCAACTTGGGTTTTATTAAGTGTTGAGAGAGGCAACTTGGATTTTATTAAGGGTTGAGAGAATCAACTTGGGTTTTATTAAGGGTTGAGAGAAGCAACTTGGGTTTTATTAAGGGTTGAGAGAGTCAACTTGGGTTTTATTAAGGGTTGAGAGAGGCAACTTGGGTTTTATTAAGGGTTGAGAGAAGCAACTTGGGTTTTATTAAGGGTTGAGAGAGTCAACTTGGGTTTTATTAAGGGGTTGAGAGAGGCAACTTGGGTTTTATTAAGTGTTGAGAGAGGCAACTTGGGTTTTATTAAGGGTTGAGAGAAGCAACTTGGGTTTTATTAAGGGTTGAGAGAAGCAACTTGGGTTTTATTAAGGGTTGAGAGAAGCAACTTGGGTTTTATTAAGGGGTTGAGAGAGGCAACTTGGGTTTTATTAAGTGTTGAGAGAGGCAACTTGGGTTTTATTAAGTGTTGAGAGAGGCAACTTGGGTTTTATTAAGGGTTGAGAGAAGCAACTTGGGTTTTATTAAGTGTTGAGAGAGGCAACTTGGGTTTTATTAAGGGTTGAGAGAAGCAACTTGGGTTTTATTAAGTGTTGAGAGAGGCAACTTGGGTTTTATTAAGGGTTGAGAGAAGCAACTTGGGTTTTATTAAGTGTTGAGAGAGGCAACTTGGGTTTTATTAAGGGTTGAGAGAGTCAACTTGAGTTTTATTAAGGGTTGAGAGAAGCAACTTGGGTTTTATTAAGGGTTGAGAGAGGCAACTTGGGTTTTATTAAGGGTTGAAAGAAGCAACTTGGGTTTTATTAAGGGTTGAGAGAGGCAACTTGGGTTTTATTAAGGGTTGAAAGAAGCAACTTGGGTTTTATTAAGGGTTGAGAGAAGCAACTTTCTAATGGTCAAATTGTAAGGGTGAGAGAAGCAACTTTCTAATGAGCAAATTGTAAGGGTGAGAGAAGCAACTTTCTAATGGGCAAATTGTAAGGGTGAGAGAAGCAACTTTCTAATGGGCAAATTGTTAGGGTGAGAGAAGCAACTTGGGTTTTATTAAGGGTTGAGAGAAGCAACTTTCTAATGGGCAAATTGTAAGGGTGAGAGAAGCAACTTTCTAATGAGCAAATTGTAAGGGTGAGAGAAGCAACTTGGGTTTTATTAAGGGTTGAGAGAAGCAACTTGGGTTTTATTAAGGGTTGAGAGAAGCAACTTTCTAATGGGCAAATTGTAAGGGTGAGAGAAGCAACTTGGGTTTTATTAAGGGTTGAGAGAATCAACTTTCTAATGGGCAAATTGTAAGGGTGAGAGAAGCAACTTTCTAATGAGCAAATTGTAAGGGTGAGAGAAGCAACTTGGGTTTTATTAAGGGATGAAAGAAGCAACTTGGGTTTTATTAAGGGTTGAGAGAAGCAACTTTCTAATGGGCAAATTGTAAGGGTGAGAGAAGCAACTTGGGTTTTATTAAGGGTTGAGAGAATCAACTTTCTAATGGGCAAATTGTAAGGGTGAGAGAAACAACTTTCTAATGAGCAAATTGTAAGGGTGAGAGAAGCAACTTGGGTTTTATTAAGGGTTGAGAGAAGCAACTTTCTAATGAGCAAATTGTAAGGGTGAGAGAAGCAACTTGGGTTTTATTAAGGGTTGAGAGAAGCAACTTGGGTTTTATTAAGGGTTGAGAGAAGCAACTTTCTAATGGGCAAATTGTAAGGGTGAGAGAAGCAACTTGGGTTTTATTAAGGGTTGAGAGAAGCAACTTGGGTTTTATTAAGGGATGAGAGAAGCAACTTGGGTTTTATTAAGGGTTGAGAGAAGCAACTTGGGTTTTATTAAGGGTTGAGAGAAGCAACTTGGGTTTTATTAAGGGATGAGAGAAGCAACTTGGGTTTTATTAAGGGATGAAAGAAGCAACTTGGGTTTTATTAAGGGATGAGAGAAGCAACTTGGGTTTTATTAAGGGTTGAAAGAAGCAACTTGGGTTTTATTAAGGGATGAGAGAAGCAACTTGGGTTTTATTAAGGGTTGAGAGAGGCAACTTGGGTTTTATTAAGGGTTGAGAGAAGCAACTTTCTAATGGGCAAATTGTAAGGGTGAGAGAAGCAACTTGGGTTTTATTAAGGGTTGAGAGAATCAACTTTCTAATGGGCAAATTGTAAGGGTGAGAGAAGCAACTTGGGTTTTATTAAGGGTTGAGAGAATCAACTTTCTAATGGGCAAATTGTAAGGGTGAGAGAAGCAACTTTCTAATGAGCAAATTGTAAGGGTGAGAGAAGCAACTTGGGTTTTATTAAGGGATGAAAGAAGCAACTTGGGTTTTATTAAGGGTTGAGAGAAGCAACTTTCTAATGGGCAAATTGTAAGGGTGAGAGAAGCAACTTGGGTTTTATTAAGGGTTGAGAGAATCAACTTTCTAATGGGCAAATTGTAAGGGTGAGAGAAGCAACTTTCTAATGAGCAAATTGTAAGGGTGAGAGAAGCAACTTGGGTTTTATTAAGGGATGAAAGAAGCAACTTGGGTTTTATTAAGGGTTGAGAGAAGCAACTTGGGTTTTATTAAGGGTTGAAAGAAGCAACTTGGGTTTTATTAAGGGATGAGAGAAGCAACTTGGGTTTTATTAAGGGATGAGAGAAGCAACTTGGGTTTTATTAAGGGTTGAAAGAAGCAACTTGGGTTTTATTAAGGGTTGAAAGAAGCAACTTGGGTTTTATTAAGGGATGAGAGAAGCAACTTGGGTTTTATTAAGGGTTGAAAGAAGCAACTTGGGTTTTATTAAGGGATGAGAGAAGCAACTTGGGTTTTATTAAGGGTTGAGAGAGGCAACTTGGGTTTTATTGAGGGTTGAGAGAGGCAACTTGGGTTTTATTAAGGGTTGAGAGAGGCAACTTGGGTTTTATTAAGGGATGAGAGAAGCAACTTGGGTTTTATTAAGTGTTGAGAGAAGCAACTTGGGTTTTATTAAGGCTTGAGAGAAGCAACTTGGGTTTTATTAAGGGATGAGAGAAGCAACTTGGGTTTTATTAAGGGTTGAAAGAAGCAACTTTCTAATGGGCAAATTGTAAGTGTGATAGAAGCAACTTTCTAATGAGCAAATTGTAAGGGTGAGAGAAGCAACTTTCTAATGAGCAAATTGTAAGGGTGAGAGAAGCAACTTTCTAATGAGCAAATTGTAGGGTTGAGAGAAGCAACTTTCTAATGAGAAAATTGTATGAACAAAGATACAGTCATGTATTATATATATGTTGTCTTGTAACCTGGGTTTCTTTCAGGGTCTAGCCTACAAACAGTGTAGGGCTCATGTATTGCCACTTGCAGTGACAAGTACAAGTGATCAGTACCCCTAAGTGAAAAGGTTGTTTTCTGTAGCTAGAGACATATATAAGTTGTTCCACCAATCTACTTCTTCTTCTCTCCTTTCTCATTTGCCTTTCAGCGTCGAGGGGGCCAATCTACAAAACGAGAAACAGTCTTCCGTACTGGCGTCTTCCACTTTGTCACCTGTTTGTAGATGGAGAGTACCGGGACTGCACGGATGTCTCTCTCTCTCTCTGCTATCAAGACTCAATCAGAGTAGGATTCCAGACTCTCTCATGAAGTCAGCTGTTTGTTTAAGCGAATCGATTGCCCCATATAGTTTCTCTTCCAGGGAGGTGGGCGTGGACCACATTGCTCTTCTCAGGTCTGTGTACTGGGGCAATCCTGTAGAACATGTTTTGTATATATATATATATTGTCATATTGTCCAGTGTACAGTGACATAGGCTGGTTGTACCTATTTTGAATTTGGTGAACATGCGGTTTCTCATTCTATTGTAGCCAGTGCGTAGGCGAAGTAAGATGACTTTATCCCTCCTTGATAGTTGGTGGTATCCGTCACTCTCGTTATGCTTTGGATGTTCTCGTTTCCATTTTTAATGTAACTGACCTTTGAGGATGGATTTGGCTTCATCATAACTGAGCGGATGGTTCTCTTGTGGTAATCTCCCTCACTCTTTAGCTAATTTGTCTGCGCGTTCGTTCCCGTGTATATTACAGTGTGATGGTATCCATTGAATGACTACTCTCTGGAAGTTATTGCATAGTTGGTCCAGGGTTGTTCTCAAGTCTTCTAGTTCATTGTTCTTGGGCTTTTCAGAGCTGATAGTACTGACAGTGCATCAGTCAGAATCACCAATTTATTGTGCATGTTATTTTTGTGTTGAGTAGCCAGTGTTGCAGCATCTCTGAGGGCCTCAGTTTCTGCTTTAAAGTTGTTTGAGAATTTCCCAGTAGCTATTGACTTGGTGATCTCGTCCTGATTATTCAGCGTCAAGAACACACCTCCCCCTCCATTTCTGGTGGCATTTGTAGCAGAGTAGCTGTGTATATGTGGGGCCAAGAGTCCTGTGGGTAGGTATCGTGTATGTGTTTTTCTGCTACGTGTTTTATTTCTGTGTCTGATTGGGTGCCTTTTTTCGTGATTCCTGTTATATTTTCCTGAAGTTCTGGTATTTTATGTTTTCCATGAGGAGACATATCAGATGGGCCCAAGGGTTTCGATATTGTTTGGGAAAGTACTGGGTCTCCAGTAGTTAGTTCAATGGCAATTGCAGCGAAGTTGCTCCTCTTTAGTCGTACAATTCCGGAACCAGTTATTCTTTGGTGCATGGGGTGGCTAAGGAGCCTTCTATATTTCTCCGCTTGTTGCAATACTTTAGTGACCCGTCTGTCATCTAAGAGTTGTATTACTGTTTCTAGAGTCTTGATAGGTGTAGATTTCATAGCACCAGTGATGATACGGGCAGCTTGGTTCTGTGTTCAGTTAATTTTGCTAAGGTGCGATTTGGAAGCCATAGCCCAGGCTGTGACTCCATACTCTAGAACTGGTCTGACTCTTCCTACGTATAGTCTTTTCAAAATATTGTTGTCTGCCCCCCCCCCCCCCCCCAGTCCGTTCCTGTTAATTTCTTCATAATATCTGTTCGTTTTCTGGCTTTTTTCATTGCTCTGTCTATCTGATTTTTCCAAGTCATTCTGCGATTCATGGTGACGCGGAGATATGTTGGGTTTTGGTCAATAGGGAGTGTATGGTCTTTTATCTTCAAGTTTGCAGAGAGTGTGTTTCTTGATAGGCTGAAAATTGTATATGTAGTTTTTTTTTTCGTTGATAGGTAAGAACCAGGTGTTCGTCCATTTTTCAAGTTCACTTAGGGCATCTTGCATCCTGGATCGAGCCACCGACATACTTTCCTCGCGAGCCCATAACGCCAGATCATCTGCGTATATTGCTGAGTGTATTCTGGGTGGAATGTCCATTACGATGTCATTTATGAAAATTAAAAAGTGTTGGGGACAAGACTCCGCCTTGTGGGACACCTTCGATAGAGACCTTCTTACTTAGTTGACCTTGAACTTGTACTCTGGCCGTTCTATCCTGAAGGTATTGAGAGACCCAATTGAATAAACGACCCAAGTCTAAAAAGCTTGTTCTTTAAATTAAACCCTCTCGCCATACCCTATCAAAAGCCTTCTCCATGTCGACCCACACTGCCAGTGTGTGTTTCTTTTCTTGTGTTCCTCTATTTCCTGTGCAATGTAGGTGACCAGGTCTTCAGTTGATCTGTGCTGACGAAAGCCACTTTGTTGTGGTACGATTTTTTGTGTGTCTCCAAATGCCACATAAGTCTTCGTTCGTTCGTTCGCTTTCGTCAGCTTTGACCTCTGACGAAGTCCCACCCACTCAATTTTGTGGGACTGAATTTTTGCGTGTAAAGTCTGTTTTATCCCATTACAGGATGCCCCTCGCCATGCAGGCAGATTTACTCCGACTTCAGAGGTACTAATTTTTAGGGAATTAGTAAAACCCAGGTGTCCTCGCCAGGGTACGAACCCCGGCTGTTGCCGTGGTAAGCCAACCGCCTATCGATTGCGCTAACCGGACACCCACATAAGTCTTCTGTTAACCAGCCTTTCCATGAGTTTACTCAGGCAGCTCAGTAGGCTAATTGGTCTATAGCTACTTGGGTCTAGTGTGTCTTTTCCACGCTTGAGGGTGGGCACCATAATAGCTTCTTTCTAGATTGCCGGCACATGACCTCTCTTCCAGCTAGCATTTATTATCCTTAGAAGCTGGCTCTTGGCTTTCTGCCCCAGATTTAGGAGCATTTCGTTGGAGATTCCATCTTTACCAGAGGAACTTTTGAGCTTCAATCCTTTGAGGGCAACATCTAATTCAGTTGGGGTAAAGATGGTCGTCTGATGCTCTTCTGGTGCTAAAGGCATGTGTTTTGCATCTTGGTTTTCCCGTCTTACAGCTTTCTGTTTGTCTATTGGAATGTTTATTCTACTAATGTTTTTGTAAGTCTCTATCAGTAGATTTGCTGCCCTTTTGCATGTGAGGTTGTTCTGATTGTGCGCTAATGATATTGGAGGTCGGCAGTTGTTTTCGTCAGAGCTTTCGCATGTTTTTATAGTTTATGACCATTTTTTATCTAGATTAAGGCTCTCTGTTTTGTCTATCCAGCTCTGTCTGTCTGATATCATGACCTCACGGCTGTATTTGGCAGAGGCTGCTTTGTAGACAACGTTGCTCTCTGTGCTGTGTGATGTTTCAGCTAGTTCTCTGGTAGAGTCCAGTTCCTCTTCTAGTCACGGAAGTGATCCCTATCTATGTGTCATCCTGGTTGAAAAAGGCAGATATAGAGGAAAATACAGAGCCCGCTTCAACTTCTTGTCATGCTCATCGAATCACTTAGTATGCAGGCGTTGGTGTAGTCACGTGACTGACATGTTTTGGGTCAAACTTGTAAGCATTGTGAGCACGTTGTGATGGAGCAGATCTAGCTTCGTTCACTGGAGGATAACTTCTTGAAATTAAAAAAAAACCTACTTTCTGATCATGTTAACACTTTGTTGGTGGAGATACTGGGAGATGTTTCTAATTTAAGAGAATGCTTGCAGAAGCAGGAATGTCAGTTGGCAGTTCTACCAAAGCTAATCTCAAGCACATCTTTACACTTAAAATCAACATCTGTGGATAGAAAGCAGAAAAAAAACACGAACATAGTGTAATGCAACATATAAAGAATTGAAAGATAAGATGTCACACATCCGGACAATAAAAACAGATGGATGATAAAACTTGTTTGCAGACACTGGCTAAATTCACAGATACTGTAATATCTGAAATGGGCAAACAGTTTAGTAAGCAAGCTTTCGAATTATTTTCAGCATGTTCATTTGTTGTATGACTTCATCACATTCAGCAGAGAAAAGAGTCAGATGTTCATACGCCGTGTCAGTATTTGCATGATATAGATCAAGATCATTTACAAGCAGATCTGGAATCTTTTAAATATGTGGCCTCGTATATGAGTGACGATGCATTATCATTAAAATATATTTTTTTATCTTCAATTGTCCATACAAAACTGAAAATATAAAAAATATTGACTCCAGATCATCGACTGTTGAAAGGTCCTTTAGCGCAATGGACATAATAATGACTCCACTAAGAAACCATGTTGGAGATAGTTCAATGGATCACTGCATGAGGATTTCTATTGAAAGAGATGATATTCCAGGTGAAGAAATCTTTTACAAAAGTCTGGAACACTATGTCATTAAAACAAAGGAGAATACGTCTGCTTTAAATAAGGACATAAACAAGGGGCAGGAACTATAAGTGAGAGATCTTATTTAAGTCTTTAAATTGTCTTTCCTTTAAATGAGGACATAAACCAGGGGCAGAAACTATAAGTAAGTGAGAGTTGTTATTTAGGTCTTTAAATTGTCTTTCCTTTAAATGTCCACCCCCCCCCCCCCCCCACCCCGAATACTCACCACACGTTGAATATAATGGAAATTTATATAATATAAAAAAAACTATTTAGCGTCTTGAGGGCTCCTACGCTGGATGGAGCCACCTACTAATGTCAACTTCCTGCTAAACATGTCTCCATGATACGTTTACATGTAGATCCGCGTTGAACCTCTCTATAATAATTAATCACGGTTTGTAGTTAGTCAGCATGAGATTGATGTCTTCTGCCCTGGGGCTGGTCTGATCAACAAGTTACGGATTGAAGGGCAGATAGTTGCAAATATCTGCTCCATCTACATTGGCGGGGGTAGGAATGTGGGTCTCAAACAGAACACAAACCAGACCGACACATTTAATGCTTGCTATACAGGAGACGGATGTGGACCAGAGGCTGCAGTTAATGGCAAAACAAAGACCGATCTCTATGACAATGACTGCACATATACACAATGGAGAAGTGGAACCAATTCTGTTTACTGGTATCTGAACTATGCCACGTCCCGGAAGATTCATACCATTCGAATTTATCATCGAGCTAGCACTATGATTCGGGTAAAGAATGCCACTCTACAGGCTTTCTCTGAAAGTGGCGGTGTAGTGTTCCAGTATAATGATATATCATACCCAAACATTTCTGTGAACACTATTGTAGTCACCACACAAGCGACAATGGCACACATTAAGATTGAGTTCTCATCGACCATTTCGCAAGCCGACAGTGCACTGACGGTGAGTGAGGTACAAACATTTACAGACACCTATTGTCTGGACGGGCATTCTTGGTCGTTTTGTGCAGTGTGTAGTGGGTGCTGCAAAGGCTACAACGTCATCATCGGTACGTGTCACGGCAACTGTTCACATGGGATCTATGGACACGACTGCTCCGGGTCTTGTCTTAGTGTCTGTCCTTTATGTGAGGAAAAATCCGGAAAATGCCTACAATGTAAACGTCCTGGCTACATCTGTAGTGACACTTGTCCCGATGGTAATTTTGGGCTACAGTGCAAACAGACATGTTCTGATGGCTGTGACATCATATGTGACCCGGAAAGTACAGATTGTACATGCAAGGGAACATTCTACGGGTCAGACTGCACTCTCAAATCTCCGGACAACTGTTTGAACGAAACCAGTGAACAGTTAATCGGAGATACAACAACAAACCCAAGCATATGGATACCTTAATGTGTTTATGTGCTGGACATGGTTCATTTCTTGGTGTTTTTCCGTGAAGCCATGGCTCATATCTTGATATGTTTCTGTGCTAGCCATGGCTCATATCTTAGCTTGTGTGTGTGCGTGTGTGTGTGTGTGTGCCGGCCATGGCTCATATCTTAGTGTGTATCATGTTAGTCATATCTCATATCTTGGTGTGTCCGTGTTAATCATGTCTCATATCTTTATGTGTGTATGTGTTTAGTCATATCTCATATCTTAGTGTGTATCTGTGTTAGTCATGTGTCATATCTTTGTGTGTGCATGTTTGGGTTAGATATCTCATATCTTTGTGTGCATGTTTATGTTAGTCATATCTCATATCTTTGTGTGTGCATATCTGTGTATGTCTCATCTCATATCCTTGTGTGTGCATAGCTATGTTAGTCACATCTCATATCTTTGTGTGTGCATGTCTATGTTGATCATATCTCATATCTTTGTGTGCATGTCTATGTTAGGCATGTGTCATATCTTTGTGTGTGGATGTATATGTCAGTTATATCTCATATCTTTATGTGCATGTTTATGTTAGTCATGTGTCATATATCTTGATGTGTGTCAGTGTTAGTCATGCCTCGTATCGCTGTGTGCATGTATGTGTTGGTCACATCTTCTATCTTTGTGTTTGCATGTCTGTGTTAGTCACCTCTAGTGACTTGGGCAGATGGTGCTCGTAAACCTGGGAGGGCCGACCATCTAAGGGCAGAATCCCCCTACAGAAAAGATCATCTGCTGCCTTGCAGGAAGATTGGGGACAATCAAAGGCTAAGGAATGCAAACCTGAATAAAATGCTGGCTGAAATCGGATGCACTGGGCCACTGGCGCAGAACACAGTGCAACGTTTTAACGGATGTTCAATCAGAGTGGATCTGGCAGACTCTAATTGTGATGTTCTGCCTGTGGGGGCGATCAACACACTTAACCTGACAGCTGACTTCATGTGAGAGTCTGGAATACTACTCTGATTGAGTCCTGATCGCAGAGAGAGAGAGAGAGAGAGAGAGAGAGAGAGAGAGGGAGGGAGAGAGAACCTCTCTATATTTAAAACCTGTATTCCATGCAAACCCTGTGTATATCTCAAACCTGTGTCACTGCTAAGCATGTCTCCATATGAGTTGTCTCGCATTTTAACCTATTTAATCCTGTCTCCGGTCAAGATTTCCTTCTGTTAAGCTTCTCTCCATGTTAAAATTAGCTTCCTATTAAGCTTCTCTCCATGTTAAAATTAGCTTCCTATTAAGCTTGTCTCCATGTTAAAATTGGCTTCCTATTAAGCTTGTCTCCATGTTAAAATTAACTTCCTATTAAGCTTGTCTCCATGTTAAAATTAGCTTCCTATTAAGCTTGTCTCCTTGTTAAAATTAACTTCCTATTAAGCTTGTCTCCATGTTAAAATTGGCTTCCTATTAAGCTTGTCTCCATGTTAAAATTGGCTTCCTATTAAGCTTGTCTCCATGTTAAAATTAACTTCCTATTAAGCTTGTCTCCATGTTAAAATTAGCTTCCTATTAAGCTTGTCTCCTTGTTAAAATTAACTTCCTATTAAGCTTGTCTCCATGTTAAAATTGGCTTCCTATTAAGCTTGTCTCCATGTTAAAATTAGCTTCCTATTAAGCTTGTCTCCGTGTTAAAATTGGCTTCCTATTAAGCTTGTCTCCTTGTTAAAATTAACTTCCTATTAAGCTTGTCTCCTTGTTAAAATTAACTTCCTATTAAGCTTGTCTCCATGTTAAAATTGGCTTCCTATTAAGCTTGTCTCCATGTTAAAATTGGCTTCCTATTAAGCTTGTCTCCATGTTAAAATTAGCTTCCTGTTAAGTTTCTCTCCATGTTAAAATTAGCTTCCTATTAAGCTTGTCTCCTTGTTAAAAATTAACTTCCTATTAAGCTTGTCTCCTTGTTAAAATTAACTTCCTATTAAGCTTGTCTCCATGTTAAAATTAGCTTCCTATTAAGCTTGTCTCCTTGTTAAAATTAGCTTCCTATTAAGCTTGTCTACATGTTAAAATTAGCTTCCTATTAAGCTTGTCTCCATGTTAAAATTAGCTTCCTATTAAGCTTGTCTCCTTGTTAAAATTAACTTCCTATTAAGCTTGTCTCCTTGTTAAAATTAACTTCCTATTAAGCTTGTCTCCATGTTAAAATTAGCTTCCTATTAAGCTTGTCTCCTTGTTAAAATTATAGTTTCCTGATAAGCTTGTCTCCATGTTAAAATTAGCTTCCTATTAAGCTTGTCTCCATGTTAAAATTAGCTTCCTGTTAAGTTTCTCTCCATGTTAAAATTAGCTTCCTGTTAAGTTTCTCTCCATGTTAAAATTAGCTTCCTGTTAAGTTTCTCTCCATGTTAAAATTAGCTTCCTGTTAAGTTTCTCTCCATGTTAAAATTAGCTTCCTGTTACGTTTCTCTCCATGTTAAAATTAGCTTCCTGTTACGTTTCTCTCCATGTTAAAATTAGCTTCCTGTTACGTTTCTCTCCATGTTAAAATTAGCTTCCTGTTAAGTTCTCTCCATGTTAAAATTAGCTTCCTGTTAAGTTCTCTCCATGAATTGTGTATTCGGCAGAAATTCAACCACTGGACAAATATTGCGGGAGAATGGTGAACGTGCTTGTCGTCGCAAAACGCACCGACTCCTCATTTATTGTTACTTGGTGATTCCTCTGGCAGCTCACATCGATTATTTATGTTTTTATTGTGAGCTGAAACTGGGATTAGCTGATATCGAGTGTAGAGTACTCAATGCAAATATTTACCATTCGACCAGATGATTAAGTGAATGGTGGACTGCAGAAAGTAATGAATTCTTACATTAAAAACTCTTGTATTGAAAATAGTAATACTGGCACAGATATTACCCTTAAGATGAGAAGAACGTATCAGGTTCTGAACTTACTCTCTCTCTCTCTTTCTCTCTCTCTCTCTCTCTCTCACACCATTTCTCGTATATGTAAATTTCTGTTGACATCACCCCGCCCACCAACAACCAAACAAGCCACTGTCAAGGCCATGAAGTACAGTAAGTATAAGGGAGGCAATCGTGTTTAATTGTGGCTCAGGTCATGATCGTGATCAGTACATGGTCTTGCTTTCAATCGTCTCCACCGCTAACTGAAGTATTGTGTCTCTTAACACATTTTGTCTCCCTCTTATACACAAATGTGTGAGTATTTATTGATATATGCCATACATTTAGTTATTTCTGCAACATCATATTGTCCTTTTTATGTAGTTCACGATATTTCTGGACAGCTTGTGAAATCCCTAACTATCAAGTGGGTCTGTCTCTTTCACTCGAAATGTTCACATCGTAAACATTGAACCACACAAGGTTTGCTGGCATTTGTTAATTGTTTTTCTTGTAACCAGACAATATTTGCTGGCATTTGTTAATTGTTTTTCTTGTAACCAGACAATGTTATTCAAGTACAGTCGGCAATTCGTGGTTATAATATTTAAAATAAAATAACAATTTAATAATAAAAGTAAAGAAAGTAAAGTATCCTCGTCACGCCAAGTGGCGTATAGGTAATATGGTGTTAGTGACCATACATTTTACAGACCTTCGGCACATGATTTTTGGGGTAATGTGGTCGGTATTACGCCCGTACCGTTTTACTTTCCCAGAAAAAAATCCGGTACCCATTTAAGGCTGGGTGAATCCGGAAGCCGTCTGTTGGGATCAACCCTGCCTCTTGTCCTTTGTAGTCCAGTCCACTAACCACTGAGTTATCGCGGCTCCCTAATAATATTCAAGCAAAAAGTAAATATAATTACTGACATTGTTCTCAATCACTTTTATAACAAACTATGGCGAACGTTTCTGGAATCAGAACAATCAATCGCTGGGCATAGTACATGGTATACAAATCTGATATGCTGACAGTGGTAATGAAGGTGATCAGTAACTGGCAAAGATATTGATACAAACCAGACAATGTTGCTTCTGCACAGAAATGAGCCATCTGATAGTGTCTTAGAATAACTTTTACTTCTACGCAGTTTGTTTACGTCACCCGCTTGCTGATTGTGCCTAAACGATTTAAAGATGTTCTTTAGGGCTTGTTTCCCGTGTGTTACCAGGGCCTCGTTATGAGGGAGTAAAGAATAGTGACACTGTGACCTTCCAGGCATGTCGTAAGAGGCGACTAAGGAGTTGATCGATGGCTTGACAAGCTGTCATTGTAAAAAGTATTGTTATGGAAACAGAGCCATAGATTTTGGAAGTGGTGATCTCTGCAATATGTGCCATTTTGGCACGCAAGGTTTCTGTTTTTAAAATTGTGGTTCTGCCCTATGTGCCGTCTCCGGCTCGAAAGGACAATAGATAGATAGATTTAGGGCTTGGATCAGATGGAATTGCTGGCCAATACAAAACTCCATTAAGAGCATACTTTGGAGAAACGAATGATTATCATCTCTAGTAGAAAACCACACTGTCCACAGCCTAAGATGCTGGAGAATGCTGGAGAATGCTGGAGAATATCACTGAAGCTTCTAATGTCTGTTAGTTTGACTTGTCACGAGGCAGGCTGACTCTCTGGAACTTAGACAAAAACTACTCCATACTATATTTGATCTATCCACACATGCGCTCCCAGTGAGATATTGGAAGTTTTCTCTGGGCCGTTTCCACGAATTGCAGCTGTTGTTTCCACGAATCGCAGTTGTTGTTTCCACGAATCGCAGTTGTTGTTTCCACGAATCGCAGCTGTTGTTTGCACGAAT
Organism: Megaustenia siamemsis; assembly: GCA_032433765.1. Lineage (NCBI taxonomy): Eukaryota > Metazoa > Mollusca > Gastropoda > Stylommatophora > Ariophantidae > Megaustenia > Megaustenia siamemsis. The sequence goes on along the minus strand of JAVIAB010000041.1, from coordinate 33,136,971 downwards.
TGCAGCTGTTGTTTCCACGAATCGCAGTTGTTGTTTGCACGAATTGCAGCTGTTGTTTCCACGAATTGCAGCTGTTGTTTGCACGAATTGCAGCTGTTGTTTCCACGAATCGCAGTTGTTGTTTCCACGAATTGCAGCTGTTGTTTCCACGAATCGCAGTTGTTGTTTCCACGAATCGCAGTTGTTGTTTCCACGAATTGCAGCTGTTGTTTGCACGAATCGACGCTGTTGTTTCCACGAATCGACGCTTTTATTTGCACGAATCGCAGTTGTTGTTTCCACGAATCGCAGCTGTTGTTTGCACGAATCGCAGCTGTTGTTTGCACGAATCGACGCTTTTGTTTCCACGAATCGCAGCTGTTGTTTCCACGAATCGCAGCTGTTGTTTGCACGAATCGCAGCTGTTGTTTGCACGAATCGACGCTTTTGTTTGCACGAATCGCAGCTGTTGTTTCCACGAATCGCAGCTGTTGTTTGCACGAATCGCAGCTGTTGTTTCCACGAATCGCAGCTGTTGTTTGCACGAATCACAGCTGTTGTTTGCACGAATCGCAGCTGTTGTCTGCACGAATCGCAGCTGTTGTTTGCACGAATCACAGCTGTTGTTTCCACGAATCGCAGCTGTTGTTTCCACGAATCGCAGCTGTTGTTTCCACGAATCGCAGCTGTTGTCTGCACGAATCGCAGCTGTTGTTTGCACGAATCGCAGCTGTTGTCTGCGCGAATCGCAGCTGTTGTCTGCACGAATCGCAGCTGTTGTCTGCACGAATCGCAGCTGTTGTTTGCACGAATCGCAGCTGTTGTTTCCACGAATCGCAGCTGTTGTTTGCACGAATCACAGCTGTTGTCTGCACGAATCGCAGCTGTTGTTTCCACGAATCGCAGCTGTTGTCTGCACGAATCGCAGCTGTTGTCTGCACGAATCGCAGCTGTTGTCTGCACGAATCGCAGCTGTTGTCTGCACGAATCGCAGCTGTTGTTTCCACGAATCGCAGCTGTTGTCTGCACGAATCGCAGCTGTTGTCTGCACGAATCGCAGCTGTTGTTTCCACGAACCGCCGCTGTTGTCTGCACGAATCGCAGCTGTTGTTTCCACGAACCGCCGCTGTTGTCTGCACGAATCGCAGCTGTTGTTTCCACGAATCGCAGCTGTTGTCTGCACGAATCGCAGCTGTTGTCTGCACGAATCGCAGCTGTTGTCTGCACGAATCGCAGCTGTTGTTTCCACGAATCGCAGCTGTTGTTTGCACGAATCGCAGCTGTTGTCTGCACGAATCGCAGCTGTTGTCTGCACGAATCGCAGCTGTTGTTTGCACGAATCGCAGCTGTTGTTTCCACGAACCGCAGCTGTTGTCTGCACGAATCGCAGCTGTTGTCTGCACGAATCGCAGCTGTTGTCTGCACGAATCGCAGCTGTTGTCTGCACGAATCGCAGCTGTTGTCTGCACGAACCGCCGCTGTTGTCTGCACGAATCGCAGCTGTTGTTTCCACGAATCGCAGCTGTTGTTTGCACGAATCGCAGCTGTTGTCTGCACGAATCGCAGCTGTTGTCTGCACGAATCGCAGCTGTTGTTTGCACGAATCGCAGCTGTTGTTTCCACGAACCGCAGCTGTTGTCTGCACGAATCGCAGCTGTTGTCTGCACGAATCGCAGCTGTTGTCTGCACGAATCGCAGCTGTTGTTTCCACGAACCGCAGCTGTTGTCTGCACGAATCGCAGCTGTTGTCTGCACGAATCGCAGCTGTTGTCTGCACGAATCGCAGCTGTTGTTTCCACGAACCGCAGCTGTTGTCTGCACGAATCGCAGCTGTTGTCTGCACGAATCGCAGCTGTTATTTGCACGAATCGCAGCTGTTGTCTGCACGAATCGCAGCTGTTGTCTGCACGAATCGCAGCTGTTGTTTGCACGAATCGCAGCTGTTGTCTGCGCGAATCGCAGCTGTTGTCTGCACGAATCGCAGCTGTTGTCTGCACGAATCGCAGCTGTTGTTTGCACGAATCGCAGCTGTTGTTTCCACGAATCGCAGCTGTTGTTTGCACGAATCACAGCTGTTGTCTGCACGAATCGCAGCTGTTGTTTCCACGAATCGCAGCTGTTGTCTTCACGAATCGCAGCTGTTGTCTGCACGAATCGCAGCTGTTGTCTGCACGAATCGCAGCTGTTGTCTGCACGAATCGCAGCTGTTGTTTCCACGAATCGCAGCTGTTGTCTGCACGAATCGCAGCTGTTGTCTGCACGAATCGCAGCTGTTGTTTCCACGAACCGCCGCTGTTGTCTGCACGAATCGCAGCTGTTGTCTGCACGAATCGCAGCTGTTGTCTGCACGAATCGCAGCTGTTGTTTCCACGAATCGCAGCTGTTGTCTGCACGAATCGCAGCTGTTGTCTGCACGAATCGCAGCTGTTGTCTGCACGAATCGCAGCTGTTGTCTGCACGAATCGCAGCTGTTGTTTCCACGAATCGCAGCTGTTGTCTGCACGAATCGCAGCTGTTGTTTCCACGAACCGCAGCTGTTGTCTGCACGAATCGCAGCTGTTGTCTGCACGAATCGCAGCTGTTGTCTGCACGAATCGCAGCTGTTGTTTGCACGAATCGCAGCTGTTGTTTCCACGAACCGCAGCTGTTGTCTGCACGAATCGCAGCTGTTGTCTGCACGAATCGCAGCTGTTGTCTGCACGAACCGCAGCTGTTGTCTGCACGAATCGCAGCTGTTGTCTGCACGAATCGCAACTGTTGTTTCCACGAATCGCAGCTGTTGTCTGCACGAATCGCAGCTGTTGTTTTCACGAACCGCAGCTGTTGTCTGCACGAATCGCAGCTGTTGTCTGCACGAATCGCAGCTGTTGTCTGCACGAATCGCAGCTGTTGTCTGCACGAATCGCAGCTGTTGTCTGCACGAATCGCAGCTGTTGTTTGCACGAACCGCAGCTGTTGTCTGCACGAATCGCAGCTGTTGTCTGCACGAATCGCAGCTGTTGTTTGCACGAACCGCAGCTGTTGTTTGCACGAATCGCAGCTGTTGTCTGCACGAATCGCAGCTGTTGTCTGCACGAATCGCAGCTGTTGTTTGCACGAATCGCAGCTGTTGTTTCCACGAACCGCAGCTGTTGTCTGCACGAATCGCAGCTGTTGTCTGCACGAATCGCAGCTGTTGTCTGCACGAATCGCAGCTGTTGTCTGCACGAATCGCAGCTGTTGTCTGCACGAACCGCCGCTGTTGTCTGCACGAATCGCAGCTGTTGTTTCCACGAATCGCAGCTGTTGTTTGCACGAATCGCAGCTGTTGTCTGCACGAATCGCAGCTGTTGTCTGCACGAACCGCCGCTGTTGTCTGCACGAATCGCAGCTGTTGTTTCCACGAATCGCAGCTGTTGTTTGCACGAATCGCAGCTGTTGTCTGCACGAATCGCAGCTGTTGTCTGCACGAATCGCAGCTGTTGTTTGCACGAATCGCAGCTGTTGTTTCCACGAACCGCAGCTGTTGTCTGCACGAATCGCAGCTGTTGTCTGCACGAATCGCAGCTGTTGTCTGCACGAATCGCAGCTGTTGTCTGCACGAATCGCAGCTGTTGTCTGCACGAACCGCCGCTGTTGTCTGCACGAATCGCAGCTGTTGTTTCCACGAATCGCAGCTGTTGTTTGCACGAATCGCAGCTGTTGTCTGCACGAATCGCAGCTGTTGTCTGCACGAATCGCAGCTGTTGTTTGCACGAATCGCAGCTGTTGTTTCCACGAACCGCAGCTGTTGTCTGCACGAATCGCAGCTGTTGTCTGCACGAATCGCAGCTGTTGTCTGCACGAATCGCAGCTGTTGTTTCCACGAACCGCAGCTGTTGTCTGCACGAATCGCAGCTGTTGTCTGCACGAATCGCAGCTGTTGTTTGCACGAATCGCAGCTGTTGTCTGCACGAATCGCAGCTGTTGTCTGCACGAATCGCAGCTGTTGTCTGCACGAATCGCAGCTGTTGTTTCCACGAACCGCAGCTGTTGTCTGCACGAATCGCAGCTGTTGTTTCCACGAATCGCAGCTGTTGTTGATGAGTTCATGCCGGATGGTGAAAGGTATATTTCAGACGAGGGCGACAAGGGTGGGGGTGTCAGTACGCGTGCAGTGAAGATTGACCTCACGAAACCTGTAAATCATCTGAATGAGATTCTGCTAAAAAATTGAGACTCGATTCCGTTGTTTTATCTCTCAGTGATATCAGGTATCTGTTTCATGCTTCCTTTGTTAAGAAACAATTAACATTTTCTGGGCACTTCATGCGAAGAGGAAAGTTGGAATATATGGTTACAACTGCCAACATACAGGGAAGGAGAGATTGTAGACGACAAAGAGAGAAAATAATAGATAGCAAGAATTGATACGATGCGAGACAGACAATTGTGGGAGGACATCTCATGGTGTGTTTAACAAGGCACATTTCTGGCAGAAATTGCAACAACCTAGCGCAGTGTTATATCGTCATCATTGAGTGCTGTCTCCAGCATCAAAGGTTGGCTACCATGGAAAGCCAGTCCGCTCTGTCTCTTTGCTTTGATGGTGCAGGTTGTCATAGGCTGATTTGTCATCTTTTGATGTTACTCGTCCATGTTAGTCTTGGTCTGCCTCTACCTCTTTTACCTTATATTTTCCCTTCCAAGATTACTTTTAGTAGGCTGCTGTGTCTTTTAACATGGCCCACAAATCTCATTTGTTCTGTTTGAATTGTGTTTAGTATTTCTCTTTTCATTTTTAGTTGTTTTAGGACTTCGTCGTTTGCTTTCTTATTTTTTTTTCATCCAGTTCTACCTATTCTTCTATAAATCCACATTTCAAAGGCTTCAATTTTCTGTTCTATTTTCTTGTCTAATGTCCATGTTTCCGCATCATACAGGAATGTTGAAAAGATGTAACATTTTGCTATTCTTTGTTTTAGCCCTGGTGTTATTTGTTTTAATGTTAATATATTTTTAATGACATTAAAATTACTTTTTGCCATTCATATTATTTTGTTTATTTATGTTTTACATTTTCCATTGTTGGTGACAGTATGTCCAAGATAGTTGTAGCTCTGAACTGTCTCCAGGTCTATTCCTTCAATTTTGATGAGGTGCGCGTGGCCGTGCGGCTAAAACCACTGTTCCGCTGGCTGAAAAGCCGACGTTCGGTGTTCGAAGCCCGCGGTAGACAGAAAGGATTTTTTCTATCGGGGGTGAAATAAAAATCCTGAGTCTCACACGTCGTGGCGACTGCTTGACCAAGCGGCCTTTATCCCTCTGGTTTTATCGTTGCCCCCCGTCATACACCAGCAATGGTACTATGTGACGTAAAGATAGTTTTTAGTTTTACTTGTAGGTTTTGAGAATTTTCTTTGTTTATGATCGTAGTTTTAGTCTTTTTGATATTCATACCTAATCCATATTTTTGGCCTGTCATGTTTATTTCATTAAGTAAATGTAGGTTTTAATAATTTTCTGCTTTTCTAATATTATTATATCTTGTGGTATTGTTGAAGAAGTAGTCTTTTGTTTGTTTCTCTTAGGCTTGACTTTCATTTTAATCATTACAGGATTGTGATCTGAGTTAATATTTACTCCTGGATAGGATTTGGCTTTCTTGACGCTGTTACGGAACCTATCTTTTATCATTATTAGTCTATTTTTTTTTTCGTTCGGCAGCTATAACTGAAAGTTCAGACTAGGAACTGAATTTTGCGTGTTAATCAATTTTTCCCTGGCAGCCGTGTGCACAGGGGTCCCTCGCCGCACAGACTCCGACTCCGAAGGTACTCATATTTTTTTCCGTCGATGAGTAATTAACGTTTCAAGCCGGGCCTCGATGCTGAGACCAGGGGTGGTTGGCGCAGGAAGAAATCATAAATAAAAATCCCAACCGGTGTAGCCGAGATTTGAACTCACAACCTCTTTGTCTCGAGGCCAGCGTCTTGCTTCGAGACCTACCAGTCCCCCATGTAGTCTATTTGATTTCTCTTCTTATCTCCAGGGTTTTTCCATGTGTATAATTTCCTTTTCTCTTGCTCAAAGTAGGTGTTACATATTATCATCCTGTTTTCTTCACAAAAGTGTATTCATCTCTCTCCTCTGTCATTTCTTATTCCTAAACCATAATTTCCTATAATGATCTTATATCTACCTTTTCCTACTTTAGCGTTCATATCACCCATTACAATCAAGATGTCCGAAGATGTCACTTGCTTCATAACTTTATTTATATCCTCATAGTATGCCTTTGTTCATCTGTATAGTCTTGAGTAGGTGCGTATGTCTGTATTATTACTATGTCGAATGGTTTTGCTTTCATTTTGAGTAGTATAATCTTTTCATTGTATGTCCAGTGGGTACTTACAAACATCTGCATCCTTGCGCGTGGCCACCTAGTCTTGTGCCGTTGCTCTCCAGTCTCGTGCCGTGACATTCCAAACACACTATTTTTACCTGTGCAACCCCCCCCCACCCCACCCTCCTGCGAAAAGTCTTGTGGCCCACCAGGAGCCATGTGGCATCCAACAAACTATGGCACTGGTATAGCTTTTTACAACATCATGAGTAGTAGCATCTGAGGTTGAGCATCACGAAGCATAGCGTCTGAGGTTTACCATCATGAGGCATAGCGTCTGAGGTTCCGCATCAGGAGGCCTAGCGTCTGAAGTTCAGCATCATGAGACTTAGCGTCTGAGGTCCAGCATCATGAGGCATAGCGTCTGAGGTTTAGCATCATGAGGCTTAGCGTCTGAGGTCCAGCATCATGAGGCTTAGCGTCTGAGGTTCAGCATCATGAGACTTAGCGTCTGAGGTTCAGCATCATGAGGCTTAGCGTCTGAGGTTCAGCATCATGAGGCTTAGCGTATGAGATTCCAAATCATGAAGCATAGCGTATGAGGTTCAGAATCATGAGGCATGGCGTCTGAGGTTCAGAATCATGAGACGTAGCGTCTGAGGTTTTGTTCAAGAATGCCACCAACACGACCATAAACCACCAGCAGCTCAATCAAAAAGGGGGTAAACTTTGCTATGAGTGGATAGCATCTGGCTATTTCTGCAGTAATAGTGTCCGTCTTAGAGAGAAGTGGAAGAACCCATGATCGTTATTGTGTTTGAAGTTCTGACAAAATACAACCGAAGCTGCCAACTACAACCGTTTATTTGGCTACCAACTACAACCGTTTATTTGGCTACCAACTACAACCGTTTATTTGGCTACCAACTACAACCGTTTATTTGGCTACCAACTACAACCGTTTATTTGGCTACCAACTACAACCGTTTATTTGGCTACCAATTACAACCGTTTATTTGGCTACCAACTACAACCGTTTATTTGACTGCCAACTACAACCGTTTATTTGACTGCCAACTACAACCGTTTATTTGACTGCCAACTACAACCGTTTTTTTTACATTGTAATAAAATGCAATGCAGCAAAAGAAGTATGGCTAAAACAGAGATGCAAGGAGATGAAACGCAACAAAAAGGTGATGTCAAAGCCATATACAAACAAAGTGAAGAATTCACAAGAAGAAAACCGCAATAAAAAATAATTGGATGTTTAAGATCAAAGGAAGGAAAACTATTGATTGAACACGAAAGTATAAGGGAACGAGGTACGGAATACATTAAAGATCTTTATAATGATGAACGAACAGAAATAAATATTAAGGGTAATGGGGAAGGACCAGAAATACTCAAAGAAAAAGTGGAAGGCGCCTTGCGCAATATGAAAGCAGGAAAAGCTCGATAATATAACTAAAGAAGAGATTGAAGCCATGGTGATTTTGGAATAGAATTTAATAACAAAAATATTGAATGATATCTACAACAGTGGATATATACCAGACGACATGCTCAAATCAATATTCATAGCCCTACCAAAGAAATCGGGTGCGAATGAATGCGATAATCATCGCACAATAAGCCTTATGAGTCACATGACTAAGATATTACTAAGAATCATCATGTGAAGAGTGCAAAACAAAATCAGTCCAGAAATTAGCAGTGAACAGTATGGCTTTGTTGGAGGTAAAGGAACGAGCAATGCCATTTATATCATAAGATCTTTAGTAGGAAGAGCCAAAGAGGTGAAAACAGATCTTAACCTATGTTTCATAGATTATACCAAGGCATTTGACAAAGTAATGCACCAAGAAATAATCAACATTTTAGAAAACGTAAAAGTAGACAGCAAAGATCTAAGAAAATTAAAGAACATGTACTGGCAACAAACAGCGGCTATAAGAACTGGAAACCAATTGGGAATGTTTCAACAAATAAAACAGGGTGTTAGACAAGGTTGTGTGCTGTCACCAGATTTGTTTAATAATTATAGTGAGATTAGTTTAAGATCCATAAGGGGAATGCCTGGAATAACAATTGGTCGTCATAATATAAATAATCTAAGGTATGCTGATGATACGGGTGTCCGGTTAGCGCAATCGATAGGCGGTTGGCTTACCACGGCAACAGCCGGGGTTCGTACCCTGGCGAGGACACCTGGGTTTTACTAATTCCCTAAAAATTAGTAGGAGCCGCGATAGCTCAGTGGTTAGTGAACTGGACTACTACGGACAAGGGGTAGGGTTCGATCCCAACCGACGGCTCCGGGTTCACCCAGCCTTAAATGGGTACCGGATTTTTTCTGGGAAAGTAAAACAGCACGGGCGTAATACCGACCACATTACCCCAAAAATCATGTGCTGAAGGTCTGTAAAATATAGGGTCACTAACACCATATTTCCCTATACGCCACTTGGCGTGACGGGGGGTACTTTACTTTACTATGCTGATGATACAGTCTTAATCGTTAAGAGTGAGAATGAGTTACAAGAAATGTTGGACATTATAGTGAAAGAAAGCAAAAATAAAGGACTCAGCCTTAATAGCAAAAAGACAGAGGTAATGGTAACAACAAAGAAAAAGACATCACAATACATCAAAATAAAGACAAGTGGAACAATATTAAAACAGGTAAATGAATTTGAATAGCTGGGAACACTGTTAACCTCAGACGGAAGATGTACAACAGAGGTGAGATGCAGAATGAAAGAAGTTTTCCAAAAAAATTAGGAAGATACTGTACAGTCTATATTTGAGAACAGAAACAATAAAAATATTTCTTAAATGTTATGTAGAGCCAACCTTAACATGTGGATGTGAATCATGGACAATTGGACAACAGACAAAAAAATCACCGGAAGCTGTAAAAATTTGGTTTTACAGAAGAATATTGAGAATCCCATGGACAGCTAAGAAGAGTAATGAAAACGTCCTGAAAGAGACCAAATCATAACGACAGCTAATTTCCAGCTTGGCAGAAGGACAACAACATAAATTATAAGTAACTGTCAAGATCGAAAATTGTGGAGAGACGTGATCATCTACGCCAGCAGGCACGGTACTTGATGATGATAGTCGTTTTTTTTTGCAACTACAACAGTTTATTAGTAGCCAACTGTAAAAATACCTTCTCTTATCTCTTTTGTAAATTGTTGTTGAATGGACTTTTGAATAGAGTACTTTTTAGATTTGATCTTGAACTTGATAATTTATTTTAATGTCTTCGCGTTGTGTTCGTTCGTACTCATACTTCATATACTGTTATTAATAGGCCGTCTTACTCTTTCTTACACGCATTCTTCAAGTCAAATCTCATCCTTTCGTCCTTGACAATCGACAAAGGCTTGACAATAACAATTACAATAACACTAATACGTATTTATTTACGTACTATTTATAATCCGATGGTTACATGCTACCTTAACACATTTCATGAATGATTCCTACTATATTTCTAGGCTACAGTCAACAGTCAATATCACTACAACTTGACGGTTTCATAACCGCTGAATCACAACTCCTATAATTATTTAACACATCACAGGTTACACACTTTTAGCTATCTATTCACAAGTCCTGTTGTTGGCTCACTAGATCAGTTAATCTATTCACTGGATTGATTTTTTTCGAACGTCTTGTCTAGCTATGCTAGTTGGCAGCTTTCTAATTGCTCTGCCTTGGTTTCAGCTCACTTACTTTCCTGACTACCTTTCCTCGCTAATGTTATAATTTTGACTAAATACTTCTCTAGCCTCTTTGCGTGACTCTCTCGGCGTGTGTCTGTGATTGTGAGTGAGTCGTCTTCTCTTTCGGCGTATCTGTGAGTGCGAGTTTCTCTTGGTGTTTATGTGTGAGTGTATCCGTGTGAGTGTATCCGTGTGAGTGTATCCGTGTGAGTGTTACCGTAGTCTGACAGTAAGCCTCCCTATTTATATGAAGGTCACATCCAGTTTCTGCTATGTCTTTCTGCCCCCCCCCCCCCCCATTCGTTAATAGTATAATTATTAGTTAACCTTTTGTTTATCCTCCTATGCAGTCTGATGATAATTTAAAATTTTCATGCCTAGGCATGGCCTCAGTCTGGGTGTCCGCTATTAAGTGTAACATTGCTTTCCTCGCCACAAAAATTACAACCGTTTATTTGCTGATAACGATAAAGGTTTATTGTGCTTCAGCTGAGGAATGTATTAACAACGTTCATTGAACGTAACCACAAGAATCAGTTGCTGATGGCGGTAATTGTTTAGTGCAAGCATTGATTGTACAGACCGGCAGTGAACAATAGAATGAGTTAAGGTCGAGGATGCTATTGTCGTGGTGAGTTGGTTATTTCTGGGGGTGGAGGGAGGAAGGGGGAGGGGGGTAACTTGTAGTTCTGCTTATCGATTAAACTAAAAATGGCTCGTAAACAACAGCTGCTGTGGACAGCAGCCAGACACAATTTGTTGGGATAATTACATTGTCTACAATGTCTTGATGGTAAGAATAGCTCGTGGTGCCGCCATAAGAAATCCAGTGTAAGATGTTGGTAGGCTCATAGCACGCGATAAGGGCGTGGGTCACCACATCATACCTCATGTGTGTGCATTGATGGCTATTTCACTTGGCAGTCGATGTTTTAATATTAGACTCTTCCATCTGCACAATAAACCGTAGAATTACGTCTAGTGGTAAAGAACTGCGTCAGTGGCTACAGCTACATGAAGCCGAGGTCCATGGTCTAGGCTTCCTACTAGTTTATTGTTTCTATTGTTCAGTGTGTGATCTCCTCCTACAATTGCCTCTCTGCTCATTATTTGTGGAACCATGGCGCGTCGAAGTGATGTCCCCTTGTCGTGTTCATTTTTTATCGTATGAAGCATTGCTTTTTGTTGTTTTTTTTTAGGTGGGGTGGGGGGAGGAATTGATTTAGCTCTCTCTTACATGTCACATCCTCATTGCCATCTTAGCGTTGTCCTCTTCTTTTGTTTTGCCTGAACTCAGTCAGAGAAGATGGACAGAACAGTCATGTTGCAACTAGAATACTGAAGAGACAAGTATCATTCATGACACACCCATTTGACAGAGAACGCTGAATATCGTGCTTAACTTGTCACGTGACCAATGTCTAATCTTGCTTTTCATGTTCAAATAGAAAGAATGCAAGAGAAAAGGCTGAACATTAAGGCCGTGATCATTTCGATCGTGAATATTGAGACCGTGAACATTTGAATAAGGCATTGAAACAAGTTCGAGAGATATGGTCGTAATGTATGAAAGTTTACAAAGGACAAACATAGCATGGCAATTGTCCCAACTCAGCGAGGAGCTGGGTGGCTGACAAGGTCGGCATGATGTGCGACATTTGTCAGGTAATATGTCATTAGAACTGTGTTTGGATAGCATGGGGTGACCTTAAAGAGCTGGCAGTGGTGCTACATGCTAACAATGAAAGAGCTGACAGTGTGCTACAAGTTAACAATGTGGATGTAAATCATGGACAATTGGACAACAGACAAACACATCACCGGAAGCTGTAAAAATTTGGTTTTTCAGAAGAATATTGAGAATCCCATGGACAGCTAAGAAGAGTAATGAAAACGTCCTGAAAGAGACCAAATCATAACGACAGCTAATTTCCAGCTTGGCAGAAGGGTAACAACATAAATTATAAGTAACTGTCAAGATCGAAAGTTGTGGAGAGACGTGATCATCTACGCCAGCAGGCACGGTACTTGATGATGATAGCCGTTTTTTTGCAACTACAACAGTTTAACAATGAAAGAGCTGACAGTGGTGCTACAAGTTAACAATGAAAGAGCTGACAATGTGCTACAAGTTAACAATGAAAGAGCTGACAGTGTGCTACAAGCTGACATTGAAAGAGTTGACAGTGTGCTACAAGCTAACCATGAAAGAGCTGTCAGTGGTGCTACAAGCTAACACTGAGAGTGCTGATAATGTGATACATGCCAACAACGAGAGAGCTGACAATGTGATACATGCCAACAATGAGAGAGCTGACGATGTGATAATGCTAATAAAGAGAGAGCTGACAATGTGATACATGCCAACAATGAGAGAGCTGACATTGTGATACATGCCAACAATGAGAGAGCTGACATTGTGATACATGCTAACAATGAGAGAGCTGACAGTGCGCAACATGCTAACAATGAGAGCTGACGATGTGATAATGCTAATAAAGAGAGAGCTGACAATGTGATACATGCCAACAATGAGAGAGCTGACAGTGCGCAGCATGCTAACAATGAGATAGCTGACAATGTGATACATGCCAACAATGAGAGAGCTATATATATGGCCCTTTTCGTCTTGTCAGACGGTCTAGTGGAGGCTATTGCGTATTTTTTTGAGGTATTGTTTTTGCCGAACAGCTTCTCTCGTGGCTAATTCTACCAATGTTTGACAAACACACGCGGTCACATAATGAACAAGTCAGGCTCGCTGGTCCACAGGGTTTAACATCCTTTTTCATGAGTCTCTTCTCTTCCAAGTCCTGTCTTAGCACAGTCTCAAATGTTGTTATACCGTTCCTTATACGTGCTCTCCATGATGTGCGATCACTTGCCAGATGTTGCCAGTCGTTTTCACAGATGGAGAAGTCTTTCAGAGATGATTTGCAGATATCTCTATATCGTAGTTTAGGTCTGCCGATTTGTCGTTTTCCGTGTTTTAGCTCGCCATATAGTATTTGCCTAGGAATGCGTTTTTCTTCCATCCGTTGGACATGCCCCAGCCATCTTAGCCTTCGACTTCTGAGCATCGACATGATTGTTAGGGTCTTAGCACGTTGCAGGACAGTTAAGTTGGTTATTTTGTCCTGCCATTTGATGTGCATTATTTTGCGGAGACATCGCATGTGGAAGACATTTAGTCTTTTTTCCTGGTTTGAGTATGTTGTCCAGGTTTCGGATCCATATAGTAGTGTGCTAAGCACACATGTTTGATATATTAGGAGTTTAGTCTTTCGAGTTAGTTTCGTGTTGTTCCATGCCCTTTTTGTGAGTTTGCCGAAGGTCGTAGCTGCCTTACCAATTCGACAGTTTATTTCTTCATCAAGAGAGATGGATTGCGTAACTGTGGATCCAAGATATGTAAATTTCTGTACTGATTCTAGTGGGCAGTCTTTTAGAGTAATAGATAGAGGTTTGAAGTCACCTTGATTTAGTATTACTGTCTTCTGAACATTAATTGACAGTGAAAAAAGGTCGCATGCTTTATCCAGGTTGTTGATCAGCGACTGTAGGGTGGCCTCACTATGAGCGACTAGGGCTGCATCGTCAGCAAATAAAAATTCTTTAAAGGGCAACATTTGTTTTGGTTTTTGCTCTTAGTCGTGCTAGGTTGAACAGTGAGCCATCTGGTCTAGTGCGAATGTAGATATCTCCTGAGCTGTTTTCGAAGGCGTAATTTAGGAGGGCAGCAAAAAATATACCAAAAAGGGTGGGGGCGAGGACACATCCCTGTTTCACTCCTTTGTTGACTTTGAAATTCTCTGATGGACTCCCATCAAAATGGACTTTGCCAGTCATGTCTTCATGGAAGGAAATTATCAGCCTAAGTAATTTAGGAGGGCAGCTTATGCCTTCTAACACCTTGTAGAGACCATCTCTGTTTACTGTGTCGAATGCCTTTGTGAGATCCACAAAGGCAATATAGAGCGGCATATTTTGTTCCCGACATTTTTCCTGCAGTTGTCTAAGAGTGAAGATCATATCTATGGTTGATCTCCCGGGTCTGAAACCACATTGGGACTCGGGAAGCACCCGTTCTGCAAGTCTATGCAGGCGATTAAGTACGACTCTAGCAAAAGCTTTGCCTGTTGTGCTAAGGAGAGAAATGCCTCTGTAATTATTGCAGTCGCCCCTGTCTCCTTTATTTTTGTACAGCGTTATAATCTTGGCATTTCTCATATCATGAGGTATTTCTCCGTTTCTCCAGCATTTAATTAGCAGTTTGTATAGGTGTGGAAGTAGTACGCTTAGGTTGTCCTTTAGTACATCTGTGGGAATGTTGTCATTTCCTGCAGCTTTTCCTCTTGAGAGGGCATTTATAGCGTCAGCAAGTTCGTTCATAGTAGGCTCAACATCCAGTTCAAACATTGTAGGATATTTGGGTATTGATTGTGCTAGAGCTGTGTTTGCTGGTCTGTCGTCACTGTATAGATTAGAGTAGTGTTCAACCCATCTTTGCATTTGTTGTCCCTTGTCAGTAATAGGTTCTCCAAACTTGGATTTTAGGGGGGCTAATTTTGTTATTTTTGGTCCAAGGGCCTTTTTTATATTGTCAGGCATGGTTTTTGAGTCGCCCCTGTCTGAGGCTTTCTGTATTTCAGAGCATAGATTGTTCCAGTATTCGTTTGCGCATCTTCTTGCTTCGCGTTGTAGGGTGGCCTACGCATGTTTGAGCTGATCCTTGGTGATTTGATTGGGATTATTATTGAAGTTCAGTAGAGCCTTTTTCTTATTAGCTATTAGTGGGTCTAGTCTTGCTGCATTTTCTTCGACCCAGTCGTTCTTTGAGAACCGTTTCTGGCCGTAGGTAGATAGAGCGCAGTTATAGATGTGTGTTCTCAGGGAGCACCAGTTGTCATCCACACTTGATACTTCTTCTACCAGTTCATCAAACTTGGATCTAAAAATGTCTTCGGTTGGTGTGGTTTTTGTCGCTGTGATGTTGATCTTGGCTGCTGCAGGCTCTCTTGATTTGTAGATACGACTACTTCTGGCTTTGATCTTACTAATGACTAGAGCGTGGTCTGTGTTGCAGTCTGCACTGTGATATGTTCGTGTTATTCTGATGTTATTTAAAGACTGCCTACGTGTAAGAACTAGGTCTAGTTGGTGCCAGTGACCACTTCTAGCATGACGCCATGTTACTTTGTGTAATGAGAGAGCTGACAGTGCGCAAAATGCTAACAATGAGAGAGCTGACAATGTGATAATGCTAATAAAGAGAGAGCTGACAATGTGATACATGCCAACAATGAGAGAGCTGACAGTGCGCAACATGCTAACAATGAGAGAGCTGACAATGTGATACATGCCAACAATGAGAGAGCTGACATTGTGATACATGCTAACAATGAGAGAGTTGACAATGTGCTACAAGTTAACAATGAAAGAGATAACAGTGTGCTACAAGTTAATAATGAAAGAGCTAACAATGTGCTACAAGTTAACAATAAAAGAGCTAATGCTAACAATGAGAGATCTGACATTGTGATACATGTTAACAATGAGAGAGCCGACAATGTGGTGCATGCTAACAATGAGAGAGCTGACAATGTGGCGCATGCTAACAATGAGAGAGCTGACAATGTGGTGCATGCTAACAATGAGAGAGCTGACAATGTGGTGCATGCTAACAATGAGAGAGCTGACAATGTGGTGCATGCTAACAATGAGAGAGCTGACAATGTGGTGCATGCTAACAATGAGAGAGCTGATAATGTGGTGCATGCTAACAATGAGAGAGCTGACAATGTGGTGCATGCTAACAATGAGAGAGCTGACAATGTGGTGCATGCTAACAATGAGAGAGCTGACAATGTGGTGCATGCTAACAATGAGAGAGCTGATAATGTGGTGCATGCTAACAATGAGAGAGCTGACAATGTGGTGCATGCTAACAATGAGAGAGCTGACAATGTGGTGCATGCTAACAATGAGAGAGCTGATAATGTGGTGCATGCTAACAATGAGAGAGCTGACAATGTGGTACATGCTAACAATGAGAGAGCTGATAATGTGATACATTCTAACAATGAGAGAGCTGATAATGTGGTGCATGCTAACAATGAGAGAGCTGATAATGTGATACATTCTAACAATGAGAGAGCTGATAATGTGATACATTCTAACAATGAGAGAGCTGATAATGTGGTGCGTGCTAACAATGAGAGTGCTGACATATGAAAATCATCTTCAACAAAACAGAAGTCATGAATGTCGCAAATGAGAAACAGATCGAGCATCAACATAACTATATATAGAAGGCTGGCAACTAAAACAAGAAGAGGAATTCAAATACCTAGGAGGTTTTGTGATAAACGAACAATAATAAAAATAACCTCTACAGAGATGAAATGTGTTAGACGAATGGCAGGAAACAGTCTGAGAGACAAGATCAGAAATGAAGAACTGAGAAAAAAGCTAGGAATAACCTCCGCCATAGAATATATAAAGAGACAACAGATAAAATGGTTTGGCCATGTGACAAGGCAGAGTGAGCAAACCACAACACAACGAACCATCAACAATGTTGCCAGAACGCCAGATCCAAGGGTCGACCACGAAAAAGATGGATCGACGGAATTTTAGAAGCACTATTAGACATAACAGCAGTAGAGGTGAGCAGAAGAGCTAAAGACCGCACATAATATCTCCCCCTCAACGCTGAAAGGCAAATGAGGAGGGAAAGTTGAAGAAGAGAAGAAGAACGAGAGAATGGACTTTTCAAACATTTTATTTATAAGTCGGGGCAGATTGTTGTTTGGGGATAGCCATTGTGAGATTTGTTAAGCTGACAATGAACATGGTAATAATAGACAACAAATGGTTCCAGCTTTTTGATGATGATAGATGTCTTCATAAACATTTTGTTGTACTCTGTCTTCATAAACATTTTGTTGTACTCTGTCTTCATAAACATTTTGTTGTACTCTGTCTTCATACACACTTTGTTGTACTCTGTCTTCATAAACACTTTGTTGTACTTTGTCTTCATAAACACTTTGTTGTACTCTGTCTTCATAAACACTTTGTTGTACTCTATCTTCATAAACACTTTGTTGTACTCTGTCTTCATACACACTTTGTTGTACTCTGTCTTCATAAACACTTTGTTGTACTTTGTCTTCATAAACATTTTGTTGTACTTTGTCTTCATAAACATTTTGCTGTACTCTGTCTTCATAAACATTTTGTTGTACTTTGTCTTCATAAACATTTTGTTGTACTTAGTCTTCATAAAGATTTTGTTGTACTTTGTCTTCATAAACATTTTGTTGTACTCTGTCTTCATAAACATTTTGTTGTACTTTGTCTTCATAAACATTTTGTTGTACTCTGTCTTCATAAAGATTTTGTTGTAATTTGTCTTCATAAAGATTTTGTTGTACTTTGTCTTCATAAACATTTTGTTGTACTCTGTCTTCATAAACATTTTGTTGTACTTTGTCTTCATAAACATTTTGTTTTACTCTGTCTTCATAAACACTTTGTTGTACTCTGTCTTCATAAACACTGTTGTACTCTGTCTACATAAATATTTTGTTGTACTCTGTCTTCATAAACATTTTGTTGTACTCTGTCTTCATAAACATTTTGTTATACTCTGTCTTAATAAACACTTTGTTGTACTCTGTCTTCATAAAATTTTGTTGTACTCTATCTTCATAAACACTTTGTTGTACTTTGTCTTCATAAACACTTTGTTGTACTCTATCTTCATAAACACTTTGTTGTACTCTGTCTTCATAAACACTTTGTTGTACTCTGTTTTCATACACACTTTGTTGTACTCTGTCTTCATAAACACTTTGTTGTACTTTGTCTTCATAAACATTTTGTTGTACTTTGTCGTTATAAACATTTTGCTGTACTCTGTCTTCATAAACATTTTGTTGTACTTTGTCTTCATAAACATTTTGTTGTACTTAGTCTTCATAAAGATTTTGTTGTACTTTGTCTTCATAAACATTTTGTTGTACTCTGTCTTCATAAACACTTTGTTGTACTTTGTCTTCATAAACATTTTGTTGTATTTTGTCTTCATAAACATTTTGTTGTACTCTGTCTTCATAAACACTTTGTTGTACTCTGTCTTCATAAACACTTTGTTGTACTTTGTCTTCATAAATATTTTGTTGTACTCTGTCTTCATAAGCATTGTGTTGTACTCTGTCTTCATAAACATTTTGTTGTACTCTGTCTTAATAAACACTTTGTTGTACTCTGTCTTTATAAACATTTTGTTGTACTTTGTCTTCATAAACATTTTGTTGTACTTTGTCTTCATAAACATTTTGTTGTACTTTGACTTCATAAACATTTTGTTGTACTTTGTCTTCATAAACATTTTGTTGTACTGTCTTCGTAAACACTTTGTTGTACTCTGTCTTCATAAACATTTTGTTGTACTCTGTCTTAATAAACATTTTGTTGTACTCTGTCTTTATAAACATTTTGTTGTACTCTATCTTCATAAACATTTTGTTGTACTTTGTCTTCATAAACATTTTGTTGTACTTTGTCTTCATAAACATTTTGTTGTACTTTGTCTTCATAAACATTTTGTTGTACTTTGTCTTCATAAACATTTTGTTGTACTCTGTCTTCGTAAACACTTTGTTGTACTCTGTCTTCATAAACATTTTGTTGTACTCTGTCCTAATAAACATTTTGTTGTACTCTGTCTTCATAAACATTTTGTTGTACTCTGTCTTCATAAACACTTTGTTGTACTCTGTCTTCATAAACATTTTATTGTACTCTGTCTTAATAAACATTTTGTTGTACTCTGTCTTCATAAACATTTTGTTGTACTCTGTCTTAATAAACATTTTGTTGTACTCTGTCTTCATAAACACTTTGTTGTACTCTGTCTTCATAAACATTTTGTTGTACTCTGTCTTAATAAACACTTTATTGTACTCTGTCTTCATAAACACTTTGTTGTACTGTGTCTTCATAAACATTTTGTTGTACTCTGTCTTAATAAACATTTTGTTGTACTCTGTCTTCATAAACATTTCGTTGTACTCTGTCTTCATAAACATTTTGTTGTACTTTGTCTTCATAAACATTTTGTTGTACTCTGTCTTCATAAACATTTTGTTGTACTCTGTCTTCATAAACATTTTGTTATACTTTGTCTTGATAAACATTTTGTTGTACTCTGTCTTCATAAACATTTTATTGTACTCTGTCTTAATAAACATTTTGTTGTACTTTGTCTTCATAAACATTTTGTTGTACTCTGTCTTAATAAACACTTTGTTGTACTCTGTCTTCATAAACATTTTGTTGTACTTTGTCTTCATAAACATTTTGTTGTACTTTGTCTTCATAAACATTTTGTTGTACTTTGTCTTCATAAACATTTTGTTGTACTTTGTCTTCATAAACATTTTGTTGTACTCTGTCTTCGTAAACACTTTGTTGTACTCTGTCTTCATAAACATTTTGTTGTACTCTGTCTTCATAAACATTTTGATGTACTCTGTCTTCATAAATATTTTGTTGTACTCTGTCTTAATAAACACTTTGTTGTACTCTGTCTTCATAAACATTTTGTTGTACTTTGTCTTCATAAACATTTTGTTGTACTTTGTTTTCATAAACATTTTGTTGTACTTTGTCCTCATAAACATTTTGTTGTACTTTGTCTTCATAAACATTTTGTTGTACTCTGTCTTCGTAAACACTTTGTTGTACTCTGTCTTCATAAACATTTTGTTGTACTCTGTCTTAATAAACATTTTGTTGTACTCTGTCTTCATAAACATTTTGTTGTACTCTATCTTCATAAACATTTTGTTGTACTTTGTCTTCATAAACATTTTGTTGTACTTTGTCTTCATAAACATTTTGTTGTACTTTGTCTTCATAAACATTTTGTTGTACTCTGTCTTCGTAAACACTTTGTTGTACTCTTTCTTCATAAACATTTTGTTGTACTCTGTCTTAATAAACATTTTGTTGTACTCTGTCTTCATAAACATTTTGTTGTACTCTATCTTCATAAACCCTTTGTTGTACTCTGTCTTCATAAACATTTTGTTGTACTCTGTCTTAATAAACATTTTGTTGTACTCTGTCTTCATAAACATTTTGTTGTACTCTGTCTTCATAAACATTTTGTTGTACTCTGTCTTAATAAACATTTTGTTGTACTCTGTCTTCATAAACACTTTGTTGTACTCTGTCTTCATAAACATTTTGTTGTACTCTGTCTTAATAAACACTTTATTGTACTCTGTCTTCATAAACACTTTGTTGTACTGTGTCTTCATAAACATTTTGTTGTACTCTGTCTTAATAAACATTTTGTTGTACTCTGTCTTCATAAACATTTCGTTGTACTCTGTCTTCATAAACATTTTGTTGTACTCTGTCTTCATAAAAATTTTGTTGTACTCTGTCTTCATAAACATTTTGTTGTACTTTGTCTTCATAAACATTTTGTTGTACTCTGTCTTCATAAACATTTTGTTGTACTCTGTCTTCATAAACATTTTGTTATACTTTGTCTTCATAAACATTTTGTTGTACTCTGTCTTCATAAACATTTTGTTGTACTCTGTCTTAATAAACATTTTGTTGTACTCTGTTTTCATAAACATTTTGTTGTACTCTGTCTTAATAAACACTTTGTTGTACTCTGTCTTAATAAACATTTTGTTGTACTTTGTCTTCATAAACATTTTGTTGTACTTTGTCTTCATAAACATTTTGTTGTACTTTGTCTTCATAAACATTTTGTTGTACTTTGTCTTCATAAACATTTTGTTGTACTCTGTCTTCATAAACACTTTGTTGTACTCTGTCTTAATAAACATTTTGTTGTACTCTGTCTTAATAAACATTTTGTTGTACTCTGTCTTCATAAACACTTTGTTGTACTCTGTCTTCATAAACATTTTGTTGTACTCTGTCTTAATAAACACTTTATTGTACTCTGTCTTCATAAACACTTTGTTGTACTGTGTCTTCATAAACATTTTGTTGTACTCTGTCTTAATAAACATTTTGTTGTACTCTGTCTTCATAAACATTTTGTTGTACTCTGTCTTCATAAACATTTTGTTGTACTCTGTCTTAATAAACATTTTGTTGTACTCTGTCTTAATAAACATTTTGTTGTACTCTGTCTTCATAAACATTTTGTTGTACTCTGTCTTCATAAACATTTTTTGTACTCTGTTTTTATAAACATTTTGTTGTCTTCATGAACATTTTGTTGTACTCTGTCTTCATAAACATTTTGACACACTCTACTTTGTTTTGTCTGTTTTGTCTGCACAGCTGTCTGGAGTAGACTGTTCATGTTCCTCGGTAATGAACGTTAAGAAATGAATTGCAAGGCATCTTTGGTGTAAACTTTGCCTGGTTCATTTGTTAAAAATAGAGTTATCACTTTTGCTTTTGTGCACTAACCGCCCACTAGACTCATCTTAAAGAGTTTTTCTTCCTCTTCTGTGTTCAGTCAGAGAAATGTTTAAAATAAGGGTCAAAGTTCATACGCTCAAAACGGAAATGGAATTGCAAGAAATGGTAGAAGTTGGGGAGAACACACCTCGCAGCTTTCGACCCTCTTGAATAGAATACATTTCTTGGATTTATCCGTCTGGGCTTGCTAGCATAGCCTTTGCCTCTCCCGTGTTGTCCACAAGGCAGTGAGTGTGACACCCAAAATTTAGTCAATCTTTGGCAATTGTTGCAGTTTTCTTTAATTTTACTTACATGGTCTTGGCATACGTTCATAGATCCTGGGAAAAAAAATTGTCTCTTGCTATTAGTGATGTCACACATATTGAAACGATTACAGTAGTGAGTAATGCATTCGCCATCGGCCAGGATTATAATTGAGAACCCTAAAAAGCAGTTCATAAATTTGTCGGGAGGAAACAGTTACCGTAAACATGCCAGAATGAGTCTATAAAAGACAAGACTCCATTAAAGCTTGCTCGTAAGTTACGCCGTTTACCTGTAGCAGGTGGTGCGCGCAAGCAGTAATTAAACTGATAATTACTTATATTTCATGCGCGCATATAAAACCACACCTTGCGCATACAATTACCATATCAAGGGGTAGGTTTTATTTGTCTCTGATAAAATAGCGCTTCATCAGAGGCTGTGTAAGACTCGGTAGCGAATGTCAGTAGTTGAACATGAGAATTGTGTTACCTTTATGATTATAACATGAGATTTGTATTACCTTTATGATTATAACATGAGAATTGTGTTACCTTTATGATTATAACATGAGAATTGTGTTACCTTTATGATTATAACATGAGAATTGTGTTACCTTTATGATTATAACATGAGATTTGTATTACCTTTATGATTACATTTGTCTACCACTTCCTGTTCGAAAACTTTAAAAACGTTAAAAAATGGGACTTTTCTTTCAGTCTTGTTATTGAAGAAATTACGCTTTCCTATTGTGTTGTGTTCAACGTCTAGACTGCTGTACACGATAGCTCTCAGTTTGTATCGTGCCATCACTGATCACTATCATGATGTTCCAGATACCAGGATTTTCTGCCGCTACCCATCAGACATTGTGACCTCCCATTTCTCTAGCACTAGTTTGATGCTTATCCTTGAGTATGTGTATCTTTAATCTACCTCAATAATTTGAATTGTTTTGGTACTTTCAGCATTTTCAGCCTTTTGGGCTTCTTTACATCCTCTGGAATTTTCTATTCCTTCCTGAGTCCCCCCCCCCCCATCTTTGTCTCTCCTGTTCTTTCTTTTCTTTGGGCCCCTGACAACAATTATAAATGTGATTGTGTTAAACCATGACTTCGTTCTCCCTTCTTGCAAGTACTTCCCCTATGATGGTTTCAGTTCTATGTAACTTCAGACAACCCTGATCAGTTAACAGTTACAGACCATGTTCTCAAATTAGGGGTCTTTAGAATATAACAACCGCACAGTTGCTTTATGTTATAGAAGAGTTCTATAGCGCTTAATCATATTTTGTCGGCATTCCATAACCAATAACCAATAACCAATAACAATAACCAATAACAATAACCAATTGTCGGCATTTGTATTTTAGTTATTGTATAACGTATATTTGTGCTTTATTTGCTGTACGACACTTAGTAGATGTGTGTGGCACAAGAGTTGACCAATAGTAACGTACATTGTATGTTGTTTAGAAAAATGTGGCGTTCATGGTAACTGTTTGATCTTCGAAATGATCAAAAGGCTACCAGATCAGGAACATCACTAAAAGTTCCAAGATAGAACAAACAACTCTAAAGAAGAGTCCAGATATTCAGCCAACGTGCGCGTATATTAGAAGTAAACAAAGATCTGTGTAAAGCCCTTTCATTCATCCACCCATAAAAACAGATCTAAATGTGTTCATGCATAGCAGTAGCTGATCACTGTTTGGTATGTAGGCGAGGTTTGTGAGATCATGTTGCAGTTTAATGACACACAAGAGAGTGCCACACCTATCAATGCTGTGACTTAGGCGGTAATGTAGTATATTTTGCTTCTCTACAACACTATGCCACGGAACATCACTCGTTTGATAGAATTGATCATTTTTATATTTATTTACTTGTTATCTTTTGATGTCAGTTTTACCGGAGCCTTTATTGTAGAATTACTTTTTTAAAGTATTGATTAGAATTGTAATAGTTAAGTTTAAATTGTGTGATATTTATGATGAAACAAATGACCGAATAATGTCTTGGCGGTTATCCATGTACTAGAACAGAATGTCTATAAGAAAGTCATGACAATGCTCGGCGATAGTTTGGATAACTTTGTGATATAACATTTGTGTTGTTGTCATTAGAAGGGCTTCTCCCTGTTCTATTGTTATAGTTGAGACAGATTTGTGGTCATTAGAAGGGCTTCTCCCTGTTCTATTGTTATAGTTGAGACAGATTTGTGGTCATTAGAAGGGCTTCTCCCTGTTCTATTGTTATAGTTGAGACAGATTTGTTGTCATTAGAAGGGCTTCTCCCTGTTCTATTGTTATAGTTGAGACAGATTTGTTGTCATTAGAAGGGCTTCTCCCTGTTCTATTGTTACAGTTGAGACAGATCTGTGGTCATTAGAAGGGCTTCTCCCTGTTCTATTGTTATAGTTGAGACAGATTTGTGGTCATTAGAAGGGCTTCTCCCTGTTCTATTGTTATAGTTGAGACAGATTTGTGGTCATTAGAAGGGCTTCTCCCTGTTCTAATGTTATAGTTGAGACAGATTTGTGGTCATTAGAAGGGCTTCTCCCTGTTCTATTGTTATAGTTGAGACAGATTTGTGGTCATTAGAAGGGCTTCTCCCTGTTCTATTGTTATAGTTTAGACAGATTTGTGGTCATTAGAAGGGCTTCTCCCTGTTCTATTGTTATAGTTGAGACAGATTTGTGGTCATTAGAAGGGCTTCTCCCTGTTCTATTGTTATAGTCGAGACAGATTTGTGGTCATTAGAAGGGCTTCTCCCTGTTCTAATGTTATAGTTGAGACAGATTTGTGGTCATTAGAAGGGCTTCTCCCTGTTCTATTGTTATAGTTGAGACAGATTTGTTGTCATTAGAAGGGCTTCTCCCTGTTCTATTGTTATAGTTGAGACAGATTTGTGGTCATTAGAAGGGCTTCTCCCTGTTCTATTGTTATAGTTGAGACAGATTTGTGGTCATTAGAAGGGCTTCTCCCTGTTCTATTGTTATAGTTGAGACAGATCTGTGGTCATTAGAAGGGCTTCTCCCTGTTCTATTGTTATAGTCGAGACAGATTTGTGGTCATTAGAAGGGCTTCTCCCTGTTCTATTGTTATAGTTGAGACAGATTTGTGGTCATTAGAAGGGCTTCTCCCTGTTCTATTGTTATAGTCGAGACAGATTTGTGGTCATTAGAAGGGCTTCTCCCTGTTCTATTGTTATAGTCGAGACAGATTTG
Organism: Megaustenia siamemsis; assembly: GCA_032433765.1. Lineage (NCBI taxonomy): Eukaryota > Metazoa > Mollusca > Gastropoda > Stylommatophora > Ariophantidae > Megaustenia > Megaustenia siamemsis. Next base: position 33,111,981 of record JAVIAB010000041.1, on the reverse strand, counting down.
TGGTCATTAGAAGGGCTTCTCGCTGTTCTATTGTTATAGTTGAGACAGATTTGTGGTCATTAGAAGGGCTTCTCGCTGTTCTATTTTTATAGTCGAGACAGATCTGTGGTCATTAGAAGGGCTTCTCCCTGTTCTATTGTTATAGTTGAGACAGATTTGTGGTCATTAGAAGGGCTTCTCCCTGTTCTATTGTTGTAGTTGAGACAGATCTGTGGTCATTAGAAGGGCTTCTCCCTGTTCTATTGTTATAGTCGAGACAGATTTGTGGTCATTAGGAGGGCTTCTCGCTGTTCTATTGTTATAGTTGAGACAGATTTGTGGTCATTAGAAGGGCTTCTCGCTGTTCAATTGTTATAGTTGAGACAGATCTGTGGTCATTAGAAGGGCTTCTCCCTGTTCTATTGTTATAGTCGAGACAGATCTGTGGTCATTAGAAGGGCTTCTCCCTGTTCTATTGTTATAGTTGAGACAGATCTGTGGTCATTAGAAGGGCTTCTCCCTGTTCTATTGTTATAGTTGAGACAGATTTGTGGTCATTAGAAGGGCTTCTCCCTGTTCTATTGTTATAGTTGAGACAGATTTGTGGTCATTAGAAGGGCTTCTCCCTGTTCTATTGTTATAGTTGAGACAGATTTGTGGTCATTAGAAGGGCTTCTCCCTGTTCTATTGTTATAGTTGAGACAGATCTGTGGTCATTAGAAGGGCTTCTCCCTGTTCTATTGTTATAGTTGAGACAGATCTGTGGTCATTAGAAGGGCTTCTCCCTGTTCTATTGTTATAGTCGAGACAGATTTGTGGTCATTAGAAGGGCTTCTCGCAGTTCTATTGTTATAGTTCAGACAGATCTGTGGTCATTAGAAGGGCTTCTCCCTGTTCTATTGTTATAGTTGAGACAGATCTGTGGTCATTAGAAGGGCTTCTCCCTGTTCTATTGTTATAGTTGAGACAGATTTGTGGTCATTAGAAGGGCTTCTCCCTGTTCTATTGTTATAGTTGAGACAGATCTGTGGTCATTAGAAGGGCTTCTCCCTGTTCTATTATTATAGTTGAGACAGATCTGTGGTCATTAGAAGGGCTTCTCCCTGTTCTATTGTTATGGTCGAGACAGATTTGTGGTCATTAGAAGGGCTTCTCGCTGTTCTATTGTTATAGTTGAGACAGATCTGTGGTCATTAGAAGGGCTTCTCCCTGTTCTATTGTTATAGTTGAGACAGATCTGTGGTCATTAGAAGGGCTTCTCCCTGTTCTATTGTTATAGTTGAGACAGATTTGTGGTCATTAGAAGGGCTTCTCCCTGTTCTATTGTTATAGTTGAGACAGATTTGTGGTCATTAGAAGGGCTTCTCCCTGTTCTATTGTTATAGTTGAGACAGATCTGTGGTCATTAGTAAGTTTCTTATGTTCATTCTTTTTGTAGCGTTGGTTATTAAACAATATGGATGCCTATAACTTGTTGCTATTTATGATCTTTGTTTGATGTATAATTACTCATTTTGGGATTTAGTACAATTACATGGTATTAACACATTTTTTTGGGGCCATATTCTGAAATGTGTGTATTTTAATTTAGTGGCCAAAAAAATGTTGTATGAAGAGATTTGTGGTCTGTAGATTTGTATTTTTGTTTTGAAGAGTGTTTAGATTGAAACGTATTTTCTTGCCATATTGGACGATTTGGGATATATTTGATATAAACATTTGTGTGTCAGTGTTAGTCATGCCTCGTGTCGCTGTGTGCATGTCTGTGTTAGTCACATCTCCTATCTTTGTGTGTACATGTCTGTGTTAGTCACATCTCCTATCTTTGTGTGTGCATGTCTGTGTTAGTCACATCTCCTATCTTTGTGTGTGCATGTCTGTGTTAGTCACATCTCCTATATTTGTGTGTGCATGTCTGTGTTAGTCACATCTCCTATATTTGTGTGTGCATGTCTGTGTTAGTCACATCTCCTATCTTTGTGTGTGCATGTCTGTGTTAGTCACATCTCCTATCTTTGTGTGTGCATGTCTGTGTTAGTCACATCTCCTATCTTTGTGTGTGCATGTCTGTGTTAGTCACATCTCCTATCTTTGTGTGTGCATGTCTGTGTTAGTCACATCTCCTATCTTTGTGTGTGCATGTCTGTGTTAGTCACATCTCCTATCTTTGTGTGTACATGTCTGTGTTAGTCACATCTCCTATCTTTGTGTGTACATGTCTGTGTTAGTCACATCTCCTATCTTTGTGTGTGCATGTCTGTGTTAGTCACATCTCCTATCTTTGTGTGTGCATGTCTGTGTTAATCACCTCTAGTGACTCGGGCAGATGGTGCTCGTAAACCTGGGAGGGCCGACCATCTAAGGACAGAATCCCCCTACAGAAAAGACAATCTGCTGCCTTGCAGGAAGATTGGAGACAATCAAAGGCTAAAGAATGCAAACCTGAATAAAATGCTGGCTGAAATCGGATGCACTGGACCACTGGCGCAGAACACGGTGCAACGTTTTAACGGGTGTTCAATAAGAGTGGATCTGGCAGACTCTAATTGTGATGTTCTGCATGGGAGGGGGGGGGGCGATCAACACACTTAACCTGACAGCTGACTTCATGTGAGAGTCTGGGATCCTGCTCTGATTGAGTCCTGATCGCAGAGAGAGAGAGAGAGAGAGAGAGAGAGAGAGAGAGACATTTTGATATATTTTTTGTCTTCTGTTTTGTAGCGTTGTGTTTGTAGTACTATGATCATTTTGTTTCTTACAATTGAACATGTTTCTGCTTGCTTGCTGCTACCGTTCGCCCGATGACTTCGTCATGTTTCTAATGACTGAAGAACCTTTTGCGACATTTCAAATATTGCATTTGACAAATTTCAGTTGTTTTAGTAGTTTTGATTGTTTCGTAGGACGGGTTTGCTGTCATTCATACATTTTCGGATTTTCTAGTGATTCGGCGTCTATAGTGGATATTGTGATAATATCAATAATACCAATGTAATACCATAATATAATACCAATGTGATAAACACAACAAGCAAAAAATATGGACTAGATATGAATATCAAAAAGACTAAAACTATGATCATAAACAAAGAAAATTCTCAAGACCTACAATTAAATATCACAGTTGAGGGAACACATCTGGAGACAGTACAGAGTTACAACTACCTAGGACATACTATAACCAATGATGGAAAATGCAAAACTGAAATAAACAAAAGAATAGGTATGGCAAAAAGTAATTTTAATGCCATGAAAAATATACTAACAACAAAACAAATATCAGCAGGGCTGAAACTAAGAATGGCAAAATGTTACATCTTCTCAATATTCCTGTATGGTGCAGAAACATGGACATTAGACAAGAAAACAGAACAGAAAATTGAAGCCTTTGAAATGTGGATTTATAGAAGAATAGGTAGAATTGGATGGAAACAAAAGATAACAAACGATGAAGTTTTAAAACAACTGAAAATAAAAAGAGAACTGCTGAACACAATAAAGACAAGACAAATTACATTTTTGGGGCACGTTAAAAGACACAACAGCCTACTAAAAGTAATATTGGAAGGAAAAATACAAGGTAAAAGAGGCAGAGGCAGACCAAGACTAACATGGACGAGTAACATCAAAAGATGGACAAGTCAATCTATGTCAGTCTGCACCATCAAAGCAAGAAACAGAGTAGAATGGCGATCCATGGTAGCCAACCTTCGTTGCGGAGAGGGCACACGATGATGATGATGATGAGTGGATATTGTTTTAGCTTGTTAAGACGAATTTTGTGGTTGGGAACATGTGTGTTGATGAAATCTAAAGATAAGTTTTCTGTTTATAATACATTTGGTGATACGAGTTATTTGTTATGTGCTAGCTAGAATACTCGTGTTTTAATGTAGGTGTGCTAGCTACATTTAGTTGTTGCAAACATTTGATGTTAATGAAGTCTTCAGACAATGAATCAACATGATCAAATATTCCGCCCTTTGTTCTCTTGACAACTGTAATTGTTTTGATGACATTTCATATTTTTATGTGAACTTTAGATCTTTTTTTTTAAACGAAAAGCTTGCCATTGTTCATTCATATTTTGCCTTGCCATTGTTCCTTCCTATTTTCCTTGCCAATGTTCCTTCCTATTTTGCCTTGCCAATGTTCCTTCCTATTTTGCCTTGTCAATGTTCCTTCCTATTTTGCCTTGTCAATGTTCCTTCCTATTTTGCCTTGCCAATGTTCCTTCCTATTTTGTCTTGCCAATGTTCCTTCCGGTTTTGCCTTGCCAATGTTCCTACCTATTTTGCCTTGCCAATGTTCCTTCCTGTTTTGCCTTGCCAATGTTCCTTCCTATTTTGCATTGCCAATGTTCCTTCCTATTTTGCCTTGCCAATGTTCCTTCCTGTTTTGCCTTGCCAATGTTCCTTTCTATTTTGCATGTCAATGTTCCTTCATATTTTGCCTTGTCAATGTTCCTTCCTGTTTTGCCTTGCCAATATTCCTTCCTGTTTTGTCTTGCCAATGTTTCTTCCTGTTTTGCCTTGTCAGTGTTCCTTCCTATTTTATCTTGCCTATGTTCCTTCCTGTTTTGTCATGCCAATGTTCCTTCCTATTTTGTTTTGCCTATTTTCCTTCCTGCTTTGCCTTGCCAATGTTCCTTCCTATTTTGTTTTGCCTATTTTCCTTCCTACTTTGCCTTGCCAGTGTTCTTTCTTCCTTCATCTTGCTGTGGACTGTTGATCGGTGCCCTAACTGCTGCCATCGTGAAATACCCATTATTATTGAAACAGAAATCTTGTTTTTAAAACGAAAATAAAGTTGATGCATTTTAAAACAATTGCCTCTGCAAAATATTTGGTATATCATGGAGTAAATTTAAGACTTGTGCAGAAATAAAAGAAATGACAAAGGATCCTAAAATATTAAATGCAATCTAGAGAAGAAGGTATATATTGTCCATGTGATGTGAAGAGACAAGAAAAAAATATCAATGCAGGCATTTAACTGGGAACTAGAGGGTAAAAGAAAAAGAGGTCGACCTAGAGAAACACTAACAAGAACACTGAGGAGAGAAGCAACAACAGCAAGCATAAGCTCCCTCGCTGAGATTGAGCAAATCATCCAGAACAGAGTCGTGGGGCGAGATACAATGCGGGTCCTATGCAAGGTCTTATGCTTAGTAACAAAGATAGTCAGACATAAAGTCTATAATTTTTTTCATAATTTCTGTATTCGGCTCGAAAGGTCAACAGACAGACAGACAGACAGACAGACAGACAGACAGACAGACAGACAGACAGACAGACAGACAGACAGACAGACAGACAGACAGACAGACAGACAGACAGACAGACAGACACAATTAGAGGCAAACCACAACAAACACAAACCACAACTAGAGGCAAACCAAAACAAACACAAACCACAACAAACACAAACCACAACTAAACACAAACCACAGCTAGAGGCAAACCACAAAAAACACAAACCACAACAAACACAAACCACAACAAACACAAACCACAACAAACACAAACCACAGCTAGAGGCAAACCACAACAAACACAAACCACAGCTAGAGGCAAACCACAACAAACACAAACCACAGCTAGAGGCAAACCACAACAAACACAAACCACAGCTAGAGGCAAACCACAACAAACACAAACCACAGCTAGAGGCAAACCACAACAAACACAAACCACAGCTAGAGGCAAACCACAACAAACACAAACCACAGCTAGAGGCAAACCACAACAAACACAAACCACAGCTAGAGTCAAACCACAACAAACACAAACCACAACAAACACAAACCACAACAAACACAAACCACAACTAAACACAAACCACAGCTAAACGCAAACCACAGCTAGAGGCAAACCACAACTAGAGGCAAACCACAGCTAAACGCAAACCACAGCTAAACGCAAAAAAATCTACTTAACGTCATTTTAAGGGCGGATGACGAATAGGTGTAACTATTTCTTTAATCGTCGGGTGAACGAAAGCTTGATGAAGCAGTCGGAACAAATGCTTCAAGGATGATGGATGAAATGTACATTATAAGACACAGAGCACCCCGTTTAGCCAATAGCTTAACTTGAGACACGTCACTTCTCCATTGTACAGTTCTTGTCGGAAACTCTCCTTTGCTGTCAGGATCTTTCCTGTTTTTTGTTGACTATCTATGGTTAACGTCGGTAAAACAGTGTTAGTCATACAACGACATTTCAAGATCTCTTTCTCTCATTAAAGTCGGATACAGTTTGGAATATTCTGTTTTTCTCATTCTCTTGTCGTTTTCGTTTGTCCGAGCCGTTTTGTTGTTTATTACTACTTTTATTTTGTGCTTGTGATGATGGCGTCACTAACGTAATGTATTCCAGCGACAGGCGCCGAGGCCAGATACAAGAATGCTCTGTCTGTTGCCTCTCTATGCTCTAGTGGCCGTCACAGCCGCCCAGGGAGTGGGCACACCGGTACATGTTATCGTGCTCGACGCAGGCAACACCAGCACTCAATTGAAGATCTTCAAGTAAGTTCCACATATGTGGGGGAGGGAGTGAGCTAGTGGAGACAGTAAAGTATGCAGTATGAGGCTATTGAGTTATTGCGTTGTTGAGTTATTTTCGGGTCATCATCATCGCACTCCGAACATGTCCATAGGTGCTCAGATCCCCTCCTCAGCAAGTCCCACAGTGTCCAGCGACTGACGACTCCAGTTCTGTGTTGGTTGATAAGTCTTCTTACACGCCCACTAAGTTTCTCGTTTCTGGCTGTGCCCATCTTAACTCCCATATCTTTCATCAGAAGGAGTGACGTGGACTCATGGTTGTCGAAGTCCTGTGCCCTTCCGACATCTCGGAGGGTATTGATGATGTCCGCCCGATCCATTGGTTGACCGTCCTCAACGACAGCGCAACTAGCCAACCTGTCCGCTCTTTCAATTCCCTGTACTCACGCATGTCCAGGGACGTAGACAAAGATGACCGATGTATTTTTTACTACTGCAATGGCTCTGCCCATTGCATGCGTACAGAGCCCGCCTCCACTTTTTTTTTTTAACCACGCTCATCGAATCACTCAGTATACAGGTGTGGGTGTAGTCTTGTGACTCTAACCAGATGAATGCTCTGGTCACTGCCATCACCTCCATCACCATGCTACTCGTCTGAGGCTACATCCAGGCATGAAACATTGGGCTTTGATCAGATACGCACAATAACATGAGACTCCAAGCAGGCGCGGTAGAAGATGATATTTAATGTGTTTACAACAACGTGTGTAACTTTGGTCAATAATCAAACGTCAAATATAAAATACAAGAAAACAAAAGGAGACAAACAGTAGGAAATATAGCTCGGCTTGCAATAAAAATGTCATGCAACTTAGCATCTAATCTCTAATACGTTGAGACATTCTGGCATATAAAAAGAAGAAGAGGTCACACAATGTTGAATGCATTTGGGCATATTTTAACATGCACGAAGAACAAAAGAACAAACAATAATATGACACACAAGTATCCATATAATAAGATACGAGTGGGAACGCCCAATGAAACACGTGAAAATGTATAATACAAGAAAGGGGGACATACTATCAAACACAGCAGATCACAATCAGGGATGACTCAATATGCAAGGGCACACAGGAAACAAATGAGAAACAGCTATTGCATAAGTAATGACATACGATACGACAAGAAATGTCACACTATAGGTTAAGTAATGTTGCACACTAGGACAAGTAATGTTATGTTATAGGACAAGTAATGTTGCACACTAGGACAGGTAATGTCACAATATAGGACAAGTAATGTTGCACACTAGGACAGGTAATGTCACACTATACGACAAGTAATGTTGCACACTAGGACAGGTAATGTCACACTATAGGACAAGTAATGTTGCACACTAGGACAGGTAATGTCACACTATAGGACACATAATTTTACACACTGGGACAATTAAGGTTATGTTATAGGACAAGTAGTGTTATGTTATAGGTCTAGCAGTATAATGTTGTAATATAAGTAATGTCATACACTATTTTAACATTAATGTCACACTAGAACAATTAACAACACACAGGAGGGTAAGTAATTTCACACACTAGGACAAGTAATGTCACACTTTATGAAAATAACGTCACACATTCTTTCATAAGTAATGGCACACATTAGTACAGGTCATCATCATCATCAAGTACCGGGCCTACTGACGTAGGTGATCATGTCTCTCCACAACTTTCGATCTCGACAGTTATTTATCATTTCTGTTGTTGACCTTCTGCCAAGTCATTCTCTTAAGCTGTCTGGTATCTTTTCTCTTTGCTTCCCTCTATCTCTTCGTCCCTCAATTTTTCCAGTTGCTACAATATATTTCAGCTGTTCTCTTCTCATTACATGGCCAAAAAATGATGATTGTTTCTTCCTAATATTGGAAATTAGCTCTCTTTTTGCTTCGGCCTCTTTCAGAACGTTTTCATTACTCTGTTTAGCTGTCCATGGTATTCTGAACATTCTTCTGTAAAACCGCATTTCTACAGACTCCAGTGATTTCCTTGTGTGTTGTCTTATTGTCCATGTCATAAATTTTATAACGAGTTAGCACAAGTAATGACAAAAAAAAATAAGTAATGACTGTAAGACAAGTGAGGACACGTAATAGGACAAGCAAGGGACACACAAAAGGATAGGTTAGGGACATCGTAAGATAAGTGAGAACACATAATACGAGAAGCGCGGGGACAAGTGAAGACACACAATAAGACAAGTAAAGGACACAATAAGACAGTGTGAGGGCAAACATTAAGACAAGTGAAGACACACAATAAGACAAGTAAAGGACACAATAAGACAGTGTGAGGGCAAACATTAAGACAAGTGAAGACATACAATAAGACAGTGTGAGGGCAAACATTAAGACAAGTGAAGACACACAATAAGACAGTGTGAGGGCAAACATTAAGACAAGTGAAGACACACAATAAGACAGTGTGAGGGCAAACATTAAGACAAGTGAAGACACACAATAAGACAGTGTGAGGGCAAACATTAAGACAAGTGAAGACACACAATAATACAAGTAAAGGGTACAATAAAACAGTGTGAGGGCAAACATTAAGACAAGTGAAGACACACAATAAGACAAGTAAAGGACACAATAAGACAGTGTGAGGGCAAACATTAAGACAAGTGAAGACACACAATAAGACAAGTAAAGGGCACAATAAAACAGTGTGAGGACAAACATTAAGACAAGTGAAGACACACAATAAGACAGTGTGAGGGCAAACATTAAGACAAGTGAAGACACACAATAATACAAGTAAAGGGTACAATAAAACAGTGTGAGGGCAAACATTAAGACAAGTGAAGACACACAATAAGACAAGTAAAGGACACAATAAGACAGTGTGAGGGCAAACATTAAGACAAGTGAAGACACACAATAAGACAAGTAAAGGGCACAATAAAACAGTGTGAGGGCAAACATTAAGACAAGTGAAGACACACAATAAGACAAGTAAAGGACACAATAAGACAGTGTGAGGGCAAACATTAAGACAAGTGAAGACACACAATAATACAAGTAAAGGGCACAATAAAACAGTGTGAGGGCAAACATTAAGACAAGTGAAGACACACAATAAGACAAGTAAAGGACACAATAAGACAGTGTGAGGGCAAACATTAAGACAAGTGAAGACACACAATAAGACAGTGTGAGGGCAAACATTAAGACAAGTGAAGACACACAATAATACAAGTAAAGGGTACAATAAAACAGTGTGAGGGCAAACATTAAGACAAGTGAAGACACACAATAAGACAAGTAAAGGGCACAATAAAACAGTGTGAGGGCAAACATTAAGACAAGTGAAGACACACAATAAGACAAGTAAAGGGCACAATAAGACAGTGTGAGGGCAAACATTAAGACAAGTGAAGACACACAATAAGACAAGTAAAGGACACAATAAGACAGTGTGAGGGCAAACATTAAGACAAGTGAAGACACACAATAAGACAAGTAAAGGACACAATAAGACAGTGTGAGGGCAAACATTAAGACAAGTGAAGACACACAATAAGACAAGTAAAGGACACAATAAGACAGTGTGAGGGCAAACATTAAGACAAGTGAAGACACACAATAAGACAAGTAAAGGGCACAATAAAACAGTGTGAGGGCAAACATTAAGACAAGTGAAGACACACAATAAGACAAGTAAAGGGCACAATAAAACAGTGTGAGGGCAAACATTAAGACAAGTGAAGACACACAATAAGACAAGTAAAGGACACAATAAGACAGTGTGAGGGCAAACATTAAGACAAGTGAAGACACACAATAAGACAGTGTGAGGGCAAACATTAAGACAAGTGAAGACACACAATAATACAAGTAAAGGACACAATAAGACAGTGTGAGGGCAAACATTAAGACAAGTGAAGACACACAATAAGACAAGTAAAGGACACAATAAAACAGTGTGAGGGCAAACATTAAGACAAGTGAAGACACACAATAAGACAAGTAAAGGGCACAATAAAACAGTGTGAGGGCAAACATTAAGACAAGTGAAGACACACAATAAGACAGTGTGAGGGCAAACATTAAGACAAGTGAAGACACACAATAAGACAAGTAAAGGGTACAATAAAACAGTGTGAGGGCAAACATTAAGACAAGTGAAGACACACAATAAGACAAGTAAAGGGCACAATAAAACAGTGTGAGGGCAAACATTAAGACAAGTGAAGACACACAATAAGACAAGTAAAGGACACAATAAGACAGTGTGAGGGCAAACATTAAGACAAGTGAAGACACACAATAAGACAGTGTGAGGGCAAACATTAAGACAAGTGAAGACATACAATAAGACAGTGTGAGGGCAAACATTAAGACAAGTGAAGACACACAATAAGACAGTGTGAGGGCAAACATTAAGACAAGTGAAGACACACAATAAGACAGTGTGAGGGCAAACATTAAGACAAGTGAAGACACACAATAAGACAGTGTGAGGGCAAACATTAAGACAAGTGAAGACACACAATAAGACAGTGTGAGGGCAAACAATTAGACAAGTGAAGACACACAATAAGACAGTGTGAGGGCAAACATTAAGACAAGTGAAGACACACAATAAGACAAGTGAAGACACACAATAAGACAGTGTGAGGGCAAACATTAAGACAAGTGAAGACACACAATAAGACAGTGTGAGGGCAAACATTAAGACAAGTGAAGACACACAATAAGACAGTGTGAGGGCAAACATTAAGACAAGTGAAGACACACAATAAGACAGTGTGAGGGCAAACATTAAGACAAGTGAAGACACACAATAAGACAGTGTGAGGGCAAACATTAAGACAAGTGAAGACACACAATAAGACAGTGTGAGGGCAAACATTAAGACAAGTGAAGACACACAATAAGACAAGTAAAGGACACAATAAGACAGTGTGAGGGCAAACATTAAGACAAGTGAAGACACACAATAAGACAAGTAAAGGACACAATAAGACAGTGTGAGGGCAAACATTAAGACAAGTGAAGACACACAATAAGACAAGTAAAGGGCACAATAAAACAGTGTGAGGGCAAACATTAAGACAAGTGAAGACACACAATAAGACAAGTAAAGGGCACAATAAAACAGTGTGAGGGCAAACATTAAGACAAGTGAAGACACACAATAAGACAAGTAAAGGACACAATAAGACAGTGTGAGGGCAAACATTAAGACAAGTGAAGACACACAATAAGACAGTGTGAGGGCAAACATTAAGACAAGTGAAGACACACAATAATACAAGTAAAGGACACAATAAGACAGTGTGAGGGCAAACATTAAGACAAGTGAAGACACACAATAATACAAGTAAAGGACACAATAAGACAGTGTGAGGGCAAACATTAAGACAAGTTAGAATGCTAGGCGTAGATTATCTTCATGGCACACCGAACGCCCTTAGTGCTGAGATTACCTCCTAAGCAAATCCAGCAGCGTGAAACTTGTGAGAAATAAAACTGTGCTGGTTTACAAGTGTTCGCCCATTCTTCCTGTATCCCTCCTGGATACATCTCCCTTGACTTGAAGATCTGAGAGTCATACCAGGGCTGCAGATTCACGAACAACACATACATCTTCTTATTGTCCAAATTTCTTTTAGAGCGTTAGGAATATACGATCTGTCCATCACAAGATCAGATCGTTTATCACTATGACGTAGTACGCACGTTTGATAACAACGGATGTAACCGCAACGCCTGATTCACTGAAAAGACCGCAGCCATGTGTACACGAATATTGTAGCACCGCCGCAGAATCATTAAAGTAGAATCTTCTGTTGACCTGGCACATCTGTTCAAATGAAAGAGCCGAAAGTAAACGGTCGCTAAACAAATCTAAGGCGATTATTGAATAACTTTCAAAGCCGTGATGCAATACGCATAGCGACTTGACAACAGAGGTCGTATTCAAACCGTCTGAATCACCAGACAGATCGCAGTCAGTGCACAAACTCCGTGGCACTGGTGCAGTATCTTTACAGTGGAACCTCCGGTTGACTTTTGCTTAAGCGTCTACATCAGGGTCTTAAAATGAATCAACTTCCTATGTAAATCCTTGGCGCTCAAGGGAACGTAAACTCTATTCCACCATCTTGGAACCGGATTTCCCCCATTAAAACAAATGAAGACATACAAGCAAACAGTTGAGGACACACAATAAGACAAGTTATAGAAAAAATAGAATATATTCAGGCAGCCAGCGGGATTTGCTCGCGAGGAGCCCAGACCAGAGCGCTTAAAGACAGTTGTTCGATGTACATTGAGGATAATCTGACGACTAACTAGGTCAAGGAATGTATGGTGTTTTGTCACGTGACAAGACTGAAATACAACGGACCGGAAGTCATTGAGTAGGTTGCATAGAAACAAATACTAAACATAGTCGGAAACGTGACAATAGATGAGGCCAAACGAATCAAACGACCGCAAGCTATATTTACTCTCGATCTGCAAAGTAAATGATAAATACAAGAAGAATAAGAGACGTTGACAATTCAGAAAATATGATTTATTTATAAAGGCTGACGCGTCGTTAGTCGCTGGACATTGCGGGACCTGCTGAGGAGGGGATCTGAGCACCTATGGACATGTTCGGAGTGCGATGATGATGACCTGCAAATAATTAAATAACTCAATAATTCAATAACTCAATAATTCAATAACAGAGACGAAATTGTGCAGTGAGACAAAAGTCGCAATTGAGTTTCACTGGTAAAGTCAATGGCACAATCATTGTAGAAAATAGTGGATCTTACTCTGTAACTACTGAAGGGAGGTCAAAAAGTAATGCACACCAATTTTTTTCTCGGAAACTATTCGGGCAAAATGTGTGAAATTTTCACAGATTGTAGCTGAACATCTCCTTTACACTACCTATTTTTCAACATAATCTCCGTCCAAGCGTATTGCCTTACGCCATCGCGAAACTAGGTCATGAATGCCTCGTTTGTACCAAGTTTTGTCCTGCTCGCGTAGCCATTTTTTAACTGCACGGATCACATCCTCATCATTGTCAAAGTGTGTCCCACGCAGGAATTTTTGTGTGGTCCAAACAGATGGAAATCTGAGGGAGCCAGATCAGGGCTGTAAGGAGGATGGGACAGTACAGTCCAACCAAATTTGTTGATTGCTTCCCGTGTTACCAGACTTGTGTGAGGGCGTGCATTGTCATGTTGAAGCAACAAATCTGCAGATGGCTTATTAGGCCGAACTCTGTGGAACCGATTTTTGAGTTTTGTCATTGTATTGATGTAAGCTGTCGAGTTGATTGTCTCACCTCTTGTCATTACATCAACAAGAATCACACCATCAATGTCCCAGAAGACAGTGATCATCACCTTTCCGGCTGATGGAGATGTTTTGAATTTTTTTCTTTTTGGTGACTGCGGATGATGCCATTCCATTGACTGCATTTTTTGTTTCAGGCTCATAATAATGTACCCACGTTTCGTCACCGGTAACAATTTTTGACAAAAACATTTCTCCTTCAACACCGAAACGCTCCAACAATTCAGAACAGAATGTTTTCCTTTGAACTCTGTGATCATTTGTTAGGCACTGAGGAACCCATCGAGCGCAAATCTTTGAATATCCGAGAGTTTTAAAATTTGCGATTGCACATCCCTTGCTGACTGTAAGCTGCAATGCCAATTGCTGACTAGTGATACGCCTATCCTTACGAATAATGGCATCAGCCCGGTTTAACATGTCTGTGCTGGTAGCCGAGGCAACACGTCCAGAACGCGGTAAATCATGCAGCTCCACTCGTACACTTTCTGCAGCTTTAATTCTCTGAACCCAGCGACTAACTGTGCTCCTATCGACTGCAGAACATTTGTACACTGCACACAGTCGTTTATGAATGTTTGCCACAATTTCTTTTTCCGCAACCAGAAATTCTATGACAATTCGCTGTTTGTAACGGACATTGTTGACAAGCTCCATTTTAACGGTTCATAGATTGCGTAATATTTTTCAGAATGCTGTGCAATTTGGTGCACATAATTGGAACATGTCATATTCCAAGTGTGCAAAATTTCATATTCCTATCTTTATTATTAGCCGAGAAAAAAATTGGTGTGCATTACTTTTTGACCTCCCTACGTATTTCTAGTTGGTGATTAAAGTATTTCCTGCTGCCCTGACTGTCAGGTCAAGATGTAATGCGCGGAGACAATCACTCTAATGGATTCTTAATAAGCGTTTCCAAAAGTATATCCGCCACAAGTGGGCGAAGTAGCAGCACGAACAATGACGCCCCTATTTCTGTCCGTATCGTGGAACTCCGTCACAGCGACAACATGCACAAGAATGGTGTCTTCTTCTGGAAGATGCTCAATTATTGTGTTTCAATAATCGAGGCAGCTATTGATGCGCGTACAGTCACTGAAGCGATTTGTCATCAACACCTCTACTTAACAGTAGCAATGTATTATTAATGACCTCTACTTAACACTGAAGCAATGTATCATTAATGACCTCTACTTAACACTGAAGCAATGTATCATCAATGACCTCTACTTAACACTGAAGCAATGTATCATCAATGACCTCTACTTAACACTGAAGCAATGTATCATCAATGACCTCTACTTAACACTGAAGCAATGTATCATCAATAACCTTTACTTAACACTGTAGCAATGTATCATCAATGACCTCTACTTAAAAGTGAAACGATGTATCATCAATGACCTCTACTTAACACTGAAGCAATGTATCAACAATGACCTCTACTTAACACTGAAGCAATGTATCATCAATGACCTCTACTTAACACTGAAGCAATGTATCATCAATGACCTCTACTTAACACTGAAGCAATGTATCATCAATGACCTCTACTTAAAAGTGAAACGATGTATCATTAATGACCTCTACTTAACACTAAAGCAATGTATCATCAATGACCTCTACTTAACACTGAAGCAATGTACAATTAATGACCTCTACTTAACACTGAAGCAATGTATCATCAATGACCTCTACTTAACACTGAAGCAATGTATCATCAACACCTCTACTTAACACTGAAGCAATGTATCATCAACACCTCTACTTAACACTGAATCAATGTATCATCAACACCTCTACTTAACACTGAAGCAATGTATCATCAATGACCTCTACTTAACACTGCAGCAATGTATCATCAATGACCTCTACTTAATATTGAAGCAATGTATCATTAATGACCTCTACTTAACACTGCAGCAATGTATCATCAACACCTCAACTTAACACTGCAGCAATGTATCATCAATGACCTCTACTTAACACTGCAGCAATGTATCATCAATGACCTCTACTTAACACTGAAGCAATGTATCATCAATGACCTCTACTTAACACTGAAGCAATGTATCATTAATGACCTCTACTTAACACTGAAGCAATGTATCATTAATGACCTCTATTTAACACTGAAGCAATGTATCATCAATGACCTCTACTTAACACTGAAGCAATTTATCATCAATGACCTCTACTTAACACTGAAGCAATGTATCATCAATAACCTCTACTTAACACTGAAGCAATGTATCATCAATAACCTCTACTTAAAAGTGAAACGATGTATCATCAATGACCTCTACTTAACACTGAAGCAATGTATCAACAATGACCTCTACTTAACACTGAAGCAATGTATCATCAATGACCTCTACTTAACACTGAAGCAATGTATCATCAATGACCTCTACTTAACACTGAAGCAATGTATCATCAATGACCTCTAAATAACACTGAAGCAATGTATCATTAATGACCTCTACTTAACACTAAAGCAATGTATCATCAATGACCTCTACTTAACACTGAAGCAATGTACAATTAATGACCTCTACTTAACACTGAAGCAATGTATCATCAATGACCTCTACTTAACACTGAAGCAATGTATCATCAATGACCTCTACTTAACACTGTTGCAATGTATCATCAATGACCTCTACTTAACACTGAAGCAATGTATAATTAATTACCTCTACTTAACACTGAAGTAATGTATC
The DNA here is from genome assembly GCA_032433765.1 of Megaustenia siamemsis. Classification (NCBI taxonomy): domain Eukaryota; kingdom Metazoa; phylum Mollusca; class Gastropoda; order Stylommatophora; family Ariophantidae; genus Megaustenia; species Megaustenia siamemsis. The sequence goes on along the minus strand of JAVIAB010000041.1, from coordinate 33,095,402 downwards.
ATCAATGACCTCTACTTAACACTGAAGTAATGTATCATCAATGACCTCTACTTAACACTGAAGCAATGTATCATCAATGACCTCTACTTAACACGTACTTTTTTATTGTGACCAGAGAGGAAGTGGTACATTCCACGCATGGACCAGACACCAAGATCAAAATGATCCACTCCAAATCTTTTTCCCCTGGCATTCAATGTGCACTCAATAACCCGAGACGTACGGCCTGGCACCTGGAGCAGATGCTACTGGAGGCAAGAAAACACATCGTCAGCGCCTACTTCCAGTGGACAAGCCTTTATGTGATGGCGAATTCCGGTAAGTACAGTACCCGGGAGGGGGGGGGGGGGGTGTTCAAAGGTCAAGGATAGTATCATATGTTTTTTGACACTGAGTCTTCTGTTTGTTTACAACTCTCTTGTTCTTTCATTTTCTTATGTGTGTCTGTATTTCTTGTTATCCTTATTATCTCGCCATCAAGTGTCTTTTATTATATTCTCTTTTCCTTCACCATGACACTTAGATACTATTTTCTTCCAATCAAAGTCAGTGTCCTTTAGGATTTCCGTGTTATCTTCTCCATGTATTTCTTCATCTTCGCTGTTTTATCCTTTCCTGTGGGTTCCAAGACAGTGCATGTTTTGCTATGTTGGCATCAGCTTGTTTTAGTATAAGTTCAGTCCATCTCCGTTGTCTATTCGTAATCTTTTGTTCGATGTGCGCCAGTGTGTAACACGCTTCTTATTTAGTTCTTCGTGTGACTACTTCTACCTGTTTTGATCAGACACAGATCACACATATAAAGCAGCACAACGTCTTAACAAAGTCTTGACCTATTCAACAATCACTGGCTATGCAAATCATGTTCATTCAAGTTATTGAATCTCCTAGCACGTGATGATAGGTGGTAGCAATTCAATTATCAATCATGTTCTTTATTTGAGACTAACTCAGAGGCTAACACCGTTATATATTGAGTTTGTCCCCTAGTACTAATTGTCTGTGATATATATCTACTTCTATCTCTGACATTCACAAATGTCTTAGGTTACACTTCGATTGTGATTAACCTTCTTACTATTTGTACTCTGGAGCACAAGACTTCAGAATATAACTTGGAACACTTCACAAATAAACTATTGCATCACTGATCTATCTATATTGGCCTTGTTCTCTATTTTTCTAGTTCTACTATTTACTTCTAAACTAACTGCTCCTAACTAATTTCTGCTCTTCTTTTACTAACTTCTCTGATCTTGCCTCTCACAGCTTCTCTTTTCCTAAGCTAACTGTAAAATCTTTTTGTGTTAGGCTAAATACTTCAGTTTCATTTGCATAAGCATTTAGCTTATTCTTTGCGCAGGCCATACGTAGCCAATCATTTGTCGCGATGTTGAACCTTTTTTTGAACTTTGTGTCAAAATTGACAAAACAAGACATCACGTTGACACTTTGTTTAACATTTAAGTTTTAAAAAATAACGCTTTTATGAATTCTTAATAGTGATATTTATCTCATGAACTTGACCTGCCCCTGAAGTTGTTTGTCAACCTAATTCCTGACTGTCTGAGTCTGTAATGTTTGCCACTCAGTATGTTTACCACTCAGTATGTTTACCACTCAGTATGTTTACCACTCAATATCTTTACAACTATGTAACTGCTATTTCTTCTATTTCAATCTATATACTATCGCAGATTGACTTTGTTCGTTGACTTTGTTCGTTCCTAGATATCTTCTTCTGATCTTGTCATACTATCTGATGCTCAGATTTTGTTCAGGCAGTTGTTTATGAATGTTTGTATCTTTTGTTTGGTATTATTAAACATCTACGTCTCTGATTTATATAAGACGATTGCTCTTACGTTTGTGTTAAATAGTCTTATCTTAGTGCTTGTTTTATACTTTTTTGGAGTTAAAGTTTCTTTACGCTGGATGAAAACTTGCCTTGTTTATTCTCTGCTTAACATTTCTCTCCACTCCTCCTCCCTTATCAGTGAAGCTGCCCAAGTATGCCAAGCGATCCATTTGCTCGACTGACGTTCTTTTAGGTTATGGCATGTTTTGTTGCATTTCACTAGTTCTATGTTTAATATCTATAATCCCATTTTGGCAGGTTTTATATTCAATGCTGGTAGCTTGTTCCCATGTGAATGTGTATCTGTTCCCATGTGGATATGTTCTTATATGAATATGTGTACGTGTTTCCACGTGAATGGACCCAAGATGTGAATTGGTTGATCCTTTCCATCTACTGAAGGGAGGTCAAAAAGTAATGCACACCAATTTTTTTCTCGGCTAATAATAAAGATAGGAATATGAAATTTTGCACACTTGGAATATGACATGTTCCAATTATGTGCACCAAATTGCACAGCATTCTGATAAATATTACGCAATCTATGAACCGTTAAAATGGAGCTTGTCAACAATGTCCGTTACAAACAGCGAATTGTCATAGAATTTCTGGTTGCGGAAAAAGAAACTGTGGCAAACATTCATAAACGACTGTGTGCAGTGTACAAATGTTCTGCAGTCGATAGGAGCACAGTTAGTCGCTGGGTTCAGAGAATTAAAGCTGCAGAAAGTGTACGAGTGGAGCTGCATGATTTACCGCGTTCTGGACGTGTTGCCTCGGCTACCAGCACAGACTTGTTAAACCGGGCTGATGCCATTATTCGTAAGGATAGGCGTATCACTAGTCAGCAATTGGCATTGCAGCTTACAGTCAGCAAGGGAAGTGCAATCGCAATTTTTAAAACTCTCGGATATTCAAAGATTTGCGCTCGATGGGTTCCTCGGTGCCTAACAAATGGTCACAGAGTTCAAAGGAAAACATTCTGTTCTGAATTGTTGGAGCGTTTCGGTGTTGAAGGAGAAATGTGTTTGTCAAAAATTGTTACCGGTGACGAAACGTGGGCACATTATTATGAGCCTGAAACAAAAATGCAGTCAATGGAATGGCATCATCCGCAGTCACCAAAAAAAAAAATTCAAAACATCTCCATCAGCCGGAAAGGTGATGATCACTGTCTTCTGGGACATTGATGGTGTGATTCTTGTTGATGTAATGACAAGAGGTGAGACAATCAACTCGACAGCTTACATCAATACAATGACAAAACTCAAAAATCGGTTCCACAGAGTTCGGCCTAATAAGCCATCTGCAGATTTGTTGCTTCAACATGACAATGCACGCCCTCACACAAGTCTGGTAACACGGGAAGCAATCAACAAATTTGGTTGGACTGTACTGCCCCATCCTCCTTACAGCCCTGATCTGGCTCCCTCAGATTTCCATCTGTTTGGACCACTCAAAAAATTCCTGCGTGGGACACACTTTGACAATGATGAGGATGTGATCCGTGCAGTTAAAAAATGGCTACGCGAGCAGGACAAAACTTGGTACAAACGAGGCATTCATGACCTAGTTTCGCGTTGGCGTAAGGCAATACGCTTGGACGGAGATTATGTTGAAAAATAGGTAGTGTAAAGGGGGTGTTCAGCTACAATCTGTGAAAATTTCACACATTTTTCCCGAATAGTTTCCGAGAAAAAAATTGGTGTGCATTACTTTTTGACCTCCCTACGTATTTGTTACAATTTGAACAATTATTGTGATAGGGCAGACTTACTCATACATTGAAACAAGCTGCTTGAAGACATATAATGTGTCGGTCGGATGGAGCAGATATTCTATTCTTGCCGTAAATTTAAACACAGCAAAGAACACATTACTTTCATAGCAAAGAAGAAAGCAACAAACACGATAAGCAGTTGTGTGGCATTTTACATTCCATTTGTGTTTCCTGCCAACAGAGTTGCGCATTCTTCCTGTGACTGACATGGAAAGGATCCTTCAGGTCTGTCGGGATCTGCTCTTGAACAACCCAACTATGAACCCTTTCCAGTTCGACACCACCAATGTCCAGTTGTTGTCTGGGGAGGACGAAGGGGTCTACTCCTGGCTGTCAGCGAACTACCTCCTGGGGGCCTTCAGCAAGAACAGGTGGGAGTCCGTGTTTGCGATGATTGTTTGGCCATGAGAGAGAAGAAAGATAGATCGTATGTAAGAAGGGAAGACAAAGAGATGAAGAAAGATAGATCGTATGTAAGAAGGGAAGACAAAGAGAGAAAGAAAGATAGATCGTATGTAAGAAGAGAAGACAAAGAGATGAAGAAAGATAGATCGTATGTAAGAAGGGAAGACAAAGAGAGAAAAAAAGATAGATCGTATGTAAGAAGGGAAGACAAAGAGATGAAGAAAGATAGATCGTATGTAAGAAGGGAAGACAAAGAGAGAAAGAAAGATAGATCGTATGTAAGAAGGGAAGACAAAGAGATGAAGAAAGATAGATCGTATGTAAGAAGGGAAGACAAAGAGATGAAGAAAGATAGATCGTATGTAAGAAGGGAAGACAAAGTGAGAAAGAAAGATAGATCGTATGTAAGAAGGGAAGACAAAGAGATGAAGAAAGATAGATCGTATGTAAGAAGGGAATACAAAGAGATGAAGAAAGATAGATTGTATGTAAGAAGGGAAGACAAAGAGATGAAGAAAGATAGATCGTATGTAAGAAGGGAAGACAAAGAGATGAAGAAAAATAGATTGTATGTAAGAAGGGAAGACAAAGAGATGAAGAAAGATAGATCGTATGTAAGAAGGGAAGACAAAGAGAGAAAGAAAGATAGATTGTATGTAAGAAGGGAAGACAAAGAGATGAAGCAAGATAGATTGTATGTAAGAAGGGAAGACAAAGAGATGAAGAAAGATAGATTGTATGTAAGAAGGGAAGACAAAGAGATGAAGAAAGATAGATCGTATGTAAGAAGGGAAGACAAAGAAATGAAGAAAGATAGATTGTATGTAAGAAGGGAAGACAAAGAGATGAAGAAAGATAGATTGTATGTAAGAAGGGAAGACAAAGAGATGAAGAAAGATAGATCGTATGTAAGAAGGGAAGACAAAGAGATGAAGAAAGATAGATTGTATGTAAGAAGGGAAGACAAAGAGATGAAGAAAGATAGATTGTATGTAAGAAGGGAAGGCAAAGAGATGAAGAAAGATAGATTGTATGTAAGAAGGGAAGACAAAGAGATGAAGAAAGATAGATTGTATGTAAGAAGGGAAGGCAAAGAGATGAAGAAAGATAGATTGTATGTAAGAAGGGAAGACAAAGAGAGAAGAAAGATAGATCGTATGTAAGAAGGGAAGACAAAGAGAGAAGAAAGATAGATTGTATGTAAGAAGGGAAGACAAAGAGATGAAGAAAGATAGATCGTATGTAAGAAGGGAAGACAAAGAGAGAAAGAAAGATAGATCGTATGTAAGAAGGGAAGACAAAGAGATGAAGCAAGATAGATCGTATGTAAGAAGGGAAGACAAAGAGAGAAGAAAGATAGATTGTATGTAAGAAGGGAAGACAAAGAGATGAAGAAAGATAGATCGTATGTAAGAAGGGAAGACAAAGAGAGAAAGAAAGATAGATCGTATGTAAGAAGGGAAGACAAAGAGAGAAAGAAAGATAGATCGTATGTAAGAAGGGAAGACAAAGAGATGAAGAAAGATAGATCGTATGTAAGAAGGGAAGACAAAGAGAGAAAGAAAGATAGATTGTATGTAAGAAGGGAAGACAAAGAGAGAAAGAAAGATAGATTGTATGTAAGAAGGGAAGGCAAAGTGAGAAAGAAAGATAGATCGTATGTAAGAAGGGAAGACAAAGAGAAAAAGAAAGATAGATTGTATGTAAGAAGGGAAGACAAAGAGATGAAGAAAGATAGATCGTATGTAAGAAGGGAAGACAAAGAGAGAAAGAAAGATAGATTGTATGTAAGAAGGGAAGGCAAAGAGATGAAGAAAGATAGATCGTATGTAAGAAGGGAAGATAAAGAGATGAAGAAAGATAGATCGTATGTAAGAAGGGAAGACAAAGAGAGAAAGAAAGATAGATCGTATGTAAGAAGAGAAGACAAAGAGATGAAGAAAGATAGATCGTATGTAAGAAGGGAAGACAAAGAGAGAAATAAAGATAGATCGTATGTAAGAAGGGAAGACAAAGAGATGAAGAAAGATAGATCGTATGTAAGAAGGGAAGACAAAGAGAGAAAGAAAGATAGATCGTATGTAAGAAGGGAAGACAAAGAGATGAAGAAAGATAGATCGTATGTAAGAAGGGAAGACAAAGAGATGAAGAAAGATAGATCGTATGTAAGAAGGGAAGACAAAGTGAGAAAGAAAGATAGATCGTATGTAAGAAGGGAAGACAAAGAGATGAAGAAAGATAGATCGTATGTAAGAAGGGAATACAAAGAGATGAAGAAAGATAGATTGTATGTAAGAAGGGAAGACAAAGAGATGAAGAAAGATAGATCGTATGTAAGAAGGGAAGACAAAGAGATGAAGAAAAATAGATTGTATGTAAGAAGGGAAGACAAAGAGATGAAGAAAGATAGATCGTATGTAAGAAGGGAAGACAAAGAGAGAAAGAAAGATAGATCGTATGTAAGAAGGGAAGACAAAGAGATGAAGCAAGATAGATTGTATGTAAGAAGGGAAGACAAAGAGATGAAGAAAGATAGATTGTATGTAAGAAGGGAAGACAAAGAGATGAAGAAAGATAGATCGTATGTAAGAAGGGAAGACAAAGAAATGAAGAAAGATAGATTGTATGTAAGAAGGGAAGACAAAGAGATGAAGAAAGATAGATTGTATGTAAGAAGGGAAGACAAAGAGATGAAGAAAGATAGATCGTATGTAAGAAGGGAAGACAAAGAGATGAAGAAAGATAGATTGTATGTAAGAAGGGAAGACAAAGAGATGAAGAAAGATAGATTGTATGTAAGAAGGGAAGGCAAAGAGATGAAGAAAGATAGATTGTATGTAAGAAGGGAAGACAAAGAGATGAAGAAAGATAGATTGTATGTAAGAAGGGAAGGCAAAGAGATGAAGAAAGATAGATTGTATGTAAGAAGGGAAGACAAAGAGAGAAGAAAGATAGATCGTATGTAAGAAGGGAAGACAAAGAGAGAAGAAAGATAGATTGTATGTAAGAAGGGAAGACAAAGAGATGAAGAAAGATAGATCGTATGTAAGAAGGGAAGGCAAAGAGATGAAGAAAGATAGATTGTATGTAAGAAGGGAAGTCAAAGAGATGAAGAAAGATAGATCGTATGTAAGAAGGGAAGACAAAGAGAGAAGAAAGATAGATTGTATGTAAGAAGGGAAGACAAAGAGATGAAGAAAGATAGATCGTATGTAAGAAGGGAAGACAAAGAGAGAAAGAAAGATAGATCGTATGTAAGAAGGGAAGACAAAGAGAGAAAGAAAGATAGATCGTATGTAAGAAGGGAAGACAAAGAGATGAAGAAAGATAGATCGTATGTAAGAAGGGAAGACAAAGAGAGAAAGAAAGATAGATTGTATGTAAGAAGGGAAGACAAAGAGAGAAAGAAAGATAGATTGTATGTAAGAAGGGAAGGCAAAGTGAGAAAGAAAGATAGATCGTATGTAAGAAGGGAAGACAAAGAGAAAAAGAAAGATAGATTGTATGTAAGAAGGGAAGACAAAGAGATGAAGAAAGATAGATCGTATGTAAGAAGGGAAGACAAAGAGAGAAAGAAAGATAGATTGTATGTAAGAAGGGAAGGCAAAGAGATGAAGAAAGATAGATCGTATGTAAGAAGGGAAGACAAAGAGACAAAGAAAGATAGATTGTATGTAAGAAGGGAAGGCAAAGAGATGAAGAAAGATAGATCGTATGTAAGAAGGAAAGACAAAGAGAGAAAGAAAGATAGATTGTATGTAAGAAGGGAAGACAAAGAGATGAAGAAAGATAGATTGTATGTAAGAAGGGAAGACAAAGAGATGAAGAAAGATAGATCGTATGTAAGAAGGGAAGACAAAGAGATGAAGAAAGATAGATTGTATGTAAGAAGGGAAGACAAAGAGATGAAGAAAGATAGATTGTATGTAAGAAGGGAAGACAAAGAGATGAAGAAAGATAGATCGTATGTAAGAAGGGAAGACAAAGAGATGAAGAAAGATAGATTGTATGTAAGAAGGGAAGACAAAGAGATGAAGAAAGATAGATCGTATGTAAGAAGGGAAGGCAAAGAGATGAAGAAAGATAGATCGTATGTAAGAAGGGAAGACAAAGAGATGAAGAAAGATATATTGTATGTAAGAAGGGAAGACAAAGAGAGAAAGAAAGATAGATTGTATGTAAGAAGGGAAGGCAAAGAGATGAAGAAAGATAGATCGTATGTAAGAAGGGAAGACAAAGAGATGAAGAAAGATATATTGTATGTAAGAAGGGAAGACAAAGAGAGAAAGAAAGATAGATCGTATGTAAGAAGGGAAGACAAAGAGATGAAGAAAGATAGATCGTATGTAAGAAGGGAAGGCAAAGAGATGAAGAAAGATAGATCGTATGTAAGAACGGAAGGCAAAGAGATGAAAAAAGATAAATCGTATGTAAAAAGGGAAGGCAAAGAGAGAAGAAAGATAGATCGTATGTAAGAAGGGAAGACAAAGAGATGAAGTAAGATAGATCGTATGTAAGAAGGGAAGGCAAAGAGAGAAGAAAGATAGATCGTATGTAAGAAGGGAAGACAAAGAGAGAAAGAAAGATAGATTGTATGTAAGAAGGGAAGACAAAGAGATGAAGAAAGATAGATCGTATGTAAGAAGGGAAGACAAAGAGAGAAAGAAAGATAGATTGTATGTAAGAAGGGAAGACAAAGAGATGAAGAAAGATAGATTGTATGTAAGAAGGGAAGGCAAAGAGATGAAGAAAGATAGATCGTATGTAAGAAGGGAAGACAAAGAGATGAAGAAAGATAGATCGTATGTAAGAAGGGAAGACAAAGAGATGAAGAAAGATAGATTGTATGTAAGAAGGGAAGACAAAGAGATGAAGAAAGATAGATCGTATGTAAGAAGGGAAGACAAAGAGATGAAGAAAGATATATTGTATGTAAGAAGGGAAGACAAAGAGATGAAGAAAGATAGATCGTTTGTAAGAAGGGAAGGCAAAGAGATGAAGAAAGATAGATCGTATGTAAGAAGGGAAGGCAAAGAGATGAAGAAAGATAGATCGTATGTAAGAAGGGAAGGCAAAGAGATGAAAAAAGATAGATTGTATGTAAGAAGGGAAGACAAAGAGATGAAGAAAGATAGATCGTATGTAAGAAGGGAAGACAAAGAGATGATGAAAGATAGATCGTATGTAAGAAGGGAAGACAAAGAGATGAAGAAAGATAGATCGTATGTAAGAAGGGAAGACAAAGAGAGAAAGAAAGATAGATTGTATGTAAGAAGGGAAGACAAAGAGATGAAGAAAGATAGATTGTATGTAAGAAGGGAAGGCAAAGAGATGAAGAAAGATAGATCGTATGTAAGAAGGGAAGACAAAGAGATGAAGAAAGATAGATCGTATGTAAGAAGGGAAGACAAAGAGATGAAGAAAGATAGATTGTATGTAAGAAGGGAAGACAAAGAGATGAAGAAAGATAGATCGTATGTAAGAAGGGAAGACAAAGAGATGAAGAAAGATATATTGTATGTAAGAAGGGAAGACAAAGAGATGAAGAAAGATAGATCGTTTGTAAGAAGGGAAGGCAAAGAGATGAAGAAAGATAGATCGTATGTAAGAAGGGAAGGCAAAGAGATGAAGAAAGATAGATCGTATGTAAGAAGGGAAGGCAAAGAGATGAAAAAAGATAGATTGTATGTAAGAAGGGAAGACAAAGAGATGAAGAAAGATAGATCGTATGTAAGAAGGGAAGACAAAGAGATGATGAAAGATAGATCGTATGTAAGAAGGGAAGACAAAGAGATGAAGAAAAAATTACTTAAACATAAAAAGATATATTTGGTTAGAAAGTGGCAAAAAATAGACAAACAGGATAGACAGACATACACAGATCTAGTGGCCCAATGGTGTGCCACTAACAAACAGTGGATTCAAAGTCTTCTTCGAGTTTTGAGATCCATCCCTAGACCCTTGTGGGTTGGTAGTCCTTCCTCCTGTCTCTGGGGATTCTTCCTTCTATCTCTGTGGATGCTTCCTCCTATCTCTGTGGATGCTTCCTCCTATCTCGGTGGATGCTTCCTCCTATCTCTGTGGATGCTTCCTCCTATCTCTGTGGATGCTTCCTCCTATCTCTGTGGATGCTTCCTTCTATCTCTGTGGATGCTTCCTCCTATCTCTGTGGATGCTTCATTCTATCTCTGTGGATGCTTCCTCCTATCTCTGTGGATGCTTCCTTCTATCTCTGTGGATGCTTCCTCCTATCTCTGTGGATGCTTCCTCCTATCTCTGTGGATGCTTCCTCCTATCCCTGTGGATGCTTCCTCCTATCTCTGTGGATGCTTCCTCCTATCTCTGTGTATGCTTCCTCCTATCTCTGTGGATGCTTCCTCCTATCTCTGTGGATGCTTCCTTCTATCTCTGTGGATGCTTCCTCCTATCTCTGTGGATGCTTCCTTCTATCTCTGTGGATGCTTCCTCCTATCTCTGTGGATGCTTCCTCCTATCTCTGTGGATGCTTCCTCCTATCTCTGTGGATGCTTCCTCCTATCTCTGTGGATGCTTCCTTCTATCTCTGTGGATGCTTCCTCCTATCTCTGTGGATGCTTCCTCCTATCTCTGTGGATGATTCCTCCTATCTCTGTGGATGCTTCCTCCTATCTCTGTGGATGCTTCCTCCTATCTCTGTGGATGCTTCCTTCTATCTCTGTGGATGCTTCCTCCTATCTCTGTGGATGCTTCCTTCTATCTCTGTGGATGCTTCCTCCTATCTCTGTGGATGCTTCCTCCTATCTCTGTGGATGCTTCCTCCTATCTCTGTGGATGCTTCCTCCTATCTCTGTGGATGCTTCCTCCTATCTCTGTGGATGCTTCCTCCTATCTCTGTGGATGCTTCCTCCTATCTCTGGGGATGCTTCCTTCTATCTCTGTGGATTCTTCCTCCTATCTCTGTGGATGCTTCCTCCTATCTCTGTGGATGCTTCCTCCTATCTCTGTGGATGCTTCTTCCTATCTCTGTGGATGCTTCCTCCTATCTCTGTGGATGCTTCCTCCTATCTTTGTGGATGCTTCCTCCTATCTCTGTGGATGCTTCCTCCTGTCTCTGTGGATGCTTGCTCCTATCTCTGTGGATGCTACCTCCTATCTCTGTGGATGCTTCCTTCTATCTCTGTGGATGCTTCCTCCTATCTCTGTGGATGCTACCTCCTATCTCTGTGGATGCTACCTCCTATCTCTGTGGATGCTACCTCCTATCTCTGTGGATGCTTCCTCCTATCTCTGTGGATGCTTCCTCCTATCTCTGTGGATGCTACCTCCTATCTCTGTGGATGCTACCTCCTATCTCTGTGGATGCTTCCTCCTGTCTCTATGGATGCTTCCTCCTATCTCTGTGGATGCTTCCTCCTATCTCTGTGGGTGCTTCCTCCTATCTCTATGGATGCTTCCTCCTGTCTCTATGGATGCTTCCTCCTATCTCTATGGATGCTTCCTCCTGTCTCTATGGATGCTTCCTCCTATCTGTGTGGATGCTTCCTCCTGTCTCTGGGGATGCTTCCTCCTGTCTCTATGGATGCTTCCTCCTGTCTCTATGGATGCTTCCTCCTATCTCTATGGATGCTTCTTCCTATCTCTATGGATGCTTCCTCCTGTCTCTATGGATGCTTCCTCCTATCTCTATAGATGCTTCCTCCTATCTCTATGGATGCTTCCTCCTATCTCTATGGATGCTTCCTCCAGTCTCTATGGATGCTTCCTCCTATCTCTATGGATGCTTCCTCCTGTCTCTATGGATGCTTCCTCCTGTCTCTATGGATGCTTCCTCCTATCTCTGTGGATGCTTCCTCCTGTCTCTATGGATGCTTCTTCCTGTCTCTATGGATGCTTCCTCCTATCTCTGTGGATGCTTCCTCCTGTCTCTATGGATGCTTCCTCCTATCTCTGTGGATGCTTCCTCCTGTCTCTATGGATGCTTCCTCCTGTCTCTATGGATGCTTCCTCCTGTCTCTATGGATGCTTCCTCCTGTCTCTATGGATGCTTCCTCCTATCTCTGTGGATGCTTCCTCCTGTCTCTATGGATGCTTCCTCCTGTCTCTATGGATGCTGCCTCCTGTCTCTATGGATGCTTCCTCCTATCTCTAGGGATACTTCCTCCTGTCTCTATGGATGCTTTCTCAAATTGAGATATAACACCAGACGTCATGACACACATCACACTAGCATCAAATGGAGATATAACACCAGACGTCATGACACACATCACACTAGCATCAAATGGAGATATAACACCAGACGTCATGACACACATCACACTAGCATCAAATGGAGACATAACAGCAGACGTCATGACATACATCACACTAGCATCAAATGGAGACATAACAGCAGGCGTCATGACACACATCACACTAGCATCAAATGGAGACATAACAGCAGACGTCTTGACACACATCACACTAGCATCAAATGGAGACATAAAACCAGACGTCATGACACACATCACACTAGCATCAAATGGAGACATAACAGCAGGCGTCATGACACACATCACACTAGCATCAAATGGAGACATAACAGCAGGCGTCATGACACACATCACACTAGCATCAAATGGAGACATAACAGCAGACGTCATGACACACATCACACTAGCATCAAATGGAGACATAACACCAGACGTCATGACACACATCACACTAGCATCAAATGGAGACATAACACCAGACGTCATGACACACATCACACTAGCATCAAATGGAGACATAACAGCAGACGTCATGACACACATCACACTAGCATCAAATGGAGACATAACAGCAGGCGTCATGACACACATCACACTAGCATCAAATGGAGACATAACAGCAGACGTCATGACACACATCACACTAGCATCAAATGGAGACATAACACCAGACGTCATGACACACATCACACTAGCATCAAATGGAGACATAACAGCAGATGTCATGACACACATCACACTAGCATCAAAGGGAGATATAACAGCAGACGTCATGACACACATCACACTAGCATCAAATGGAGACATAACACCAGACGTCATGACGCCCATCACACTTGCATAAAATGGAGACATAACACCAGACGTCTCGACTCATATCACACATGCATCAAATGAAGACTTAACACCAGACGTCATGACACACATCACACTAGCATCAAATGGAGACATAACACTAGATGTCATGACAAACATTACACTTGCATCAAATGAAGACATAACACCAGACGTCATGACACACATCACACTAGCATCAAATGGAGACATCAGAAGTCATGACACGCATCACACTAGCATCAAATGGAGACATCAGAAGTCATGACACGCATCACACTAGCATCAAATGGAGACATAACGTCTGACGTTATGACACACATCACACTTGCATCAAATGAAGACATAACACCATACGTCATGACACACATCACACTAGCATCAAATGGAGACATCAGAAGTCATGACACGCATCACACTAGCATCAAATGGAGACATAACACCAGACGTCATGACACACATCACACTTGCATCAAATGGAGACATAACTCCAGACGTCATGACACACATCACACTAGCATCAAATGGAGACATAACACCAGACGTCATCACACTAGCATCAAATGGAGACATAACACCAGACGTCATGACACACATAACACCAGACGTCATGACACACATCACACTAGCATCAAATGGAGACATCAGAAGTCATGACACGCATCACACTAGCATCAAATGGAGACATAACATCTGACGTCATGACACACATCACACTTGCATCAAATGAAGACATAACACCAGACGTCATGACACACATCACACTAGCATCAAATGGAGACATCAGAAGTCATGACACGCAACACACTAGCATCAAATGGAGACATCACAAGTCATGACACGCATCACACTAGCATCAAATGGAGACATAACGTCTGACGTTATGACACACATCACACTTGCATCAAATGAAGACATAACACCATACGTCATGACACACATCACACTAGCATCAAATGGTGACATCAGAAGTCATGACACGCATCACACTAGCATCAAATGGAGACATAACACCAGACGTCATGACACACATCACACTTGCATCAAATGGAGACATAACTCCAGACGTCATGACACACATCACACTAGCATCAAATGGAGACCTAACACCAGACGTCATGACACACATCACACTAGCATCAAATGGAGACAAAACAGCAGACGTCATGACACACATCACACTAACATCAAATGGAAACATAACACCAGACTTCATGGCACACATTACACTAGCATCAAATGGAGACATAACTCCAGACTTCATGACACACTTGACATTAGCATCAAATGGAGACATAACACCAGACGTCATGACACACATCACACTAGCATCAGATGGAGACATAACACCAGACGTCATGACACACATCACACTAGCAACAAAAGGAGACATAACACCAGACGTCATGACACACATCACACTAGCAACAAATGGAGACATAACACCAGACGTCATGGCACACTTGACGCTAGCATCAAATGGAGACATAACACCAGACGTCATCACACTAGCATCAATTGGAGACATAACACCAGACGTCATGACACACATAACACTAGCAACAAATGGAGACTTAACATCAGACGTCATGACACACATCGCACTAGCATCAAATGGAGACATAACATCAGACGTCATGACACACATCACACTAGCATCAAATGGAGACTTAACATCAGACGTCATGACACACATCACACTAGCATCATATGGAGACATAACACCAGACGTCATGACACACATCACACTAGCATCAAATGGAAAAAACACTAGACGTCATGACCACACATAACACTAGCAACAAATGGAGACATGACATCAGACGTCATGATACACATCACACTAGCATCAAATGGAGACATAACATCAGACGTCTTGACACATATCACACTAGCATCAAATGGAGACTTAAGATCAGACGTCATGACACACATCGCACTAGCATCAAATGGAGACATAACATCAGAAGTCATGACACACATCACACTAGCATCAAATGGAGACTTAACATCAGACGTCATGAAACACATCGCACTAGCATCAAATGGAGACATAACATCAGACGTCATGATACACATCACACTAGCATCAAATGGAGACATAACATCAGACGTCATGATACACATCACACTAGCATCAAATGGAGACATAACATCAGACGTCATGATACACATCGCACTAGCATCAAATGGAGACATAACATCAGACGTCATGACACACATCGCACTAGCATCAAATGGAGACATAACATCAGACGTCATGACACACATCACACTAGCATCAAATGGAGACTTAACATCAGACGTCATGACACATCACACTAGCATCAAATGGAGACATACCATCAGTCGTCTTGACACACATCACACTAGCATCAAATGGAGACTTAACATCAGACGTCATGACACACATCGCACTAGCATCAAATGGAGACATAACATCAGACGTCATGACACACATCGCACTAGCATCAAATAGAGACAAAACATCAGACGTCATGACACACATCGCACTAGCATCAAATGGAGAAATAACATCAGAAGACATGACACACATCGAACTAGCATCAAATGGAGACATGACATCAGTCGTCATGACACACATCACACTAGCATCAAATGGAGACATAACATCAGACGTCATGACACACATCGCACTAGCATCAAATGGAGACTTGACATCAGACGTCATGACACACATCACAATAGCATCAAATGGAGACATAAAATCAGACGTCATGACACACATCACACTAGCATCAAATGGAGACATAACATCAGACGTCATGAGACACATCACACTAGCATCAAATGGATACATAACAGCAGACGTCATGACACACATCACACTAGCATCAAAGGGAGACATAACAGCAGACGTCATGACACACATCACACTAGCATCAAATGGAGACATAACAGCAGACGTCATGACACACATCACACTAGCATCAAATGGAGACATAACATCAGACGTCATGACACCCATCACACTTGCATCAAATGGAGACATAACACCAGACGTCTGACACATATCACACAGCATCAAATGAAGACATAACACCAGACGTCATGACACACATCACACTAGCATCAAATGGAGACATAACACCAGACGTCATGACACACATCACACTAGCATCAAATGGAGACATAACAGCAGACGTCATGACACACATCACACTAGCATCAAAGGGAGACATAACAGCAGACGTCATGACACACATCACACTAGCATCAAATGGAGACATAACACCAGACGTCATGACGCCCATCACACTTGCATAAAATGGAGACATAACACCAGACGTCTCGACTCATATCACACATGCATCAAATGAAGACTTAACACCAGACGTCATGACACACATCACACTAGCATCAAATGGAGACATAACACTAGATGTCATGACAAACATTACACTTGCATCAAATGAAGACATAACACCAGACGTCATGACACACATCACACTAGCATCAAATGGAGACATCAGAAGTCATGACACGCATCACACTAGCATCAAATGGAGACATCAGAAGTCATGACACGCATCACACTAGCATCAAATGGAGACATAACGTCTGACGTTATGACACACATCACATTTGCATCAAATGAAGACATAACACCATACGTCATGACACACATCACACTAGCATCAAATGGAGACATCAGAAGTCATGACACGCATCACACTAGCATCAAATGGAGACATAACACCAGACGTCATGACACACATCACACTTGCATCAAATGGAGACATAACTCCAGACGTCATGACACACATCACACTAGCATCAAATGGAGACATAACACCAGACGTCATCACACTAGCATCAAATGGAGACATAACACCAGACGTCATGACACACATAACACCAGACGTCATGACACACATCACACTAGCATCAAATGGAGACATCAGAAGTCATGACACGCAACACACTAGCATCAAATGGAGACATAACATCTGACGTCATGACACACATCACACTTGCATCAAATGAAGACATAACACCAGACGTCATGACACACATCACACTAGCATCAAATGGAGACATCAGAAGTCATGACACGCATCACACTAGCATCAAATGGAGACATAACATCTGACGTCATGACACACATCACACTTGCATCAAATGGAGGCATAACTCCAGACGTCATGACACACATCACACTAGCATCAAATGGAGACATAACACCAGACGTCATGACACACATCACACTAGCATCAAATGGAAACATAACTCCAGACTTCATGACACACATCACACTAGCATCAAATGGAGACATAACTCCAGATTTCATGACACACTTGACATTAGCATCAAATGGAGACATAACACCAGACGTCATGACACACATCACACTAGCATCAAATGGAGACATAACACCAGACGTCATGACACACATCAGACTAGCATCAAATGGAGACCTAACACCAGACGTCATGACACACATCACACTAGCATCAAATGGAGACATAACAGCAGACGTCATGACACACATCACACTAACATCAAATGGAAACATAACACCAGACGTCATGGCACACATTACACTAGCATCAAATGGAGACATAACTCCAGACTTCATGACACACTTGACATTAGCATCAAATGGAGACATAACACCAGACGTCATGACACACATCACACTAGCATCAGATGGAGACATAACACCGGACGTCATGACACACATCACACTAGCAACAAAAGGAGACATAACACCAGACGTCATGACACACATCACACTAGCAACAAATGGAGACATAACACCAGACGTCATGGCACACTTGACGCTAGCATCAAATGGAGACATAACACCAGACGTCATCACACTAGCATCAATTGGAGACATAACACCAGACGTCAGGACACACATAACACTAGCAACAAATGGAGACTTAACATCAGACGTCATGACACACATCGCACTAGCATCAAATGGAGACATAACATCAGACGTCATGACACACATCACACTAGCATCAAATGGAGACTTAACATCAGACGTCATGACACACATCACACTAGCATCATATGAAGACATAACACCAGACGTCATGACACACATCACACTAGCATCAAATGGAAAAAACACTAGACGTCATAACCACACATAACACTAGCAACAAATGGAGACATGACATCAGACGTCATGATACACATCACACTAGCATCAAATGGAGACATAACATCAGACGTCTTGACACATATCACACTAGCATCAAATGGAGACATCAGAAGTCATGACACGCATCACACTAGCATCAAATGGAGACATAACACCAGACGTCATGACACACATCACACCTGCATCAAATGGAGACATAACTCCAGACGTCATGACACACATCACACTAGCATCAAATGGAGACATAACACCAGACGTCATCACACTAGCATCAAATGGAGACATAACACCAGACGTCATGACACACATAACACCAGACGTCATGACACACATCACACTAGCATCAAATGGAGACATCAGAAGTCATGACACGCATCACACTAGCATCAAATGGAGACATAACATCTGACGTCATGACACACATCACACTTGCATCAAATGAAGACATAACACCAGACGTCATGACACACATCACACTAGCATCAAATGGAGACATCAGAAGTCATGACACGCATCACACTAGCATCAAATGGAGACATAACATCTGACGTCATGACACACATCACACTTGCATCAAATGGAGCATAACTCCAGACGTCATGACACACATCACACTAGCATCAAATGGAGACATAACACCAGACTTCATGACACACATCACACTAGCATCAAATGGAGACATAACTCCAGATTTCATGACACACTTGACATTAGCATCAAATGGAGACATAACATCAGACGTCATGACACACATCACACTAGCATCAAATGGAGACTTAACACCAGACGTCATGACACACATCACACTAGCATCATATGGAGACATAACACCAGACGTCATGACACACATCACACTAGCATCAAATGGAAAAAACACTAGACGTCATGACCACACATAACACTAGCAACAAATGGAGACATGACATCAGACGTCATGATACACATCACACTAGCATCAAATGGAGACATAACATCAGACGTCTTGACACATATCACACTAGCATCAAATGGAGACTTAAGATCAGACGTCATGACACACATCGCACTAGCATCAAATGGAGACATAACATCAGAAGTCATGACACACATCACACTAGCATCAAATGGAGACTTAACACCAGACGTCATGACACACATCACACTAGCATCATATGGAGACATAACACCAGACGTCATGACACACATCACACTAGCATCAAATGGAAAAAACACTAGACGTCATGACCACACATAACACTAGCAACAAATGGAGACATGACATCAGACGTCATGATACACATCACACTAGCATCAAATGGAGACATAACATCAGACGTCTTGACACATATCACACTAGCATCAAATGGAGACTTAAGATCAGACGTCATGACACACATCGCACTAGCATCAAATGGAGACATAACATCAGAAGTCATGACACACATCACACTAGCATCAAATGGAGACTTAACATCAGACGTCATGATACACATCACACTAGCATCAAATGGAGACATAACATCAGACGTCATGATACACATCGCACTAGCATCAAATGGAGACATAACATCAGACGTCATGACACACATCACACTAGCATCAAATGGAGACATAACATCAGACGTCATGATACACATCACACTAGCATCAAATGGAGACTTAACATCAGACGTCATGACACACATCGCACTAGCATGAAATGGAGACATAACATCAGACGTCATGACACACATCACACTAGCATCAAATGGAGACTTAACATCAGACGTCATGACACACATCGCACTAGCATCAAATGGAGACATAACATCAGACGTCATGACACACATCGCACTAGCATCAAATGGAGACAAAACATCAGACGTCATGACACACATCGCACTAGCATCAAATGGAGAAATAACATCAGAAGTCATGACACACATCGCACTAGCATCAAATGGAGACATGACATCAGTCGTCATGACACACATCACACTAGCATCAAATGGAGACATAACATCAGACGTCATGACACACATCGCACTAGCATCAAATGGAGACATGACATCAGACGTCATGACACACATCACACTAGCATCAAATGGAGACATAAAATCAGACGTCATGACACACATCACACTAGCATCAAATGGAGACATAACATCAGACGTCATGACACACATCACACTAGCATCAAATGGATACATAACAGCAGACGTCATGACACACATCACACTAGCATCAAAGGGAGACATAACAGCAGACGTCATGACACACATCACACTAGCATCAAATGGAGACATAACACCAGAATTCATGACGCCCATCACACTTGCATAAAATGGAGACATAACACCAGACGTCTCGACTCATATCACACATGCATCAAATGAAGACATAACACCAGACGTCATGACACACATCACACTAGCATCAAATGGAGACATAACACCAGACGTCATGACGCCCATCACACTTGCATAAAATGGAGACATAACACCAGACGTCTCGACTCATATCACACATGCATCAAATGAAGACTTAACACCAGACGTCATGACACACATCACAATAGCATCAAATGGAGACATAACACTAGATGTCATGACAAACATTACACTTGCATCAAATGAAGACATAACACCAGACGTCATGACACACATCACACTAGCATCAAATGGAGACATCAGAAGTCATGACACGCAACACACTAGCATCAAATGGAGACATCAGAAGTCATGACACGCATCACACTAGCATCAAATGGAGACATAACGTCTGACGTTATGACACACATCACACTTGCATCAAATGAAGACATAACACCATACGTCATGACACACATCACACTAGCATCAAATGGAGACATCAGAAGTCATGACACGCATCACACTAGCATCAAATGGAGACATAACACCAGACGTCATGACACACATCACACCTGCATCAAATGGAGACATAACTCCAGACGTCATGACACACATCACACTAGCATCAAATGGAGACATAACACCAGACGTCATCACACTAGCATCAAATGGAGACATAACACCAGACGTCATGACACACATAACACCAGACGTCATGACACACATCACACTAGCATCAAATGGAGACATCAGAAGTCATGACACGCATCACACTAGCATCAAATGGAGACATAACATCTGACGTCATGACACACATCACACTTGCATCAAATGAAGACATAACACCAGACGTCATGACACACATCACACTAGCATCAAATGGAGACATCAGAAGTCATGACACGCATCACACTAGCATCAAATGGAGACATAACATCTGACGTCATGACACACATCACACTTGCATCAAATGGAGGCATAACTCCAGACGTCATGACACACATCACACTAGCATCAAATGGAGACATAACACCAGACGTCATGACACACATCACACTAGCATCAAATGGAGACATAACTCCAGACTTCATGACACACATCACACTAGCATCAAATGGAGACATAACTCCAGATTTCATGACACACTTGACATTAGCATCAAATGGAGACATAACACCAGACGTCATGACACACATCACACTAGCATCAAATGGAGACATAACACCAGACGTCATGACACACATCAGACTAGCATCAAATGGAGACCTAACACCAGACGTCATGACACACATCACACTAGCATCAAATGGAGACAAAACAGCAGACGTCATGACACACATCACACTAACATCAAATGGAAACATAACACCAGACGTCATGGCACACATTACACTAGCATCAAATGGAGACATAACTCCAGACTTCATGACACACTTGACATTAGCATCAAATGGAGACATAACACCAGACGTCATGACACACATCACACTAGCATCAGATGGAGACATAACACCAGACGTCATGACACACATCACACTAGCATCAAATGGAGACTTAAGATCAGACGTCATGACACACATCGCACTAGCATCAAATGGAGACATAACATCAGAAGTCATGACACACATCACACTAGCATCAAATGGAGACTTAACATCAGACGTCATGACACACATCGCACTAGCATCAAATGGAGACATAACATCAGACGTCTTGACACATATCACACTAGCATCAAATGGAGACTTAAGATCAGACGTCATGACACACATAGCACTAGCATCAAATGGAGACATAACATCAGAAGTCATGACACACATCACACTAGCATCAAATGGAGACTTAACATCAGACGTCATGACACACATCGCACTAGCATCAAATGGAGACATAACATCAGACGTCATGATACACATCACACTAGCATCAAATGGAGACATAACATCAGACGTCATGATACACATCACACTAGCATCAAATGGAGACATAACATCAGACGTCATGATACACATCGCACTAGCATCAAATGGAGACATAACATCAGACGTCATGACACACATCACACTAGCATCAAATGGAGACATAACATCAGACGTCATGATACACATCACACTAGCATCAAATGGAGACTTAACATCAGACGTCATGACACACATCGCACTAGCATGAAATGGAGACATAACATCAGACGTCATGACACACATCACACTAGCATCAAATGGAGACTTAACATCAGACGTCATGACACACATCGCACTAGCATCAAATGGAGACATAACATCAGACGTCATGACACACATCGCACTAGCATCAAATGGAGACAAAACATCAGACGTCATGACACACATCGCACTAGCATCAAATGGAGAAATAACATCAGAAGTCATGACACACATCGCACTAGCATCAAATGGAGACATGACATCAGTCGTCATGACACACATCACACTAGCATCAAATGGAGACATAACATCAGACGTCATGACACACATCGCACTAGCATCAAATGGAGACATGACATCAGACGTCATGACACACATCACACTAGCATCAAATGGAGACATAAAATCAGACGTCATGACACACATCACACTAGCATCAAATGGAGACATAACATCAGACGTCATGACACACATCACACTAGCATCAAATGGATACATAACAGCAGACGTCATGACACACATCACACTAGCATCAAAGGGAGACATAACAGCAGACGTCATGACACACATCACACTAGCATCAAATGGAGACATAACACCAGAATTCATGACGCCCATCACACTTGCATAAAATGGAGACATAACACCAGACGTCTCGACTCATATCACACATGCATCAAATGAAGACATAACACCAGACGTCATGACACACATCACACTAGCATCAAATGGAGACATAACACCAGACGTCATGACGCCCATCACACTTGCATAAAATGGAGACATAACACCAGACGTCTCGACTCATATCACACATGCATCAAATGAAGACTTAACACCAGACGTCATGACACACATCACAATAGCATCAAATGGAGACATAACACTAGATGTCATGACAAACATTACACTTGCATCAAATGAAGACATAACACCAGACGTCATGACACACATCACACTAGCATCAAATGGAGACATCAGAAGTCATGACACGCAACACACTAGCATCAAATGGAGACATCAGAAGTCATGACACGCATCACACTAGCATCAAATGGAGACATAACGTCTGACGTTATGACACACATCACACTTGCATCAAATGAAGACATAACACCATACGTCATGACACACATCACACTAGCATCAAATGGAGACATCAGAAGTCATGACACGCATCACACTAGCATCAAATGGAGACATAACACCAGACGTCATGACACACATCACACCTGCATCAAATGGAGACATAACTCCAGACGTCATGACACACATCACACTAGCATCAAATGGAGACATAACACCAGACGTCATCACACTAGCATCAAATGGAGACATAACACCAGACGTCATGACACACATAACACCAGACGTCATGACACACATCACACTAGCATCAAATGGAGACATCAGAAGTCATGACACGCATCACACTAGCATCAAATGGAGACATAACATCTGACGTCATGACACACATCACACTTGCATCAAATGAAGACATAACACCAGACGTCATGACACACATCACACTAGCATCAAATGGAGACATCAGAAGTCATGACACGCATCACACTAGCATCAAATGGAGACATAACATCTGACGTCATGACACACATCACACTTGCATCAAATGGAGGCATAACTCCAGACGTCATGACACACATCACACTAGCATCAAATGGAGACATAACACCAGACGTCATGACACACATCACACTAGCATCAAATGGAGACATAACTCCAGACTTCATGACACACATCACACTAGCATCAAATGGAGACATAACTCCAGATTTCATGACACACTTGACATTAGCATCAAATGGAGACATAACACCAGACGTCATGACACACATCACACTAGCATCAAATGGAGACATAACACCAGACGTCATGACACACATCAGACTAGCATCAAATGGAGACCTAACACCAGACGTCATGACACACATCACACTAGCATCAAATGGAGACAAAACAGCAGACGTCATGACACACATCACACTAACATCAAATGGAAACATAACACCAGACGTCATGGCACACATTACACTAGCATCAAATGGAGACATAACTCCAGACTTCATGACACACTTGACATTAGCATCAAATGGAGACATAACACCAGACGTCATGACACACATCACACTAGCATCAGATGGAGACATAACACCAGACGTCATGACACACATCACACTAGCAACAAAAGGAGACATAACACCAGACGTCATGACACACATCACACTAGCAACAAATGGAGACATAACACCAGACGTCATGGCACACTTGACGCTAGCATCAAATGGAGACATAACACCAGACGTCATCACACTAGCATCAATTGGAGACATAACACCAGACGTCATGACACACATAACACTAGCAACAAATGGAGACTTAACATCAGACGTCATGACACACATCGCACTAGCATCAAATGGAGACATAACATCAGACGTCATGACACACATCACACTAGCATCAAATGGAGACTTAACACCAGACGTCATGACACACATCACACTAGCATCATATGGAGACATAACACCAGACGTCATGACACACATCACACTAGCATCAAATGGAAAAAACACTAGACGTCATGACCACACATAACACTAGCAACAAATGGAGACATGACATCAGACGTCATGATACACATCACACTAGCATCAAATGGAGACATAACATCAGACGTCTTGACACATATCACACTAGCATCAAATGGAGACTTAAGATCAGACGTCATGACACACATCGCACTAGCATCAAATGGAGACATAACATCAGAAGTCATGACACACATCACACTAGCATCAAATGGAGACTTAACATCAGACGTCATGACACACATCGCACTAGCATCAAATGGAGACATAACATCAGACGTCATGATACACATCACACTAGCATCAAATGGAGACATAACATCAGACGTCATGATACACATCACACTAGCATCAAATGGAGACATAACATCAGACGTCATGATACACATCGCACTAGCATCAAATGGAGACATAACATCAGACGTCATGACACACATCGCACTAGCATGAAATGGAGACATAACATCAGACGTCATGACACACATCACACTAGCATCAAATGGAGACTTAACATCAGACGTCATGACACATCACACTAGCATCAAATGGAGACATACCATCAGTCGTCTTGACACACATCACACTAGCATCAAATGGAGACTTAACATCAGACGTCATGACACACATCGCACTAGCATCAAATGAAGACATAACACCATACGTCATGACACACATCACACTAGCATCAAATGGAGACATCAGAAGTCATGACACGCATCACACTAGCATCAAATGGAGACATAACACCAGACGTCATCACACTAGCATCAAATGGAGACATAACACCAGACGTCATCACACTAGCATCAAATGGAGACATAACACCAGACGTCATGACACACATAACACCAGACGTCATGACACACATCACACTTGCATCAAATGAAGACATAACACCAGACGTCATGACACACATCACACTAGCATCAAATGGAGACATAAGAAGTCATGACACGCATCACACTAGCATCAAATGGAGACATAACATCTGACGTCATGACACACATCACACTTGCATCAAATGGAGGCATAACTCCAGACGTCATGACACACATCACACTAGCATCAAATGGAGACATAACACCAGACGTCATGACACACATCACACTAGCATCAAATGGAGACATAACTCCAGACTTCATGACACACATCACACTAGCATCAAATGGAGACATAACTCCAGATTTCATGACACACTTGACATTAGCATCAAATGGAGACATAACACCAGACGTCATGACACACATCACACTAGCATCAAATGGAGACATAACACCAGACGTCATGACACACATCAGACTAGCATCAAATGGAGACCTAACACCAGACGTCATGACACACATCACACTAGCATCAAATGGAGACAAAACAGCAGACGTCATGACACACATCACACTAACATCAAATGGAAATATAACACCAGACGTCATGGCACACATTACACTAGCATCAAATGGAGACATAACTCCAGACTTCATGACACACTTGACATTAGCATCAAATGGAGACATAACACCAGACGTCATGACACACATCACACTAGCATCAGATGGAGACATAACACCAGACGTCATGACACACATCACACTAGCAACAAAAGGAGACATAACACCAGACGTCATGACACACATCACACTAGCAACAAATGGAGACATAACACCAGACGTCATGGCACACTTGACGCTAGCATCAAATGGAGACATAACACCAGACGTCATCACACTAGCATCAATTGGAGACATAACACCAGACGTCATGACACACATAACACTAGCAACAAATGGAGACTTAACATCAGACGTCATGACACACATCGCACTAGCATCAAATGGAGACATAACATCAGACGTCATGACACACATCACACTAGCATCAAATGGAGACTTAACATCAGACGTCATGACAAACATCACACTAGCATCATATGGAGACATAACACCAGACGTCATGACACACATCACACTAGCATCAAATGGAAAAAACACTAGACGTCATGACCACACATAACACTAGCAACAAATGGAGACATGACATCAGACGTCATGATACACATCACACTAGCATCAAATGGAGACATAACATCAGACGTCTTGACACATATCACACTAGCATCAAATGGAGACTTAAGATCAGACGTCATGACACACATCGCACTAGCATCAAATGGAGACATAACATCAGAAGTCATGACACACATCACACTAGCATCAAATGGAGACTTAACATCAGACGTCATGACACACATCGCACTAGAATCAAATGGAGACATAACATCAGACGTCATGATACACATCACACTAGCATCAAATGGAGACATAACATCAGACGTCATGATACACATCACACTAGCATCAAATGGAGACATAACATCAGACGTCATGATACACATCGCACTAGCATCAAATGGAGACATAACATCAGACGTCATGACACACATCGCACTAGCATGAAATGGAGACATAACATCAGACGTCATGACACACATCACACTAGCATCAAATGGAGACTTAACATCAGACGTCATGACACATCACACTAGCATCAAATGGAGACATACCATCAGTCGTCTTGACACACATCACACTAGCATCAAATGGAGACTTAACATCAGACATCATGACACACATCGCACTAGCATCAAATGGAGACATAACATCAGACGTCATGACACACATCGCACTAGCATCAAATGGAGACAAAACATCAGACGTCATGACACACATCACACTAGCATCAAATGGAGACATAACATCAGACGTCATGACACACATCACACTAGCATCAAATGGAGACATAACATCAGACGTCATGACACACATCACACTAGCATCAAATGGAGACATAACATCAGACGTCATGATACACATCGCACTAGCATCAAATGGAGACATAACATCAGACGTCATGACACACATCACACTAGCATCAAATGGAGACATAACATCAGACGTCATGACACACATCACACTAGCATCAAATGGAGACTTAACATCAGACGTCATGACACACATCGCACTAGCATCAAATGGAGACATAACATCAGACGTCATGACACACATCACACTAGCATCAAATGGAGACTTAACATCAGACGTCATGACACACATCGCACTAGCATCAAATGGAGACATAACATCAGACGTCATGACACACATCGCACTAGCATCAAATGGAGACAAAACATCAGACGTCATGACACACATCACACTAGCATCAAATGGAGAAATAACATCAGAAGTCATGACACACATCGCACTAGCATCAAATGGAGACATAACATCAGACGTCATGACACACATCACACTAGCATCAAATGGAGACATAACATCAGACGTCATGACACACATCGCACTAGCATCAAATGGAGACATAACATCAGACGTCATGACACACATCACACTAGCATCAAATGGAGACATAAATCAGACGTCATGACACACATCACACTAGCATCAAATGGAGACATAACATCAGACGTCATGACACACATCACACTAGCATCAAATGGATACATAACAGCAGACGTCATGACACACATCACACTAGCATCAAAGGGAGACATAACAGCAGACGTCATGACACACATCACACTAGCATCAAATGGAGACATAACACCAGAAGTCATGACACACATCGCACTAGCATCAAATGGAGACATAACATCAGTCGTCATGACACACATCACACTAGCATCAAATGGAGACATAACACCAGACGTCATGACACACATCGCACTAGCATCAAATGGAGACATGACATCAGACGTCATGACACACATCACACTAGCATCAAATGGAGACATAAAATCAGACGTCATGACACACATCACACTAGCATCAAATGGAGACATAACATCAGACGTCATGACACACATCACACTAGCATCAAATGGATACATAACAGCAGACGTCATGACACACATCACACTAGCATCAAAGGGAGACATAACAGCAGACGTCATGACACACATCACACTAGCATCAAATGGAGACATAACACCAGAATTCATGACGCCCATCACACTTGCATAAAATGGAGACATAACACCAGACGTCTCGACTCATATCACACATGCATCAAATGAAGACATAACACCAGACGTCATGACACACATCACACTAGCATCAAATGGAGACATAACACCAGACGTCATGACGCCCATCACACTTGCATAAAATGGAGACATAACACCAGACGTCTCGACTCATATCACACATGCATCAAATGAAGACTTAACACCAGACGTCATGACACACATCACAATAGCATCAAATGGAGACATAACACTAGATGTCATGACAAACATTACACTTGCATCAAATGAAGACATAACACCAGACGTCATGACACACATCACACTAGCATCAAATGGAGACATCAGAAGTCATGACACGCAACACACTAGCATCAAATGGAGACATCAGAAGTCATGACACGCATCACACTAGCATCAAATGGAGACATAACGTCTGACGTTATGACACACATCACACTTGCATCAAATGAAGACATAACACCATACGTCATGACACACATCACACTAGCATCAAATGGAGACATCAGAAGTCATGACACGCATCACACTAGCATCAAATGGAGACATAACACCAGACGTCATGACACACATCACACCTGCATCAAATGGAGACATAACTCCAGACGTCATGACACACATCACACTAGCATCAAATGGAGACATAACACCAGACGTCATCACACTAGCATCAAATGGAGACATAACACCAGACGTCATGACACACATAACACCAGACGTCATGACACACATCACACTAGCATCAAATGGAGACATCAGAAGTCATGACACGCATCACACTAGCATCAAATGGAGACATAACATCTGACGTCATGACACACATCACACTTGCATCAAATGAAGACATAACACCAGACGTCATGACACACATCACACTAGCATCAAATGGAGACATCAGAAGTCATGACACGCATCACACTAGCATCAAATGGAGACATAACATCTGACGTCATGACACACATCACACTTGCATCAAATGGAGGCATAACTCCAGACGTCATGACACACATCACACTAGCATCAAATGGAGACATAACACCAGACGTCATGACACACATCACACTAGCATCAAATGGAGACATAACTCCAGACTTCATGACACACATCACACTAGCATCAAATGGAGACATAACTCCAGATTTCATGACACACTTGACATTAGCATCAAATGGAGACATAACACCAGACGTCATGACACACATCACACTAGCATCAAATGGAGACATAACACCAGACGTCATGACACACATCAGACTAGCATCAAATGGAGACCTAACACCAGACGTCATGACACACATCACACTAGCATCAAATGGAGACAAAACAGCAGACGTCATGACACACATCACACTAACATCAAATGGAAACATAACACCAGACGTCATGGCACACATCACACTAGCATCAAATGGAGACATAACTCCAGACTTCATGACACACTTGACATTAGCATCAAATGGAGACATAACACCAGACGTCATGACACACATCACACTAGCATCAGATGGAGACATAACACCAGACGTCATGACACACATCACACTAGCATCAAATGGAGACATAACACCAGACGTCATGACACACATCACACTAGCATCAAATGGAGACATAACACCAGACGTCATGACACACTTGACGCTAGCATCAAATGGAGACATAACACCAGACGTCATCACACTAGCATCAAATGGAGACATAACACCAGACGTCATGACACACATCACACTAGCAACAAATGGAGACTTAACATCAGACGTCATGACACACATCGCACTAGCATCAAATGGAGACATAACATCAGACGTCATGACACACATCACACTAGCATCAAATGGAGACTTAACATCAGACGTCATGACACACATCACACTAGCATCAAATGGAGACATAACACCAGACGTCATGACACACATCACACTAGCATCAAATGGAAAAAACACTAGACGTCATGACACACATAACACTAGCAACAAATGGAGACATGACATCAGACGTCATGACACACATCACACTAGCATCAAATGGAGACATAACATCAGACGTCTTGACACACATCACACTAGCATCAAATGGAGACTTAAGATCAGACGTCATGACACACATCGCACTAGCATCAAATGGAGACATAACATCAGAAGTCATGACACACATCACACTAGCATCAAATGGAGACTTAACATCAGACGTCATGACACACATCGCACTAGCATCAAATGGAGACATAACATCAGACGTCATGACACACATCACACTAGCATCAAATGGAGACATAACATCAGACGTCATGACACACATCACACTAGCATCAAATGGAGACATAACATCAGACGTCATGATACACATCGCACTAGCATCAAATGGAGACATAACATCAGACGTCATGACACACATCGCACTAGCATCAAATGGAGACATAACATCAGACGTCATGACACACATCACACTAGCATCAAATGGAGACATAACATCAGACGTCATGACACATCACACTAGCATCAAATGGAGACATAACATCAGACGTCATGACACACATCACACTAGCATCAAATGGAGACATAACATCAGACGTCATGACACACATCGCACTAGCATCAAATGAAGACATAACACCAGACGTCATGACACACATCACACTAGCATCAAATGGAGACATCAGAAGTCATGACACACATCACACTAGCATCAAATGGAGACATAACACCAGACGTCATCACACTAGCATCAAATGGAGACATAACACCAGACGTCATCACACTAGCATCAAATGGAGACATAACACCAGACGTCATGACACACATAACACCAGACGTCATGACACACATCACACTTGCATCAAATGAAGACATAACACCAGACGTCATGACACACATCACACTAGCATCAAATGGAGACATAAGAAGTCATGACACACATCACACTAGCATCAAATGGAGACATAACATCTGACGTCATGACACACATCACACTAGCATCAAATGGAGACATAACTCCAGACGTCATGACACACATCACACTAGCATCAAATGGAGACATAACACCAGACGTCATGACACACATCACACTAGCATCAAATGGAGACATAACTCCAGACTTCATGACACACATCACACTAGCATCAAATGGAGACATAACTCCAGATTTCATGACACACTTGACATTAGCATCAAATGGAGACATAACACCAGACGTCATGACACACATCACACTAGCATCAAATGGAGACATAACACCAGACGTCATGACACACATCAGACTAGCATCAAATGGAGACCTAACACCAGACGTCATGACACACATCACACTAGCATCAAATGGAGACAAAACAGCAGACGTCATGACACACATCACACTAACATCAAATGGAAATATAACACCAGACGTCATGGCACACATTACACTAGCATCAAATGGAGACATAACTCCAGACTTCATGACACACTTGACATTAGCATCAAATGGAGACATAACACCAGACGTCATGACACACATCACACTAGCATCAGATGGAGACATAACACCAGACGTCATGACACACATCACACTAGCAACAAAAGGAGACATAACACCAGACGTCATGACACACATCACACTAGCATCAAATGGAGACATAACACCAGACGTCATGGCACACTTGACGCTAGCATCAAATGGAGACATAACACCAGACGTCATCACACTAGCATCAATTGGAGACATAACACCAGACGTCATGACACACATAACACTAGCAACAAATGGAGACTTAACATCAGACGTCATGACACACATCGCACTAGCATCAAATGGAGACATAACATCAGACGTCATGACACACATCACACTAGCATCAAATGGAGACTTAACATCAGACGTCATGACACACATCACACTAGCATCATATGGAGACATAACACCAGACGTCATGACACACATCACACTAGCATCAAATGGAAAAAACACTAGACGTCATGACCACACATAACACTAGCAACAAATGGAGACATGACATCAGACGTCATGATACACATCACACTAGCATCAAATGGAGACATAACATCAGACGTCTTGACACATATCACACTAGCATCAAATGGAGACTTAAGATCAGACGTCATGACACACATCGCACTAGCATCAAATGGAGACATAACATCAGAAGTCATGACACACATCACACTAGCATCAAATGGAGACTTAACATCAGACGTCATGACACACATCGCACTAGAATCAAATGGAGACATAACATCAGACGTCATGATACACATCACACTAGCATCAAATGGAGACATAACATCAGACGTCATGACACACATCACACTAGCATCAAATGGAGACATAACATCAGACGTCATGATACACATCGCACTAGCATCAAATGGAGACATAACATCAGACGTCATGACACACATCGCACTAGCATCAAATGGAGACATAACATCAGACGTCATGACACACATCACACTAGCATCAAATGGAGACTTAACATCAGACGTCATGACACATCACACTAGCATCAAATGGAGACATACCATCAGTCGTCATGACACACATCACACTAGCATCAAATGGAGACATAACATCAGACATCATGACACACATCGCACTAGCATCAAATGGAGACATAACATCAGACGTCATGACACACATCGCACTAGCATCAAATGGAGACAAAACATCAGACGTCATGACACACATCGCACTAGCATCAAATGGAGACATAACATCAGAAGTCATGACACACATCGCACTAGCATCAAATGGAGACATAACATCAGACGTCATGACACACATCACACTAGCATCAAATGGAGACATAACATCAGACGTCATGACACACATCGCACTAGCATCAAATGGAGACATAACATCAGACGTCATGACACACATCACACTAGCATCAAATGGAGACATAACATCAGACGTCATGACACACATCACACTAGCATCAAATGGAGACATAACATCAGACGTCATGACACACATCACACTAGCATCAAATGGAGACATAACATCAGACGTCATGACACACATCACACTAGCATCAAATGGAGACATAACATCAGACGTCATGACACACATCGCACTAGCATCAAATGGAGACATAACATCAGACGTCATGACACACATCACACTAGCATCAAATGGAGACATAACATCAGACGTCATGACACACATCACACTAGCATCAAATGGAGACATAACATCAGACGTCATGACACACATCGCACTAGCATCAAATGGAGACATAACATCAGACGTCATGACACACATCACACTAGCATCAAATGGAGACATAACATCAGACGTCATGACACACATCGCACTAGCATCAAATGGAGACATAACATCAGACGTCATGACACACATCACACTAGCATCAAATGGAGACATAACATCAGACGTCATGACACACATCACACTAGCATCAAATGGAGACATAACATCAGACGTCATGACACACATCGCACTAGCATCAAATGGAGACATAACATCAGACGTCATGACACACATCACACTAGCATCAAATGGAGACATAACATCAGACGTCATGACACACATCACACTAGCATCAAATGGAGACATAACATCAGACGTCATGACACACATCACACTAGCATCAAATGGAGACATAACATCAGACGTCATGACACACATCACACTAGCATCAAATGGAGACATAACATCAGACGTCATGACACACATCACACTAGCATCAAATGGAGACATAACATCAGACGTCATGACACACATCACACTAGCATCAAATGGAGACATAACATCAGACGTCATGACACACATCACACTAGCATCAAATGGAGACATAACACAGACGTCATGACACACATCACACTAGCATCAAATGGAGACATAACAGCAGACGTCATGACACACATCACACTAGCATCAAAGGAAGACATAACAGCAGACGTCATGACACACATCACACTAGCATCAAATGGAGACATAACACCAGAATTCATGACGCCCATCACACTTGCATAAAATGGAGACATAACACCAGACGTCTCGACTCATATCACACATGCATCAAATGAAGACATAACACCAGACGTCATGACACACATCACACTAGCATCAAATGGAGACATAACACCAGACGTCATGACGCCCATCACACTTGCATAAAATGGAGACATAACACCAGACGTCTCGACTCATATCACACATGCATCAAATGAAGACTTAACACCAGACGTCATGACACACATCACAATAGCATCAAATGGAGACATAACACTAGATGTCATGACAAACATTACACTTGCATCAAATGAAGACATAACACCAGACGTCATGACACACATCACACTAGCATCAAATGGAGACATCAGAAGTCATGACACGCATCACACTAGCATCAAATGGAGACATCAGAAGTCATGACACGCATCACACTAGCATCAAATGGAGACATAACGTCTGACGTTATGACACACATCACACTTGCATCAAATGAAGACATAACACCATACGTCATGACACACATCACACTAGCATCAAATGGAGACATCAGAAGTCATGACACGCATCACACTAGCATCAAATGGAGACATAACACCAGACGTCATGACACACATCACACCTGCATCAAATGGAGACATAACTCCAGACGTCATGACACACATCACACTAGCATCAAATGGAGACATAACACCAGACGTCATCACACTAGC
Source organism: Megaustenia siamemsis (assembly GCA_032433765.1). NCBI lineage: Eukaryota > Metazoa > Mollusca > Gastropoda > Stylommatophora > Ariophantidae > Megaustenia > Megaustenia siamemsis. Next base: position 33,059,322 of record JAVIAB010000041.1, on the reverse strand, counting down.
ATCAAATGGAGACATAACACCAGACGTCATGACACACATAACACCAGACGTCATGACACACATCACACTAGCATCAAATGGAGACATCAGAAGTCATGACACGCATCACACTAGCATCAAATGGAGACATAACATCTGACGTCATGACACACATCACACTTGCATCAAATGAAGACATAACACCAGACGTCATGACACACATCACACTAGCATCAAATGGAGACATCAGAAGTCATGACACGCATCACACTAGCATCAAATGGAGACATAACATCTGACGTCATGACACACATCACACTTGCATCAAATGGAGGCATAACTCCAGACGTCATGACACACATCACACTAGCATCAAATGGAGACATAACACCAGACGTCATGACACACATCACACTAGCATCAAATGGAGACATAACTCCAGACTTCATGACACACATCACACTAGCATCAAATGGAGACATAACTCCAGATTTCATGACACACTTGACATTAGCATCAAATGGAGACATAACACCAGACGTCATGACACACATCACACTAGCATCAAATGGAGACATAACACCAGACGTCATGACACACATCAGACTAGCATCAAATGGAGACCTAACACCAGACGTCATGACACACATCACACTAGCATCAAATGGAGACAAAACAGCAGACGTCATGACACACATCACACTAACATCAAATGGAACATAACACCAGACGTCATGGCACACATTACACTAGCATCAAATGGAGACATAACTCCAGACTTCATGACACACTTGACATTAGCATCAAATGGAGACATAACACCAGACGTCATGACACACATCACACTAGCATCAAATGGAGACATAACACCAGACGTCATGACACACATCACACTAGCATCAAATGGAGACATAACATCAGACGTCATGACACACATCACACTAGCATCAAATGGAGACATAACATCAGACGTCATGACACACATCACACTAGCATCAAATGGAGACATAACATCAGACCATGACGTCATCACACTAGCATCAAATGGAGACATAACATCAGACGTCATGACACACATAACACTAGCATCAAATGGAGACTTAACATCAGACGTCATGACACACATCGCACTAGCATCAAATGGAGACATAACATCAGACGTCATGACACACATCACACTAGCATCAAATGGAGACATAACATCAGACGTCATGACACACATCACACTAGCATCAAATGGAGACATAACATCAGACGTCATGACACACATCACACTAGCATCAAATGGAGAAAAACATCAGACGTCATGACACACATCACACTAGCATCAAATGGAGACATAACATCAGACGTCATGACACACATCACACTAGCATCAAATGGAGACATAACATCAGACGTCATGACACACATCACACTAGCATCAAATGGAGACATAACATCAGACGTCATGACACACATCGCACTAGCATCAAATGGAGACATAACATCAGAAGTCATGACACACATCACACTAGCATCAAATGGAGACATAACATCAGACGTCATGACACACATCACACTAGCATCAAATGGAGACATAACATCAGACGTCATGACACACATCACACTAGCATCAAATGGAGACATAACATCAGACGTCATGACACACATCACACTAGCATCAAATGGAGACATAACATCAGACGTCATGACACACATCGCACTAGCATCAAATGGAGACATAACATCAGACGTCATGACACACATCGCACTAGCATCAAATGGAGACATAACATCAGACGTCATGACACACATCACACTAGCATCAAATGGAGACATAACATCAGACGTCATGACACATCACACTAGCATCAAATGGAGACATAACATCAGTCGTCATGACACACATCACACTAGCATCAAATGGAGACATAACATCAGACGTCATGACACACATCGCACTAGCATCAAATGGAGACATAACACCAGACGTCATGACACACATCACACTAGCATCAAATGGAGACATCAGAAGTCATGACACACATCACACTAGCATCAAATGGAGACATAACACCAGACGTCATCACACTAGCATCAAATGGAGACATAACACCAGACGTCATCACACTAGCATCAAATGGAGACATAACACCAGACGTCATGACACACATAACACCAGACGTCATGACACACATCACACTAGCATCAAATGGAGACATAACACCAGACGTCATGACACACATCACACTAGCATCAAATGGAGACATAAGAAGTCATGACACACATCACACTAGCATCAAATGGAGACATAACATCAGACGTCATGACACACATCACACTAGCATCAAATGGAGACATAACTCAGACGTCATGACACACATCACACTAGCATCAAATGGAGACATAACACCAGACGTCATGACACACATCACACTAGCATCAAATGATCAAATGGAGACATAACCCAGACGTCATGACACACATCACACTAGCATCAAATGGAGACATAACTCCAGATTTCATGACACACTTGACATTAGCATCAAATGGAGACATAACACCAGACGTCATGACACACATCACACTAGCATCAAATGGAGACATAACACCAGACGTCATGACACACATCACACTAGCATCAAATGGAGACATAACATCAGACGTCATGACACACATCACACTAGCATCAAATGGAGACAAAACAGCAGACGTCATGACACACATCACACTAGCATCAAATGGAAATATAACACCAGACGTCATGGCACACATTACACTAGCATCAAATGGAGACATAACTCAGACTTCATGACACACTTGACACTAGCATCAAATGGAGACATAACACCAGACGTCATGACACACATCACACTAGCATCAAATGGAGACATAACACCAGACGTCATGACACACATCACACTAGCAACAAATGGAGACATAACACCAGACGTCATGACACACATCACACTAGCATCAAATGGAGACATAACACCAGACGTCATGACACACTCACACTAGCATCAAATGGAGACATAACACCAGACGTCATCACACTAGCATCAAATGGAGACATAACACCAGACGTCATGACACACATAACACTAGCATCAAATGGAGACATAACATCAGACGTCATGACACACATCGCACTAGCATCAAATGGAGACATAACATCAGACGTCATGACACACATCACACTAGCATCAAATGGAGACTTAACATCAGACGTCATGACAACATCACACTAGCATCAAATGGAGACATAACACCAGACGTCATGACACACATCACACTAGCATCAAATGGAAAAACACTAGACGTCATGACACACATAACACTAGCATCAAATGGAGACATAACATCAGACGTCATGACACACATCACACTAGCATCAAATGGAGACATAACATCAGACGTCATGACACACATCACACTAGCATCAAATGGAGACTAACATCAGACGTCATGACACACATCGCACTAGCATCAAATGGAGACATAACATCAGAAGTCATGACACACATCACACTAGCATCAAATGGAGACATAACATCAGACGTCATGACACACATCACACTAGCATCAAATGGAGACATAACATCAGACGTCATGACACACATCACACTAGCATCAAATGGAGACATAACATCAGACGTCATGACACACATCACACTAGCATCAAATGGAGACATAACATCAGACGTCATGACACACATCGCACTAGCATCAAATGGAGACATAACATCAGACGTCATGACACACATCGCACTAGCATCAAATGGAGACATAACATCAGACGTCATGACACACATCACACTAGCATCAAATGGAGACTTAACATCAGACGTCATGACACATCACACTAGCATCAAATGGAGACATAACATCAGTCGTCATGACACACATCACACTAGCATCAAATGGAGACATAACATCAGACATCATGACACACATCGCACTAGCATCAAATGGAGACATAACATCAGACGTCATGACACACATCGCACTAGCATCAAATGGAGACAAAACATCAGACGTCATGACACACATCACACTAGCATCAAATGGAGACATAACATCAGAAGTCATGACACACATCGCACTAGCATCAAATGGAGACATAACATCAGACGTCATGACACACATCACACTAGCATCAAATGGAGACATAACATCAGACGTCATGACACACATCACACTAGCATCAAATGGAGACATAACATCAGACGTCATGACACACATCACACTAGCATCAAATGGAGACATAACATCAGACGTCATGACACACATCACACTAGCATCAAATGGAGACATAACATCAGACGTCATGACACACATCACACTAGCATCAAATGGAGACATAACATCAGACGTCATGACACACATCACACTAGCATCAAATGGAGACATAACATCAGACGTCATGACACACATCGCACTAGCATCAAATGGAGACATAACATCAGACGTCATGACACACATCACACTAGCATCAAATGGAGACATAACATCAGACGTCATGACACACATCACACTAGCATCAAATGGAGACTTAACATCAGACGTCATGACACACATCGCACTAGCATCAAATGGAGACATAACATCAGACGTCATGACACACATCACACTAGCATCAAATGGAGACATAACATCAGACGTCATGACACACATCGCACTAGCATCAAATGGAGACATAACATCAGACGTCATGACACACATCACACTAGCATCAAATGGAGACATAACATCAGACGTCATGACACACATCACACTAGCATCAAATGGAGACATAACATCAGAAGTCATGACACACATCACACTAGCATCAAATGGAGACATAACATCAGACGTCATGACACACATCACACTAGCATCAAATGGAGACATAACATCAGACGTCATGACACACATCGCACTAGCATCAAATGGAGACATAACATCAGACGTCATGACACACATCACACTAGCATCAAATGGAGACATAACATCAGACGTCATGACACACATCACACTAGCATCAAATGGAGACATAACATCAGACGTCATGACACACATCACACTAGCATCAAATGGAGACATAACAGCAGACGTCATGACACACATCACACTAGCATCAAATGGAGACATAACAGCAGACGTCATGACACACATCACACTAGCATCAAATGGAGACATAACACCAGAATTCATGACACCCATCACACTAGCATCAAATGGAGACATAACACCAGACGTCATGACACACATCACACAGCATCAAATGAAGACATAACACCAGACGTCATGACACACATCACACTAGCATCAAATGGAGACATAACACCAGACGTCATGACACCCATCACACTAGCATAAAATGGAGACATAACACCAGACGTCTCGACACACATCACACATGCATCAAATGAAGACTTAACACCAGACGTCATGACACACATCACACTAGCATCAAATGGAGACATAACACTAGATGTCATGACAAACATACACTTGCATCAAATGAAGACATAACACCAGACGTCATGACACACATCACACTAGCATCAAATGGAGACATCAGAAGTCATGACACACAACACACTAGCATCAAATGGAGACATCAGAAGTCATGACACGCATCACACTAGCATCAAATGGAGACATAACGTCTGACGTTATGACACACATCACACTTGCATCAAATGAAGACATAACACCATACGTCATGACACACATCACACTAGCATCAAATGGAGACATCAGAAGTCATGACACGCATCACACTAGCATCAAATGGAGACATAACACCAGACGTCATGACACACATCACACTGCATCAAATGGAGACATAACTCCAGACGTCATGACACACATCACACTAGCATCAAATGGAGACATAACACCAGACGTCATCACACTAGCATCAAATGGAGACATAACACCAGACGTCATGACACACATAACACCAGACGTCATGACACACATCACACTAGCATCAAATGGAGACATCAGAAGTCATGACACACATCACACTAGCATCAAATGGAGACATAACATCTGACGTCATGACACACATCACACTAGCATCAAATGAAGACATAACACCAGACGTCATGACACACATCACACTAGCATCAAATGGAGACATCAGAAGTCATGACACACATCACACTAGCATCAAATGGAGACATAACATCAGACGTCATGACACACATCACACTAGCATCAAATGGAGACATAACTCCAGACGTCATGACACACATCACACTAGCATCAAATGGAGACATAACACCAGACGTCATGACACACATCACACTAGCATCAAATGGAGACATAACTCAGACTTCATGACACACATCACACTAGCATCAAATGGAGACATAACTCCAGATTTCATGACACACATGACACTAGCATCAAATGGAGACATAACACCAGACGTCATGACACACATCACACTAGCATCAAATGGAGACATAACATCAGACGTCATGACACACATCACACTAGCATCAAATGGAGACATAACATCAGACGTCATGACACACATCACACTAGCATCAAATGGAGACATAACATCAGACGTCATGACACACATCACACTAGCATCAAATGGAGACATAACACCAGACGTCATGACACACATCACACTAGCATCAAATGGAGACATAACTCAGACTTCATGACACACATGACACTAGCATCAAATGGAGACATAACACCAGACGTCATGACACACATCACACTAGCATCAAATGGAGACATAACACCAGACGTCATGACACACATCACACTAGCATCAAATGGAGACATAACATCAGACGTCATGACACACATCGCACTAGCATCAAATGGAGACATAACATCAGAAGTCATGACACACATCACACTAGCATCAAATGGAGACATAACATCAGACGTCATGACACACATCGCACTAGCATCAAATGGAGACATAACATCAGACGTCATGACACACATCACACTAGCATCAAATGGAGACATAACATCAGACGTCATGACACACATCACACTAGCATCAAATGGAGACATAACATCAGACGTCATGACACACATCACACTAGCATCAAATGGAGACATAACATCAGACGTCATGACACACATCACACTAGCATCAAATGGAGACATAACATCAGACGTCATGACACACATCACACTAGCATCAAATGGAGACATAACATCAGACGTCATGACACACATCACACTAGCATCAAATGGAGACAAAACATCAGACGTCATGACACACATCACACTAGCATCAAATGGAACATAACATCAGACGTCATGACACACATCACACTAGCATCAAATGGAGACATAACATCAGACGTCATGACACACATCACACTAGCATCAAATGGAGACATAACACCAGACGTCATGACACACATCACACTAGCATCAAATGGAGACATAACATCAGACGTCATGACACACATCACACTAGCATCAAATGGAGACATAACACCAGACGTCATGACACACATCACACTAGCATCAAATGGAGACATAACATCAGACGTCATGACACACATCACACTAGCATCAAATGGAGACATAACACCAGACGTCATCACACTAGCATCAAATGGAGACATAACACCAGACGTCATGACACACATCACACTAGCATCAAATGGAGACATAACATCAGACGTCATGACACACATCACACTAGCATCAAATGGAGACATAACATCAGACGTCATGACACACATCACACTAGCATCAAATGGAGACATAACATCAGACGTCATGACACACATCACACTAGCATCAAATGGAGACATAACACCAGACGTCATGACACACATCACACTAGCATCAAATGGAGAAAAACACTAGACGTCATGACACACATCACACTAGCATCAAATGGAGACATAACATCAGACGTCATGACACACATCACACTAGCATCAAATGGAGACATAACATCAGACGTCATGACACACATCACACTAGCATCAAATGGAGACATAACATCAGACGTCATGACACACATCACACTAGCATCAAATGGAGACATAACATCAGAAGTCATGACACACATCACACTAGCATCAAATGGAGACATAACATCAGACGTCATGACACACATCACACTAGCATCAAATGGAGACATAACATCAGACGTCATGACACACATCACACTAGCATCAAATGGAGACATAACATCAGACGTCATGACACACATCACACTAGCATCAAATGGAGACATAACATCAGACGTCATGACACACATCACACTAGCATCAAATGGAGACATAACATCAGACGTCATGACACACATCACACTAGCATCAAATGGAGACATAACATCAGACGTCATGACACACATCACACTAGCATCAAATGGAGACATAACATCAGACGTCATGACACATCACACTAGCATCAAATGGAGACATAACATCAGACGTCATGACACACATCACACTAGCATCAAATGGAGACATAACATCAGACATCATGACACACATCACACTAGCATCAAATGGAGACATAACATCAGACGTCATGACACACATCACACTAGCATCAAATGGAGACAAAACATCAGACGTCATGACACACATCACACTAGCATCAAATGGAGACATAACATCAGAAGTCATGACACACATCACACTAGCATCAAATGGAGACATAACATCAGACGTCATGACACACATCACACTAGCATCAAATGGAGACATAACATCAGACGTCATGACACACATCGCACTAGCATCAAATGGAGACATAACATCAGACGTCATGACACACATCACACTAGCATCAAATGGAGACATAACATCAGACGTCATGACACACATCACACTAGCATCAAATGGAGACATAACATCAGACGTCATGACACACATCACACTAGCATCAAATGGAGACATAACATCAGACGTCATGACACACATCACACTAGCATCAAATGGAGACATAACATCAGACGTCATGACACACATCGCACTAGCATCAAATGGAGACATAACATCAGACGTCATGACACACATCACACTAGCATCAAATGGAGACATAACATCAGACGTCATGACACACATCACACTAGCATCAAATGGAGACTTAACATCAGACGTCATGACACACATCGCACTAGCATCAAATGGAGACATAACATCAGACGTCATGACACACATCACACTAGCATCAAATGGAGACATAACATCAGACGTCATGACACACATCGCACTAGCATCAAATGGAGACATAACATCAGACGTCATGACACACATCGCACTAGCATCAAATGGAGACATAACATCAGACGTCATGACACACATCACACTAGCATCAAATGGAGAAATAACATCAGAAGTCATGACACACATCGCACTAGCATCAAATGGAGACATACATCAGACGTCATGACACACATCACACTAGCATCAAATGGAGACATAACATCAGACGTCATGACACACATCGCACTAGCATCAAATGGAGACATGACATCAGACGTCATGACACACATCACACTAGCATCAAATGGAGACATAAAATCAGACGTCATGACACACATCACACTAGCATCAAATGGAGACATAACATCAGACGTCATGACACACATCACACTAGCATCAAATGGAGACATAACATCAGACGTCATGACACACATCACACTAGCATCAAATGGAGACATAACAGCAGACGTCATGACACACATCACACTAGCATCAAATGGAGACATAACACCAGAATTCATGACACATCACACTAGCATCAAATGGAGACATAACACCAGACGTCTGACACATCACACATGCATCAAATGGAGACATAACACCAGACGTCATGACACACATCACACTAGCATCAAATGGAGACATAACATCAGACGTCATGACACCCATCACACTAGCATCAAATGGAGACATAACACCAGACGTCTCGACACACATCACACAGCATCAAATGGAGACTTAACATCAGACGTCATGACACACATCACACTAGCATCAAATGGAGACATAACACTAGATGTCATGACAAACATCACACTAGCATCAAATGGAGACATAACACCAGACGTCATGACACACATCACACTAGCATCAAATGGAGACATCAGAAGTCATGACACGCATCACACTAGCATCAAATGGAGACATCAGAAGTCATGACACACATCACACTAGCATCAAATGGAGACATAACGTCAGACGTTATGACACACATCACACTAGCATCAAATGGAGACATAACATCATACGTCATGACACACATCACACTAGCATCAAATGGAGACATCAGAAGTCATGACACACATCACACTAGCATCAAATGGAGACATAACACCAGACGTCATGACACACATCACACTAGCATCAAATGGAGACATAACTCCAGACGTCATGACACACATCACACTAGCATCAAATGGAGACATAACACCAGACGTCATCACACTAGCATCAAATGGAGACATAACACCAGACGTCATGACACACATAACACCAGACGTCATGACACACATCACACTAGCATCAAATGGAGACATCAGAAGTCATGACACACATCACACTAGCATCAAATGGAGACATAACATCAGACGTCATGACACACATCACACTTGCATCAAATGAAGACATAACACCAGACGTCATGACACACATCACACTAGCATCAAATGGAGACATCAGAAGTCATGACACACATCACACTAGCATCAAATGGAGACATAACATCAGACGTCATGACACACATCACACTAGCATCAAATGGAGACATAACTCAGACGTCATGACACACATCACACTAGCATCAAATGGAGACATAACACCAGACGTCATGACACACATCACACTAGCATCAAATGGAGACATAACTCCAGACTTCATGACACACATCACACTAGCATCAAATGGAGACATAACTCCAGATTCATGACACACTTCACATTAGCATCAAATGGAGACATAACACCAGACGTCATGACACACATCACACTAGCATCAAATGGAGACATCAGACGTCATGACACACATCACACTAGCATCAAATGGAGACATAACACCAGACGTCATGACACACATCACACTAGCATCAAATGGAGACATAACACCAGACGTCATGACACACATCACACTAGCATCAAATGGAGACATCAGAAGTCATGACACACATCACACTAGCATCAAATGGAGACATAACTCCAGACTTCATGACACACTTGACATAGCATCAAATGGAGACATAACACCAGACGTCATGACACACATCACACTAGCATCAAATGGAGACATAACACCAGACGTCATGACACACATCACACTAGCATCAAATGGAGACATAACATCAGACGTCATGACACACATCACACTAGCATCAAATGGAGACATAACATCAGAAGTCATGACACACATCACACTAGCATCAAATGGAGACATAACATCAGACGTCATGACACACATCGCACTAGCATCAAATGGAGACATAACATCAGACGTCATGACACACATCACACTAGCATCAAATGGAGACTTAACATCAGACGTCATGACACACATCGCACTAGCATCAAATGGAGACATAACATCAGACGTCATGACACACATCACACTAGCATCAAATGGAGACTTAACATCAGACGTCATGACACACATCACACTAGCATCAAATGGAGACATAACATCAGACGTCATGACACACATCACACTAGCATCAAATGGAGACATAACATCAGACGTCATGACACACATCACACTAGCATCAAATGGAGACATAACATCAGACGTCATGACACACATCACACTAGCATCAAATGGAGACATAACATCAGACGTCATGACACACATCACACTAGCATCAAATGGAGACATAACATCAGACGTCATGACACACATCACACTAGCATCAAATGGAGACATAACATCAGACGTCATGACACACATCACACTAGCATCAAATGGAGACATAACATCAGACGTCATGACACACATCACACTAGCATCAAATGGAGACATAACATCAGACGTCATGACACACATCACACTAGCATCAAATGGAGACATAACATCAGACGTCATGACACACATCGCACTAGCATCAAATGGAGACATAACATCAGACGTCATGACACACATCGCACTAGCATCAAATGGAGACATAACATCAGAAGTCATGACACACATCGCACTAGCATCAAATGGAGACATAACATCAGACGTCATGACACACATCACACTAGCATCAAATGGAGACATAACATCAGACGTCATGACACACATCGCACTAGCATCAAATGGAGACATAACATCAGACGTCATGACACACATCACACTAGCATCAAATGGAGACATAACATCAGACGTCATGACACACATCACACTAGCATCAAATGGAGACATAACATCAGACGTCATGACACACATCACACTAGCATCAAATGGAGACATAACAGCAGACGTCATGACACACATCACACTAGCATCAAATGGAGACATAACATCAGACGTCATGACACACATCACACTAGCATCAAATGGAGACATAACACCAGAATTCATGACACACATCACACTAGCATCAAATGGAGACATAACACCAGACGTCATGACACACATCACACAGCATCAAATGGAGACATAACATCAGACGTCATGACACACATCACACTAGCATCAAATGGAGACATAACATCAGACGTCATGACACCCATCACACTAGCATCAAATGGAGACATAACACAGACGTCATGACACACATCACACTAGCATCAAATGGAGACTTAACACCAGACGTCATGACACACATCACACTAGCATCAAATGGAGACATAACACTAGACGTCATGACACACATCACACTAGCATCAAATGGAGACATAACACCAGACGTCATGACACACATCACACTAGCATCAAATGGAGACATCAGAAGTCATGACACACATCACACTAGCATCAAATGGAGACATCAGAAGTCATGACACACATCACACTAGCATCAAATGGAGACATAACATCAGACGTCATGACACACATCACACTAGCATCAAATGGAGACATAACACCAGACGTCATGACACACATCACACTAGCATCAAATGGAGACATCAGAAGTCATGACACGCATCACACTAGCATCAAATGGAGACATAACACCAGACGTCATGACACACATCACACTAGCATCAAATGGAGACATAACTCCAGACGTCATGACACACATCACACTAGCATCAAATGGAGACATAACACCAGACGTCATCACACTAGCATCAAATGGAGACATAACACCAGACGTCATGACACACATAACACCAGACGTCATGACACACATCACACTAGCATCAAATGGAGACATCAGAAGTCATGACACACATCACACTAGCATCAAATGGAGACATAACATCAGACGTCATGACACACATCACACTAGCATCAAATGAAGACATAACACAGACGTCATGACACACATCACACTAGCATCAAATGGAGACATCAGAAGTCATGACACACATCACACTAGCATCAAATGGAGACATAACATCAGACGTCATGACACACATCACACTAGCATCAAATGGAGACATAACATCAGACGTCATGACACACATCACACTAGCATCAAATGGAGACATAACACCAGACGTCATGACACACATCACACTAGCATCAAATGGAGACATAACACCAGACGTCATGACACACATCACACTAGCATCAAATGGAGACATAACACCAGACGTCATGACACACATCACACTAGCATCAAATGGAGACATAACACCAGACGTCATGACACACATCACACTAGCATCAAATGGAGACATAACACCAGACGTCATGACACACATCACACTAGCATCAAATGGAGACATAACACCAGACGTCATGACACACATCACACTAGCATCAAATGGAGACATCAGAAGTCATGACACACATCACACTAGCATCAAATGGAGACATCAGAAGTCATGACACACATCACACTAGCATCAAATGGAGACATAACATCAGACGTCATGACACACATCACACTAGCATCAAATGGAGACATAACACCAGACGTCATGACACACATCACACTAGCATCAAATGGAGACATCAGAAGTCATGACACACATCACACTAGCATCAAATGGAGACATAACACCAGACGTCATGACACACATCACACTAGCATCAAATGGAGACATAACTCAGACGTCATGACACACATCACACTAGCATCAAATGGAGACATAACACCAGACGTCATCACACTAGCATCAAATGGAGACATAACACCAGACGTCATGACACACATAACACCAGACGTCATGACACACATCACACTAGCATCAAATGGAGACATCAGAAGTCATGACACACATCACACTAGCATCAAATGGAGACATAACATCAGACGTCATGACACACATCACACTAGCATCAAATGGAGACATAACACCAGACGTCATGACACACATCACACTAGCATCAAATGGAGACATCAGAAGTCATGACACACATCACACTAGCATCAAATGGAGACATAACATCTAGACGTCATGACACACATCACACTTGCATCAAATGGAGACATAACACCAGACGTCATGACACACATCACACTAGCATCAAATGGAGACATCAGAAGTCATGACACGCAACACACTAGCATCAAATGGAGACATCAGAAGTCATGACACACATCACACTAGCATCAAATGGAGACATAACGTCAGACGTCATGACACACATCACACTTGCATCAAATGAAGACATAACACCAGACGTCATGACACACATCACACTAGCATCAAATGGAGACATCAGAAGTCATGACACACATCACACTAGCATCAAATGGAGACATAACACCAGACGTCATGACACACATCACACTAGCATCAAATGGAGACATAACTCCAGACGTCATGACACACATCACACTAGCATCAAATGGAGACATAACACCAGACGTCATCACACTAGCATCAAATGGAGACATAACACCAGACGTCATGACACACATAACACCAGACGTCATGACACACATCACACTAGCATCAAATGGAGACATCAGAAGTCATGACACACATCACACTAGCATCAAATGGAGACATAACATCAGACGTCATGACACACATCACACTTGCATCAAATGGAGACATAACACCAGACGTCATGACACACATCACACTAGCATCAAATGGAGACATCAGAAGTCATGACACACATCACACTAGCATCAAATGGAGACATAACATCAGACGTCATGACACACATCACACTTGCATCAAATGGAGACATAACTCCAGACGTCATGACACACATCACACTAGCATCAAATGGAGACATAACACCAGACGTCATGACACACATCACACTAGCATCAAATGGAGACATAACTCCAGACTCATGACACACATCACACTAGCATCAAATGGAGACATAACTCAGATTTCATGACACACTTCACACTAGCATCAAATGGAGACATAACACCAGACGTCATGACACACATCACACTAGCATCAAATGGAGACATAACACCAGACGTCATGACACACATCACACTAGCATCAAATGGAGACCTAACACCAGACGTCATGACACACATCACACTAGCATCAAATGGAGACAAAACAGCAGACGTCATGACACACATCACACTAGCATCAAATGGAAACATAACACCAGACGTCATGGCACACATCACACTAGCATCAAATGGAGACATAACTCCAGACTTCATGACACACTTGACATTAGCATCAAATGGAGACATAACACCAGACGTCATGACACACATCACACTAGCATCAGATGGAGACATAACACCAGACGTCATGACACACATCACACTAGCAACAAAAGGAGACATAACACCAGACGTCATGACACACATCACACTAGCATCAAATGGAGACATAACACCAGACGTCATGACACACATCACACTAGCATCAAATGGAGACATAACACCAGACGTCATCACACTAGCATCAAATGGAGACATAACACCAGACGTCATGACACACATCACACTAGCATCAAATGGAGACTTAACATCAGACGTCATGACACACATCGCACTAGCATCAAATGGAGACATAACATCAGACGTCATGACACACATCACACTAGCATCAAATGGAGACTTAACACCAGACGTCATGACACACATCACACTAGCATCAAATGGAGACATAACACCAGACGTCATGACACACATCACACTAGCATCAAATGGAGAAAACACTAGACGTCATGACACACATCACACTAGCATCAAATGGAGACATAACATCAGACGTCATGATACACATCACACTAGCATCAAATGGAGACATAACATCAGACGTCATGACACACATCACACTAGCATCAAATGGAGACATAACACCAGACGTCATGACACACATCACACTAGCATCAAATGGAGACATAACACCAGACGTCATGACACACATCACACTAGCATCAAATGGAGACAAAACAGCAGACGTCATGACACACATCACACTAACATCAAATGGAAACATAACACCAGACGTCATGGCACACATTACACTAGCATCAAATGGAGACATAACTCAGACTTCATGACACACTTGACATTAGCATCAAATGGAGACATAACACCAGACGTCATGACACACATCACACTAGCATCAAATGGAGACATAACACCAGACGTCATGACACACATCACACTAGCATCAAATGGAGACTTAAGATCAGACGTCATGACACACATCGCACTAGCATCAAATGGAGACATAACATCAGAAGTCATGACACACATCACACTAGCATCAAATGGAGACTTAACATCAGACGTCATGACACACATCGCACTAGCATCAAATGGAGACATAACATCAGACGTCATGACACACATCACACTAGCATCAAATGGAGACTTAAGATCAGACGTCATGACACACATAGCACTAGCATCAAATGGAGACATAACATCAGAAGTCATGACACACATCACACTAGCATCAAATGGAGACTTAACATCAGACGTCATGACACACATCGCACTAGCATCAAATGGAGACATAACATCAGACGTCATGACACACATCACACTAGCATCAAATGGAGACATAACATCAGACGTCATGATACACATCACACTAGCATCAAATGGAGACATAACATCAGACGTCATGATACACATCGCACTAGCATCAAATGGAGACATAACATCAGACGTCATGACACACATCACACTAGCATCAAATGGAGACATAACATCAGACGTCATGATACACATCACACTAGCATCAAATGGAGACTTAACATCAGACGTCATGACACACATCGCACTAGCATGAAATGGAGACATAACATCAGACGTCATGACACACATCACACTAGCATCAAATGGAGACTTAACATCAGACGTCATGACACACATCGCACTAGCATCAAATGGAGACATAACATCAGACGTCATGACACACATCGCACTAGCATCAAATGGAGACAAAACATCAGACGTCATGACACACATCGCACTAGCATCAAATGGAGAAATAACATCAGAAGTCATGACACACATCGCACTAGCATCAAATGGAGACATGACATCAGTCGTCATGACACACATCACACTAGCATCAAATGGAGACATAACATCAGACGTCATGACACACATCGCACTAGCATCAAATGGAGACATGACATCAGACGTCATGACACACATCACACTAGCATCAAATGGAGACATAAAATCAGACGTCATGACACACATCACACTAGCATCAAATGGAGACATAACATCAGACGTCATGACACACATCACACTAGCATCAAATGGATACATAACAGCAGACGTCATGACACACATCACACTAGCATCAAAGGGAGACATAACAGCAGACGTCATGACACACATCACACTAGCATCAAATGGAGACATAACACCAGAATTCATGACGCCCATCACACTTGCATAAAATGGAGACATAACACCAGACGTCTCGACTCATATCACACATGCATCAAATGAAGACATAACACCAGACGTCATGACACACATCACACTAGCATCAAATGGAGACATAACACCAGACGTCATGACGCCCATCACACTTGCATAAAATGGAGACATAACACCAGACGTCTCGACTCATATCACACATGCATCAAATGAAGACTTAACACCAGACGTCATGACACACATCACAATAGCATCAAATGGAGACATAACACTAGATGTCATGACAAACATTACACTTGCATCAAATGAAGACATAACACCAGACGTCATGACACACATCACACTAGCATCAAATGGAGACATCAGAAGTCATGACACGCAACACACTAGCATCAAATGGAGACATCAGAAGTCATGACACGCATCACACTAGCATCAAATGGAGACATAACGTCTGACGTTATGACACACATCACACTTGCATCAAATGAAGACATAACACCATACGTCATGACACACATCACACTAGCATCAAATGGAGACATCAGAAGTCATGACACGCATCACACTAGCATCAAATGGAGACATAACACCAGACGTCATGACACACATCACACCTGCATCAAATGGAGACATAACTCCAGACGTCATGACACACATCACACTAGCATCAAATGGAGACATAACACCAGACGTCATCACACTAGCATCAAATGGAGACATAACACCAGACGTCATGACACACATAACACCAGACGTCATGACACACATCACACTAGCATCAAATGGAGACATCAGAAGTCATGACACGCATCACACTAGCATCAAATGGAGACATAACATCTGACGTCATGACACACATCACACTTGCATCAAATGAAGACATAACACCAGACGTCATGACACACATCACACTAGCATCAAATGGAGACATCAGAAGTCATGACACGCATCACACTAGCATCAAATGGAGACATAACATCTGACGTCATGACACACATCACACTTGCATCAAATGGAGGCATAACTCCAGACGTCATGACACACATCACACTAGCATCAAATGGAGACATAACACCAGACGTCATGACACACATCACACTAGCATCAAATGGAGACATAACTCCAGACTTCATGACACACATCACACTAGCATCAAATGGAGACATAACTCCAGATTTCATGACACACTTGACATTAGCATCAAATGGAGACATAACACCAGACGTCATGACACACATCACACTAGCATCAAATGGAGACATAACACCAGACGTCATGACACACATCAGACTAGCATCAAATGGAGACCTAACACCAGACGTCATGACACACATCACACTAGCATCAAATGGAGACAAAACAGCAGACGTCATGACACACATCACACTAACATCAAATGGAAACATAACACCAGACGTCATGGCACACATTACACTAGCATCAAATGGAGACATAACTCCAGACTTCATGACACACTTGACATTAGCATCAAATGGAGACATAACACCAGACGTCATGACACACATCACACTAGCATCAGATGGAGACATAACACCAGACGTCATGACACACATCACACTAGCAACAAAGGAGACATAACACCAGACGTCATGACACACATCACACTAGCAACAAATGGAGACATAACACCAGACGTCATGGCACACTTGACGCTAGCATCAAATGGAGACATAACACCAGACGTCATCACACTAGCATCAATTGGAGACATAACACCAGACGTCATGACACACATAACACTAGCAACAAATGGAGACTTAACATCAGACGTCATGACACACATCGCACTAGCATCAAATGGAGACATAACATCAGACGTCATGACACACATCACACTAGCATCAAATGGAGACTTAACACCAGACGTCATGACACACATCACACTAGCATCATATGGAGACATAACACCAGACGTCATGACACACATCACACTAGCATCAAATGGAAAAAACACTAGACGTCATGACCACACATAACACTAGCAACAAATGGAGACATGACATCAGACGTCATGATACACATCACACTAGCATCAAATGGAGACATAACATCAGACGTCTTGACACATATCACACTAGCATCAAATGGAGACTTAAGATCAGACGTCATGACACACATCGCACTAGCATCAAATGGAGACATAACATCAGAAGTCATGACACACATCACACTAGCATCAAATGGAGACTTAACATCAGACGTCATGACACACATCGCACTAGCATCAAATGGAGACATAACATCAGACGTCATGATACACATCACACTAGCATCAAATGGAGACATAACATCAGACGTCATGATACACATCACACTAGCATCAAATGGAGACATAACATCAGACGTCATGATACACATCGCACTAGCATCAAATGGAGACATAACATCAGACGTCATGACACACATCGCACTAGCATGAAATGGAGACATAACATCAGACGTCATGACACACATCACACTAGCATCAAATGGAGACTTAACATCAGACGTCATGACACATCACACTAGCATCAAATGGAGACATACCATCAGTCGTCTTGACACACATCACACTAGCATCAAATGGAGACTTAACATCAGACGTCATGACACACATCGCACTAGCATCAAATGAAGACATAACACCATACGTCATGACACACATCACACTAGCATCAAATGGAGACATCAGAAGTCATGACACGCATCACACTAGCATCAAATGGAGACATAACACCAGACGTCATCACACTAGCATCAAATGGAGACATAACACCAGACGTCATCACACTAGCATCAAATGGAGACATAACACCAGACGTCATGACACACATAACACCAGACGTCATGACACACATCACACTTGCATCAAATGAAGACATAACACCAGACGTCATGACACACATCACACTAGCATCAAATGGAGACATAAGAAGTCATGACACGCATCACACTAGCATCAAATGGAGACATAACATCTGACGTCATGACACACATCACACTTGCATCAAATGGAGGCATAACTCCAGACGTCATGACACACATCACACTAGCATCAAATGGAGACATAACACCAGACGTCATGACACACATCACACTAGCATCAAATGGAGACATAACTCCAGACTTCATGACACACATCACACTAGCATCAAATGGAGACATAACTCCAGATTTCATGACACACTTGACATTAGCATCAAATGGAGACATAACACCAGACGTCATGACACACATCACACTAGCATCAAATGGAGACATAACACCAGACGTCATGACACACATCAGACTAGCATCAAATGGAGACCTAACACCAGACGTCATGACACACATCACACTAGCATCAAATGGAGACAAAACAGCAGACGTCATGACACACATCACACTAACATCAAATGGAAATATAACACCAGACGTCATGGCACACATTACACTAGCATCAAATGGAGACATAACTCCAGACTTCATGACACACTTGACATTAGCATCAAATGGAGACATAACACCAGACGTCATGACACACATCACACTAGCATCAGATGGAGACATAACACCAGACGTCATGACACACATCACACTAGCAACAAAAGGAGACATAACACCAGACGTCATGACACACATCACACTAGCAACAAATGGAGACATAACACCAGACGTCATGGCACACTTGACGCTAGCATCAAATGGAGACATAACACCAGACGTCATCACACTAGCATCAATTGGAGACATAACACCAGACGTCATGACACACATAACACTAGCAACAAATGGAGACTTAACATCA
Organism: Megaustenia siamemsis; assembly: GCA_032433765.1. Lineage (NCBI taxonomy): Eukaryota > Metazoa > Mollusca > Gastropoda > Stylommatophora > Ariophantidae > Megaustenia > Megaustenia siamemsis. The sequence goes on along the minus strand of JAVIAB010000041.1, from coordinate 33,037,658 downwards.
GACGTCATGACACACATCGCACTAGCATCAAATGGAGACATAACATCAGACGTCATGACACACATCACACTAGCATCAAATGGAGACTTAACATCAGACGTCATGACAAACATCACACTAGCATCATATGGAGACATAACACCAGACGTCATGACACACATCACACTAGCATCAAATGGAAAAAACACTAGACGTCATGACCACACATAACACTAGCAACAAATGGAGACATGACATCAGACGTCATGATACACATCACACTAGCATCAAATGGAGACATAACATCAGACGTCTTGACACATATCACACTAGCATCAAATGGAGACTTAAGATCAGACGTCATGACACACATCGCACTAGCATCAAATGGAGACATAACATCAGAAGTCATGACACACATCACACTAGCATCAAATGGAGACTTAACATCAGACGTCATGACACACATCGCACTAGAATCAAATGGAGACATAACATCAGACGTCATGATACACATCACACTAGCATCAAATGGAGACATAACATCAGACGTCATGATACACATCACACTAGCATCAAATGGAGACATAACATCAGACGTCATGATACACATCGCACTAGCATCAAATGGAGACATAACATCAGACGTCATGACACACATCGCACTAGCATGAAATGGAGACATAACATCAGACGTCATGACACACATCACACTAGCATCAAATGGAGACTTAACATCAGACGTCATGACACATCACACTAGCATCAAATGGAGACATACATCAGTCGTCTTGACACACATCACACTAGCATCAAATGGAGACTTAACATCAGACATCATGACACACATCGCACTAGCATCAAATGGAGACATAACATCAGACGTCATGACACACATCGCACTAGCATCAAATGGAGACAAAACATCAGACGTCATGACACACATCGCACTAGCATCAAATGGAGAAATAACATCAGAAGTCATGACACACATCGCACTAGCATCAAATGGAGACATGACATCAGTCGTCATGACACACATCACACTAGCATCAAATGGAGACATAACATCAGACGTCATGACACACATCGCACTAGCATCAAATGGAGACATGACATCAGACGTCATGACACACATCACACTAGCATCAAATGGAGACATAAAATCAGACGTCATGACACACATCACACTAGCATCAAATGGAGACATAACATCAGACGTCATGACACACATCACACTAGCATCAAATGGAGACATAACAGCAGACGTCATGACACACATCACACTAGCATCAAAGGGAGACATAACAGCAGACGTCATGACACACATCACACTAGCATCAAAGGGAGACATAACAGCAGACGTCATGACACACATCACACTAGCATCAAATGGAGACATAACACCAGACGTCATGACGCCCATCACACTTGCATAAAATGGAGACATAACACCAGACGTCTCGACTCATATCACACATGCATCAAATGAAGACTTAACACCAGACGTCATGACACACATCACACTAGCATCAAATGGAGACATAACACTAGATGTCATGACAAACATTACACTTGCATCAAATGAAGACATAACACCAGACGTCATGACACACATCACACTAGCATCAAATGGAGACATCAGAAGTCATGACACGCATCACACTAGCATCAAATGGAGACATCAGAAGTCATGACACGCATCACACTAGCATCAAATGGAGACATAACGTCTGACGTTATGACACACATCACATTTGCATCAAATGAAGACATAACACCATACGTCATGACACACATCACACTAGCATCAAATGGAGACATCAGAAGTCATGACACGCATCACACTAGCATCAAATGGAGACATAACACCAGACGTCATGACACACATCACACTTGCATCAAATGGAGACATAACTCCAGACGTCATGACACACATCACACTAGCATCAAATGGAGACATAACACCAGACGTCATCACACTAGCATCAAATGGAGACATAACACCAGACGTCATGACACACATAACACCAGACGTCATGACACACATCACACTAGCATCAAATGGAGACATCAGAAGTCATGACACGCATCACACTAGCATCAAATGGAGACATAACATCTGACGTCATGACACACATCACACTTGCATCAAATGAAGACATAACACCAGACGTCATGACACACATCACACTAGCATCAAATGGAGACATCAGAAGTCATGACACGCATCACACTAGCATCAAATGGAGACATAACATCTGACGTCATGACACACATCACACTTGCATCAAATGGAGGCATAACTCCAGACGTCATGACACACATCACACTAGCATCAAATGGAGACATAACACCAGACGTCATGACACACATCACACTAGCATCAAATGGAAACATAACTCCAGACTTCATGACACACATCACACTAGCATCAAATGGAGACATAACTCCAGATTTCATGACACACTTGACATTAGCATCAAATGGAGACATAACACCAGACGTCATGACACACATCACACTAGCATCAAATGGAGACATAACACCAGACGTCATGACACACATCAGACTAGCATCAAATGGAGACCTAACACCAGACGTCATGACACACATCACACTAGCATCAAATGGAGACATAACAGCAGACGTCATGACACACATCACACTAACATCAAATGGAAACATAACACCAGACGTCATGGCACACATTACACTAGCATCAAATGGAGACATAACTCCAGCCTTCATGACACACTTGACATTAGCATCAAATGGAGACATAACACCAGACGTCATGACACACATCACACTAGCATCAGATGGAGACATAACACCGGACGTCATGACACACATCACACTAGCAACAAAAGGAGACATAACACCAGACGTCATGACACACATCACACTAGCAACAAATGGAGACATAACACCAGACGTCATGGCACACTTGACGCTAGCATCAAATGGAGACATAACACCAGACGTCATCACACTAGCATCAATTGGAGACATAACACCAGACGTCAGGACACACATAACACTAGCAACAAATGGAGACTTAACATCAGACGTCATGACACACATCGCACTAGCATCAAATGGAGACATAACATCAGACGTCATGACACACATCACACTAGCATCAAATGGAGACTTAACATCAGACGTCATGACACACATCACACTAGCATCAAATGGAGACATAACATCAGACGTCATGATACACATCACACTAGCATCAAATGGAGACTTAACATCAGACGTCATGACAAACATCACACTAGCATCAAATGGAGACATAACACCAGACGTCATGACACACATCACACTAGCATCAAATGGAAAAAACACTAGACGTCATGACCACACATAACACTAGCAACAAATGGAGACATGACATCAGACGTCATGATACACATCACACTAGCATCAAATGGAGACATAACATCAGACGTCTTGACACATATCACACTAGCATCAAATGGAGACTTAAGATCAGACGTCATGACACACATCGCACTAGCATCAAATGGAGACATAACATCAGAAGTCATGACACACATCACACTAGCATCAAATGGAGACTTAACATCAGACGTCATGACACACATCGCACTAGAATCAAATGGAGACATAACATCAGACGTCATGATACACATCACAATAGCATCAAATGGAGACATAACATCAGACGTCATGATACACATCACACTAGCATCAAATGGAGACATAACATCAGACGTCATGATACACATCGCACTAGCATCAAATGGAGACATAACATCAGACGTCATGACACACATCGCACTAGCATGAAATGGAGACATAACATCAGACGTCATGACACACATCACACTACCATCAAATGGAGACTTAACATCAGACGTCATGACACATCACACTAGCATCAAATGGAGACATACCATCAGTCGTCTTGACACACATCACACTAGCATCAAATGGAGACTTAACATCAGACGTCATGACACACATCACACTAGCATCAAATGGAGACATAACATCAGACGTCATGACACACATCGCACTAGCATCAAATGGAGACAAAACATCAGACGTCATGACACACTTCGCACTAGCATCAAATGGAGAAATAACATCAGAAGTCATGACACACATCGCACTAGCATCAAATGGAGACATGACATCAGTCGTCATGACACACATCACACTAGCATCAAATGGAGACATAACATCAGACGTCATGACACACATCGCACTAGCATCAAATGGAGACATGACATCAGACGTCATGACACACATCACACTAGCATCAAATGGAGACATAAAATCAGACGTCATGACACACATCACACTAGCATCAAATGGATACATAACAGCAGACGTCATGACACACATCACACTAGCATCAAAGGGAGACATAACAGCAGACGTCATGACACACATCACACTAGCATCAAAGGGAGACATAACAGCAGACGTCATGACACACATCACACTAGCATCAAATGGAGACATAACACCAGACGTCATGACGCCCATCACACTTGCATAAAATGGAGACATAACACCAGACGTCTCGACTCATATCACACATGCATCAAATGAAGACTTAACACCAGACGTCATGACACACATCACACTAGCATCAAATTGAGACACAACACTAGATGTCATGACAAACATTACACTTGCATCAAATGAAGACATAACACCAGACGTCATGACACACATCACACTAGCATCAAATGGAGACATCAGAAGTCATGACACGCATCACACTAGCATCAAATGGAGACATCAGAAGTCATGACACGCATCACACTAGCATCAAATGGAGACATAACGTCTGACGTTATGACACACATCACATTTGCATCAAATGAAGACATAACACCATACGTCATGACACACATCACACTAGCATCAAATGGAGACATCAGAAGTCATGACACGCATCACACTAGCATCAAATGGAGACATAACACCAGACGTCATGACACACATCACACTTGCATCAAATGGAGACATAACTCCAGACGTCATGACACACATCACACTAGCATCAAATGGAGACATAACACCAGACTTCATCACACTAGCATCAAATGGAGACATAACACCAGACGTCATGACACACATAACACCAGACGTCATGACACACATCACACTAGCATCAAATGGAGACATCAGAAGTCATGACACGCATCACACTAGCATCAAATGTAGACATAACATCTGACGTCATGACACACATCACACTTGCATCAAATGAAGACATAACACCAGACGTCATGACACACATCACACTAGCATCAAATGGAGACATCAGAAGTCATGACACGCATCACACTAGCATCAAATGGAGACATAACATCTGACGTCATGACACACATCACACTTGCATCAAATGGAGGCATAACTCCAGACGTCATGACACACATCACACTAGCATCAAATGGAGACATAACACCAGACGTCATGACACACATCACACTAGCATCAAATGGAGACATAACTCCAGATTTCATGACACACTTGACATTAGCATCAAATGGAGACATAACACCAGACGTCATGACACACATCACACTAGCATCAAATGGAGACATAACACCAGACGTCATGACACACATCAGACTAGCATCAAATTGAGACATAACTCCAGATTTCATGACACACTTGACATTAGCATCAAATGGAGACATAACACCAGACGTCATGACACACATCACACTAGCTTCAAATGGAGACATAACACCAGACGTCATGACACACATCACACTAGCATCAAATGGAGACATAACTCCAGATTTCATGACACACTTGACATTAGCATCAAATGGAGACATAACACCAGACGTCATGACACACATCACACTAGCATAAAATGGAGACATAACACCAGACGTCATGACACACATCAGACTAGCATCAAATGGAGACCTAACACCAGACGTCATGACACACATCACACTAGCATCAAATGGAGACATAACAGCAGACGTCATGACACACATCACACTAACATCAAATGGAAACATAACACCAGACGTCATGGCACACATTACACTAGCATCAAATGGAGACATAACTCCAGACTTCATGACACACTTGACATTAGCATCAAATGGAGACATAACACCAGACGTCATGACACACATCACACTAGCATCAGATGGAGACATAACACCGGACGGCATGACACACATCACACTAGCAACAAAAGGAGACATAACACCAGACGTCATGACACACATCACACTAGCAACAAATGGAGACATAACACCAGACGTCATGGCACACTTGACGCTAGCATCAAATGGAGACATAACACCAGACGTCATCACACTAGCATCAATTGGAGACATAACACCAGACGTCAGGACACACATAACACTAGCAACAAATGGAGACTTAACATCAGACGTCATGACACACATCGCACTAGCATCAAATGGAGACATAACATCAGACGTCATGACACACATCACACTAGCATCAAATGGAGACTTAACATCAGACGTCATGACACACATCACACTAGCATCATATGAAGACATAACACCAGACGTCATGACACACATCACACTAGCATCAAATGGAAAAAACACTAGACGTCATGACAACACATAACACTAGCAACAAATGGAGACATGACATCAGACGTCATGATACACATCACACTAGCATCAAATGGAGACATAACATCAGACGTCTTGACACATATCACACTAGCATCAAATGGAGACTTAAGATCAGACGTCATGAAACACATCGCACTAGCATCAAATGGAGACATAACATCAGAAGTCATGACACACATCACACTAGCATCAAATGGAGACTTAACATCAGACGTCATGACACACATCGCACTAGCATCAAATGGAGACATAACATCAGACGTCATGATACACATCACACTAGCATCAAATGGAGACATAACATCAGACGTCATGATACACATCACACTAGCATCAAATGGAGACATAACATCAGACGTCATGATACACATCGCACTAGCATCAAATGGAGACATAACATCAGACGTCATGACACACATCACACTAGCATCAAATGGAGACATAATATCAGACGTCATGATACACATCACACTAGCATCAAATGGAGACTTAACATCAGACATCATGACACACATCGCACTAGCATGAAATGGAGACATAACATCAGACGTCATGACACACATCACACTAGCATCAAATGGAGACTTAACATCAGACGTCATGACACATCACACTAGCATCAAATGGAGACATACCATCTGTCGTCTTGACACACATCACACTAGCATCAAATGGAGACTTAACATCAGACGTCATGACACACATCGCACTAGCATCAAATGGAGACATAACATCAGACGTCATGACACACATCGCACTAGCATCAAATGGAGACAAAACATCTGACGTCATGACACACATCGCACTAGCATCAAATGGAGAAATAACATCAGAAGTCATGACACACATCGCACTAGCATCAAATGGAGACATGACATCAGTCGTCATGACACACATCACACTAGCATCAAATGGAGACATAACATCAGACGTCATGACACACATCGCACTAGCATCAAATGGAGACATGACATCAGACGTCATGACACACATCGCACTAGCATCAAATGGAGACATGACATCAGACGTCATGACACACATCACACTAGCATCAAATGGAGACATAACTCCAGACTTCATGACACACTTGACATTAGCATCAAATGGAGACATAACACCAGACGTCATGACAGACATCACACTAGCATCAGATGGAGACATAACACCGGACGTCATGACACACATCGCACTAGCATCAAATGGAGACATAACATCAGACGTCATGACACACATCACACTAGCATCAAATGGAGACTTAACATCAGACGTCATGACACACATCACACTAGCATCATATGAAGACATAACACCAGACGTCATGACACACATCACACTAGCATGAAATGGAAAAAACATTAGACGTCATGACCACACATAACACTAGCAACAAATGGAGACATGACATCAGACGTCATGATACACATCACACTAGCATCAAATGGAGACATAACATCAGACGTCTTGACACATATCACACTAGCATCAAATGGAGACTTAAGATCAGACGTCATGAAACACATCGCACTAGCATCAAATGGAGACATAACATCAGAAGTCATGACACACATCACACTAGCATCAAATGGAGACTTAACATCAGACGTCATGACACACATCGCACTAGCATCAAATGGAGACATAACATCAGACGTCATGATACACATCACACTAGCATCAAATGGAGACATAACATCAGACGTCATGATACACATCACACTAGCATCAAATGGAGACATAACATCAGACGTCATGATACACATCGCACTAGCATCAAATGGAGACATAACATCAGACGTCATGACACACATCGCACTAGCATGAAATGGAGACATAACATCAGACGTCATGACACACATCACACTAGCATCAAATGGAGACTTAACATCAGACGTCATGACACATCACACTAGCATCAAATGGAGACATACCATCAGTCGTCTTGACACACATCACACTAGCATCAAATGGAGACTTAACATCAGACGTCATGACACACATCGCACTAGCATCAAATGGAGACATAACATCAGACGTCATGACACACATTGCACTAGCATCAAATGGAGACAAAACATCAGACGTCATGACACACATCGCACTAGCATCAAATGGAGAAATAACATCAGAAGTCATGACACACATCGCACTAGCATCAAATGGAGACATGACATCAGTCGTCATGACACACATCACACTAGCATCAAATGGAGACATAACATCAGACGTCATGACACACATCGCACTAGCATCAAATGGAGACATGACATCAGACGTCATGACACACATCACACTAGCATCAAATGGAGACATAAAATCAGACGTCATGACACACATCACACTAGCATCAAATGGAGACATAACATCAGACGTCATGACACACATCACACTAGCATCAAATGGATACATAACAGCAGACGTCATGACACACATCACACTAGCATCAAAGGGAGACATAACAGCAGACGTCATGACACACATCACACTAGCATCAAAGGGAGACATAACACCAGACGTCATGACGCCCATCACACTTGCATAAAATGGAGACATAACACCAGACGTCTCGACTCATATCACACATGCATCAAATGAAGACATAACACCAGACGTCATGACACACATCACACTAGCATCAAATGGAGACATAACACCAGACGTCATGACAAACATTACACTTGCATCAAATGAAGACATAACACCAGACGTCATGACACACATCACACTTGCATCAAATGGAGACATAACTCCAGACGTCATGACACACATCACACTAGCATCAAATGGAGACATAACACCAGACGTCATCACACTAGCATCAATTGGAGACATAACACCAGACGTCATGACACACATAACACCAGACGTCATGACACACATCACACTAGCATCAAATGGAGACATAAGAAGTCATGACACGCATCACACTAGCATCAAATGGAGACATAACATCTGACGTCATGACACACATCACACTTGCATCAAATGGAGGCATAACTCCAGACGTCATGACACACATCACACTAGCATCAAATGGAGACATAACACCAGACGTCATGACACACATCACACTAGCATCAAATGGAGATATAACTCCAGACTTCATGACACACTTGACATTAGCATCAAATGGAGACATAACACCAGACGTCATGACACACATCACACTAGCATCAAATGGAGACATAACACCAGACGTCATGACACACATCAGATTAGCATCAAATGGAGACCTAACACCAGACGTCATGACACACATCACACTAGCATCAAATGGAGACATAACAGCAGACGTCATGACACACATCACACTAACATCAAATGGAGACATAACACCAGACGTCATGGCACACATTACACTAGCATCAAATGGAGACATAACTCCAGACTTCATGACAAACTTGACATTAGCATCAAATGGAGACATAACACCAGACGTCATGACACACATCACACTAGCATCAAATGGAGACATAACACCAGACGTCATGACACAAATCACACTAGCAACAAATGGAGACATAACACCAGACGTCATGACACACATCACACTAGCAACAAATGGAGACATAACACCAGACGTCATGGCACACTTGACGCAAGCATCAAATGGAGACATAACACCAGAAGTCATCACACTAGCATCAATTGGAGACATAACACCAGACCTCATGACACACATAACACTAGCAACAAATGGAGACATAACACCATACGTCATGACACACATCACACTAGCATCAAATGGAGACAAAATACCAAACGTCATGACACACATCACACTAAGATCAAATGGAAACAACACTAGACGTCATGATACACATCACACTAGCATCATATGGAGACATAACACCAGACGTCATGACACACATCACACTAGCATCAAATGGAAACAACACTAGACGTCATGACCACACATAACACTAGCAACAAATGGAGACATGACATCAGACGTCTTGATACACATCACACTAGCATCAAATGGAGACTTAACATCAGACGTCATGACACACATCGCACTAGCATCAAATGGAGACTTAACATCAGACGTCATGACACACATCGCACTAGCATCAAATGGAGACATAACATCAGACGTCATGATACACATCACACTAGCATCAAATGGAGACATAACATCAGACGTCATGATACACATCATACTAGCATCAAATGGAGACATAACATCAGACGTCATGATACACATCGCACTAGCATCAAATGGAGACATAACATCAGACGTCATGACACACATCACACTAGTATCAAATGGAGACTTAACATCAGACGTCATGATACACATCACACTAGCATCAAATGGAGACTTAACATCAGACGTCATGACACACATCGCACTAGCATCAAATGGAGACATAACATCAGACGTCATGACACACATCACACTAGCATCAAATGGAGACTTAACATCAGACGTCATGACACACATTACACTAGCATCAAATGGAGACATAACATCAGACGTCATGATACACATCACACTAGCATCAAATGGAGACATACCATCAGACGTCTTGACACACATCACATAGCATCAAATGGAGACTTAACATCAGACGTCATGACACACATCGCACTAGCATCAAATGGAGACATAACATCAGACGTCATGACACACATCGCACCAGCATCAAATGGAGACAAAACATCAGACGTCATGACACACATCACACTAGCATCAAATGGAGACATAACATCAGAAGTCATGACACACATCGCACTAGCATCAAATGGAGACATGACATCAGTCGTCATGACACACATCACACTAGCATCAAATGGAGACATAACATCAGACGTCATGACACACATCGCACTAGCATCAAATGGAGACATGACATCAGACGTCATGACACACATCACACTAGCATCAAATGGAGACATAACACCAGATGTCATGACACACATCACACTAGCATCAAATGGAGACATAACTCCAGATTTCATGACACACTTGACATTAGCATCAAATGGAGACATAACACCAGACGTCATGACACACATCACACTAGCTTCAAATGGAGACATAACACCAGACGTCATGACACACATCACACTAGCATCAAATGGAGACCTAACACCAGACGTCATGACACACATCACACTAGCATCAAATGGAGACATAATAGCAGACGTCATGACACACATCACACTAACATCAAATGGAGACATAACACCAGACGTCATGGCACACATTACACTAGCATCAAATGGAGACATAACTCCAGACTTCATGACACGCTTGACATTAGCATCAAATGGAGACATAACACCAGACGTCATGACACACATCACACTAGCATCAAATGGAGACATAACACCAGACGTCATGACACACATCACACTAGCAACAAATGGAGACATAACACCAGACGTCATGACACACATCACACTAGCAACAAATGGAGACATAACACCAGACGTCATGGCACACTTGACGCTAGCATCAAATGGAGACATAACACCAGACGTCATCACACTAGCATCAATTGGAGACATAACACCAGACGTCATGACACACATCACACTAGCAACAAATGGAGACTTAACATCAGACTTCATGACACACATCGCACTAGCATCAAATGGAGACATAACATCAGACGTCATGACACACATCACACTAGCATCAAATGGAGACATAACATCAGACGTCATGATACACATCACACTAGCATCAAATGGAGACGTACAATCAGACGTCTTGACACACATCACACTAGCATCAAATGGAGACTTAACATCAGACGTCATGACACACATCGCACTAGCATCAAATGGAGACATAACATCAGACGTCTTGACACACATCACACTAGCATCAAATGGAGACATAACATCAGAAGTCATGACACACATCACACTAGCATCAAATGGAGACTTAACATCAGACGTCATGACACACATCACACTAGCATCAAATGGAGACATAACATCAGACGTCATGATACACATCACACTAGCATCAAATGGAGACATAACATCAGACGTCATGATACACATCACACTAGCATCAAATGGAGACATAACATCAGACGTCATGATACACATCACACTAGCATCAAATGGAGACATAACATCAAACGTCATGATACACATCACACTAGCATCAAATGGAGACATAACATCAGACGTCATGACACACATCACACTAGCATCAAATGGAGACATAACATCAGACGTCATGACACACATCGCACTAGCATCAAATGGAGACATGACATCAGTCGTCATGACACACATCACACTAGCATCAAATGGAGACATCAGAAGTCATGACACACATCACACTAGAATCAAATGGAGACATGACATCAGAAATCAGGACAAACATCACACTAGCTTCAAATGAAGACATAACACCAGACGTCATGACACACATCACACTAGTTTCTACCAAAGAGTGTTAGTACATAAACGAGTTTCTACCGGAGAATGTTGGTACATAAACAAGTATCTACCGAAGAATGTTAGTACATAAACAAGTTTCTACCGAAGCGTGTTAGTACATAAACGAGTTTCTACCGAAGAATGTTAGTACATAAACGATTTTCTACCGAAGATTGTTAGTACATAAACGAGTTTCTACCGAAGAATGTTAGTACATAAACGAGTTTCTACCAAAGAATGTTAGTACATAAATGAGTTTATACCGAAGAATGTTAGTTCATAAACGAGTTTCTACCGGAGAATGTTAATTCATAAACAAGTTTCCACCATAGTGAGTTAGTTCATAAACAAGTTTCTACCGGACAGTGTTAGTACATAAGTGAGTTTCTACCGGAGATTGTTAGTACATAAAAAAGTTTCTACCCGAGAGTGTTTGTACATAAACAAGTTTCTACCCGAGAGTGTTAGTACATAAACAAGTTTCTACACGAGAGTGTTAGTACATAAACAATTTTCTACACGAGAGTGTTAGTACATAAAGAAGTCTCTACCGGAGAATGTTAGTTCATAAACATGTTTCTACTGTAGAGAGTTAGTTCATAAACAAGTTTCTACCGTTGATAGTTAGTTCATAAACGAGTTTCTACCGTTGATAGTTAGTTCATAAACGAGTTTCTACCGTTGATAGTTAGTTCATAAACGAGTTTCTACCGTTGATAGTTAGTTCATAAACGAGTTTCTACCGTTGATAGTTAGTTCATAAACGAGTTTCTACCGTTGATAGTTAGTTCATAAACGAGTTTCTACCGTTGATAGTTAGTTCGTAAACGAGTTTCTACCGTTGATAGTTAGTTCATAAACGAGTTTCTACCGTTGATAGTTCGTTCATAAACGAGTTTCTACCGTTGATAGTTAGTTCATAAACGAGTTTCTACCGGAGTACATAAACAAGTTTCTACCGAAGACTGCTAGTACACAAACAAGTTTCTACCGAAGACTGCTAGTACATAAACAAGTTTCTACCGAAGACTGCTAGTACATAAACAAGTTTCTACCGAAGACTGTTAGTACATAAACAAGTTTCTACCGAAGACTGCTAGTACATAAACAAGTTTCTACCGAAGACTGTTAGTACATAAACAAGTTTCTACCGAAGACTGCTAGTACATAAACAAGTTTCTACCGAAGACTTATAGTACATAAACAAGTTTCTACCGAAGACTGATAGTACATAAACAAGTTTCTACCGAAGACTGCTAGTACATAAACAAGTATCTACCGAAGACTGCTAGTACACAAACAAGTTTCTACCGAAGACTGTTAGTACACAAACAAGTTTCTACCGAAGACTGATAGTACATAAACAAGTTTCTACCGAAGACTGTTAGTACACAAACAAGTTTCTACCGAAGACTGTTAGTACACAAACAAGTTTCTACCGAAGACTGTTAGTACACAAACAAGTTTCTACCGAAGACTGCTAGTACATAAACAAGTTTCTACCGAAGACTGCTAGTACACAAACAAGTTTCTACCGAAGACTGCTAGTACACAAACAAGTTTCTACCGAAGACTGCTAGTACATAAACAAGTTTCTACCGAAGACTGATAGTACATAAACAAGTTTCTACCGAAGACTGTTAGTACACAAACAAGTTTCTACCGAAGACTGATAGTACATAAACAAGTTTCTACCGAAGACTGTTAGTACACAAACAAGTTTCTACCGAAGACTGTTAGTACATAAACAAGTTTCTACCGAAGACTGCTAGTACACAAACAAGTTTCTACCGAAGACTGTAGGACATAAAAAAAATTCTACCGAAGACTGATAGTACATAAACAAGTTTCTGCCGAAGACTGTTAGTACATAAGGAAGTTTCTACCGAAGACTGTTAGTACGTAAGGAAGTTTCTACCGAAGACTGTTAGTACATAAACGAGTTTCTATCGGAGGGTGTTAGTACATAAACGAGTTTCTATCGGAGAGTGTTATTACATAAACGAGTTTCTATCGGAGAGTGTTAGTACATAAACAAGTTTCTACCGAAGACTGCTAGTACATAAACAAGTTTCTACCGAAGACTGATAGTACATAAACAAGTTTCTACCGAAGACTGTTAGTACATAAACAAGTTTCTACCGAAGACTGTTAGTACACAAACAAGTTTCTACCGAAGACTGTAGGACATAAAAAAATTTCTACCGAAGACTGATAGTACATAAACAAGTTTCTACCGAAGACTGTTAGTACATAAACAAGTTTATACCGAAGACTGTTAGTACGTAAGGAAGTTTCTACCGAAGACTGTTAGTACATAAACGAGTTTCTACCCGAGAATGTTAGTACATAAACGAGTTTCTATCGGAGGGTGTTAGTACATAAACGAGTTTCTATCGGAGAGTGTTAGTACATAAGGAAGTTTTTACCGAAGACTGTTAGTACATAAACGAGTTTCTGTCGGAGAGTGTTAGTACATAAACAAGTTTTTACCGAAGACTGTTAGCATAAAAACGATATTCTGTCAGAGAATGTTAGTAAATAAACGAGTTTATATCGGAGAGTGTTAGTTCATACACAAGTTTCTACTGGAGAGTGTTAGTACACAAACGAGTTTCTACCGGTGGGAGTACATAAACGAGTTTCTATCGGAGAGTGTTAGTACACAAATAAGTTTCTCCCGGAGAATGTTAGTACATAAGTGAGTTTCTACCGGACAATGTTAGCCTCATAAACAATTGTCTACCGGAGAATGTTAGTACATAAGTGAGTTTCTACCGGAGCATGTTAGATCATAAACAAGTTTCTACCGGAGAATGTTAGTACATAAGTGAGTTTCTACCGGAGAATGTTAGCTCATAACCAATTGTCTACCGGAGAATGTTAGTACATAAGTGAGTTTCTACCGGAGAATGTTAGCTCATAAACAAGTTTCTACCGGAGAATGTTAGTACATAAGTGAGTTTCTACCGGAGAATGTTAGCTCATAAACAAGTTTCTACCGGAGAATGTTAGTACATAAGTGAGTTTCTACCGGAGAATGTTAGCTCATAAACAAGTTTCTACCTGAGAATGTTAGTACATAAGGGAGTTTCTACCGGAGAATGTTAGCTCATAAACAAGTTTCTACCGGAGAATGTTAGTACATAAGTGAGTTTCTACCGGAGAATGTTAGCTCATAAACAAGTTTCTACCGGAGAATGTTAGTACATAAGGGAGTTTCTACCGGAGAATGTTAGCTTATAAACAAGTTTCTACCGAAGAATGTTAGTACATAAAGAAGTTTCTACCGGAGAATGTTAGATCATAAACAAGTTTCTACTGGAGAATGTTAATACATAAACCAGTTTCTACCGGAGAATGTTAGTACATAAACGAGTTTCTACCGGGGAGTGTTAGTACATAAACGAGTTTCTACCGTTGTGTGGTAGCTCTGTACTCAATAATCATCTTATACATCCTACCTGGGATTTCTAGTTTACTCGAATTATATGATCGTAACTGTTGTGAGGGTGTCACCTGTATATGATCGTAATTATCGTGAGGGCGCCGCCTGTATATGATCGTAATTATCGTGAGGGCGCCGCCTATTTTTGATCGTAACTGTCGTGAGGGTGCCGCCTGTATATGATCGTAACTGTCGTGGGGGCGCCGCCTGCATATGATCATAACTGTTGTGAGGGCGCCGCCTGTATATGATCGTAATTGCTGTGAGGGTGCCACCAGCATATAATCGTAACTGTCGTGAGGGTGCCACCAGCATATGATCGTAACCGTCGTGAGGGTGCCACCAGCATATGATCGTAACTGTCGTGAGGGTGCCACCAGCATATGATCGTAACTGTCGTGAGGGTGCCACCAGCATATGATCGTAACTGTCGTGAGGGTGCCACCAGCATATGATCGTAACTGTCGTGAGGGTGCCACCAGCATATGATCGTAATTATCGTGAGGGCGCCGCCTGTATATGATGGTAACTGTCGTGGGGGGCGCCACCAGCATATGATCGTAACAGTCATGGGGGGGGGGGCGCCACCAGCATATGATCGTAAATGTCGTGAGGGTGCCACCAGCATATGATCGTAACTGTCGTGAGGGTGCCACCAGCATATGATGGTAACTGTCGTGGGGGGGGGGGCGCCACCAGCATATGATGGTAACTGTCGTGGGGGGGGGCGCCACCAGCATATGAAGGTAACTGTCGTGGGGGGGCGTCACCAGCATATGATGGTAACTGTCGTGGGGGGCGCCACCAGCATATGATGGTAACTGTCGTGGGGGGGCGCCACCAGCATATGATGGTAACTGTCGTGGGGGGCGCCACCAGCATATGATGGTAACTGTCGTGGGGGGGCGCCACCAGCATATGATGGTAACTGTCGTGGGGGGGCGCCACCAGCATATGATGGTAACTGTCGTGGGGGGGCGCCACCAGCATATGATGGTAACTGTCATGGGGGGCGCCACCAGCATATGATGGTAACTGTCGTGGGGGGGCGCCACCAGCATATGATGGTAACTGTCGTGGGGGGGGGCGCCACCAGCATATGATGGTAACTGTCATGGGGGGCGCCACCAGCATATGATGGTAACTGTCGTGGGGGGGCGCCACCTGCATATGATGGTAACTGTCGTGGGGGGCGCCACCAGCATATGATGGTAACTGTCATGGGGGCGCGCCACCAGCATATGATGGTAACTGTCGTGGGGGGCGCCACCAGCATATGATGGTAACTGTCGTGGGGGGGGGCGCCACCAGCATATGATGGTAATTGTCGTGTGGGGGGCGCCACCAGCATATGATGGTAACTGTCGTGGGGGGGGCGCCACCAGCATATGATGGTAACTGTCGTGGGGGAGCGCCACCAGCATATGATGGTAACTGTCGTGGGGGGCGCCACCAGCATATGATGGTAACTGTCGTGGGGGGGGCGCCACCAGCATATGATGGTAACTGTCGTGGGGGGCGCCACCAGCATATGATGGTAACTGTCGTGGGGGGCGCCACCAGCATATGATGGTAACTGTCGTGGGGGGGCGCCACCAGCATATGATGGTAACTGTCGTGGGGGGGCGCCACCAGCATATGATGGTAACTGTCGTGGGGGGCGCCACCAGCATATGATGGTAACTGTCGTGGGGGGGCGCCACCAGCATATGATGGTAACTGTCATGGGGGGGCGCCACCAGCATATGATCATCAGAGAAGTTGAGCAGCAGGTACGACAAGTTTCGGAATCACTGTTTTAGATATCCATTTTTAAAACGATTTGTTCAGTAACCAATATCTATATTAATATTACAACACTTGCTACTAATAAATTTAATACACAGTACCTGAATCTCCATCTCTACACTGTCTCTGCTAATTCAGTCCATCTTCCAAATTGCCATCTTATCAATTGCTATCTTCTCAATTGCCATCTTATCAATTGCCATCTTCTCAATTGCTATCTTCTCAATTGCCATCTTCTCAATGTCCATCTTCCAAATTGCCATCTTCTCAATTGCTATCTTCTCAATTGCCATCTTCTCAATGTCCATCTTCCAAATTGCCATCTTCCAAATTGCCATCTTCTCAATTGCCATCTTCCAAATTGCCATCTTCTCAATTGCCATCTTCTCAATTGCCATCTTATCAATTGCCATCTTCTCAATTGCTATCTTCTCAATTGCCATCTTATCAATTGCCATCTTCTCAATTGCTATCTTCTCAATTGCCATCTTCTCAATTGCCATCTTCTCAATTGCCATCTTCTCAATTGCCATCTTATCAATTGCTATCTTCTCAATTGCCATCTTATCAATTGCCATCTTCTCAATTGCTATCTTCTCAATTGCCATCTTATCAATTGCCATCTTCTCAATTGCTATCTTCTCAATTGCTATCTTCTCAATTGCCATCTTATCAATTGCCATCTTCTCAATTGCTATCTTCTCAATTGCTATCTTCTCAATTGCCATCTTATCAATTGCCATCTTCTCAATTGCCATCTTCTCAATGTCCATCTTCCAAATTGCCATCTTATCAATTGCCATCTTCTCAATTGCCATCTTCTCAATTGCCATCTTCTCAGTTGCCATCTTCCAAATTGCCATCTTCTCAATTGCTATCTTCTCAATTGCCATCTTATCAATTGCCATCTTCTCAATTGCTATCTTCTCAATTGCCATCTTATCAATTGCCATCTTCTCAATTGCTATCTTCTCAATTGCTATCTTCTCAATTGCCATCTTATCAATTGCCATCTTCTCAATTGCTATCTTCTCAATTGCCATCTTCTCAATGTCCATCTTCCAAATTGCCATCTTATCAATTGCCATCTTCTCAATTCCCATCTTCTCAATTGCCATCTTCTCAATTGCCATCTTTCAAATTGCCATCTTCTCAATTGCTATCTTCTCAATTGCCATCTTCTCAATGTCCTTCTTCCAAATTGCCATCTTACAAATTGCCATCTTCTCAATTGCCATCTTCCAAATTGCCATCTTCTCAATTGCCATCTTCTCAATTGCCATCTTATCAATTGCCATCTTCTCAATTGCTATCTTCTCAATTGCCATCTTCTCAATTGCCATCTTCTCAATTGCTATCTTCTCAATTGCCATCTTCTCAATGTCCATCTTCCAAATTGCCATCTTATCAATTGCCATCTTCTCAATTGCCATCTTCTCAATTGCCATCTTCTCAATTGCTATCTTCTCAATTGCCATCTTATCAATTGCCATCTTCTCAATTGCTATCTTCTCAATTGCCATCTTCTCAATTGCTATCTTCTCAATTGCCATCTTATCAATTGCCATCTTATCAATTGCTATCTTCTCAATTGCCATCTTATCAATTGCCATCTTCTCAATTGCTATCTTCTCAATTGCCATCTTATCAATTGCCATCTTCTCAATTGCTATCTTCTCAATTGCCATCTTCTCAATTGCTATCTTCTCAATTGCCATCTTATCAATTGCCATCTTCTCAATTGCTATCTTCTCAATTGCCATCTTCTCAATTGCCATCTTCTCAATTGCCATCTTCTCAATTGCCATCTTCCAAATTGCCATCTTCTCAATTGCCATCTTCCAAATTGCCATCTTCTCAATTGCCATCTTCTCAATTGCCATCTTCTCAATTGCCATCTTCTCAATTGCCATCTTCTCAATTGCCATCTTCCAAATTGCCATCTTCTCAATTGCCATCTTCTCAATTGCCATCTTCTCAATTGCCATCTTCCAAATTGCCATCTTCTCAATTGCCATCTTCTCAATTGCCATCTTCTCAATTGCCATCTTCTCAATTGCCATCTTCCAAATTGCCATCTTCTCAATTGCCATCTTCTCAATTGCCATCTTCTCAATTGCCATCTTCCAAATTGCCATCTTCTCAATTGCCATCTTCTCAATTGCCATCTTCTCAATTGCCATCTTCTCAATTGCCATCTTCTCAATTGCCATCTTCTCAATTGGCATCTTCCAAATTGCCATCTTCTCAATTGCCATCTTCTCAATTGCCATCTTCTCAATTGCCATCTTCTCAATTGCCATCTTCTCAATTGCCATCTTCTCAATTGCCATCTTCTCAATTGCCATCTTCTCAATTGCCATCTTCCAAATTGCCATCTTCTCAATTGTCTTCTTCTCAATTGCCATCTTCCAAATTGCCATCTTCTCAATTGCCATCTTCCAAATTGCCATCTTCTCAATTGCCATCTTCTCAATTGCCATCTTCTCAATTGCCATCTTCTCAATTGCCATCTTCTCAATTGCCATCTTCTCAATTGCCATCTTCTCAATTGGCATCTTCCAAATTGCCATCTTCTCAATTGCCATCTTCTCAATTGCCATCTTCTCAATTGCCATCTTCCAAATTGCCATCTTCTCAATTGCCATCTTCTCAATTGCCATCTTCTCAATTGGCATCTTCCAAATTGCCATCTTCTCAATTGCCATCTTCCAAATTGCCATCTTCTCAATTGCTATCTTCTCAATTGCCATCTTATCAATTGCCATCTTCTCAATTGCTATCTTCTCAATTGCCATCTTCTCAATTGCCATCTTCTCAATTGCTATCTTCTCAATTGCCATCTTATCAATTGCCATCTTCTCAATTGCTATCTTCTCAATTGCCATCTTCTCAATTGCCATCTTCCAAATTGCCATCTTCTCAATTGCCATCTTCCAAATTGCCATCTTCTCAATTGCCATCTTCCAAATTGCCATCTTCTCAATTGCCATCTTCTCAATTGCCATCTTCCAAATTGTCATCTTCTCAATTGCCATCTTCCAAATTGCCATCTTCTCAATTGCCATCTTCCAAATTGTCATGTTCTCAATTGCCATCTTCCAAATTGTCATGTTCTCAATTGCCATCTTCCAAATTGTCATCTTCTCAATTGCCATCTTCTCAATTGCCATCTTCTCAATTGCCATCTTCCAAATTGCCATCTTCTCAATTGCCATCTTCCAAATTGTCATCTTCTCAATTGCCATCTTCTCAATTGCCATCTTCTCAATTGCCATCTTCCAAATTGCCATCTTCTCAATTGCCATCTTCCAAATTGTCATGTTCTCAATTGCCATCTTCCAAATTGTCATGTTCTCAATTGCCATCTTCTCAATAGCCATCTTCTCAATTGCCATCTTCCAAATTGCCATCTTCTCAATTGCCATCTTCCAAATTGTCATCTTCTCAATTGCCATCTTCCAAATTGCCATCTTCTCAATTGCCATCTTCCAAATTGTCATGTTCTCAATTGCCATCTTCTCAATTGCCATCTTCCAAATTGTCATGTTCTCAATTGCCATCTTCCAAATTGTCATGTTCTCAATTGCCATCTTCTCAATTGCCATCTTCCAAATTGCCATCTTCTCAATTGCCATCTTCCAAATTGTCATGTTCTCAATTGCCATCTTCCAAATTGTCATGTTCTCAATTGCCATCTTCCAAATTGTCATGTTCTCAATTGCCATCTTCCAAATTGTCATCTTCTCAATTGCCATCTTCCAAATTGCCATCTTCTCAATTGCCATCTTCCAAATTGTCATGTTCTCAATTGCTATCTTCTCAATTGCCATCTTATCAATTGCCATCTTCTCAATTGCTATCTTCTCAATTGCCATCTTATCAATTGCCATCTTCTCAATTGCTATCTTCTCAATTGCCATCTTATCAATTGCCATCTTCTCAATTGCTATCTTCTCAATTGCCATCTTCTCAATTGCCATCTTCCAAATTGCCATCTTCTCAATTGCCATCTTCCAAATTGCCATCTTCTCAATTGCCATCTTCCAAATTGCCATCTTCTCAATTGCCATCTTCTCAATTGCCATCTTCCAAATTGTCATCTTCTCAATTGCCATCTTCCAAATTGCCATCTTCTCAATTGCCATCTTCCAAATTGTCATGTTCTCAATTGCTATCTTCTCAATTGCCATCTTCTCAATTGCCATCTTCTCAATTGCTATCTTCTCAATTGCCATCTTATCAATTGCCATCTTCTCAATTGCTATCTTCTCAATTGCCATCTTCTCAATTGCCATCTTCCAAATTGCCATCTTCTCAATTGCCATCTTCCAAATTGCCATCTTCTCAATTGCCATCTTCCAAATTGCCATCTTCTCAATTGCCATCTTCTCAATTGCCATCTTCCAAATTGTCATCTTCTCAATTGCCATCTTCCAAATTGCCATCTTCTCAATTGCCATCTTCCAAATTGTCATGTTCTCAATTGCCATCTTCCAAATTGTCATGTTCTCAATTGCCATCTTCCAAATTGTCATCTTCTCAATTGCCATCTTCTCAATTGCCATCTTCTCAATTGCCATCTTCCAAATTGCCATCTTCTCAATTGCCATCTTCCAAATTGTCATCTTCTCAATTGCCATCTTCTCAATTGCCATCTTCTCAATTGCCATCTTCCAAATTGCCATCTTCTCAATTGCCATCTTCCAAATTGTCATGTTCTCAATTGCCATCTTCCAAATTGTCATGTTCTCAATTGCCATCTTCTCAATAGCCATCTTCTCAATTGCCATCTTCCAAATTGCCATCTTCTCAATTGCCATCTTCCAAATTGTCATCTTCTCAATTGCCATCTTCCAAATTGCCATCTTCTCAATTGCCATCTTCCAAATTGTCATGTTCTCAATTGCCATCTTCTCAATTGCCATCTTCCAAATTGTCATGTTCTCAATTGCCATCTTCCAAATTGTCATGTTCTCAATTGCCATCTTCTCAATTGCCATCTTCCAAATTGCCATCTTCTCAATTGCCATCTTCCAAATTGTCATGTTCTCAATTGCCATCTTCCAAATTGTCATGTTCTCAATTGCCATCTTCCAAATTGTCATGTTCTCAATTGCCATCTTCCAAATTGTCATCTTCTCAATTGCCATCTTCCAAATTGCCATCTTCTCAATTGCCATCTTCCAAATTGTCATGTTCTCAATTGCCATCTTCCAAATTGTCATGTTCTCAATGGCCATCTTCCAAATTGTCATCTTCTCAATTGCCATCTTCCAAATTGCCATCTTCTCAATTGCCATCTTCCAAATTGTCATCTTCTCAATTGCCATCTTATCAATTGCCATCTTCTCAATTGCCATCTTCTCAATTGCCATCTTCTCAATTGCCATCTTCCAAATTGCCATCTTCCAAATTGCCATCTTCTCAATTGCCATCTTCTCAATTGTCATCTTCTCAATTGCCATCTTCTCAATTGCCATCTTCTCAATTGCCATCTTCCAAATTGCCATCTTCTCAATTGCCATCTTCTCAATTGCCATCTTCCAAATTGCCATCTTCTCAATTGCCATCTTCCAAATTGCCATCTTCTCAATTGCCATCTTCTCAATTGCCATCTTCTCAATTGCCATCTTCTCAATAGCCATCTTCTCAATTGCCATCTTCCAAATTGCCATCTTCTCAATTGCCATCTTCCAAATTGCCATCTTCCAAATTGCCATCTTCTCAATTGCCATCTTCCAAATTGCCATCTTCTCAATTGCCATCTTCCAAATTGCCATCTTCTCAATTGCCATCTTCTCAATTGCCATCTTCCAAATTGCCATCTTCCAAATTGCCATCTTCTCAATTGCCATCTTCCAAATTGCCATCTTCTCAATTGCCATCTTCTCAATTGCCATCTTCCAAATTGCCATCTTCCAAATTGCCATCTTCCAAATTGCCATCTTCCAAATTGCCATCTTCCAAATTGCCATCTTCCAAATTGCCATCTTCTCAATTGCCATCTTCTCAATAGCCATCTTCTCAATTGCCATCTTCCAAATTGCCATCTTCCAAATTGCCATCTTCCAAATTGCCATCTTCTCAATTGCCATCTTCTCAATTGCCATCTTCTCAATTGCCATCTTCTCAATTGCCATCTTCTCAATTGCCATCTTCTCAATTGCCATCTTCTCAATTGCCATCTTCTCAATTGGCATCTTCCAAATTGCCTTCTTCTCAATTGCCATTTTCTCAATTGCCATCTTCCAAATTGTCATGTTCTCAATTGCCATCTTCCAAATTGCCATCTTCTCAATTGCCATCTTCCAAATTGTCATGTTCTCAATTGCCATCTTCCAAATTGTCATGTTCTCAATGGCCATCTTCCAAATTGTCATCTTCTCAATTGCCATCTTCTCAATTGCCATCTTCCAAATTGCCATCTTCTCAATTGCCATCTTCTCAATTGCCATCTTCCAAATTGCCATCTTCTCAATTGCCATCTTTTCAATTGCCATCTTCTCAATTGCCATCTTCTCAATTGCCATCTTCTCAATTGCCATCTTCTCAATTGCCATCTTCTCAATTGCCATCTTCCAAATTGCCATCTTCTCAATTGCCATCTTCCAAATTGTCATGTTCTCAATTGCCATCTTCCAAATTGCCATCTTCTCAATTGCCATCTTCCAAATTGCCATCTTCTCAATTGCCATCTTCCAAATTGCCATCTTCTCAATTGCCATCTTCTCAATAGCCATCTTCTCAATTGCCATCTTCCAAATTGCCATCTTCCAAATTGCCATCTTCCAAATTGCCATCTTCCAAATTGCCATCTTCCAAATTGCCATCTTCCAAATTGCCATCTTCTCAATTGCCATCTTCTCAATAGCCATCTTCTCAATTGCCATCTTCCAAATTGCCATCTTATCAATTGCCATCTTCCAAATTGCCATCTTCTCAATTGCCATCTTCTCAATTGCCATCTTCTCAATTGCCATCTTCTCAATTGCCATCTTCTCAATTGCCATCTTCTCAATTGCCATCTTCTCAATTGCCATCTTCTCAATTGGCATCTTCCAAATTGCCATCTTCTCAATTGCCATCTTCTCAATTGCCATCTTCCAAATTGTCATGTTCTCAATTGCCATCTTCCAAATTGCCATCTTCTCAATTGCCATCTTCCAAATTGTCATGTTCTCAATTGCCATCTTCCAAATTGTCATGTTCTCAATGGCCATCTTCCAAATTGTCATCTTCTCAATTGCCATCTTCTCAATTGCCATCTTCCAAATTGCCATCTTCTCAATTGCCATCTTCTCAATTGCCATCTTCCAAATTGTCATCTTCTCAATTGCCATCTTCCAAATTGCCATCTTCTCAATTGCCATCTTCCAAATTGTCATGTTCTCAATTGCCATCTTCCAAATTGTCATGTTCTCAATTGCCATCTTCCAAATTGCCATCTTCTCAATTGCCATCTTCCAAATTGTCATGTTCTCAATTGCCATCTTCCAAATTGCCATCTTCTCAATTGCCATCTTCCAAATTGCCATCTTCTCAATTGCCATCTTCCAAATTGCCATCTTCTCAATTGCCATCTTCTCAATTGCCATCTTCTCAATTGTCATGTTCTCAATTGCCATCTTCTCAATAGCCATCTTCTCAATTGCCATCTTCCAAATTGCCATCTTCTCAATTGCCATCTTCCAAATTGCCATCTTCTCAATTGCCATCTTCCAAATTGCCATCTTCTCAATTGCCATCTTCTCAATTGCCATCTTCCAAATTGCCATCTTCCAAATTGCCATCTTCTCAATTGCCATCTTCTCAATTGCCATCTTCTCAATTGCCATCTTCTCAATTGCCATCTTCCAAATTGCCATCTTCTCAATTGCCATCTTATCAATTGCCATCTTCTCAATTGCCATCTTCCAAATTGCCATCTTCCAAATTGCCATCTTCCAAATTGCCATCTTATCAATTGCCATCTTCTCAATTGCCATCTTCTCAATAGCCATCTTCTCAATTGCCATCTTCCAAATTGCCATCTTCCAAATTGCCATCTTCCAAATTGCCATCTTCTCAATTGCCATCTTCTCAATTGCCATCTTCTCAATTGCCATCTTCTCAATTGCCATCTTCTCAATTGCCATCTTCTCAATTGCCATCTTCTCAATTGCCATCTTCTCAATTGGCATCTTCCAAATTGCCATCTTCTCAATTGCCATCTTCTCAATTGCCATCTTCTCAATTGCCATCTTCTCAATTGCCATCTTCTCAATTGCCATCTTCCTTCTAAAATGAATAGTCTGCCGATCCTGCACATTTGTTCACAGTTCAAGTCTCGATAAAACATCTCCCGTCTCATTGTCGGGGCTCTGCTCCTGGCTAATTTTCTAATCACGCTCTTATCTCCTAGTTCCTTTCACCTAGTATCTGCTCCATGTCCTACTAAAGGTTTATGTCCACAACTCTCACATTTACTGGTATTTTCTTTCCGAAAGATCCGTCCGCTATATCCGGGACCTGAAAGTCCACTATGGCAGCTGTCAGTGTCCACTCGAAACTAATCTTATTGGGTCTATAGTCCCCATGTCAATTTTCAACTTTCACAATCCCTTTTTTCCATTATTTGCTCACTCGCCTTCTCATTTCTCCATTTGTACGATATTTTAACGCTTTACTAATTTGATGTTAGCCTAGCTTGACTAACCTATTACTATTATTATCTATTTTTCTCTTTACTCATTACTTATCAAATCTGTCCTTAATTATTGTAAAATGTCCTTTCTCATTTCTTTCTGACAGCAAACACTCTTTCTCTGTTCTTCAGTTCTTAAATATTACAAATGCTGACATCTTCAAGCAGAAATCTTATTTGATATATTCAGATACCAGAACGAGACGGTTGGAGTGCTGGACATGGGCAACGCGTCCACTCAGATAACGTTTGTGCCAGATGAACCGCTGTATTCAGAGAAGTATCCAGTCAGTCTCGACATTTGCCTACACTCTCATTCAAACTGACCCCACTCTCGATGACTCTCTTCGTTTCATTCTCTATTATCTCTTTGCTACAATGTTGTTAATTTTTTATCAAATGTAGACGAAACAAAACACTTATTTATAAACATGCCCAAATGAGTTTAACATGAGAAAGATTCTTGAAGTTGTCTACAAATTAGTGATGCTATTATGATGTGTATCTTAGACAATATAAACCAGTCCAAACATATGGACGAGGCAACGAAGGTTTATGTCTGTGAAGAATGCCAAGAGAAATGTGTACAATTTAGAATTTAATTGATTGTCAATGTTACAAGAACACGGCAGTCAATGTGGAGGCCAGTGCTGGATAATACTACTAGTTTTAAACCAAAAGACTACAATTGTCAACAAACAAAAGACCTTAAAAATTGTTGCGACTGAACATGGCCAGGTAATCAAGTAAAATATGCCAATATACAACTTCTTTTGATTTGAAATGTTGATGTTGTTTGCTCTTGTGTGTGTCCTGAATTCAGAAAGATATTGGAAACACAAATAGTATATACAATTCTGACAGTTTTTAAAAAAAAAGAGAAGAGTATGAACTTCATTCATAACGAAACACAGTCATGTTTATTTCATTGTATTTTCCTTTTGCTTTCACGATAAATGACTTGCCAGTTTTGCCTTTTATGTTAAGTTCTTTTAGTTCAGTCCATCACATCACCGTGCCCAGTTGTGTATGAACTGGAGAGGGAACTACTGCCTATCGCTTTACAGCATCGACTATGTAAGGACACAACAAGGACACAACATCGACTATGTAAGGACACAACAAAGACACAACATCGACTATGTAAGGACACAACATCGATACAGCAAGGACACAGCATCGACTATGTAAGGACACAACATCGATACAGCAAGGACACAGCATCGACTATGTAAGGACACAACATCGACTATGTAAGGACACAACATCGACACAGCAAGGACACAACATCGACACATCAAGGACACAGCATCGACAAAGCAAGGACTCAGCATCGACACAGCAAGGACTCAGCATCGACACAGCAAGGACACAGCAAAGACACAGCATCGACACAACATCGATACAGCAAGGACACAGCATTGACACAGCAAGAACTCAGCATCAACACAGCATTGACACAACATCGACACAGCAAGGAAACAGCAAGGACACAACATTGACACAGCATCAACACAGCATTGACACAGCATCAACACAGCATTGACACAACATCGAAACAGCAAGGACACATCATTGACACAGCAAGGACACATCATTGACACAGCATCAATACAGCATTGGCACAACAATGACACAGCATCAACACAGCATTGACACATCATCGTCACAGCAAGGATACAGTATTGACACATCATCGATCATGCACGAACGCAGCAAGTACACACCATTGACACAGTAAAAACACATAATTGACACAACAAGGACACAGCATTGACACAGTATCGACACATCATGACCACAGTATTGACGTACATGGACACATAATGTACACAGCATCGACACAGTATAGACACAGCGTGGACACAGCATCGACACAGTATAGACACAGCGTGGACACATCATCGACACAGTATGCGTACAGCATCGACAAAGCATAGACACAGTATCGATACAGTATGGACAGAGCATCGACATCATTCAACCATTATTAAAGGTATCGACACAGCATCGACACAGCAGACAGCATGGTCAGAGCATCGACACAGCATCGACACAGCATCGACACAGCAGACAGCATGGTCAGAGCATCGACACAGCATCGACACAGCAGACAGCATGGTCAGAGCATCGACACAGCATCGACACAGCATCGACACAGCAGACAGCATGGTCAGAGCATCGACACAGCAGACAGCATGGTCAGAGCATCGACACAGCAGACAGCATGGTCATAGCATCGACACAGCTTCGACACAGCATCCACACAGCAGACAGCATGGTCAGAGCATCGACACAGCAGACAGCATGGTCATAGCATCGACACAGCAGACAGCATGGTCATAGCATCGACACAGCAGACAGCATGGTCATAGCATCGACACAGCAGACAGCATGGTCAGAGCATCGACACAGCAGACAGCATGGTCAGAGCATCGACACAGCAGACAGCATGGTCATAGCATCGACACAGCATCGACACAGCAGACAGCATGGTCAGAGCATCGACACAGCAGACAGCATGGTCAGAGCATCGACACAGCATCGACACAGCAGACAGCATGGTCAGAGCATCGACACAGCAGACAGCATCGTCATAGCATCGACACAGCATCGACACAGCAGACAGCATGGTCAGAGCATCGACACAGCATCGACACAGCAGACAGCATGGTCAGAGCATCGACACAGCATCGACACAGCAGACAGCATGGTCAGAGCATCGACACAGCAGACAGCATGGTCAGAGCATCGATACAGCATCGACACAGCATCGACACAGCAGACAGCATGGTCAGAGCATCGACACAGCATCGATACAGCAGACAGCATGGTCAGAGCATCGACACAGCAGACAGCATGGTCATAGCATCGACACAGCATCGACACAGAAGACAGCATGGTCAGAGCATCGACACAGCATCGACACAGTATCGACACAGCGGACAGCATGGTCAGAGCATCGACACAGCATCGACGCAGCAGACAGCATGGTCAGAGCATCGACACAGCAGACAGCATGGTCAGAGCATCGACACAGCATCGACACAGCGTCGACACAGCAGACAGCATGGTCAGAGCATCGACACAGCAGACAGCATGGTCAGAGCATCGACACAGCAGACAGCATGGTCAGAGCATCGACACAGCAGACAGCATGGTCAGAGCATCGACACAGAAGACAGCATGGTCAGAGCATCGACACAGCAGACAGCATGGTCAGAGCATCGACACAGCATCGACACAGCATCGACACAGCAGACAGCATGGTCAGAGCATCGACACAGCATCGACACAGCAGACAGCATGGTCAGAGCATCGACACAGCATCGACACAGCAGACAGCATGGTCAGAGCATCGACACAGCAGACAGCATGGTCAGAGCATCAACACAGCAGACAGCATGGTCATAGCATCGACACAGCAGACAGCATGGTCAGAGCATCGACACAGCAGACAGCATGGTCAGAGCATCGACACAGCATCGACACAGCAGACAGCATGGTCAGAGCATCGACACAGCATCGACACAGCAGACAGCATGGTCAGAGCATCGAACAGCATCGACACAGCAGACAGCATGGTCAGAGCATCGACACAGCAGACAGCATGGTCAGAGCATCGACACAGCATCGACACAGCAGACAGCATGGTCAGAGCATCGACACAGCATCGACACAGCAGACAGCATGGTCAGAGCATCGACACAGCAGACAGCATGGTCAGAGCATCAACACAGCAGACAGCATGGTCATAGCATCTACACAGCAGACAGCATGGTCAGAGCATCGACACAGCAGACAGCATGGTCAGAGCATAAACACAGCATCGACACAGCAGACAGCATGGTCAGAGCATCGACACAGCATCGACACAGCAGACAGCATGGTCAGAGCATCGACACAGCAGACAGCATGGTCAGAGCATCGACACAGCAGACAGCATGGTCAGAGCATCGACACAGCAGACAGCATGGTCAGAGCATCTACACAGCAGACAGCATGGTCAGAGCATCGACACAGCATCGACACAGCAGACAGCATGGTCAGAGCATCGACACAGCAGACAGCATGGTCAGAGCATCGACACAGCATCGACACAGCAGACAGCATGGTCAGAGCATCGACACAGCAGACAGCATGGTCAGAGCATCGACACAGCACAGACTTTGCACAGACACAGCAGGAACACAGCAGGAACACAGCAGGAACACAGCACAGACACAGCAGGGACACGGTTGACTGGAAAGAACATGGCAATATCAGATCGATATAGAGGTAGACAATAAACGCTGTCGTGATAGAAAGCAAACTCTGGTTGATACACATGATAGAAGTAACGACAAGTCCTCACAGAGATATCACATTTGTTGTCTCTAATTTGTTGGTAGTATCTTGAACAGAGATATGAAATTGTCTCTTTCTTCATGCTGCTCAAACAACGTGGGTTACGCTGCCGAGGCCCTTTACACTGTATAAATAAATGAAAAATGGCCGCATACGAGTATAAAAAAAATTATGACAACTAGCAGATGGCAAAATAACTAGGGGGCGCCCTAAACTCCGATTTATAGACATGCAAACGTGACAGGAAAACTCTGAACATAAACCAGCTTCGGAAGACATAGCTGCAAATGACAATCTTTGGAAACACACTCTAAAAGCTTCAGCTCAAACAAGAAGCAGACAGATTCATAGAAAACGATAATACACTGCGAAAGAAAAGAAAAAGTAACTTTTTCTGGCAGTGCTGCAAAATCCATATTCAACTATAACTGACGAAGGCTTCAACTACTGGTATCAAGACTTTTAGGATCTTTACACAGATATGAAGTGCGTCGTCTCTCAAGACTTTTAGGATCTTTACAGAGATATGAAATGCGTGGTCTATCAGGACCTTTAGGATCTTTACAGAGATATGAAGTGCGTGGTCTCTCAGGACTTTTAGGATCTTTACAGAGATATGAAGTGCGTGGTCTCTCAAGACTTTTAGGATCTTTACAGAGATATGAAATGCGTGGTCTTTCAAGACTTTTAGGATCTTTACAGAGATATGAAATGCGTGGTCTCTCAGGACCTTTATGATCTTTACAGAGATATGAAATGCGTGGTCTCTCAAGACTTTTAGGATCTTTACAGAGATATGAAATGCGTGGTCTCTTAAGACTTTTAGGATCTTTACAGAGATATGAAATGCGTGGTCTCTCAAGACTTTTAGGATCTTTACAGAGATATGAAATGCGTGGTCTCTCAAGACTTTTAGGATCTTTACAGAGATATGAAATGCGTGGTCTCTCAAGACTTTTAGGATCTTTACAGAGATATGAAATGCGTGGTCTCTCAGGACCTTTAGGATCTTTACAGAGATATGAAATGCGTGGTCTCTCAAGACTTTTAGGATCTTTACAGAGATATGAAGTGCGTGATCTCTCACGACTTTTAGGATCTTTACAGAGATATGAAGTGCGTGGTCTCTCAAGACTTTTAGGATCTTTACAGAGATATGAAATGCGTGGTCTTTCAAGACTTTTAGGATCTTTACAGAGATATGAAATGCGTGGTCTCTCAGGACCTTTATGATCTTTACAGAGATATGAAATGCGTGGTCTCTCAAGACTTTTAGGATCTTTACAGAGATATGAAATGCGTGGTCTCTCAAGACTTTTAGGATCTTTACAGTGATATAAAATGCGTGGTCTCTCAAGACTTTTAGGATCTTTACAGAGATATAAAATGCGTGGTCTCTCAAGACTTTTAGGATCTTTACAGAGATATGAAGTGCGTGATCTCTCAAGACTTTTAGGATCTTTACAGTGAATCGGTTGTTCCTCGAGATCACACTCATGTATTATCACTTTAAAATGTTCTGTGTAGCTGTAATCTTGGATTGCAATGATTGAATGCAACTGAGGCGCAATGGTTCCGTTGAATGATACACATATATGGTAATTTAATGTTTTCAATTTCTGACGACTTTGATATAAATTACCTTTTGAGGTATTTTATTTTTTATTTTTGTCTCATCCCTGTTGATTTCAAGTCCTTTTCTTTCCGCCTCTGATGATAGTAAAAAAGTAAAGTACCCCCCGTCACGCCAATTGGCGTATAGGGAAATATGGTGTTAGTGACCCTATATTTTACAGACCTTCAGCACATGATTTTTGGGGTAATGTGGTCGGTATTACGCCCGTGCTGCTTTACTTTCCCAGAAAAAAGTCCGGTACCCATTTAAGGCTGGGTGAACCCGGAGCCGTCGGTTGGGATCGAACCCTACCCCTTGTCCGTAGTAGTCCAGTTCACTAACCACTGAGCTATCACGGCTCCCACTAATTTTTAGGGAATTAGTAAAACCCAGGTGTCCTCGCCAGGGTACGAACCCCGGCTGTTGCCGTGGTAAGCCAACCGCCTATCGATTGCGCTAACCGGACACCCCTCTGATGATAGTGCCCGTGATATTTTCACGTAGTTGTCATTAATAACTATACTCTAACATTACCTGTACTCTGATATTATCTGCACTATTATATCACATCCTGACATTACCTGTACTCTGATATTATCTGTACTCTCGTATCATCTCCTAAAATTACCTGTACTCTGACATGACCTGTACTCTAACGTTACCTGTACTTTGATCTTCTTTACCTTGATTCTACCCGCGCCGCTAGACGTCGCATAGGGCTTGTAGTGCTTGTCACCACCATTCTCTAATCTTGGTGAGATGTCACTGACATTACCTGCACTTATATATCGTCTGTACTCTGACATCATGAACTGTAATATCATATATACTCCTGTAACATCACCTGTACTCTGACATCATATGAATCTGATATCACATATGCTCATGTGACATCACCAGTACTCTGACATCACATATACTCTGATATCACATAACTCTAATATCACATATGCTCTTGTGACATCGTCTGTACTCTCTCATCACCTGTACTCTGACATCACATGTACTCTGACATCACCCGTACTCTGACATCACCTGTACTCTGACATCAAGTGTACTCTGACATCACCTTACTCTGATATCACATGACTCTTATATCACGTGTACTCTGATATCACCCGTACTATGACATCACCCGTACTCTGACATCACCTGTACTCTGACATCACATGTACTCTGACATCACCTGTACTCTGACATCAAGTGTACTCTGACATCACCTTACTCTGACATCACATGAATCTGATATCAAGTGTACTATGACATCACATGTACTCTGACATCACCCGTACTCTGACATCACCTGTACTCTGACACCACCAGTAATCTGTCATCACCTGTACTCTGACATCACATGACTCTGATATCAAGTGTACTCTGACATCACCCGTTCTCTGACATCACCCGTACGCTGACATCACCTGTACTCTGACATCACCCGTACTCTGACATCACCCGTACTCTGACATCACCTGTACTCTGACATCACCTGCACTCTGACACCACCTATACTCTGACATCAAGTGTACTCTGACATCACCTTACTCTGACATCACATGAATCTGATATCAAGTGTACTATGACATCACATGTACTCTGACATCACCCGTACTCTGACATCATCTGTACTCTGACATCACCCGTAATCTGACATCACCTGTACTCTGACATCACCCGTAATCTGACATCACTTGTACTCTGACATCACATGACTCTGATATCAAGTGTACTCTGACATCACCCGTACTCTGACATCACCCGTACTCCGACATCACCTGTACTCTAACATCACCCGTACTCTGACATCACCCGTACTTTGACATCACCTGTACTCTGACATCACCCGTACTCTGACATCACCTGTACTCTAACATCACCTGTACTCTGACATCAGCCGTACTATGACATCACCTGTACTCTAACATCACCCGTACTCTGACATCACCTGTACTCTGACATCACCTGTACTCTGACATCAAGTGTACTCTGACATCACCTATACTCTAACATCACCCGTACTCTGACATCACCTGTACTCTGACATCACCTGTACTCTGACATCAAGTGTACTCTGACAACAGATGAATTTTCGCAACAAGCGGCACGAACTGTACGTCCAGAACTACCTTCAACACGGCTCAGAGAGCATCTATGTTAAGATCCACAACGTCCTGAGAAACAGAGGCGTCAGCGACTCCCGACCCCAAAACCCGTGCTTGTTGAAAGGTAAGGTTGAGAGGGAGAAGAGATAGTGGCTTTAATTACATCCTTATTTAAGCTTTTCCTTTCCAACTTTTGCGTTAAAATCCCCTAGAACTGTGGTGTTTTCATGTGGTTTACATTCATGAAGTGCCTCATTTAACTCGTAAAATTTATCAATTGTTTCCTCTAGACTGTCTGCTGTTGGTGCATAAACTTGTATAAGATTTATGTCTATTGGCTTTCCATTCAATTTCACTAAAAGGACTTTGTCAGTTATTGGGTAAAAGCCTTTCACTGTTCTTGCTCTTTCTGCATCCAAGATGATACCTACTCCTCTTTGGTGTTCAGTACTTCCAGAATAGATTATTTTATGTTTATCAGAATATATCTCCCCTGATCCGGTGTATCTCATTTCACAAAGTCCCAGTAAATGTAAACCCATTCTTTTCATTTCTTGTATGCTGTTTTTCACTTTACCCTTCTGCATGAGTGTTCTCACATTCCAAGTACCTATCTTTAGCGTTAAGTAAAAGAGTTTTTCAATGCTATGTAGAGTCAGTCTTAACATATGGATGTGATTCATGGACAATAGGACAACAGACAAGAAAATCACTGGACTCTGTAGAAATGTGGTTTTACAGAAGAATGTTGAGAATACCATGGCTACGATGAGTAATGAAAATGTTCTGAAAGAGGCCAAAGCAAAAAGAGAGCTAATTTCCAATATTCGGAAGAAACAATCATCATTTTTGGCCATGTAATAAGAAGAGAACAACTGGAATATATTGTGGCAACTGGAAAAATTGAGGGACGAAGAGATAGAGGGAAGCAAAGAGAGAAAATACCAGGCAGCTTAAGAGAATGGCTGGCAGAAGGTCAACAACAGAAATGATAAAGAACTGTTGAGATCGAAATTTGTGGAGAGACATGAACACCTACGCCAGTAGGCCCAGTACTTGATGATGATGATGATGATTTAAGCCTTTGTACTTTCCGTTTCCATTTTAAAAAATGACAACATTTTTTGTACTTTCCGCTTCCATTAAAAGAAAAAAAAATCTGTTGGTACTTTCCGTTTCCATTTAAAAAATGGCAATATTTGATATAAAGCATTTAGTCCATAGTAAGCACATTTTCATGTATGATGGTTACACGTGTGCATTTCGAACAGAGGAAGGACTGAGCGAATGTTTCCCAATAGATACTGGGGTTAAACAAGAATGTATTCTATCGCCCTTGTTATTTGGAATTGTTATGGACTTCATAATGAAGAGATGCTGCACTGGTAATAAAGGCATCGAATGGATACAAGGAGACCATTTGGAGGACCTCGACTTTGCTGATGACATAGTTCTCATCAGCAGTCAGATAAAAATGATGCAGGAAAACACAAATGAACTATCAGCAATAGCCAGCAAAACTGGGCTTGAGATCAATCATGAAAAGATTAAAATCATGAAAAGCTTAATTCCGACAAAATATAAATGGAAAACAAACCAGTGGAAGGAAGCGATCACTTTATCTATCTTAGAAGTCACATTGATCGAGTTGGGGATACAAGCAAAGAAATTAGAATAAGAAAATAGCTAAAGCAGCAATGTCTTTCAGAAGCCTTGAAAAGTTGTGGAAATCAAAACTCATCAGCACAAACACAAAACTTAGAATATTCAAATCAAATGTACTATCAACCCTTACGTATGCGTGTGAAAGCTGGAAAACAACAAGAGATATAGAAACAAAGTTGAACGCATTCGAAAATAAATGTCTAAGGAAAATACTTGTTATAGCGTGGAACGAATTCAAAATAAATGAGGAAATTAGAGAAATCGCCAATCAACCACTAATATCTTCAGTAATCAAGAAAAGACGATGGTCATATGTTGGACATGTGATGAGAAGAGATAATAACCGAATAGAAAAGCAAGCCCTCATGTGGGAAACAACAGGTAAAAGGAAAAGAGGAAGACCCAGAGAGACACTGAGAAGAACATCATGTGTAGAAACAATAACTGAGATGATATAAATGAACGTGTAGAAACAATAACTGAGATGATATAAATGAACGTGTAGAAACAATAACTGAGGTGTTATATATGAATGTGTAGTAGAAACAATAACTGAGGTGTTATATATGAATGTGTAGTAGAAACAATAATTGAGGTGTTATATATGAATGTGTAGTAGAAACAATAATTGAGGTGTTATATATGAATGTGTAGTAGAAACAATAACTGAGGTGTTATATATGAATGTGTAGAAACAATAACTGAGGTGTTATATATGAATGTGTAGAAACAATAACTGAGGTGTTATATATGAATGTGTAGTAGAAACAATAATTGAGGTGTTATATATGAATGTGTAGTAGAAACAATAACTGAGGTGTTATATATGAATGTGTAGTAGAAACAATAACTGAGGTGTTATATATGAATGTGTAGTAGAAAAAATAATTGAGGTGTTATATATAAATGTGTAGTATAAACAATAACTGAGATGATATACATGAACGTGTAGTAGAAACAATAACTGAGATGTTATAAATGAACGTGTGGAAAAAATAACTGAGATGTTATAAATGAACGAGTAGTATAAACAATAACTGAGATGATATAAATGAACGTGTAGTAGAAACAATAACTGAGAAGTTATATATAAATGTGTAGTAGAAACAATAACTGAGATGATATAAATTAACGTGTAGAAACAATAACTGAGATGATATAAATGAACGTGTAGTAGAAACAATAACTGAGATGTTATCAATGAACGTGTAGAAACAATAACTGATATTTTGTAAACGAACGTATAGAAACAATAACTGAGATGTTATAAATGAACGTGTGGAAACAATAACTGAGATGTTATAAATGAACGAGTAGTATAAACAATAACTGAGATGATATAAATGAACGTGTAGTAGAAACAATAACTGAGATGTTATAAATGAACGTGTAGTAGAAACAATAACTGAGATGATATAAATGAACGTGTAGTAGAAACAATAACTGAGATGATATAAATGAACGTATAGAAACAATAACTGAGATGTTATAAATGAACGTATAGAAACAATAACTGAGATGTTATATATGAACGTGTGGAAACAATAACTGAGATGTTATAAATGAACGTGTAAAAACCATAACTGATATGTTGTAAATGAACGTGTAGAAACCATAACTGAGATGTTATATATGAACGTGTAGAAACAATAACTGAGATGTTATAAATGAACGTATAGAAACAATAACTGAGATGTTATAAATGAACGTATAGAAACAATAACTGAGATGTTATATATGAACGTGTGGAAACAATAACTGAGATGTTATAAATGAACGTGTGGAAACAATAACTGAGATGTTATATATGAACGTGTGGAAACAACAACTGAGATGTTATAAATGAACGTGTAGAAACAATAACTGAGATGTTATAAATGAACGTGTGGAAACAATAACTGAGATGTTATAAATGAACGTGTGGAAACAATAACTGAGATGTTATAAATGAACGTGTGGAAACAATAACTGATATGTTATATATGAACGTGTGGAAACAATAACTGAGATGTTATATATGAACGTGTAAAAACAATAACTGAGATGATATAAATGAACGTGTGGAAACAATAACTGAGATGTTATATATGAACGTATATTTATGACGAGGTTAGCAATGAGCGTACTAAGATCCTCGTCACAAAGTGAACAACGTCTGTCAATTAAGAAATTATCATCGTTCGCTGAGTGCCGCCCCCGCATTGAAGGTCGGCTACCAACCTACCAGGTCGGAGCGCCATTCCGCTCAGATTCTGGCTCTGATGTTGCAGGTTGTCATAGGCTGATTTGTCCATCTTTTGATGTTACTCGTCCAAGTTAGTGCAGGTTGTCATAGGCTGATTTGTCCATCTTTTGATGTTACTCGTCCATGTTAGTGCAGGTTGTCATAGGCTGATTTGTCCATATTTTGATGTTACTCGTCCATGTAGTGCAGGTTGTCATAGGCTGATTTGTCCATCTTTTGATGTTATTGGTC
Source organism: Megaustenia siamemsis (assembly GCA_032433765.1). Classification (NCBI taxonomy): domain Eukaryota; kingdom Metazoa; phylum Mollusca; class Gastropoda; order Stylommatophora; family Ariophantidae; genus Megaustenia; species Megaustenia siamemsis. The sequence goes on along the minus strand of JAVIAB010000041.1, from coordinate 32,998,518 downwards.
CATGTCAGTGCAGGTTGTCATAGGCTGATTTGTCCATCTTTTTATGTTATTGGTCCATGTTAGTGCAGGTTGTCATAGGCTGATTTGTCCATCTTTTGATGTTATTGGTCCATGTTAGTGCAGGTTGTCATAGGCTGATTTGTCCATATTTTAATGTTATTGGTCCATGTTAGTGCAGGTTGTCATAGGCTGATTTGTCCATCTTTTGATGTTATTGGTCCATGTTAGTCTTTGTTTGCCTCTACTTCTTTTACTTTTTATTTTCCCCTCCATGATTGCTTTTAGTAGGCTGTTGTGTCTTTTATCATGCCCCAAAAAATATCATTTGTCTTGTTTGAATTGTATTTCATCATCATCAAGTACCGGGCCTAGTGGCGTAGGTGATCATGTCTCTCCACAACATTCGATCTCGGCAGTTATTTATCATTTCTGTTGTTGACCTTCTGCCAAGCCATTCTCTTAAGCTGTCTGTTATTTTTTCTCTTTGCTTCCCTCTATCTCTTCGTCCCTCAAATTTGCCAGTTGTTACAATATATTCAAGTTGTTCTCTTCTCATTACATGGCCAAAAAATGATGATGATTGTCTCTTCCTAATATTGGAAATTAGCTCTCTTTTTGATTTGACCTCTTTCAAAACTTTTTCATTACTCTTCTTAGCTGCCCATGGTACTCTCAACATTCTTCTGGAAAACCACATTTCTACAGACTCCAGTGATTTTCTTGTCTGTTGTCCTATTGTCCATGATTCGCATCCATATGTTAAGACTGGCTCTACGTAACATTTAAGAACTTTTTTTTTTGTTTCTATTGTCAAAAATGGATTACATAGTATCTTCCTCATTTTTTGGAAAGCTGCTTTTGCCTGAGCCATTCTGCATCTCACCTCATTTGTACATCTTCCATCTGAGGTTAACAAAGCTCCCAAATATTTAAATTCATTTACCTGTTTTAATATTGTTCCACTTGTTTTTATTTTGCACTGAGGTGATGTTTTTTTCTTTGTTGTTACCATTACTTCTGTCTTTTTACTTTTAAGGCTGCGTCCCTTATTTTTGATTTCTTTCACTATAATGTCCAACATTTCTTGTAACTCATTTTCACTCTTAGCGATTAAGACTATATCATCAGCATACCTTAGATTATTTATATTATGACCTCCATTTGTTTTTCCAGGCATGCCCCTTACGGATCTTAAAATAATCTCACTATAAATATTAAACAAATTTGGTGACAGCACAAAACCTTGTCTAACACCCTGTTTTATTTGTTGAAACATTCCCAATTAGTTTCCAGTTCTTATGGCCGCTGTTTGTTGCCAGTACATGTTCTTTATTATTCTTAGATCTTTGCTGTCTACGTTTATGCTTTCTAAAATTTTGATTATTTCTTGGTGCTTTACCTTGTCAAATGCATTGGTATAATCTATGAAACATAGGTATAGATCTGTTTTCACCTATATGGCTCTTTCTACTAAAGATCTTATGATATATATGGCATTGCTCGTTCCTTTATCTCTAACAAAACCACACTGTTCATCGCTAATTTCTGAACTGATTTTCTTTCGCACTCATTGCACAGGAAATAGAGGATGCTCTACAAGAAAAGAAACACACACTGGCAGTGTGGGTCGACATGGAGAAGGCTTTTGATAGGGTATGGCGAGAGGGTTTAAAGAACAAGTTTTTAGACTTGGCATCCAGGGTCGTTTATTCAATTGGGTCTCTCAGTACCTTCAGGATAGAACGGCCAGAGTACAAGTTCAAGGTCAACTAAGTAAGAAGGTCACAATCGAACAAGGTGTCCCACAAGTCGGAGTCTTGTCCCCAACACTCTTTTTAATTTTTATAAATGACATCGTAATGGACATTCCACCCAGAATACACTCAGCAATATACGCAGATGATCTGGCTTTATGGGCTCGTGAGGAAAGTATGTCGGTGGCTGGACCCAGGATGCAAGATGCCCTAAGTGAACTTGAAAAATGGACGAACACCTGGTTCTTACCAATCAACGAAAAAAAACTACATATACAATTGTCAGCCTATCAAGAAACACACTCTCTGCAAATTTGAAGATAAAAGACCATACACTCCCTATTGACCAAACCAAACATATCTTGGTGTCACCATGAATCTCAGAATGACTTGGAAAAATCAGATAGATAGAGCAAGGAAAAAAGCCGGAAAGCGAACAAATATTATGAAGAAATTGGCAGGAACGGACTGGGAGGCAGACAGAAATATTTTGAAAAGACTGTACGTAGGAAGAGTCAGACCAGTTCTAGAGTATGGAGTCACAGCCTGGGCTATGGCTTCCAAAACAAACCTTAGCAAAATTAACAGAACACAGAACCAAGCTGCATGTGCATCATGTGCCTTCCCGGATGGCGTAGGTGATCATGTCCTTCCACAATCTTCTATCTACAGTGCATCGTATCGGTTCTGTTGTTGACCGTTTTCCATGCCATGACACCAAGTTATCCTGTATTTTCTCTCTTTGTCGTCCGTGATCTCTCTTTCCTTTTCTTTTTGCCAGTTTTAACACAAAGTAATCCAACTTTCCTCTTCTCATGATGTGCCCGAAAAATGTTGATTGTTTCTTTCTGATATTTTTAGGAGCTGCCTTTTTGTGTTGGCCTCTTTGAGAACTTCATAGTCTGAGGTAAAAGGTGTAAGAGTAAATATAAATATGATATATATAGAAGAACATATACAACAACTCATACTTCTACACTCATTGTCTCATGCTAGTTTATGATGTCGGATCACAGGTTTATGTCACTCATTGTCTCATGCTAGTTTATGATGTCGGATCACAGGTTTATGTCACTCATTGTCTCATGCTAGTTTATGATGTCGGATCACAGGTTTATGTCACTCATTGTCTCATGCTAGTTTATGATGTCGGATCACAGGTTTATGTCACTCATTGTCTCATGCTAGTTTATGATGTCGGATCACAGGTTTATGTCACTCATTGTCTCATGCTAGTTTATGATGTCGGATCACAGGTTTATGTCACTCATTGTCTCATGCTAGTTTATGATGTCGGATCACAGGTTTATGTCACTCATTGTCTCATGCTAGTTTATGATGTCGGATCACAGGTTTATGTCACTCATTGTCTCATGCTAGTTTATGATGTCGGATCACAGGTTTATGTCACTCATTGTCTCATGCTAGTTTATGATGTCGGATCACAGGTTTATGTCACTCATTGTCTCATGCTAGTTTATGATGTCGGATCACAGGTTTATGTCACTCATTGTCTCATGCTAGTTTATGATGTCGGATCACAGGTTTATGTCACTCATTGTCTCATGCTAGTTTATGATGTCGGATCACAGGTTTATGTCACTCATTGTCTCATGCTAGTTTATGATGTCGGATCACAGGTTTATGTCACTCATTGTCTCAACCATTTATTTTCCACATATATCACGGTACAGCATCGTCTGTCTCTGTGAAAGGCACATTGTCATATTTTGCTGCTGGTTAGTCACTTCAAGTAGCTCTACAGCGGTGTCGCCTCTATGGTCTCTCATTTCTGACCTCTAATTTAGTATGATGATATATCAGATGTCGACAGTACCTCTTTAACCTTCGACACTTTCATATTTCTGACATGCACACAAATCAAAGGCCCTTCATGGTCAGTGTCAGTGACAGGAAACTCTCTAATCTGGGTTGTGTAAATGGGAGCTCATCTGATCAACTAAAAAAGTTACCTCGTCGAGCAAGTATTTTTCTTTTCGTAACTATCTATTAGCCATGCTTTCATCTGCCATATAATGATGTGTTTGTGTGTACACATTAATTCTCTCGTTCCGCTTGTATGTTTGACCAACCACACGGTCGAATGAGCGAAATCAAAGAAAAGTTGTTTGTTGTCATCTCTACACAGACCACCTGAAGGAGATCAAACTGAGTGACGGAACTGTGGTCACTCACAGAGGATCCGGTGAGCCCGCCCTTTGCGAGGACATTCTTACGGAGATCGTGAGACCAAACACTGACGACAACTGCCAGCCAAAACCATGCGCTATAGGTAAGCTTTACATGTCGCAGTAAGTCTTTTCTTGGCAGAGGCATCTCACCTACTATGTTTTCTACTCAATGCACAAATGTTACATAGACCTATTTATACAGTTTTCTAGTTTATGTGTGTTTTTTTTAAAACCCACAGTGTTGGATATTGGTGTATGGTTGTTTAGTGTATTTAGTTGAAGATGCAGCATTATGCGGTCCTCCTTTCAGATACAGCGGTGATCGTCTCCGCATTGTAAATGTCAGTCCTATATCGGATGTTCTGGAAAGTGCTACTGTTTGGTATGCATTCATTTCATGGATTTTCTGTAAACAGGAACAGGTGGAAGATTATAAAGAGATAAACGCTTATTTAAGACAAATGCAATGGGAACAACAAAGAAAACGACATCACCTCAGTGAAAAATAAAGACAAGTGGAACAATATTGAAACAGGTTAATAAATTTAAATATTTGGAAACTTTGTTAACCTCAAACGGAAGATGTACAACAGAGGTGAGGTGCAGAATGGCTCAGGCAAAAGCAGCTTTCGAAAAAATGAGGAAGATACTATGCAATCCATTTTTGACAATAGAAACAAAAAAAGAGTTCTTAAATGTTATCTAGAGCCAATCTTAACATATGGATGTGAATCATGGACAATAGGACAACAGACAAGAAAATGACTAGAGTCTATAGAAATGTGGTTTTACAGAAGAATGTTGAGAATACCATGGACAGCTAAGAAGTGTAATGAAATGTTTTGAAAGAGGTCAAAGCAAAAAGACAGCTAATTTCCAATATTAGGAAGAAATAATCATCATTTTTTTGGCCATGTAATGTGAAGATAACAACTGGAATATATTGTAACAACTGGAAAAATTGAGGTGACGAAGAGATAGAGGGAAGCAAAGAGAAAAAATACCATACAGCGTAAGAGAATGGCTTGAAAGAAGGTCAACAATAGAAATGATAAATAACTGCCGAGATCGAAAGTTGTGGAGAGACATGATCACCTACGCCAGCACGCCCAGTACTTGATGATGATGATGATGATATGCTTATTTATATAGACAGACAGGTTTGTTCTCTTTCTCTCTCTCTCTCTCTCTCTCTCTCTTCTCTCTCTTTCTCTCTCTCTCTCTCTCTCTCTTTCTCTCTCTCTCTAATATATATATTTATATAAATTGTCCTTTCGAGCCGTAGCCGGCCCATAGAACATAGACCCAGATACTCTTTCTCTTATCTAATTTTTTATTCTAGCAGTTTTCAATCCTTGTAAAGATCTTTTATCAAATCTCGCCATTTGTCTCTGTTCTGTGCAAGCGACTCTATTTCACTGAGGTAGCCGATTCCTGCTGCTCTTGCCTCTCTGATAATTGTTCTTCTCAGTGTCTCTCTGGGTCGGCCTCTTTTCCTCATTCCTGTTGTTCCACCCCCCCCCCCCTTCTCTCTCTCTCTCTGCGATCAAGACTCAATCAGAGTAGGATTCCAGACTCTCTCATGAAGTCAGCTGTCTGTTTAAGCAAATTGATTGCCCCATATAGTTTCTCTTCCAGGGAGGTGGGTGTGGACCACATTACTCTTCTCAGGTTCGTGTACTGGGGGCAATCCTGTAGAACATGTTCTGTAGTCATATTGTCCAGTGTACAGTGGCATAGGCTGATTGTACCTATTTTGAATTTGGTGAACATGTGATTTCTCATTCTATTGTGCCAGTGCGAAGTCGAAGTATGATGACTTGATCCCTCCTTGATAGTTGGTGGTAACCGTCACTCTCGTTATGTTTTAGTGTTCTCGTTTCCATTTTTCATGAAACTGACCTTTGAGGATGGATTTGGCTTCATCATAACTGAATGGATGGTTCTCTTGTGGTAATCTCCCTCCCTCTTCAACTAATTTATCTGTGCGTTCGTTCCCGTGTATATTACAGTGTGATGGTATCCACTGAATGACTACTCTCTGGAAGTTATTGCATAGTTGGTCCAGGGTTGTTCTCAAGACATCTAGTTCATTGTTCTTGGGGCTTTTTAGAGCTGATAGTACTGACAGTGCATCAGTCAGAATCACCAATTTATTGTGCATATTATTTTTGTGTTGAGTAGCCAGTGTTGCAGCATCTCTGATGGCCTCAGTTTCTGCTTTAAAGTTGTTTGAGAATTTTCCATTAGCTATTGACTTGGTGATCTCGTCCTGATTATTCAGCGTCAAGAACACACCTCCCCCTCCATTTCTGGTGGCATTTGTAGCAGAGCCATCTGTGTACATGTGGGACCAAGAGTCCTGTGGGTAGGTATCGTGTATGTGTTTTTCTGCAACGTGTTTTCTTTCTGTGTCTGATTGGGTTCCTTTTTTCATGATTCCTGTTATTTTTCTTAAGTTCTGGTATTTTATGTTTTCCATGAGGAGACATATCAGATGGGCCCAAGGGTTTCGATATTGTTTGGGAAAGTACTGGGTCTCCAGTAGTTAGCTAATTGGCAATTGCAGCGAAGTTGCTCCTCTTTAGTCGTACAATTCCGGAACCAGTTATTCTTTGGTGCATGGAGTGGCCAAGGAGCCTTCTATATTTCTCCGCTTGTTGCAATACTTTAGTGACCCGTCTGTCATCTAAGGGTTGTATAACTATTACTGTTTCTAGAGTCTTGATAGGTGTAGATTTCATAGCACCAGTGATGATACGGGCAGCTTGGTTCTGTGTTCTGTTAATTTTGCTAAGGTGTGATTTGGAAGCCATAGCCCAGGCTGTGACTCCATACTCTAGAACTGGTCTGACTCTTCCTAAGTACAGTCTTTTCAAAATATTGCTTTTTGCTCCCCAGTTCGTTCCTGCCAATTTCTTCCTAATATTTGTTCGTTTTCTAACTTTTTTCCTTGCTCTGTCTATCTGATTTTTCCAAGTCATTCTGCGATTCATGGTGACGCCAAGATATGTTGGATGTTGGTCAATAGGAAGTGAATGGTCTTTTATCTTCAAATTTGCACAGAGTGTGTTTCTTGATAGGCTGAAAATTGTATATGTAGTTTTTTTTTTCGTTGATTGGTAAGAACCAGGTGTTCGTCCATTTTTCAAGCTCACTTAGGGCATCTTGCATCCTGGGTCCAGCCACCGACATACTTTCCTCGCGAGTCCATAACGCCAGATCATCTGTGTATATTGCTGAGTGTATTCTTGGTGGATTGTCCATTACGATGTCATTTATGAAAATTAAAAAGAGTGTTGGGGACAAGACTCCGCCTTGTGGGACACCTTGTTCGATAGAGACCTTCTTACTTAGTTGACCTTGAACTTGTACTCTGGCCGTTCTATCCCGAAGGTACTGAGAGACACAATTGAATGAACGACCCTGGATGCCAAGTCTAAAAAGCTTGTTCTTTAAACACCTCCATACCCTATCAAAAGCCTTCTCCATGTCGACCCACACTGCCAGTGTGTTGTTTCCCACATGAGGGCTTGCTTTGTTATTCGGTTATTAGCTCTTGTCATCACATGTCCAACATATGATCATCATATTTTCTTGATTACTGAAGATATTAGTGGTTGATTGGCGATTTCTCTCATTTCCTCGTTTGTTTTGAATTGGTTCCACGCTATACCAAGTATTTTCCTGAGACATTTATTTTCGAATGCGTTCAACTTTGTTTCTATATCTTGTTGTTTTCCAGCTTTCACATGCATACGTAGGGTTGATAGTACATTTGATTTGAATAGTCTTGTTTTGTTTTGTGTTTGTGCTGATGAGTTTTGATTTCCACAACATTTCAAGGCTCATGAAAGACATTGCTGCTTTAGCAATTCTGATTCTAATTTCCTTATTTGTATTCCCTTCCCGATCAATGTGACTTCCAAGATAGATAAAGTGATCGATCTCTTCCACATATATTTATATACCAGATATTTATATATATAATGCTTCATTCAATGAGTTATGTGAATACACTTATAACTTGTCAATAAATATTTGTAGACGTTTCTCTGAATGAACTACTAGTGAAACTTCGTCAGCGAGAAGGAGAGTTTGGTTGTAGGCAGGACGTAGATTACATTGTGTAAGGTACGGGGGAGAGAGTGCATGTGTAAGGTACGGGGGAGAGAGTGCATGTGTAAGGTACGGGGGAGAGAGTACATGTGTAAGGTACGGGGGAGAGAGTGCATGTGTAAGGTACGGGGGAGAGAGTGCACGTGTAACCTGAACAGACATTAGTAGGGACTTAAGTGGTCAAGGTAGAAATCGGTGGAGGCTGTCAAAACCCCTGTAAGTCAGCAACGAGAGTAGACCGTGTTTGCGGACAGTCCATGAGTTTCAAGTGCACGGATAAAAGGAGACATGTTCGAATGTCTCGAACGGACCAATGGTCGCTTGGTCGAAACCCTCTGATGATTTGGAGGAGAAGAAAATCAAGGAGCACGGGGTTGGGGGCAGTCAGTCACTTGTGAAGTTCTAGAAACTTTCTTTTGGAACCGAGACTGTAGTAGGATAAGATCTAGACTAGAGTATAACGAGGTGTACTAGATGTTCATTTACTGAGACGATGTGATTTCGGATATAGTATAAGCTGTAACCGTGAGTAGAAAACGAACCAAGTAGTGAGATGATTTATTTAGGACAATCGAAGATAGATGACCTTAAGTATGGAAATGGGATCAAGTTTAACAGGAACTTCCGCTATGTTGTTCTTATCTAACATCTGAGTGGCTGACATGATAATAAACAGCTTGAGTGTTGCAATAACATACACACCCAGATCTAAATCATTAGATAGTAATCAAGTTATACACAAAAGTAGTAGTGGTGGCTGTGAACTCAGGGAAAAAGTGGAATAACATGCACCGAAATACAATAGATTTGGCACCGACTTTGCACCGACTTTGCACCGAAAAAAAATATTTTTTTTTTTCGAATTCGCGATTTTTTCGAACTTCATTATTTTTTTGGGGAAAAAAATTTTTTTTTTTTGGTGTTCGTCAGTTTGTCGAAATGGTTCACTGAGAGCTTAACTCAGGTAAATTCAATAGAGACTCGGTGCTAATCCGTCGCTCCGTGTCCGGTGATCGCCTCGCTGTGTGTTAGAAATTTGTGAAAGAGTATTTTAAAAGAGTATGTGATAAATAAAAAATACGAAATGTTTCAAAACGTTAAGAAATATAGTTAAATGTGATAAAACTGATTTTTAAAAAAGGCGAAATAATAAAAACTATGAAAAAAAAATAAGCTGTAAATACTGACGGAAAACTGTATGTTAAGTCAAGAAACTGGAATGACATGGCAGCTTTTGTTGACTGGGCTAGTGGTACTTGAGGAATGCTATTGTTAGGAAAAATCGCTTATTATTGTCAAGGAATCGTGGTCATTGTTAGGAAAATATGCTGACGGTCATTGTTAGGCGTGTAACTGAAACTCCGTGTTTAGAGTTAAAGTTAGGTAGAGGCATAAGTATGAAAAATCAATATTTTAAAAAAACGTAAAATGAAGGGAAATTTAAAATTATAGGCGATCTCGTAACTGATTGGGTCGCGGATCTTGCACTACATTTTTTTAGTGCCACCCTCAACACCATCATCCCTTCATGTCCTATCATCATCATACCACACAAAGTTTCAAACCGATTATTATTCGCCGGCGGTGGGCATGTGAGGTGGAGGGGCGGGTAATAGGCAACATGTAAAAAATGCTGACAAGCAATGACGTTGAAGGGGTATTGTTAGGAAAATACGACTAGCTCGCGGGCGGGAACGAGTTGGTTGACACAGGTGTGTTATTGTAGTATCGCTAACATCATGTGCCAGGATAGCGGTTCTTGGGGAAAGATTATTGGCCGTGTGTGTTATCGCTACCAACATCATCATGTGTCGTTTAGTAAGGTGTGCTAATATTAAATAGTGACGCTCGCTCTTTCTCATTCAATGTAAAGCAAAACAAAATTCTATATTTCACAATTTTATTAATACATCATATATATATATATATATATATATATATATATATATATATATATATATATATATATATATATATTACTGTCCGGATGCTGATAATTTTAACCGTCTGGGTTTCCTACACAACCGCCCTCCATTTTGACAAAACCTTGATCAAAGCTGGAATAGGTAATCGGTGACTTTGCTGAAACATCCTGGGCAGCCACACTGGCTGCCGGAGCTGTCGTCTGATTAACAAAAGTGAGGTCCCCTTGGTTAACAGAAAAGGGCGTGTAGTTGATGTTACCATAAGCGTTTTCGAGACTGCCTTAACGCCATGTGCCACCCTCAACACCATCATCCCTTCATGTCCTATCATCATCATGTGCCACCCTCAACACCATCAGCCCTTCATGTCCTATCATCATCATGTACCACCCTCAACACTAGCATCATGTGCCACCCTCAACACTAGCATCATGTGCCTCAACACTATCATCATGTGCCACCCTCATCATCAACCTTCATATCATCATCTTGTGCCTCAACATCACCCTTCATGTCCTATCATCATCATGTGCCACCCTCAACACCAGCATCCCTTCATGTCCTATCATCATCATGTGCCACCCTCAACACCAGCATCCCTTCATGTCCTATCATCATCATGTGCCACCCTCAACACCATCATCAGCCCTTCAGGTCCTATCATCAAACCACACAAAGTATCAACCAGCGAAATTCTCTCTCTCTCTCTCTCTCTCTCTCTGTCTCTCTCACATTCATGGTAAACCAAAACAAATAAATCACTAAGATTTTACCACCATAACACACAAATTTAGGGTCATATTAAAAAAAGTCGACCTTAAAACCATACAAATCTACTCCCATACTCATAAAAGTTAGACACATCAAACAGATAATTACTTCCAAACTCCAAAAAAGTTAGACCAAATCACGCCTCGATCGTTCTGTAACATTGCCTCGATCGTTCTTTAACATTACCTCGAGCGTTCTCTAATATTGCCTCCAGCGTTCTGTAACATTGCCTCGATCGTTCTGTAACATTGCCTCGATCGTTCTTTAACATTACCTCGAGCGTTCTGTAACATTGCCTCGATCGTTCTGTAACATTGCCTCGATCGTTCTTTAACATTACCTCGAGCGTTCTCTAATATTGCCTCCAGGGTTCTCTAACATTCCCTTGCTCGTTCTCTAACATTTTCATTAGTTGGAGTCTTTGTGTTGCCTTCTTAGTGAGATTCTCTACGTGTTTCTTCAGGCTCAATTGTCAGTCTAGTTGTATTCCTAAAAAAAAAAAAAATCTACTTCCATACTGATACTAGTTAGACACATCGATCAAATAGTTACATCCAAATCGCAAACATTTTACCCCAGAACACAAAAATTTAGGGTCATACTCAAAAAGTCGACCTAAAAATCCCAAAAAGCTACTCACATAGTCGTAATAGTTAGACACAACGAGCAGGAAGTTATATTCAAGGTCCAAAATATTGGACCAAATCACTAAGATTTTTACCACCATAACACACAAATTTAGGGTCATATTGCCACCCTCATCATCAAACCTTCCGGCTTGAACGGAGGAACTGTTTTCCATCAGTCGAGTAAATGAAACAAACCCCGTTACATATGTGTTGAAAGACGATAAGGGGGTCAGAAAACTAGGAAGCAAATGTTGAAAACAAGGAGACAAGGGCAGAAACCTAGGAGGCATGGTCAGAAAACTAGGAAGCAAAGGCAGAAACCTAGGAGACAAGGGCAGAAATCTAGGAAGCCGTGTTAGAAAACAAGGAGACAAGGGCAGAAAACTAGGAAGCTGTGTTACAAAACAAGGAGGGAAGGTCAGAAACCTAGGAGACAAGGGCAGAAACCTAGGAGACAAAGGCAGAAATCAAGGAAGCTGTGTTAGAAAACAAGGAGGCAAGGGCAGAAACCTAGGAGGCGAGGGCAGAAACCTAGGAGACAAGGGCAGAAATCTAGGAAGCTGTGTTAGAAAACAAGGAGGCGAGGGCAGAAACCTAAGAGGCGAGGGCAGAAACCTAGGAGGCGAGGGCAGAAACCTAGGAGGCGAGGGCAGAAACCAAAGAGGCAAGGTCAGAAATCTAGGAAGCGGTGTTAGAAAACAAGGAGGGAAGGTCAGAAACCTAGGAGGCATGGTCAGAAATCTAGGAAGCTGTGTTAGAAAACAAGGAGGGAAGGTCAGAAATCTAAGAGGCGAGGGCAGAAACCTAGGAGGCGAGGGCAGAAACCAAAGAGGCAAGGTCAGAAATCTAGGAAGCGGTGTTAGAAAACAAGGAGGGAAGGTCAGAAACCTAGGAGGCATGGTCAGAAATCTAGGAAGCTGTGTTAGAAAACAAGGAGGCGATGAGATAGAGGGGTCATTCTACACACCGAAAATTCAAAAAAGTTGGAGACAAACTCATCATCCCGGCATGTCCTATCATCAAGCCACACAAAGTATTAACCAGCGAAATTCTCTCGCTCTCTCTCTCTCTCTCTCTCTCTCTCTCTCTCTCTCTCTCTCTGTCTCTCTCACATTCATGATAAACCAAAACAAAATAGGCTCATATTAAAAAAGTCGACCTAAAACCGTAAAATATTCCACTACAACACAGACCGCTAGACTGAACAGTACTATGAAAATAAACGTCCGTGAATCAAGCGCGCTTATAACACGAAGTCTCACATCCGACTAGTTTAAATATAATCTGGTAAATAAAAGTTAGGAGGCAAGGGCAGAAACCAAAGAGGCAAGGTCAGAAAACAAGGAGGGAAGGGCAGAAACCTAGGAGGCGAGGGCAGAAACCAAAGAGGCAAGGTCAGAAACCAAGGAGGGAAGGTCAGAAAACTAGGAAGCAAAGGTTGAAAACAAGGAGGGAAGGTCAGAAACCTAGGAGGCATGGTCAGAAATCTAGGAAGCTGTGTTAGAAAACAAGGAGGCGAGGGCAGAAACCAAAGAGGCAAGGTCAGACATTTTCATTATTTGGAGTCTTTGTATTTATTACCTTCTTAGTGAGATTCTCTACGTGTTTCTTCAAAAATCTACTCCCACACTCATCTAAAAGTTACACCAAAACCGCACGAGATTTGCACCGTGCAAAAACATGCACCAGTTTGGCACGCGCACCAGTTTGGCACAATGCACATTCGTAAAGGGCGTAACAATCAGCATTCGTAAGGGGCGTAACAATCATAAAAGTGATTTTTAAGTAAATTTTTGGTATGGGGATGTCTATTGGTGCATTGTGCCAAACTGGTGCGCGTGCCAAACTGGTGCATGTTTTTGCACGGTGCAAATCTCGTGCGGTTTTGGTGTAACTTTTAGATGAGTGTGGGAGTAGATTTTTGAAGAAACACGTAGAGAATCTCACTAAGAAGGTAATACAAAGACTCCAAATAATGAAAATGTCTGACCTTGCCTCTTTGGTTTCTGCCCTCGCCTCCTTGTTTTCTAACACAGCTTCCTAGATTTCTGACCATGCCTCCTAGGTTTCTGACCTTCCCTCCTTGTTTTCAACCTTTGCTTCCTAGTTTTCTGACCTTCCCTCCTTGGTTTCTGACCTTGCCTCTTTGGTTTCTGCCCTCGCCTCCTAGGTTTCTGCCCTTCCCTCCTTGTTTTCTGACCTTGCCTCTTTGGTTTCTGCCCTTGCCTCCTAACTTTTATTTACCAGATTATATTTAAACTAGTCGGATGTGAGACTTCGTGTTATAAGCGCGCTTGATTCACGGACGTTTATTTTCATAGTACTGTTCAGTCTAGCGGTCTGTGTTGTAGTGGAATATTTTACGGTTTTAGGTCGACTTTTTTAATATGAGCCTATTTTGTTTTGGTTTATCATGAATGTGAGAGAGACAGAGCGAGAGAGAGAGAGAGAGAGAGAGAGAGCGAGAGAATTTCGCTGGTTGATACTTTGTGTGGCTTGATGATAGGACATGCCGGGATGATGAGTTTGTCTCCAACTTTTTTGAATTTTCGGTGTGTAGAATGACCCCTCTATCTCATCGCCTCCTTGTTTTCTAACACAGCTTCCTAGATTTCTGACCATGCCTCCTAGGTTTCTGACCTTCCCTCCTTGTTTTCTAACACCGCTTCCTAGATTTCTGACCTTGCCTCTTTGGTTTCTGCCCTCGCCTCCTAGGTTTCTGCCCTCGCCTCTTAGATTTCTGACCTTCCCTCCTTGTTTTCTAACACAGCTTCCTAGATTTCTGACCATGCCTCCTAGGTTTCTGACCTTCCCTCCTTGTTTTCTAACACCGCTTCCTAGATTTCAGACCTTGCCTCTTTGGTTTCTGCCCTCGCCTCCTAGGTTTCTGCCCTCGCCACCTAGGTTTCTGCCCTCGCCTCTTAGGTTTCTGCCCTCGCCTCCTTGTTTTCTAACACAGCTTCCTAGATTTCTGCCCTTGTCTCCTAGGTTTCTGCCCTCGCCTCCTAGGTTTCTGCCCTTGCCTCCTTGTTTTCTAACACAGCTTCCTTGATTTCTGCCTTTGTCTCCTAGGTTTCTGCCCTTGTCTCCTAGGTTTCTGACCTTCCCTCCTTGTTTTGTAACACAGCTTCCTAGTTTTCTGCCCTTGTCTCCTTGTTTTCTAACACGGCTTCCTAGATTTCTGCCCTTGTCTCCTAGGTTTCTGCCTTTGCTTCCTAGTTTTCTGACCATGCCTCCTAGGTTTCTGCCCTTGTCTCCTTGTTTTCAACATTTGCTTCCTAGTTTTCTGACCCCCTTATCGTCTTTCAACACATATGTAACGGGGTTTGTTTCATTTACTCGACTGATGGAAAACAGTTCCTCCGTTCAAGCCGGAAGGTTTGATGATGAGGGTGGCAATATGACCCTAAATTTGTGTGTTATGGTGGTAAAAATCTTAGTGATTTGGTCCAATATTTTGGACCTTGAATATAACTTCCTGCTCGTTGTGTCTAACTATTACGACTATGTGAGTAGCTTTTTGGGATTTTTAGGTCGACTTTTTGAGTATGACCCTAAATTTTTGTGTTCTGGGGTAAAATGTTTGCGATTTGGATGTAACTATTTGATCGATGTGTCTAACTAGTATCAGTATGGAAGTAGATTTTTTTTTTTTTTTAGGAATACAACTAGACTGACAATTGAGCCTGAAGAAACACGTAGAGAATCGCACTAAGAAGGCAACACAAAGACTCCAACTAATGAAAATGTTAGAGAACGAGCAAGGGAATGTTAGAGAACGCTGGAGGCAATATTAGAGAACGCTCGAGGTAATGTTAAAGAACGATCGAGGCAATGTTACAGAACGATCGAGGCAATGTTACAGAACGCTCGAGGTAATGTTAAAGAACGATCGAGGCAATGTTACAGAACGATCGAGGCAATGTTACAGAACGCTGGAGGCAATATTAGAGAACGCTCGAGGTAATGTTAAAGAACGATCGAGGCAATGTTACAGAACGATCGAGGCGTGATTTGGTCTAACTTTTTTGGAGTTTGGAAGTAATTATCTGTTTGATGTGTCTAACTTTTATGAGTATGGGAGTAGATTTGTATGGTTTTAAGGTCGACTTTTTTTAATATGACCCTAAATTTGTGTGTTATGGTGGTAAAATCTTAGTGATTTATTTTGTTTTGGTTTACCATGAATGTGAGAGAGACAGAGAGAGAGAGAGAGAGAATTTCGCTGGTTGATACTTTGTGTGGTTTGATGATAGGACCTGAAGGGCTGATGATGGTGTTGAGGGTGGCACATGATGATGATAGGACATGAAGGGATGCTGGTGTTGAGGGTGGCACATGATGATGATAGGACATGAAGGGATGCTGGTGTTGAGGGTGGCACATGATGATGATAGGACATGAAGGGTGATGTTGAGGCACAAGATGATGATATGAAGGTTGATGATGAGGGTGGCACATGATGATAGTGTTGAGGCACATGATGCTAGTGTTGAGGGTGGCACATGATGCTAGTGTTGAGGGTGGTACATGATGATGATAGGACATGAAGGGCTGATGGTGTTGAGGGTGGCACATGATGATGATAGGACATGAAGGGATGATGGTGTTGAGGGTGGCACATGGCGTTAAGGCAGTCTCGAAAACGCTTATGGTAACATCAACTACACGCCCTTTTCTGTTAACCAAGGGGACCTCACTCTTGTTAATCAGACGACAGCTCCGGCAGCCAGTGTGGCTGCCCAGGATGTTTCAGCAAAGTCACCGATTACCTATTCCAGCTTTGATCAAGGTTTTGTCAAAATGGAGGGCGGTTGTGTAGGAAACCCAGACGGTTAAAATTATCAGCATCCGGACAGTAATATATATATATATATATATATATATATATATATATATATATATATATATATATATATATATATATATGATGTATTAATAAAATTGTGAAATATAGAATTTTGTTTTGCTTTACATTGAATGAGAAAGAGCGAGCGTCACTATTTAATATTAGCACACCTTACTAAACGACACATGATGATGTTGGTAGCGATAACACACACGGCCAATAATCTTTCCCCAAGAACCGCTATCCTAGCACATGATGTTAGCGATACTACAATAACACACCTGTGTCAACCAACTCGTTCCCGCCCGCGAGCTAGTCGTATTTTCCTAACAATACCCCTTCAACGTCATTGCTTGTCAGCATTTTTTACATGTTGCCTATTACCCGCCCCTCCACCTCACATGCCCACCGCCGGCGAATAATAATCGGTTTGAAACTTTGTGTGGTATGATGATGATAGGACATGAAGGGATGATGGTGTTGAGGGTGGCACTAAAAAAATGTAGTGCAAGATCCGCGACCCAATCAGTTACGAGATCGCCTATAATTTTAAATTTTCCCTTCATTTTACGTTTTTTTAAAATATTGATTTTTCATACTTATGCCTCTACCTAACTTTAACTCTAAACACGGAGTTTCAGTTACACGCCTAACAATGACCGTCAGCATATTTTCCTAACAATGACCACGATTCCTTGACAATAATAAGCGATTTTTCCTAACAATAGCATTCCTCAAGTACCACTAGCCCAGTCAACAAAAGCTGCCATGTCATTCCAGTTTCTTGACTTAACATACAGTTTTCCGTCAGTATTTACAGCTTATTTTTTTTCATAGTTTTTATTATTTCGCCTTTTTTAAAAATCAGTTTTATCACATTTAACTATATTTCTTAACGTTTTGAAACATTTCGTATTTTTTATTTATCACATACTCTTTTAAAATACTCTTTCACAAATTTCTAACACACAGCGAGGCGATCACCGGACACGGAGCGACGGATTAGCACCGAGTCTCTATTGAATTTACCTGAGTTAAGCTCTCAGTGAACCATTTCGACAAACTGACGAACACCAAAAAAAAAATTTTTTTTTCCCAAAAAAAATAATGAAGTTCGAAAAAATCGCGAATTCGAAAAAAAAAATTATTTTTTTTCGGTGCAAAGTCGGTGCAAAGTCGGTGCCAAATCTATTGTATTTCGGTGCATGTTATTCCACTTTTCCCATGAGTTCACAGCCACCACTACTACTCACAAATTCAAAATAGGTGCAACCAGCCTATGCCACTGTAAACTGGACAATATGACTACACAACATGTTCTACAGGATTGCCCCCAGTACACAGACCTGAGAAGAGCAATGTGGTCCACGCCCACCTTTCCTGGAAAAGAAACTATTTGGGGCAATCGAATCACTTAAACAGGCAGCTGTCTTCATAAGAGAGTCTGGAATCCTACTCTGATTGAGTCCTGATCGCAGAGAAAGAGATAGAAAGAAGTTATATACACAACCAGATCTACGTCATTAGGTAGTAATCAAGTTATATACACACACCTAGATCAACGTCATTAGGTAATAATCAAGTTATATACACACCCAGATCTACGTCATTAGATAATAATCAAGTTATATACACAACCAGATCTACGTCATTAGGTAGTAATCAAGTTATATACACACCCAGACCTACGTCATTAGGTACTAATCAAGTTATATACACAACCAGATCTACGTCATTAGGTAGTAATCAAGTTATATACACACCCAGATCTACGTCATTAGGTACTAATCAAGTTATATACACAACCAGATCTACGTCATTAGATAATAATCAAGTTATATACACACCACTGTTCAACCTAGCACGACTAAGAGCAAAAACCAAAACAAATGTTGCCCTACTTAAAGAATTTTTATTTGCTGACGATACAGCCCTAGTCGCTCATAGTGAGGCCACCCTACAGTCGCTGATCAACAACCTGGATAAAGCATGCGACCTTTTTTCACTGTCAATTAATGTTCAGAAGACAGTAATACTAAATCAAGGTGACTTCAAACCTCTATCTATTACTCTAAAAGACTGCCCACTAGAATCAGTACAGAAATTTACATATCTTGGATCCACAGTTACGCAAACCATCTCTCTTGATGAAGAAATAAACTGTCGAATTGGTAAGGCAGCTACGACCTTCGGCAAACTCACAAAAAGGGCATGGAACAACACGAAACTAACTCGAAAGACTAAACTCCTAATATATCAAACATGTGTGCTTAGCACACTACTATATGGATCCGAAACCTGGACAACATACTCAAACCAGGAAAAAAGACTAAATGTCTTCCACATGCGATGTCTCCGCAAAATAATGCACATCAAATGGCAAGACAAAATAACCAACTTAACTGTCCTGCAACGTGCTAAGACCCTAACAATCATGTCGATGCTCAGAAGTCGAAGGCTAAGATGGCTGGGGCATGTCCAACGGATGGAAGAAAAACGCATTCCTAGGCAAATACTATATGGTGAGCTAAAACACGGAAAAAGACAAATCGGCAGACCTAAACTACGATATAGAGATATCTGCAAATCATCTCTGAAAGACTTCTCCATCTGTGAAAACGACTGGCAACATCTGGCAAGTGATCGCACATCATGGAGAGCATGTATAAGGAACGGTATAACAACATTTGAGACTGTGCTAAGACATGACTTAGAAGAGAAGAGACTCATGAAAAAGGATGGTAAACCCTGTGGATCAGCGAGCCTGACCTGTTCATTATGTGACCGCGTGTGTTTGTCAAACATTGGTAGAATTAGCCACGAGAGAAGCTGTTCGGCAAAAACAATACCTCAAAAAAATACGCAATAGCCTCCACTAGACCGTCTGACAAGACGAAAAGGGCCATATATATATATATACACACCCAGATCTATGTCATTAGGTAATAATCAAGTTATATACACACCCAGATCTACGTCATTAGATAATAATCAAGTTATATACACACCCAGATCTACGTCATTAGGTAATAATCAAGTTATATACACATACCCAGATCTACGTCATTAGATAATAATCAAGTTATATATACACCCAAGTGTTGAGAGATGAACAAGCAGGCTTTAGGAAGAACAGATCATGTGCTGATCAAATAACTACTCTACGTATAATAGTTGTACAAAGTTTAGAACTAAAATCCCCACTTTATATTGGATTCATAGATTACGATAAGGCATTTGATAGTTTAGACAGAAGAATGCTTTGGAAGTTGCTGAGTCATTACGGAATCCCCATAAAGTTTATTAACCTGATAAAAACAATGTATGAAGGAACAAAATGTAGTGTGGTGCATGAAGGACAGCTTACAGAAGCATTTGAAATAAGAACAGGAGTAAGGCAGGGATGCCTTCTGTCTCCATTTCTCTTTCTACTGGCCATAGATTGGATTATGAAAATAACTCAAAACAACAGAAATGGGATCCAGTGGTCACTGAACAAACAACTTGATGATTTATACTTTGCTGATGACATAGCTCTCCTATCACACAGCCATCAACAGATGCAGGATAAAATGAGTATATTAGATGAGAGATCACAACAGCTAGGACTAAAGATTAAGAGAGATAAGACCAACATTATGAGAATTAATGCAGTTGGCAATAACCAAATAAAACTAGGAGAAATACCTCTACTAGACGTACAATCTTACATATATCTGGGCAGTAATATAGATAAAGAGGGAGGAACAGAAAATGATACCAAAATAAGGATATCAAAAGCAAGAGGAGCTTTCATTGCACTGGGAAACATATGGAAATCCAAAGAAATTTGGCGAAATACAAAAATAAAAATTTTCAACTCAAATGTTAAGTCGGTCCTATTATATGGCTGTGAAACATGGAGAATAACAAAATTGACAATCACGAAGGTACAGACTTTCATTAATGGATGCTTGTGCAGAATAAAGGGATGGAAATGGCAGGACAAAGTCACTAACGTGGAATTATGGAAATGTACCGGTCAAATACCAGTGGATAAAGAGATACAGCGAAGACGATGGCGATGGATAGGACACACACATGGAAGCCAACTGAGAGTATTACACAACAGGCCCTTTTTTTGAATCCCCATGGGAAGACATGGACTGATCTTAAAAGAATTGCAAGAAACAGAACTACTTGGAAAGTGTTTGTTGAAGACCTATGCTCCACTGGGAGCTAAAAGGTAGAAGATACACACCCAGATCTACGTCATTAGGTAGTAATCAAGTTATATACACACCCAGATCTACGTCATTAGGTAATAATCATGTTAAATACACACCCAGATCTAAATCATTAGATAGTAATCAAATTATATACACACGCAGATCTAAATCATTAGATAGTAATCAAATTATATACACACCCAGATCTAAATCATTAGATAGTAATCAAATTATATACACACCCAGATCTAAATCATTAGATAGTAATCAAATTATATACACACCCAGATCTAAATCATTAGATGATAATCAAGTTATATACACAACCAGATCTAAGCCATTAGATAATAATCAAGTTATATACACAACCAGATCTACGTCATTAGATAATAATCAAGTTATATACACAACCAGATCTAAGTCATTAGATAATAATCAAGTTATATACACAACCAGATCTACGTCATTATGTAATAATCAAGTTATATACACACCCAGATCTACATGATTAGGTAATAATCAAGTTATACACACCCAGATCTACGTCATTAGGTAATAATCAAGTTATACACAACCAGATCTACGTCATTGGATAATAATCAAGTTATACACAACCAGATCTACGTCATTAGGTAATAATCAAGTTATATACACACCCAGATCTACGCCATTAGGTAATAATCAAGTTATATACACACCCAGATCTACATGATTAGGTAATAATCAAGTTATACACACCCAGATCTACGTCATTAGGTAATAATCAAGTTATACACAACCAGATCTACGTCATTGGATAATAATCAAGTTATACACAACCAGATCTACGTCATTAGGTAATAATCAAGTTATATACACACCCAGATCTACGCCATTAGGTAATAATCAAGTTATATACACACCCAGATCTACGTCATTAGGTAATAATCAAGTTATATACACACCCAGATCTACGTCATTAGGTAATAATCAAGTTATATACACACCCAGATCTACGTCATTAGGTAATAATCAAGTTATATACACACACAGACCTAAACCCAGGACAATTATGCCCAAGGACACGCTCACACTCGATATCTTGAAAGAGACGTTGAGCCCGCTTCTTGGAAGATACGATCGAACGTGGCAATATTATCAAATAATGCTATGTTTGCTGTCTTGACCTTGTACCCCATGACCCCATGATACCATTCTTCACTTAGTCCTGAGAACCGTCAGATTGGAACAATAGCTCACTAAAATGAACTTGATTTCGTCTTTGAGTCGAGCCAGTTTGAATCATCTCCCCTCTGTTCATATGTGTAGATTAATGGTTTATTTCGGTGGGTGAAAACATAAGATAGTATAATTGACAAGGATATCTTAAAACCTCATGCCTGTGCATACGTTATGACCACGTGTAGCATGGCGATGGAGGTGATGGCAGTGACCAAGGCATTCATCTGGTTAGAGTCACAAGACTACACCACGCCTGCATACTGAGTGATTCCATGAGAATGCTAAGAAATGTTGAGGCGGGCTCTGTACGCTGGAGTAGAGTTATGAATTGTGGCGTGGAGTAGAGCGTACGCTGAATAGAGCCATTGCAGAAGTCCAAAATACGTAAGGTCACCTTTGTTTACGTCCCTGGACATACCGGAGTACAGGGAAATGTAAGAGCGGACAGGTTGGCTAGCTGTGCTGTCGTTGAAGACGGTGATCCGATTTATCGAGCGGATATCGGAGATGTAAGAAGGGCACAGAACTTCGACAACCATGAGTCCACGTCAGTCCTTCGAATGAAAGAGGTGGACGTAAAGATGGATACAGCGAGAGACGAGAAACTTAGTGGACGTATAAGAAGACTTATCAACCAACACATAACTGGAGTCGTTAGTCGCTGGACACTGCGCGACTTTCTGAGGAAGGGATATGTGCACCTATGGGAATGTTCGGAATGCAATTATGGTGACTCGGAAATAACTCAATAACTTCTTAAAAAGTGTTGGGCCTAGAGTGCGGCCTTAATTCACTTCAGCTGACAAAAACACATTACAGAAAATATTAAGAACAAAGCAAAAATAATAAGACAGAAAGAAGGAATAAAGGGAAACAGAAAAAGGTAGCAGACAGTGCGGGAATGGTTTCATAGGAAGTCGACAAGAGAATTGATAAACAGCTGTATAGTTACAAAGTTAGGTTAGCGGGGTGGAGTTCTGCTCTACCAAAGGAGGAGTAAGACGTATCCTTTCCTCCGCCTGTGTTCGGGACACTCTTGGGCAAGGTGGAGCTCCCGTTTAGCCCCCCTATCATGGTTACGTGAAGCCATTGGAGCAGGTGGTGGATGGTGTTGTGGGAGCAGCCAACAAGTAGTGCCGGTTATGGTCTCCACTCCGTTATGGCAGGCAGAGGATCTCATGTATAGAGACAATGGCTGCGATCTCCAACTAGCACAGTCGCTGCCAAGAAGGAAAGGAATGGCAAACTACCTTCTTATATTGCCCAGCATAATTATGTCAAAACACAACTTAATATCTACAAAAGAATCATCATGAGACGTGTAAAGAACAAAATAAAACCAGAAATAAGTGAGGAACAAAGTGGATTTGTGGAAGGAAAGGGCACCAATAATCCAATATACATCTTAAGAACATTGATAGAAAGAGCTATAGAGGTAAAGAAAGATTTATGTATGGGCTTTATAGACTATACAAAAGAATTTGACAAAGTAAAGCATGTGGAAATAGTCAATATGCTGGAGAAATTAAACATTGATGGCAAAAATATGCGAATCATAAAAAAAACATGTACTGGCAACAAACAGAAGCTATACGAATTAGCAACCGAACAGGACAATTTCAATATATAAAACAAGGAGTCAGACAAGGCTGTGTTCTGTCGCCGGATTTGTTTTCACTTTACAGCGAAAATATTATGAGATCTATAGTAGACAAAAAAAGGAATTGAAGTCAACGGTCACAACATAAATAATTTGCGATATGCAGAAGACACAGTCTTAATAGCAGAGACAGAGAATGAATTACAAGAAATGATAGACATAATAGTAAAAGAAAGCAAAAAGAAAGGTCAGTCTGAATAGAAAGAAAGTAAGTAAAGTAAGTAAAGTACCCCGTCACGCCAAGTGGCATATAGGGAATATGGTGTTAGTGACCATACATTTTACAGACCTTCAGCACATGATTTTTGGGGTAATGTGGTCGGTATTACGCCCATACTACTTTACTTTCCCAGAAAATATCCGGTACCCATTTAAGGCTGGGTGAACCCGGAAGCCGTTGGTTGGGATCGAACCCTACCTCTTGTCCTTTGTAGTTCAGTTCACTAACCACTGAGCTATCGCGATTCCCTTGAATAGTAAGAAAACAAAAGAAATGGTCATATCGAAGAAACAATCATCACCATCATGCAGCATACAAATAAACAGGACAAATCTGAAACAAGTGCAACGCGTCAAATACTTGGGCACAATAATAACATCAGATGGAAGACGCACCACAGAAATAAAAAGCAGAATAGCTCAGGCCAAAATAGCATTTCAGAAAATGAAAAATATCTTATGCAACAGATTTATGTCAATAGAAGTGAGAAAGAGAGTTCACCGGTGCTATATAGAACCAATTCTGACCTATGGAAGCGAATCATGAACAGTAGAAAAACAAATGAATAGACGATAAGAGGCCACAGAGATGGGATTTCTCAGAAGAATGTTGAAAGTTCACTGGACAACTGAAAAAGACCAATGAGGAAATTCTCAAAAAGGCCAACATAAAAAGGGAATTCCTAAGAAACATCAGAAAGAAACAATCAGCATTTTTCTGGCACATCATGAAGAGGAAAGTTGGAATACTTGGT
Source organism: Megaustenia siamemsis (assembly GCA_032433765.1). NCBI lineage: Eukaryota > Metazoa > Mollusca > Gastropoda > Stylommatophora > Ariophantidae > Megaustenia > Megaustenia siamemsis. The sequence goes on along the minus strand of JAVIAB010000041.1, from coordinate 32,974,216 downwards.
TACAGCTGGCAATATAAGATAAAAGAGAGATCGCGGACGACAAAGAGAGAAAATATTGGATAGCTTGGTGTCATAGGAACCGCGATAGCTCAGTGGTTAGTGAACTGGACTACAAAGGACAAGGGGTAGGGTTCGATCCCAACCGACGGCTTCCGGGTTCACCCAGCCTTTAATGGGTACCGGAATTTTCTGGGTAAAGTGAAGCGGCACGGACGTAATACCGACCCCATTACCCTAAAAATCATGTGCTGAAGTTCTGTAAAATGTATGGTCACTAACACCATATTCCCTATACGCCACTTGGCGTGACGGGGGTACTTTACTACTTTTTTTGTGTGTGTCATAGCATAGAAAACGCTCAACAACAGAATTGATACGATGCACCGTAGATAGAAGATTGTGGAAAGACATGATTGCTTACGCCAACTGGTATGGCACATGATGATGATGATGGTTAGAAAAATGTGGAGACATGATCATCTTCGCCGGCAGCTGCTGTTCTTGGCGATGTTAGTGTGTGGCTACGGTATTACAGCTTGTTCCAAGACCTTCACCCACATGCCCAGATCACATCCGCGTCCAACTCTGTTTCCACAGGTCGTGTTTACCAGCCACATGTGAATGACCTAAACTTCCTGGCCACAGTCGGGTACGTGTATACCCCAACAGCTCTGGGTGTAGTTGACGAGACAAAGATTCTTCACTTAGATCAACTCAAGCAGGCTGCGTACACTTACTGTGGGAAGGTTGGTACAGTCATCATTCTCATCATACAATAATGACTGCAGTATGTGAGAAGGTTGGTACAGTCATCATTCTCATCATACAATAATGGCTGCAGTATAGTACAGTCAATATTCTCATCATACAATAATGGCTGCAGTATGTGGGAATGTTGGTACAGTCATCATTCTCATCATACAATAATGACTGCAGTATGTGGGAATGTTGTTACAGTCATCATTCTCATCATACAATAATGGCTGCAGTATAGTACAGTCAATATTCTCATCATACAATAATGGCTGCAGTATGTGGGAATGTTGGTACAGTCATCATTCTCATCATACAATAATGGCTGCAGTATGTGGGAAGGTTGGTACAGTCATCATTCTCATCATACAATAATGACTGCAGTATGTGGGAATGTTGGTACAGTCATCATTCTCATCATACAATAATGGCTGCAGTATAGTACAGTCAACATTCTCATCATACAATAATGGCTGCAGTATAGTACAGTCATCATTCTCATCATACAATAATGGCTGCAGTATAGTACAGTCAATATTCTCATCATACAATAATGGCTGCAGTATGTAGGAATGTTGGTACAGTCATCATTCTCATCATACAATAATGGCTGCAGTATGTGGGAAGGTTGGTACATTCATCATTCTCATCATACAATAATGACTGCAGTATAGTACAGTCAATATTCTCATCATACAATAATGGCTGCAGTATGTGGGAAGGTTGGTACAGTCATCATTCTCATCATACAATAATGACTGCAGTATGTGGGAATGTTGGTACAGTCATCATTCTCATCATACAATAATGGCTGCAGTATAGTACAGTCAACATTCTCATCATACAATAATGGCTGCAGTATAGTACAGTCATCATTCTCATCATACAATAATGGCTGCAGTATAGTACAGTCAATATTCTCATCATACAATAATGGCTGCAGTATAGTACAGTCAACATTCTCATCATACAATAATGGCTGCAGTATAGTACAGTCAACATTCTCATCATACAATAATGACTGCAGTATAGTACAGTCAACATTCTCATCATACAATAATGGCTGCAGTATGTGGGAAGGTTGGTACATTCATCATTCTCATCATACAATAATGACTGCAGTATAGTACAGTCAATATTCTCATCATACAATAATGGCTGCAGTATGTGGGAAGGTTGGTACAGTCATCATTCTCATCATACAATAATGACTGCAGTATGTGGGAATGTTGGTACAGTCATCATTCTCATCATACAATAATGGCTGCAGTATAGTACAGTCAATATTCTCATCATACAATAATGGCTGCAGTATAGTACAGTCAACATTCTCATCATACAATAATGGCTGCAGTATAGTACAGTCAACATTCTCATCATACAATAATGGCTGCAGTATAGTACAGTCAACATTCTCATCATACAATAATGGCTGCAGTATGTGGGAAGGTTGGTACAGTCAATATTCTCATCATACAATAATGGCTGCAGTATGTGGGAAGGTTGGTACAGTCAATATTCTCATCATACAATAATAGCTGCAGTATGTGTGAAGGTTGGTACAGTCAATATTCTCATCATACAATAATGGCTGCAGTATGTGTGAAGGTTGGTACATTCAATATTCTCATCATACAATAATGGCTGCAGTATGTGGGAAGGTTGGTACAGCCAATATTCTCATCATACAATAATAGCTGTAGTATGTGTGAAGGTTGGTACAGTCAATATTCTCATCATACAATAATGGCTGCAGTATGTGGGAAGGTTGGTACAGTCAATATTCTCATCATACAATAATGGCTGCAGTATGTGGGAATGTGAAGTCACCGAGACGTATTTATATGGTTACGAATTTGTGGCGTTTTACCAACGAATTAAGAAGACAAATTTCAGGCCGCCCCCCCCCCCCTCCCTCGGGTTAAATTTTAGAATTAACAAGGCGCTGTTATATAACAGTTTTTTTTAAATTAATAGGGCGCTGATATATAACAGTTTTTAAAAATCATAGGGCGCTGATATATAACAGTTTTTTTTAAATAATAGGGCGCTGGTATATAACAGTTTTTTTTAAATAATAGGGCGCTGATATATAACAGTTTTTTTTAAATAATAGGGCGCTGATATATAACAGTTTTTTTAATTAACAGGGCGCTGATATGTAACAATTTTTTAATTAATAGGGCGCTGATATATAACAGTTTTTTTAATTAATAGGGCGCTGATATATAACAGTTTTTGAATTACAAGCGCTGATATATAACAGTTTTTGAATTAACAAGGCGCTGATATATAACATTTTTTGAATTAACAGGGCGCTGATATATAACAGTTTTTGAATTAACAGGGCGCTGATATATAACAGTTTTTGAATTAACAAGGCGCTGATATATAACATTTTCTGAATTAACAGGGCGCTGATATATAACATTTTATGAATTAACAGGGCGCTGATATATAACATTTTTTTAATTAACAGGGCGCCGATATATAACATTTTATGAATTAACAGGGCGCTGATATATAACATTTTTTTTAATTAACAGGGCGCCGATATATAACATTTTATGAATTAACAGGGCGCTGATATATAACATTTTTTTAATTAACAGGGCGCCGATATATAAAATTTTAAAAGGGCGCTGATATATAACATTTTATGAATTAACAGGGCGCTGATATATAACATTTTTTGAATTAACGGGGCACTGATATATAACATTTTTTGAATTAACGGGGCGCTGATATATAACAGTTTTTGAATTAACGGGCGCTGATATATAACAGTTTTTGAATGAAGACAACGCTGATGATTGACAGATTTTGAAAGGACAGGTTGCTGATGCATAACAGTTTATTTGTATATAAGAAAACAGCGCTGATGCATAACAGTTTATTTGTATATAAGAAAACAGCGCTGATGCATAACAGTTTATTTGTATATAAGAAAACAGCGCTGATGCATAACAGTTTATTTGTATATAAGAAAACAGCGCTGATGCATAACAGTTTATTTGTATATAAGAAAACAGCGCTGATGCATAACAGTTTATTTGTATATAAGAAAACAGCGCTGATGCATAACAGTTTATTTGTATATAAGAAAACAGCGCTGATGCATAACAGTTTATTTGTATATAAGAAAACAGCGCTGATGCATAACAGTTTATATGAATGTAAGAAGACAGGTCGCTGATGTATACAAGTGTTCAAGTATATTTGCCCTAGACCTACATAATAACAAAAACGTGTCAATAAAACACGCTACTGGATGCACATCGCTTAATGATTCTCATATTCTGATGTCTGCAGACCGTTTCTGAAGCAATTGCTGATTATGAGAAAGATCAGGAGAATGCTTCCCAGGACTGTCTGATGGGCATCTACATCCCCACTCTCCTGAACGTTGGTTACGGTTTCAATTTAGACACACGACAGATCATGTTGGTGCCAGATGTTGAAAGTGAAACTATAGGTAAGTTAACTGTGTGTTTGAGGAGCATGCAACAGTGGGTTCGAAACTTGAGGAAGTCAGGACTGATTTGACAGAACTTTAATGTTGATCTTTAACCTGGTAATTTGCGATATAAACATTATTACAATTAGCACCATGTAAAATAGTTCCTTCAATTGTTGCCTAAATTAGCATCATTGTCATTACATTTATAGTTATGAGAAAAATGCGGTTTTGCTAATAATTAACATGTGAGCGGGTCCACCTAGAAACAGTCGTTACAGCAGACTGTGAGCGAGGTCACATAGAAACAGTCGTTATAGCAGACTGTAAGCGAGGTCACATAGAAACAGTCGTTACAGCAGACTGTGAGCGAGGTCACATAGAAACAATCGTTATAGCAGACTGTGAGCGAGGTCACATAGAAACAGTCGTTACTGCAGACTGTGCGCGAGGTCACATAGAAACAGTCGTTATAGCAGACTGTAAGCGAGGTCACAAAGAAACAGTCGTTACAGCAGACTGTGAGCGAGGTCACATAAAAACAGTCTTTACAGCAGACTGTGAGCGAGGTCACATCGAAACAGTCGTTATAGCAGACTGTAAGCGAGGTCACATAGAAACAGTCGTTATAGCAGACTGTAAGCGAGGTCACATAAAACAGTCGTTACAGCAGACTGTGAGCGAGGTCACATAGAAACAGTCGTTATAGCAGACTGTAAGCGAGGTCACATAGAAACAGTCGTTATAGCAGACTGTAAGCGGGGTCACATAGAAACAGTCGTTATAGCAGACTGTAAGCGAGGTCACATAGAAACAGTCGTTACAGCAGACTGTGAGCGAGGTCACATAGATGTCCTTAACAATCTTCTATCCACAGTGCATCATATCAATTCTGTTGACTGATTTTCATGCCATGACAACAAGTTATCTTGTATCTTCTCTCTTTGTTGTCCGCGATCTCTCTTTCCCTGTATTTTGCCAGTTGTAACCAAGTATTCCAACTTTCTCTTTCTCATGATGTCCCCGAAGAAATGTTTCTTTCTTATATTTTTTAGGAGCTCTCTTGTTGAATCGGTCTCTTTGAGAATGCCATCGATGGTCTTTTTAACTGTCTGTGGTCTTTTTAACTGTCCAGACAGAGTTATTGATGAGTTATTTGCTGGTCATCATCAATTCATTCCGAACATGTCCATAGGTGCTCAGATCCCCTCCTCAGCAAATCTCGCAGCGTCCAGCGACTGACGACTCCATTTATTTGTTGGTTGATTAGTCTTCTTACACGCCCACTAAGTTTCTCGTTTCTGGCTATGCCCATGTAATTGTTATTAACAAGTAAGTAATTAACAAATTAAGTAACTGACATACGATTGTTTCAATCGCACAGCTGGTGAACAGATTTGATTGATGGATTTGTCGTGGATGGTTCTGACTGGTGTGATCTGGTTTGTAGTTGGCCTTCACAGCTCTATTATTCTTGTACTTCGCTTGTAACATAAATAAACCAGAGGGGAACAGATGCATTTATGGAACTTCAGTCTTAGCAAGTTTTTTTGGAAAATGGCTCCTCCATCATCTCCTCTGAACTTTATCAACAACCATAACAATAAATAAAGAAATTCTCTCTCACACTGATCTTTGTCCATTTTCACTCTAACTCTAACTAATCGAACTCCACCTAATTTTGGGTATGCAACCTTTCCTTCCTTTTCAGATTCATTCTGTTTATATCTGACTTCGTTCCAGCGTCTTAATTCTACTGTCTCCAATCTAATCTAGATATAATTCTAATAAACCGATATCTCATTCCTGAACCTCACTTGTTTTGCCTTGGTTCAGACCATCCCGATGTTAACGTTCACTCGCCTGGAGCGCTGGAATAGGCCTCACTACTAATCGTTGTCTATCTCCTTGACCAACTGACCCCGATATCCCACTCTTCTGATTGGCTGGCACGGATCTCTCTATGATCACATATAGGACCTTGTACCTATAGAACGTTCGGTTATTCCTTTGTCCAAAACCGTATAATTTATTTAGCTATTCAATTGTTAACCAATGGAAATACGTCACCTTATGTCAACCCCATCACACTATTTGCATTACAGGTTCAATAAGATCGTTGCTAAATTTGCCCCATTTATAACGCGAAAACTAGGTTTTATCGTAAATTACTGTCACGTTTCTTCACTAACCACATAGACTGTATCATAACTACTGCCCTCACGACGTTCTGACCAGGGGCCCGTAACCCTTGCCACAACAACCATTATGAGATAGTCTCTTGGGGTGCTCCAGCCTGCGAATCTTGCCCCCCACCCCCCCCCCCTTTTTTTTTTTGCTTGAAACAAATCAGGTCTTTTTTCGTAATGGCTGTTTCGAGATTATGAATAAAGTCGATTCTGTTTCCGTCAGTGTTATATACATCATCATAGTCTAACTCATACATCAAACTCATACATCATCATAGTCTAACTCATACATCAAACTCATGCATCATCATAGTCTAACTCATACATCAAACTCATGCATCATCATAGTCTAACTCATACATCAAACTCATGCATCATCATAGTCTAACTCATACATCAAACTCATGCATCATCATAGTCTAACTCATACATCAAACTCATGCATCATCATAGTCTAACTCATACATCAAACTCATGCATCATCATAATCTAACTCATACATCATCATAGTCTAATTCTGCCGTAAAAGCGACATTGGAGAAGCTGTTAGGTGTTTGGGTTATCGTTTCAGGAAACATGTGAGACATATCTCACCGGTACCGCAGAATCGGCCCACTTTAATTTATTTGGTCTCTTGAAGCCATTAGGACTTCCCGGTCACTGTCACCATATTTTGTTCCTTCTGTGATCGTAGACGGTTCATTCATGAGAACCGTCATATGATCAATTTGGTAGGTTAAACTCGATGGGATTTAATTCTCTTCGTTTCTCTGGATTCCTTTGCTGGCTATTTCTTTACATTCCCATGAGAATATTTCCCATTTTCTCTCCTCCGCTGCTTTCTCTTGATGCATTCCGCTGTTTTCCCTGAAAACTATTCGTGGAGAAACTCTTTGCTGAGCTTCACACATATGTGTTCGCAGGTCAGGGAGGGTCGGTTAAAAAGGAGTGCTAACTTGCTGGACCTTTCACTTTTTTCCTACCATCACTTTCGTGCTAATGCCCTCAATTTCTACGGTGAATGTCGTTTTAGACATAAATTCGACATCTCACAAGACAAATAAATAGAAAATCATCAACCAGTTTGTGCGCTCGTGTATGTTTGTGTTTTGGTGTCAAGAGAAACAATTTGCAAATAAATTATGGAGCACTTATGATGACCTCTCTTCTTCGTACCGTAACCAGTGAGGTCGCTGGGTACTGCTGAGAGTCTCGTTAAGCTTCTGAATTGATTTCTATCTTCAGTCATACTTTGGAACTCCGCGAAGTCGAGGCCTATATATTCTTGGATTTTATCTTCACATCTCTTTCTCTGTGTACCAATCCTTCCACCCTTCACATCCTTGCAGAATGGACTTTTCCAAACCAGAAAATATGGAGATACGTGACCAAACCAGAAAATATGGAGATACGTGGCCAAACCAGAAAATATGGAGATACGTGGCCAAACCAGAAAATATGGAGATACGTGGCCAAACCAGAAAATATGGAGATACGTGACCAAACCATGTCATTTTGAATTCCATCCCAACAGGCAGAACATCTTCGTGTACTACGATTGTTGTATCCCATAGTGAACTTGTATCATTCTTGATACGATCTAAGACATGTCCAAACCCACAATAAGATTCTCTATAGGTTCTATTTTCTTCTCTAGCTCTGCAGTAATCATCTCTGTTTTGTGACTCTATAGCTTCTATTTTCTTCTCTAGCTCTGCAGTAATGATCTGTTTCGTGACTCTATAGAAAAGCTGATATAACAAGGGCGCTCAGCGGCATGCTTTTCGAGCGATGTCTTTACATGATCTGCTGCTAAGACTAAAATCATAATGGCGACTCGTTTTTCCTGATATGCTAAGTTTTGGAAACGTTATACGTGTGTATGTATGTGTGTATGTATGTGTGTGTGTGTCTGTATGTGTGTATGTATGTGTGTGTCTGTGTGTGTGTGTATGTATGTGTGTCTGTATCTGTATAATCCGAATGTGTTTTTGTGTCCCTGTTCCATGAAGGCTTTATAAGTGTTCTCATTTATTTGTTCTGTCACATATCCTCCATATCTCTAAAGCTACAATTTATTATTTGTAAGCTAATCACATATGACTGTCACTATTTTTATCACCAACATTATATACGTTATTACATCCTGCTATCAAATTACTATCATTACAACATATATAAGTCCACACTGTCACATTACTGTCACAATGCAGTATACAGTTCCAAAGATAAATGTTTGTGTACTTTCCTTGCACAGATTGGGCACATGGTTTTGTAGTGTTCATCAGGGATGCGTGAGGTCACTCGCTGTGACGTACATTAGGACTTAACAAGAAATAATCGTCGGAGACAGTGCAAAAAGAACAAGAGAAGATGAGAACATCATGGCTACACTAAGTATCAACAATAGGTAGAAACACGCAGACCTGTTATATTTCATGAAAATCTGCAAACGTTTGATGTTTTATGAAATTAAAACAATGTATAAATTAGGGATTTAGTTTCTTGTGTCACGTGTTGTTTATCTGCTCTATCTTTACACTAATACCTAATTATACAATAAAATATAAACAACGTAACTTACTCATATGCATCGGGAAGGGTGACCGGGCGCTGCTGTTTCCCATTCCAGGTCAGGATATTGCGCCGACACTTGCTTTCTGTCTTATTATTTTTGTAACCTTGGTCTTTCCCAAAGCCTGTACCGAAGCGTATGGGTTTGTTTCCTCAAATTCCAATTTCATTTAGTAGTCTCACAGATTTGTTGATGGGAAAGACAGACAGAATTAGCATATTACTGACCCGTATTGTTCACCAGAATGTGCGGAGAGTCTGTCTCTCTCACACACACACACACAAACACACACACAAACAGACACACAAACACACACACACACATGGACACAACACCACATTTCTTAAACGTTGAAGTGACGACGTCCTTTATGATTCTTTCTATTAAAATGTTACCTCCATGTACATGACAACAACAGTTTGATGACAACAGCAACATCCTCAAATGTTACCTCCATGTACATGACAACAACAGTTTGATGACAACAGCAACATCCTCAAATGTTACCTCCATGTACATGACAACAACAGTTTGATGACAACAGCAACATCCTCAAATGTTACCTCCATGTACATGACAACAACAGTTTGATGACAACAGCAACATCCTCAAATGTTACCTCCCTGTACATGACAACAACAGCTTGATGACAACAGCAACATCCTCAAACGTTACCTCAATGTACATGACAACAACAGCTTGATGACAACAGCAACATCCTCAAATGTTACCTCCCTGTACATGACAACAACAGTTTGATGACAACAGCAACATCCTCAAATGTAATCTCAATGTACATGACAACAACAGCTTGATGACAACAGCAACATCCTCAAATGTTACCTCAATGTACATGACAACAACAGCTTGATGACAACAGCAACATCCTCAAATGTTACCTCAATGTACATGACAACAACAGCTTGATGACAACAGCAACATCCTCAAATGTTACCTCCCTGTACATGACAACAACAGTTTGAAGACAACAGCAACATCATCAAAAGTCACCTCCTTGTACATGACAGCGACATCATCAAATGTTACCTCCTTGTATATGACAGCAAAGCAACATCCTCAAATGTAACCTCCATGTACGTGACAACAACAGTTTGATGAGAACAGCAACATCCTCAAATGTTACCTCCCTGTACATGAGAACAACAGTTTGAAGACAACAGCAACATCATCAAAAGTCACCTCCTTGTACATGACAGCAACATCATCAAATGTTACCTCCTTGTACATGACAGCAACATCCTCAAATGTAACCTCCTTGTACATGACAGCTACATCCTCAAATGTAACCTCCATGTACATGACAACAACAGTTTGATGAGAACAGCAACATCCTCAAATGTTAACTTTTTGTACATGACAACAACATCATCAAATGTTACCTCCCTGTACATGACAACAGTTTGATGACAACAGCAACATCCTCAAATGTTACCTCCCTGTACATGACAACAACAGTTTGATGACAACAGCAACATCCTCAAATGTTACCTCCCTGTACATGACAACAACAGCTTGATGACAACAGCAACATCCTCAAATGTTACCTCCCTGTACATGACAACAACAGTTTGATGACAACAGCAACATCCTCAAATGTTACCTCCCTGTACATGACAACAACAGCTTGATGACAACAGCAACATCCTCAAATGTTACCTCCCTGTACATGACAACAACAGCTTGATGACAACAGCAACATCCACAAATGTTACCTCCCTGTACATGACAACAACAGCTTGATGACAACAGCAACATCCTCAAATGTTACCTCCCTGTACATGACAACAACAGTTTGATGACAACAGCAACATCCTCAAATGTTACCTCCGTGTACATGACAAAAACAGTTTGATGACAACAGCAACATCCTCAAATGTTACCTCCCTGTACATGACAACAACAGCTTGATGACAACAGCAACATCCTCAAATGTTACCTCCCTGTACATGACAACAACAGTTTGATGACAACAGCAACATCCTCAAATGTTACCTCCATGTACATGACAATAACAGCTTGATGACAACAGCAACATCCTCAAATGTTACCTCCATGTACATGACAACAACAGCTTGATGACAACAGCAACATCCTCAAATGTTACCTCCCTGTACATGACAACAGTTTGATGACAATAGCAACATCCTCAAATGTTACCTCAATGTACATGACAACAACAGTTTGATGACAACAGCAACATCATCAAAAGTCACCTCCTTGTACATGACAGCAACATCATCAAATGTTACCTCCTTGTACATGACAGCAACATCCTCAAATGTAACCTCAATGTACATGACAACAACAGTTTGATGAGAACAAAACATCCTCAAATGTTACCTCCCTGTACATGACAACAACAGTTTGATGACAACAGCAACATCCTCAAATGTTACCTCCCTGTACATGACAACAACAGCTTGATGACAACAGCAACATCCTCAAATGTTACCTCCCTGTACATGACAACAACAGTTTGATGACAACAGCAACATCCTCAAATGTTACCTCCATGTACATGACAATAACAGCTTGATGACAACAGCAACATCCTCAAATGTTACCTCCATGTACATGACAACAACAGCTTGATGACAACAGCAACATCCTCAAATGTTACCTCCCTGTACATGACAATAGTTTGATGACAATAGCAACATCCTCAAATGTTACCTCAATGTACATGACAACAACAGTTTGATGACAACAGCAACATCATCAAAAGTCACCTCCTTGTACATGACAGCAACATCATCAAATGTTACCTCCTTGTACATGACAGCAACATCCTCAAATGTAACCTCCTTGTACATGACAGCAACATCCTCAAATATAACCTCCATGTACATGACAACAACAGTTTGATGAGAACAGCAACATCCTCAAATGTTAACTCCTTGTACATGACAACAACATCATCAAATGTTACCTCCCTGTACGTGACAACAATAGTTTGATGACAACAGCAACATCCTCAAATGTTACCTCCCTGTACATGACAACAACAATTTGATGACAACAGCAACATCATAAAATGTTAACTCCTTGTACATGACAGCAACATCATCAAATGTTACCTCCTTGTACATGATAACAACATCCTCAAATGTTACCTACATGTACATGACAACAACATCCTCAAATGTTACCTCCTTGTACATGACAACAACAGTTTGATTACAACAGCAACATCATAAAATGTTAACTCCTTGTACATGACAGCAACATCGTCAAATGTTACCTACATGTACATGACAACAACATCCTCAAATGTTACCTACATGTACATGACAAGAACATCCTCAAATGTTACCTCCTTGTACATAACAGTGACATAATCAAATGTTACCTTCTTGTACATAACAGTGATATCCTCAAATGTTACCTCCTTGTACATAACAGTGATGTCCTCAAATGTTACCTTCTTGTACATAACAGTGATATCCTCAAATGTTACCTCCTTGTACATAACAGTGACATCCTCAAATGTTACCTTCTTGTACATAACAGTGATATCCTCAAATGTTACCTCCTTGTACATACCAGTGATATCCTGAAATTTTACCTCCTTGTACATAACAGTGATATCCTCAAATGTTACCTCCTTGTACATAACAGTGATATCCTCAAATGTTACCTCCTTGTATATAACAGCGACATCCTCAAATCTTACCTACTTGTACATAACTGTGATATCCTCAAATGTTACCTTCTTGTACATAACAACAACATACACAAATCTTCCCTCCTTGTAATTAACAGCGACATCCTCAAATGTTACCTACTTGTGTATAACAGCAATATCCTCAAATCTTACCTACTTGTATATAACAGCAATATCCTCAAATGTTACCTACTTGTATATAACAGCAATATCCTCAAATGTTACCTACTTGTATATAACAGCAATATCCTCAAATCTTACCTACTTGTATATAACAGCAATATCCTCAAATGTTACCTACTTGTATATAACAGTGAGATCCTCAAATCTTACCTACTTGTATATAACAGCAATATCCTCAAATGTTACCTACTTGTATATAACAGCAATATCCTCAAATGTTACCTACTTGTATATAACAGCAATATCCTCAAATGTTACCTACTTGTATATAACAGCAATATCCTCAAATCTTATCTACTTGTATATAACAGCAATATCCTCAAATCTTACCTACTTGTATATAACAGCAATATCCTCAAATCTTACCTACTTGTATATAACAGCAATATCCTCAAATCTTACCTACTTGTATATAACAGCAATATCCTCAAATCTTACCTACTTGTATATAACAGCAATATCCTCAAATCTTACCTACTTGTATATAACAGCAATATCCTCAAATCTTACCTACTTGTATATAACAGCAATATCCTCAAATGTTACCTACTTGTATATAACAGCAATATCCTCAAATCTTACCTACTTGTATATAACTGCAATATCCTCAAATGTTACCTACTTGTATATAACAGCATTATCCTCAAATCTTACCTCCTTGTATAAAACAGCGACATCATCAAATCTTACCTACTTGTATATAACAGCATTATCCTCAAATCTTACCTACTTGTACATAACAGTGATATCCTCAAATCTTTCCTACTTGTATATAACAGTGATATCCTCAAATCTTACCTACTTGTATATAACAGCAGTATCCTCAAATCTTACCTACTTCTATACAACAGCGAGATCCTGAAATGTTACCTCCTTGTATATAACAGCGAGATCCTCAAATCTTACCTCCTTGTATAAAACAGCGACATCCTCAAATCTTACCTACTTGTATATAACAGCGACATCCTCAAATGTTACCTCCATGTATATAACAGCGAGATCCTCAAATGTTACCTCCATGTATATAACAGCGAGATCCTCAAATGTTACCTCCATGTATATAACAGCGACATCCTCAAATGTTACCTCCATGTATATAACAGCGAGATCCTCAAATGTTACCTCCATGTATATAACAGCGAGATCCTCAAATCTTACCTCCTTGTATAAAACAGCGACATCCTCAAATCTTACCTACTTGTATATAACAGCGACATCCTCAAATCTTACCTACATGTATATAACAGCGACATCCTCAAATGTTACCTCCATGTATATAATAGTGATATACTCAAATATTATCTCCTTTTACATAACAACGATATCCTCAAATGTCATCTCCTTGTATATAACAGTGATATACTCAAATATTATCTCCTTTTACATAACAATGATATCCGCAAATCTTACCTACTTGTATAAAACAGCGACATCCTCAGATGTTACCTCCTCATACATAACAGTGACATCCTCAGATGTTACCTCCTCATACATAACAGCGACATCCCAAGATGTTACCTCCTCATATATAACAGCAACATCCTCAGATGTTACCTCCTCATCTATAACAGGACATCCTCAGATGTTACCTCCTCATCTATAACAGGACATCCTCAGATGTTACTTCCTCATTTATAACAGCGACATCCTCAGATATTACCTCCTTGTATAAAACAGCGACATCCTAAGATGTTCCCTACTCATATATAACAGGACATTCTCAGAAGTTACCTCCTTATTTATAACAGCGACATCCTCAGAAGTTACCTCCCTATTTATAACAGCGGCATCCTCAGAAGTTACCTCCTTATTTATAACAGCGACATCCTCAGATATTACCTCCTTGTATAAAACAGCGACATCCTCAGAAGTTACCTCCTCATATATAACAGTGATATCCACAGATGTTACCTCCTTGTATAAAACAGCGACATCCTCAGATGTTACCTCCTCATATATAACAGTGATATCCACAGATGTTACCTCCTCATATATAACAGCGACATCCTCAGATGTTACCTCCTCATATATAACAGCGACATCCTCAGATGTTACCTCCTCATATATAACAGTGATATCCACAGATGTTACCTCCTCATATATAACAGCAACATCCTCAGATGTTACCTCCTCATATATAACACCAACATCCTCAGATGTTACCTCCTTGTATAAAACAGCGACTTCCTCAGATGTTACCTCCTTGTATAAAACAGCGACACCCTCAGACGTTACCTCCGTGTATAAAACAGCAACATCCTCAGATGTTACCACCTCATATATAACACCAACATCCTCAGATGTTACCTCCTTGTTTAAAACAGCGACATCCTCAGACGTTACCTCCTTGTATAAAACAGTGACATCCTCAGATGTTACCTCCTTGTATAAAACAGTGACATCCTCAGATGTTAACTCCTCATATATAACACCAACATCCTCAGATGTTACCTCCTTGTATAAAACAGCGACATCCTCAGATGTTACCTATTTGTATAAAACAGCGACATCCTCAAACGTTACCTCCTCATATAAAACAGTGACATCCTCAGATGTTACCTCCTCATATATAACACCAACATCCTCAGATGTTACCTCCTTGTATAAAACAGCGACATCCTCAGATGTTACCTCTTTGTATAAAACAGCGACATCCTCAGATGTTACCTCCTCCTATAAAACAGCGACATCCTCAGATATTACCTCCTTGTATATAACAGCGACATCCTCAGATGTTCTTCTTCTTCTTCTACCTTTTAGCTCCCAGTGGAGCATAGGTCTTCAACAAACACTTTCCAAGTCGTTCTGTTTTTTGCAATTCTTTTAAGATCATTCCATGTCTTCCCCATCATCTTCATCTCTGCTTCAATCTGTCTTCTCCAAGAATTCCTTGGTCTTCCTCTTTGTCTTTTCCCCTGGGGATTCCAAAAAAGGGCCTGTTGTGTAATACTCTCAGTTGGTTTCCGTAGTGTGTGTCCTATCCATCGCCATCGTCTTCGCTGTATTTCTTTATCCACTGGTATTTGACCGGTACATTTCCATAATTCCACGTTTGTGACTTTGTCCTGCCATTTCCATCCCTTTATTCTGCGCAAGCATCCATTAATGAAAGTCTGTACCTTCGTGATTGTCAATTTTGTTATTCTCCATGTTTCACAGCCATATAATAGAACCGACTTAACATTGGAGTTGAAAATTTGTATTTTTGTATTTAGCCTAATTTCTTTGGATTTCCATATGTTTCCCAGTGCAATGAAAGCTCCTCTTGCTTTTGATATCCTTATTTTGGTATCGTTTTCTGTTCCTCCCTCTTTATCTATATTACTGCCCAGATATATATAAGATTGTACGTCTAGTAGAGGTATTTCTCCTAGTTTTATTTGGTTATTGCCAACTGCATTAATTCTCATAATGTTGGTCTTATCTCTATTAATCTTTAGTCCTAGCTGTTGTGATCTCTCATCTAATATACTCATTTTATCTTGCATCTGTTGGTGGCTGTGTGATAGGAGAGCTATGTCATCAGCAAAGTCTAAATCATCAAGTTGTTTGGTCAGTGACCACTGGATCCCATTTCTGTTGTTTTGAGTTATTTTCATAATCCAATCTATGGCCAGTAGAAAGAGAAATGGAGACAGAAGGCATCCTTGCCTTACTCCTGTTCTTATTTCAAATGCTTCTGTAAGCTGTCCTTCATGCACCACACTACATTTTGTTCCTTCATACATTGTTTTTATCAGGTTAATAAACTTTATGGGGATTCCATAATGACTCAGCAACTTCCAAAGCATTCTTCTGTCTAAACTATCAAATGCCTTTTCGTAATCTATGAATCCAATATAAAGTGGGGATTTTAGTTCTAAACTTTGTTCAACTATTATACGTAGAGTAGTTATTTGATCAGCACATGATCTGTTCTTCCTAAAACCTGCTTGTTCATCTCTCAAGTGTTTCTCTATAGCCTCTTTTAGTCTCTCCAGAATGATTCTGCCTAATATTTTTCCTGGCACTGATAGTAGCATAATTCCCCTATAATTTGTGCACTCCTGTAAACTTCCTTTCTTTGGTAGTTTGATCATATAACCTTCTCTCCAGTCTTTAGGTATTTCTTCCCTCTCCCAAATTTTATCCAATAGATTATGTAACATCTTGGTAGAGGTGATAATATCTGCTTTGATGGCTTCCGAAGGAATTTCATCTGGTCCTGTGGCTTTACCATCTTTTAACAGTTTGATGGCTTTCATTATTTCTTCTTTGCTTGGTTTTCCGCAGTTAACGTGTAATTCTTCTTCTGCTGGTAGTATATCTGGAGGATTATTTGAGCCAGGTCTGTTCAAAAGTTCTTCAAAGTGCTCCTTCCATCTCTCCATTTGTTCCTTTATATTACTAAGCAGATTTCCTTTCTTATCTTTGATAAAGGCGTTGATCTGTTTGTATTTTCCACCTAATTTCTTTGTGCTGTTGTACAGTTCTTTCATATTCCCTTTATTTGCTGCTTCTTCTGCCTCTTTAGCTAATTCATCTATATATTTCCTCTTATCCATTTTAATGCATCTTCTCACTTCTTTATTCACCTCTGTGTAAGCTTCCTGTGTCTTGGCTTTATTACTTCTTGTTTTGCTTTTATTTATGTCTGCTTTCTTGTTCTTTCTTTCTTTAATTTTATCCAGGGTCTCTGCTGTCATCCATGCCTTATTCTGGCGTTCTCTTTTCCCCAGTGTTTCTTCGCATGTCTCTTTCCATATATTTTTTACCTGTTTCCAATGATCTTCTATATTTATAGCATTTTCTAGTTGTTGGAGGACTTGGTATTTGTTTGATATTGTGACTGCGAATTTATCTTTAATTCCTTGTTCTTTAAGAAACCCTACATTGAAATACGTTCTGCCCTTATTCGTTGTAGTATACCTTTTTAATTTAATTTTAAGTTTGGCTAACAGAAGATGATGATCAGAAGCTATATCTGCCCCTCTATATACTTTTACATCCTGTAAGGATGACTTAAACTTATTATTAATACATATGTGATCAATTTGATTTTCCGTTCTATGATCTGGTGACACCCATGTAGCTTTGTGTATTCTTTTATGTTGGAATATTGTTCCTCCTAGGCTCATTTGATTAAGGGCGCAGAAATTCACAAATATCTCTCCATTCTCGTTTATATCTCCAAGTCCATGTTTTCCCATAATCTCTTCAAAGCCTCTGTTGTCTGATCCTACCTTAGCATTTAGGTCTCCCATCAAGATTATAATATCCTTGGCTCGTCTTGCATCCATCTGGCATTGTAGCTGTTTATAAAAATCATCTTTAACTGAGTCATCTTTATCGTTGGTTGGTGCATAGCATTGTATAATGTGTAATTTTATTTGTTTTTGGTTGTTCTAAATGTTGCTCTCACCAGTCTTGGTCCCACTGCCTCCCATTCTATTAGTGTCTTCTGTGCATTCTTTGATAGCATTATAGCTACCCCTTCGCTATGTTGTGCTCCTGGTTCCTGGTGTCCTGATGATAAAATCATCTCCCCTGTATTCAATTTTATTCTCTCCGCTCCCAGCCATCTTGTTTCACACATTCCCAGAATATCTATCTTGTAGTTGTTCATTTCTGCTGCCACTTGTGCCGCTTTTCCCTGTTCGTTAAGGGTACGAACATTCCAGGTGCCAATTCTGGATGATTTCCTGGTAGACAAAGGGTGAGTCGGCAACCCGGACTCCTTATGGCTTTCTCGGGATTGCGTCATACATCTCTTAGACAGAGAGCCCTTCTCTTTCCTGGTTGACGGATTTACTTTATCTTTCTTTGACTTGTTCATGTTTGTGAAGTTTTTTCGGCTTATTTTTTTACAGTATGGGATAGCCAGTCCCATGCCTAACCCTCCTTTCTCGCCTCTTACGAACATGCCTGGTAGGGTACAGCGCCGCTATTCTTTACTTCCCTTTCGGGCCCCGGCAGCGCACGGGCGTCCTCAGATGTTACCTCCTTGTATATAACAGCGACATCCTCAGATGTTACCTCCTCATTTATAACAGCAACATCCTCAGATGTTACCTCCTTGTATATAACAGCGACATCCTCAGATGTTACCTCCTTGTATATAACAGCGACATCCTCAGATGTTGCCTCCTTGTATATAACAGCGACATCCTCAGATGTTACCTCCTTGTATATAACAGCGACATCCTCAGATGTTACCTCCTCAATTATAACAGCGACATCCTCAGATGTTACCTCCTTGTATATAACAGCGACATCCTCAGATGTTACCTCCTTGTATATAACAGCGACATCCTCAGATGTTACCTCCTCATATAAAACAGCGACATCCTCAGATGCTACCTCCTTGTATAAAACAGTGACATCCTCAGATGTTACCTCTTTGTATATAACAGTGACATCCTCAGATGTTACCTCTTTGTATATAACAGCGACATCCTCAGATGTTACCTCCTCATATATAACAGTGACATCGTCAGATGTTACCTCCTCATATATAACAGCGGCATCCTCAGATGTTACCTACTCATATATAACAGTGACATCCTCAAATGTTACCTCCTTGTATATAACAGCGACATTCTCAGATGTTACCTCCTCATATAAAACAGCGACATCATCAGATGTTACCTCCTCATATATAACAGTGACATCCTCAGATGTTACCTCCGCATATATAACAGCGACATCCTCAGATGTTACCTCCATATATAAAACAACGACATCCTCAAATGTTACCTCCTTGTATAAAACAGCGCCATCCTCAAATGTTACCTCCTTGTATAAAACAGCGACACCCTCAGATGTTACCTCTTTGTATAAAACAGCGCCATCCTCAGATGTTACCTTCTTGTATAAAACAGCGACATCCTCAGATGTTACCTCCTTTGTATAAAACAGAGACATCCTCAGATGTTACCTCCTCCTATAAAACAGCGACATCCTCAGAGTTACCTCTTTGTATAAAACAGTGGCAACCGCAGATGCTACCTCCTCATATATAACAGCGACATCCTCAGATGTTACCTCCTCATTTATAACAGCGACATCCTCAGATGTTACCTCCTTGTATATAACAGCGACATCCTCAGATGTTACCTCCTCATTTATAACAGCAACATCCTCAGATGTTACCTCCTTGTATATAACAGCGACATCCTCAGATGTTACCTCCTTGTATATAACAGCGACATCCTCAGATGTTGCCTCCTTGTATATAACAGCGACATCCTCAGATGTTACCTCCTTGTATATAACAGCGACATCCTCAGATGTTACCTCCTCATATAAAACAGCGACATCCTCAGATGTTACCTCCTTGAAAAAAACAGTGACATCCTCAGATGTTACCTCTTTGTATATAACAGCGACATCCTCAGATGTTACCTCCTCATATATAACAGTGACATCGACAGATGTTACCTCCTCATATATAACAGCAGCATCCTCAGATGTTACCTACTCATATATAACAGTGACATCCTCAAATGTTACCTCCTTGTATATAACAGCGACATTCTCAGATGTTACCTCCTCATATAAAACAGCGACATCCTCAGATGTTACCTTCTTGTATAAAACAGCGCCATCCTCAGATATTACCTCCTTGTATATAACAGCGACATCCTCAGATGTTACCTCCTTGTATATAACAGTGACATCCTCAGATATTACCTCCTCATTTATAACAGCGACATCCTCAGATGTTACCTCCTTGTATATAACAGCGACATCCTCAGATGTTACCTCCTCATTTATAACAGCAACATCCTCAGATGTTACCTCCTTGTATATAACAGCGACATCCTCAGATGTTACCTCCTTGTATATAACAGCGACATCCTCAGATGTTGCCTCCTTGTATATAACAGCGACATCCTCAGATGTTACCTCCTTGTATATAACAGCGACATCCTCAGATGTTACCTCCTCATTTATAACAGCGACATCCTCAGATGATACCTCCTTGTATATAACAGCGACATCCTCAGATGTTACCTCCTTGTATATAACAGCGACATCTTCAGATGTTACCTCCTCATATAAAACAGCGACATCCTCAGATGCTACCTCCTTGTATAAAACAGTGACATCCTCAGATGTTACCTCTTTGTATATAACAGCGACATCCTCAGATGTTACCTCCTCATATATAACAGTGACATCGTCAGATGTTACCTCCTCATATATAACAGCGGCATCCTCAGATGTTACCTACTCATATATAACAGTGACATCCTCAAATGTTACCTCCTTGTATATAACAGCGACATTCTCAGATGTTACCTCCTCATATAAAACAGCGACATCCTCAGATGTTACCTCCTCATATATAACAGTGACATCCTCAGATGTTACCTCCGCATATATAACAGCGACATCCTCAGATGTTACCTCCATATATAAAACAACGACATCCTCAAATGTTACCTCCTTGTATAAAACAGCGCCATCCTCAAATGTTACCTCCTTGTATAAAACAGCGACACCCTCAGATGTTACTTCTTTGTACAAAACAGCGCCATCCTCAGATGTTACCTCCTTGTATAAAACAGCGACATCCTCAGATGTTACCTCCTTGTATAAAACAGCGACATCCTCAGATGTTACCTCTTTGTATAAAACAGAGACATCCTCAGATGTTACCTCCTCCTATAAAACAGCGACATCCTCAGATATTACCTCCTTGTATATAACAGCGACATCCGCAGATGTTACCTCCTTGTATATAACAGCGACATCCTCAGATGTTACCTCCTCATTTATAACAGCGACATCCTCAGATGTTACCTCCTTGTATATAACAGCGACATCCTCAGATGTTACCTCCTCATTTATAACAGCAACATCCTCAGATGTTACATCCTTGTATATAACAGCGACATCCTCAGATGTTACCTCCTTGTAGATAACAGCGACATCCTCAGATGTTACATCCTTGTATATAACAGCGACATCCTCAGATGTTACCTCCTCATTTATAACAGCGACATCCTCAGATGTTACCTCCTTGTATATAACAGCGACATCCTCAGATGTTACCTCCTTGTATATAACAGCGACATCATCAGATGTTACCTCCTCATATAAAACAGCGACATCCTCAGATGTTACCTCCTTGAAAAAAACAGTGACATCCTCAGATGTTACCTCTTTGTATATAACAGCGACATCCTCAGATGTTACCTCCTCATATATAACAGTGACATCGTCAGATGTTACCTCCTCATATATAACAGCGGCATCCTCAGATGTTACCTACTCATATACAACAGTGACATCCTCAAATGTTACCTCCTTGTATATAACAGCGACATTCTCAGATGTTACCTCCTCATATAAAACAGCGACATCCTCAGATGTTACCTCCTCATATATAACAGTGACATCCTCAGATGTTACCTCCGCATATATAACAGCGACATCCTCAGATGTTACCTCCATATATAAAACAACGACATCCTCAAATGTTACCTCCTTGTATAAAACAGCGCCATCCTCAAATGTTACCTCATTGTATAAAACAGTGACACCCTCAGATGTTACCTCTTTGTATAAAACAGCGCCATCCTAAGATGTTACCTTCTTGTATAAAACAGCGACATCCTCAGATGTTACCTCTTTGTATAAAACAGCGCCATCCTCAGATGTTACCGTCTTGTATAAAACAGCGACATCCTCAGATTTTACCTCTTTGTATAAAACAGCGCCATCCTCAGATGTTACCTTCTTGTATAAAACAGCAACATCCTCAAATGTTACCTCTTTGTATAAAACAGCGACATCCTCAGATGTTACCTTCTTGTATAAAACAGCGACATCCTCAGATGTTACCTCTTTGTATAAAACAGTGACATCCTCAGATGTTACCTCTTTGTATAAAACAGCGCCATCCTCAGATGTTACCTACTTGTATAAAACAGTGACATCCTCAGATGTTACCTCTTTGTATAAAACAGCGCCATCCTCAGATGTTACCTTCTTGTATAAAACAGTAACATCCTCAGATGTTACCTTCTTGTATAAAACAGTGACATCCTCAGATGTTACCTCTTTGTATAAAACAGCGCCATCCTCAGATGTTACCTTCTTGTATAAAACAGTGACATCCTCAGATGTTACCTTCTTGTATAAAACAGTGACATCCTCAGATGTTACCTCTTTGTATAAAACAGCGCCATCCTCAGATGTTACCTTCTTGTATAAAACAGTGACATCCTCAGATGTTACCTTCTTGTATAAAACAGCGACATCCTCAGATGTTACCTCTTTGTATAAAACAGCGACATCATCAGAGTTACCTCTTTGTATAAAACATTAATATCCTCAGATGTTACCTCTTTGTATAAAACAGAGACATCCTCAGATGTTACCTCTTTGTATAAAACATTGATATCCTCAGATGTTACCTCTTTGTATAAAACATTGATATCCTCAGATGTTACCTCTTTGTATAAAACAGCGACATCCTCAGATGTTACCTTCTTGTATAAAACAGCGACATCCTCAGATGTTACCTCTTTGTATAAAACAGTGACATCCTCAGATGTTACCTCTTTGTATAAAACATTGCCATCCTCAGATGTTACCTTCTTCTATAAAACAGCGACATCCTCAGATGTTACCTTCTTGTATAAAACATTGATATCCTCAGATGTTACCTTCTGTATAAAACAGTGACATCCTCAAATGTTACCTCCTTGTATAAAACAGCGCCATCCTCAAATGTTACCTCATTGTATAAAACAGCGACACCCTCAGATGTTACCTCTTTGTATAAAACAGCGCCATCCTCAGATGTTACCTTCTTGTATAAAACAGCGACATCCTCAGATGTTACCTCTTTGTATAAAACAGCGGCATCCTCAGATGTTACATTCTTGTATAAAACAGCGACATCCTCAGATGTTACCTCTTTGTATAAAACAGCGCCATCCTCAGATGTTACCTTCTTGTATAAAACAGCGACATCCTCAAATGTTACCTCTTTGTATAAAACAGCGCCATCCTCAGATGTTACCTTCTTGTATAAAACAGTAACATCCTCAGATGTTACCTTCTTGTATAAAACAGTGACATCCTCAGATGTTACCTCTTTGTATAAAACAGCGCCATCCTCAGATGTTACCTTCTTGTATAAAACAGTGACATCCTCAGATGTTACCTTCTTGTATAAAACAGTGACATCCTCAGATGTTACCTTCTTGTATAAAACAGCGCCATCCTCAGATGTTACCTCTTTGTATAAAACAGCGCCATCCTCAGATGTTACCTTCTTGTATAAAACAGTGACATCCTCAGATGTTACCTTCTTGTATAAAACAGCGACATCCTCAGATGTTACCTCTTTGTATAAAACAGCGACATCCTCAGAGTTACCTCTTTGTATAAAACATTAATATCCTCAGATGTTACCTCTTTGTATAAAACAGCGACATCCTCAGATGTTACCTCTTTGTATAAAACATTGATATCCTCAGATGTTACCTCTTTGTATAAAACAGCGACATCCTCAGATGTTACCTTCTTGTATAAAACAGCGACATCCTCAGATGTTACCTCTTTGTATAAAACAGTGACATCCTCAGATGTTACCTCTTTGTATAAAACATCGCCATCCTCAGATGTTACCTTCTTCTATAAAACAGCGACATCCTCAGATGTTACCTTCTTGTATAAAACATTGATATCCTCAGATGTTACCTTCTGTATAAAACAGTGACATCCTCAGATGTTACCTCTTTGTATAAAACAGCGACATCCTCAGATGTTACCTTCCTGTATAAAACAGCGACATCCTCAGATGTTACCTTCTTGTATAAAACAGCGACATCCTCAGATGTTACCTCTTTGTATAAAACAGCGACATCCTCAGAGTTACCTCTTTGTATAAAACAGTGGCAACCGCAGATGCTACCTCCTCATATATAACAGCGACATCCTCAGATGTTACATCCTCAGATGTTACCTCCTCATATATAACAGCAACATCCTCAGATGTTACCTCCTCATATATAACAGCAACATCCTCTCAAAACAAGATGTCATCCATGAACATGTTGCATCCAACATTAAAAGAAAAAAAGCTGCTTCCTTTAACAAATATTTATCTTTTATTGTAGAGCCCCAACTTCAGTCATCATCAAGTACCGGGACTGCTGGCGTAGGTGATCATGTCGCTCCTAAAACTTCGATCTCAGTAGCTATTTATCATTTCTGTTGTTGACCTTCTGCCAATCCATTCTCTTAAGCTGTCTGTTATTTTTTCTCTTTGCTTCCCTCTATCTCGTCGTCCCTCAATTTTTCCAGTTGTTATAATATATTCCAGTTGTTCTCTTCTCATTACATGGCCAAAAAATGATGATTGTTTCTTCCTAATATTGGAAATAAGCTCTCTTTTTGCTTTGACCTCTCTCAGAACATATTCATTACTCTTCTTAGCTGTCCATGGTACTCTCAACATTCTTCTGTAAAACCACATTTCTACAGACTCCAGTGATTTTCTTGTCTGATGTCCTATTGTCCATGATTCGTATCCATATGTTAAGACTTGCTCAACATAACATTTAAGAACTCTTTTTCTTGTTTTATTTCTCAAAAATGGATTGCATATTATCTTCCTCAGGTTTTGGAAAGCTGCTTTTGCCTGAGCCATTCTGCATCTCAACTCTTTTGTACATCTTCCGTCTGAGGTTAACAAAGTTCCCAAATATTTAAATTCATTTACTTGTTTTAATATAGTTCCAACTTCAGTTATTTGCCATTTCTCGTCATAGTGTTAAATAATGTAAACAATTATGGATGTGTAGTCACTGCTCTCAAGACTAAGCAATTTATCAAATGCACCGAATTATTAATTTTTGAGACCAGACTTCAGCCAATCTCAGAAATTGGGAACGTAGTGATTTACTGCATGCCTAGCATGGTAACAGATCAGCCATACCATTTGTCATCGAGAAGTGTGGCCATTATACTCTGCATTGTCTTGAAGTGTGGAGGGAACCAATACTTGACTTATATTCTTAATGAGCTCAAATATATCCTAATGAAACGTCATATCTCATTGTAGATAAGCACATCCCACACACATACAGTGAGAGAGAAATGTCACAAATTTGTAGAACGAGTTTAAAGAAGTCTCATTATTGTAACCACTGTGTTCCGCTGGGTGTGGGGGTGGGGGTGGGCGGAAATATTTAATTTAATGTGTATTTGTTTATTTCTACATTGAAAGTAGCATTTCAGAAAATGACAAACACCTTGTGCCACAAGTCTATGTCAGTAGAAGTGAGATAAAGCGTTCATTGCTGCTATAAAGAGCCAAGTTTCACCTGCGGAAGCGAATCATGGACAGTAGATAAACAAATGAGAAGACGATTAGGGGCAACAGAGATGAGATTTCTTATAAGAGTGTTGATGAGTTCCATGGACAGGTAAAAAGATCAACAAGGACATTCTAAAAGAGATCAGCATAAAATGAGAGCTCCTGAGAGACATCAGAAAGAAACAATCAACATTTCTCTGGCACATCATGAGAAGAGGAATTTTGGAATACTTGGTTACAACTGGCAAGATAGAGAGAAAGAGAGATCGCGGACAACAAATAGAGGAAGATACTAGATAGCTTGGTGTCATGACATGGCAAACAGTCAACAACAGAACTGATACGATGCACACCACAGGTAGATAGAAGATTGTGGTAGGGCATGATCGCCTAAGCCAACCGGTATGGCACATGATGATGATACAATGCGTTTTTCTTTTAGTTATTTCTGTTATTAGATTTTCAGCCTATTTAAAGCATTGTGTGTGTGTATGTTTGCATTATCTGCCATTTCGGCGCCTTGCTTTGTTATTTCCTTCTTTCTCAACATCACCGGGCAAGAATTACATTGTTAGTTGTGGTTACTTGTTTCACTAAATGACAGGAAACAGTCTGAGAGATAAGATCAGAAATGAAGAACTGAGAAAAAAGCTAAGAATTGCCCCCGCCATAGAATATATAAAGAAACAACAGATAAAATGGTTTGGCCACATGACAAGACATTAAGATCAAAACACAACACAGCGAGCCTTCAATAAACGTTGTGAGAATACCTGACCCAAGGGTCGACCACGAAAAAGATGGATCGATGGAATATTAGAAGCGCTAGGAAACATAACAGCAGCAGAGGCAAACAGAAGAGCAAATTACATCTCCCCTCGACGCTGAAAGGCAAATGAGGTAGGAAAGAAGAATTGTTTGGCTTGTCTCCCGTGTTAGATTCGTCCCGCTGAAGGACGGATATAGTCGCAAAGACAACTCGCTTTTACTATTTAATTGAATGGCTCTAGCGTGATAATTGTGTCTGCTCTAAGGTTTGTGAATAACCCTCTTAGTTTTATTTATTTGCTACTTTTACAATGTGGGTTACTCCTGAGAATTTAAGTTTTCTCTTAGAAATTGCACTTTCAGTGACTTGTGAGCTGCAGGGTTTAGTTTGTTGATGACGTTCTCAAGCTAATTGAGGCCCACACTTGTCCGATGGTTTATATCTGCAGGTAGGGTGATCAATTGATAATATTTGAGACAGTCTAGTGTTCAAGAGAAGCATGTACAAGAGCTTTTGATGCTGAAACCAGAAAATAGCAGATTGTATGTTCAGGCAGTTTAAAAAACAACACTGAAATGATATTAACAAACTTTCTGTGTACACAGAAGCCAGACGGGTGCTGCAGAATTCATGCACTCTGCCAAGATCATGTGTGATCCAGGATGATGCTGAAAATCTAAAGGACAGTCCCATATAACCTCCCGTCTAGATGCCACATCAAACATCAAGAACTAGAGCTTGACATTTCTGAAATAACAAATTTTCCCCATCCATTCCAATCACACATTCTCTTGTCCTATGTATTATCCACCCTTTCATCAATGCAGACATAAAGAAATACAAACAAGCAAAGACTATCCACTCTTCCATCAATGTAGACAAAGAAATACAAACAAGCAAGATTATCTGCCATTTCATCAATGTAGACAAAGAAATACAAACAAGCAAGACTATCTGCCATTTCATCAATGTAGACATAAAGAAATACAAACAAGACTATCTGCCATTTCATCAATGTAGACATAAAGAAATACAAACAAGACTATCTGCCATTTCATCAATGTAGACATAAAGAAATACAAACAAGACTATCTGCCATTTCATCAATGTAGACATAAAGAAATACAAACAAGACTATCTGCCATTTCATCAATGTAGACATAAAGAAATACAAACAAGACTATCTGCCATTTCATCAATGTAGACATAAAGAAATACAAACAAGACTATCTGCCATTTCATCAATGTAGACAAAGAAATACAAACAAGCAAGACTATCCACCCTTTCACCAATGTAGACATAAAGAAATACAAACAAGACTATCTGCCATTTCATCAATGCATATATGATGAAATACAAACAAGCAACACATCATGTAGTAACCAAGGACTGCTTTTATTTTTAAAAAATCCTTCTGACAACAGTTGAGAAGTAAATATGTACACTTGAGGGGTGGGATGGGATGGGGCTGTACAAACAACGCCATTCTAGTCTTGGGTCAAACATCATACACAGGAACCAAGTGATATAGACATGGGCCAAGGAGATGGTGCAGTTTCTATAGTCATATTGGTAGAGGAAAGAAACTTGTGTTGTAGAGAAAAGCAAGCCAGCTTAAGAAATAAAATTGTGAACAAATTTTAATCTGTACAAATTTGAAAACAAGAGATTAAAGAAATACAAGGAAAAAAAATACTCAAATGAGAAGCCTACAACTTTTAGAAATAGAAAACTCATAGCCAGGAACAGCCATTAGAATATATATCTTAAATACTGTAAATATCTTGAAAATTATTATTTTTGTTAAGTTTAAATTATATTGATGCCAAAATGTGTCCAGAAAACACCACTAAATCAGTGGGTATCTGTTGTGATGAATCTAAAAAAAAAAAACCTGGCATATAGTACAAAATTTACAACTTACAACAGTAAAATACCATGCAAAAGTAATAAAGTTGAAACATTTTGTAAGGATATGAAAATGTAAACTATAGAATATTTTAAAATAACATTTACGGAACTTGCTCTCTGAAGTTTTTGATTGAAGTAGAAGAAATATTTTGATAGCAAGCAATAGTCTACACTTAGGTCTAATGAGTTATGACCAAAAGGCCTGCTCCATGACAAGGTATATATTTTGCTTCAGGTAACAGCTATGACTGACTCAAGGAGCTTTCAGTGCAGGCTCACTTTTATTCAAATGAGACAAATTGTCAAAAGAAGCTCTCTGAAAGTTTGTGACTATTCTTAAAGATGACACACGATTATGCAAATATGATTAAAATGGGCCCATGGTGTGATTAAAGCTGAGGTAATTATAAAAGGATAACTCATGCAGCCATGTTGAGTCTCCTTTTGTTGGACCAACAACAATCTGTGAGCAGCTTCTAATCAAGTCTTTCAATGTAAGCATTTCTACAAGACATTAAAATATTGGATTTTAGCAAAATATTACATCCATTTATTCACTATTTAATATATCAAATGACAGTTTATCTTAGGGTCATAAATGCGCTAACATATCGTTTCACTTGTAAGGTTCTTTATAATATTTTGCGCAGGAACGTTCAAATGAATGAATTACTTGTGACTTTACAGCTGAATTACTTATGTGTTTCTTTGTTGTGACTTCAAAGAGAAGGCTGGCTTAAGTATTTCTGTACATAAAAATGTTGAAGTCCTCTGGACTTACTCTTCTGTTTGATATGCCCCAGGGTAGAAGTGGGTTGTTTAGTTATTTCTAAACTTGGCAATAATTAAAACACACAAAAACTCTTAGGAAATATGGATAACAAGCAGATGAAGACAAGAACATATTAAGTCATCTGCGTGCATAAGTAATTGTGTTATGAGAAAAAAAACCTGTAATTCTCATGACCTGAACATGTTAATAAGAAATGTGTAAAAATAAACAGCATAAATAATAGTGAACATGTTAGCAGTAAAAGGTCATTGGTATTAAAGAGACAAATTGTGATCCCTGTGCCAGAAAGAAGACAACTGAAGCAAACATTCGACATTATCTCTACTGTTTTCATGGAGGCTAGATTTTCATTCCTCTTCTGCATCCCTTACTCATCTACTCTACACAATTTATTATCAAACATCTGACAATTAGAAATTTATTTATGTGTGCCACATACATCAGCCATATGCCAACCATACATTAGCCACAAGCCAGTCATACATTGTTTACCAGAACTATCCTTAATATAAAAGGCAAATGGCTGCAAAACAGTGACCCTTATTTCCAACTGGCTACAATAGAACATTTTTCTCAGCTTATCTCCCAGTTATTATAATGTAGCGTGCTCCATATCTCCAATGATAACAATGTTGGTGATATCTTCAGTAGTGTGTCCACTATCTCCCACTGACAACAATGTTGGTGATATCTCCAGTGGTGTGTCCAGTATCTCCTAATGACAACGATGTTGGTGATATCTCCAGTGGTGTGTCCCTTATCTCCCAATGACAACAATGTTGGTGATATCTCCAGTGGTGTGTCCACTATCTCCCAATGACAACAATGTTGGTGATATCTCCAGTAGTGTGCCCTTATCTCCCAATGACAACAATGTTGGTGATATCTCCAGTGGTGTGTCCACTATCTCCCAATGACAACAATGTTGGTGATATCTCCAGTGGTGTGTCCACTTATCTCCCAATGACAACAATGTTGGTGATATCTCCAGTGGTGTGTCCACTATCTCCCAATGACAACAATGTTGGTGATATCTCCAGTGGTGTGTCCACTATCTCCCAATGACAACAATGTTGGTGATATCTCCAGTGGTGTGTCCACTATCTCCCAATGACAACAATGTTGGTGATATCTCCAGTGGTGTGTCCACTATCTCCCAATGACAACAATGTTGGTGATATCTCCAGTGGTGTGTCCACTATCTCCCAATGAATGTCATGTGCTGCATATCTTCATTGGCTGCTGTATGATATAACCTCTATCTTCCAGTGACTACAATCTTGTGTTCCCCCATACTCTCCTGGGGCCTTTACTATTACAGTTCTGATTTCTCTGAGCAATTATAAAATATATTCCCAAATTCACTCAATTTAAAGTGATAATCAAGAAAACAAATCCCAGCATTCAGAAAAATACAAATCTATACTACAAATGTTTTAACATTTTGAAATATTTTTAAAAAATATATTCAAGCAGGTATCCATCATTTCCTTCACTAATTTGCCCCAACATCAACAACCTAAATGTATCCAGCACCCCCCTTACAACTTTCATACTCTCATGAACAAGAGGTAAAGAAAGTAAATGTTTATACAAAGATTAGCTATCAACATGGAACAACTGGGAACATGAAGAAACATATTTTATTGTCAAATGTAAATAAGTAAAACATTTATTTAATAAATAGGTTGTGAAACACTTATTGTCTTAATAATAAGACAAATACATTGAGAACATGGTAACACTGTGTCAACTAACACATCAATCTACACAGGAGAAAGTAGTTAAATTCTTTACAAAGGAAAGACTAAAAAATTGCAACAGTATGAGTAGTTCATTTGATATGGTTTATATTGTTATTTTATAAGCAGCAATTTGCAACATAGCCAAAAATTGTTATTGTCATGCCACGTATTGAATTCACAATTTTTCAGCTCGCAAAATGCATAGACATAACAATTCACCTCATTAGAGCATACCTGATGAAGTACTCATGACTCAGCCAAAGCTTTCCATTGGCAGCTCTTAATCTATGCCATAGAAAAAAAGAGAGAATATGCTTCAAAGTTGTCTGCAGTGACCCTGGAGCACTGGATGATATTGTGTTGCTTCCATATGAGAGCTGGCATATTGTGTGCTACAGGTGGTTTCAGTGTTCAAGCAAATTGGCACTGTTCATAAAGACAGTGGACCAAAGAGACAGACATATGTCTAAATAGTTGGGAAATAGACAAAATGATGTGAAAACATCCCAAACTAAATGTACTAAAGCAATTTTATATATATATATATATCGTATGACCTTTGGTGTTTTGACAGATTGTTGGTAGTAAGCAATCATGATAAGTCAGTAGTTTGGTAAAGCATTAGTGTCTCACAGTGGGTGCTGCTTTACTGAACAACATCTCTCGTGGCTGAATTTGCCAATCCTGCACAGACGGATTCATCCACAGAACGAGCAAGGTGTATTTGCTGTATCTGGCCATGTCTCTTTTCTCTTGCGCCTATTGTTTTCTGAATTTGAAATCAGCAATGTCTTGAAAATTGTTGTGCCATTTTTTTATTTTTGCTCTCTATGTGCTATGATCCACAGCACATTTTCCCAGTTTCTTTCACTTACAGAAAATTCCCTCAAGGAAGCCCTGCAAACATCCTTATATCTCAGCACTGGTCTGCGCTTTGGTCTCTTTTCGTCCTTAAGTTTTACATACAATATTTGTTTGGGAATACGATTGTTTGCCATTCTTCTTACATGGTCCAGCCACCTTAGTCTACGAATCCTAAGTATTGCCATGATCAATGGGAGTTTGGCTCGTTGTAAGACAGATTTAGTTACTTTGTACTGCCATTTGATGTTCATAATCTTGCGAAGCTGTTTAACCTTTTAAATGCTTTTTTTTATGCCCTGCATAGGTAGTCCAAGTTTCTGATCCGTATAGAAGTGTACTAAGCACACAGCTTTAATAAATTTGAATCTTAGTCCTGAGTGTTAAATTGGTGTTGGCCAATGCTCTATATTTAAGTTTGCCACATGTGGGAGCTGCCTTTCCAATTCAGGAATTTATTTCTTCTTCAAGGGAGACATTGGTTGTGACCCTAGAACCAAGGCAGGTGAACTTTCTCACAGGTTCAAGGGGTATGTTATTTAATGATATAGCTCCGGGGCTGGCTACACCTTGTTGAAGCACCAGTCTTCTGGATACTTATCGATAAGAAGAATAATTCACACGATCTAGCTAGATTGTCGATCATTGATTGCAGGACGAATTTATTGTGAGCAACCAGTGCTGCATCATCAGCGAATAGAAGTTCCTTGATCAGGGTCTCAGTTGTTTTTAATTTTGACTTCAGACGTGCTAGATTGAATAAGGAACTGTCAGATCTTGTACAGATGTAGATGTCTCCAGAGACGGTTTCAAACGCATTGAGTAGAAGGGCAGCGAAAAATATGCTGAATAGAGTAGGGGCAAGGACACATCCTTGTTTGACTCCACAGTTCATCTCAAAGGGCTGGGAAGATCTACAGTCGAACTGGATGATGGCAGACATATTGTTGTGAAACGACTTGATCAGCTTAAGTAATGTAGGAGGGCAACCAACATTTTCCAACACCTTGTGTAGACCTGCTCTGTCACTGTGTCAAACGCCTTTGTGAGATCAACAAAAGGCTATAAATAGAGGTCTTCTCTGTTCCTTGCGTCTGGCGGAGAGTAAAAATCATATCCGTGGTTGACCGTTCAGCTCTAAACCCACACTGGGACTCAGGAAGGATATGTTCCGCCAATTGATGTAGGTGCTTTAAAACAATTCTTGCGAATGCCTTTCCAGTTATACTCAGGAAGGATATACCCCTATAATTGTTGCAATCTCCCTTTATTTTATATAAGTTTACAATCTTGGCACCTTTCATGTCTTAGGGTATGTCACCACTTCTCCAGCTTTGGACAAGGAGTTTGTAGAGGTGGGGCAGGAGTGAATCAAGTTATATATATATATATATATATATATATGTATAAAGGAATTAAGGGAAAAAACAGAGAGGAGTTTCAAACAGTGAAAATGTATTTGAAGGTAGAGTAAAAACAAAAATTGGATAGTAACAATGGTAAGCCATTACCAAGTTACAAAATTAGAAAAAAAACTGGATTAGAAAATTTGAATAAAAAGACCAGAATCAGAAAGTGACCATGTTATCTAACCAAATCCTTCATCAAAATTGATGAAATCAGAGAATTTTTTAATGTGAAAGTGGCATCTGTTGTTGTTGAGTAATAAAAGAAGTTTCAGAATCTCCAGGTATACATATTTATTACATCAGGTAGTAACAATACATTTTAAATTTTAATAACACACAAGATATATTTAAAAAACAACAAATGAATGAAACCGGTATTAGATTTTTTCTGGAAAAGTCTATCGCAGGGTATTGCATTAAGTTAGTGAACAAAGCTTACAAAGAAGTGAATAAAATATTTCCAAATTCAAACAGTGCTGGACTTTAGTGTCAGTTTCTGCATTTTAATGTAACGGACATTGATTACCTGAAAACTTTCAGCTGTAATAAAGTACATTATGTAGAGAAAGTATATTACCCTCTAGTAAAGTTGATAGCTTGAGATGTGATTGAAATAAAATTGTCACAAAAACTCTGTACAATCACACTATCGTGAATAAATAAACATTAATATTATAGAATCGATATTAAAGCATTAATCTTTTGTAAGCAGGAAATGTGCACTTTGAATATCTGGATATAATAATTAACACTCATAAATAATAGTGAACAAGGGAAAAACAAGAAAAACATCTGATGAGTAGCAACTATATCTACAAGATCAAAATGACAGTGGAATGTACCATTGTGGTTGTACTTTTTATAAGGTCTCAAAACAGAACACTCCAAGAATACTTTGGCTCATTAAACATTTTTACTGGAGAAACAAAGACAATTTGCTGACAGAAATAGATTTGAAGCATCTAAACAAAAACCAGTTTAATATGTGCAAGTTTTGTGAGGTATCATAATGCCAGAAACACAGACCAGCATGTGTCTCAGTTTGACCAGATGACAAGTGTCTAGGAGGCAGCCATTTAACTAAATCAAGTAACACATGTTTGCTCATTAATAAGGCCAGCTGGCATAAGGACTACAAGCATATAACTGAATCGAACAACAGTCACTATTGGTGTCAATTAACAAATGTCTACAGGCAACTAGATGACTAATCCGAACAACAAAATGTTCTGTCTGTAACAGGGTCAGATGGCATGGGACTCTAGAAAAATAGACAAATCAATCTAATCTGTCAGAGCCACCTGACAAATGTCTACAGGCAGACCAAACAATCTGTTCTACACTTGACAAATGTGTACATGCAATCAGGAGACCAAACAAGTAACTAATGACTCAAGCAACCAATCTCACTGTCAATACCAATTAACAAATGTCTACAGGCAACTAGTGGACCAAACCAAGTAACTAACCACACATACAACCAGTCTCACTACTGTCAGTGTCATTTAACAATTGTCTACAGGTAAACATGAGACTAAACCAAGTAACTAACCACATATACAACCAGTCTCACTATTGTCAGTGTCATTTAACAATTGTCTACAGGTAAACATGAGACTAAACCAAGTAACTAACCACACATACAACCAGTCTCACTACTGTCAGTGTCATGTAACAAATGTCTACAGGTAAACAGGAGACTAAACCAAGTAACTAACCACACATACAACCAGTCTGCACAGTCAGCTCTGATTAATGATTTTCTGGAGGCAGCCAGGAGACTAAGCCGAGTAACTAACCACACAAACAACCAGAATCACTGTCAACACCATTTAACAATAGTCTACAGGCAACTAGGAGACCAAACAAAGCAGCTAATCAATCAAACAATAAAGTATATAGTGTAACTGGGTCAAATAGCCAGGTCTGCAGGCAGCCCAAATAACCACATCAGCTGATAATCAACCAAACCAGCATGTAATACTGTTGCTATAAAATGTATGGATCCAGTTTGGATATATAATAGTCATATGTTGGCTATGTGATGAGATGGGATAACAAAAGAATCTCAAAGCAGGCTCTGAAACGGGAACCAGAGGGTAAAAAGTAAAAGATGCCAACCTAGAGAAACACTAAAAAGATGCCAACCTAGAGAAACACTAAAAAGATGCCAACCTAGAGAAACACTAAAAAGATGTCAACCTAGAGAAACACTAAAAAGAACATTAAAGTGAGAAGCAACAACAACAGCTATCAGCTCCTCATTGAGTTTGAGGAAACCGCCCAGCACAGGGCAATGTGGCGAGACACAATGCAGGCCCTGTGCAAAGTCTGACTGTTAAAAGATTGTTGGACACAAGAGTCTATTTCTGTCCTATGTGCCATCTTTGGCTCTAAAGGACAACAGATAGTTTGGACTTAAAATACCTTGTGTGATTATTTTTGTGAACATCTTGTAGCTTAATTTTCTTATTGATTGCTTGCTTGGCAAGTGTTGACAATCATCATATGTCAGCACTTGTTTCTCCCATGGTGTCTGTATTTGTTACTCTCCTAATTATTCTTACGAAAATTAACACATATAGAAATCATTCAGATTTTTGAAGTATGATCTTTTAATAAATTAATTTAGGACTCCCAACTAAAAATTATTAATAAACTATAGCCTATTATAGACTGCATCAAACAATTATTCCAGTAACAATACTATAGGTCAACTTAGCGTGTTTTATGTTGCTTAGTGTTGGTTATAAATGTTTCCAAGAAAAACAATTCATTAAAATAATTAAAGGTTTTAGATACTTCTTTCCCTTAGATATCTTCTGTCATTTACATGTATTTTTTGTGTGCCTACAGTCTTTCTATCTGAAGATTTCCCTCACTTTTTTCATACAATTGTCTATTTAATCTTCCCTTTCTTCCCCACACACACACACACATCTTTTCCCACATACTGTTCTTGATATCACTTTAAAAACTTTGCTTTATATCATGCACAATAAGAATTAAAAAACAATTTAGTAATAAAAAGTAGAATTGTAATCTGTGGACAACTGAATCTACTTCTACAAAGATAAATGTTGATCTTCAGATGTTTGTTTTATTTTGACAGCTTTAAATCTCTGGCAAAGTCCAGAGGGACTGAATTTTGAGTGCATATAACTTTGTCCTATTTTTCACACTGGCAGCCATGTGCTCAGGTATCCACCGCCATACAGGCAGATATTCTCTGACTTCAGGGGTACTCTCATATTTTTATCATCAAAAGTTAATGGTGTTTAGTTTTTTTCCTATTAATTTTGCCAGGATTGCAGCCATTTTTGGCTTTCTCTTTTTGATTTCAAACTGCCAAAGGTTCTTTAACGTGCATAGAATGCACACAGTATCCTGTATTTGCCATGTTCTGAGAGGGCTAGACATTGTATCTCACTACCCATTGGCCAGGGTAAAGCCACAGATTCAATTTATTATTTAAAAAACCTTCAAATTGGGACCTTCTTGTCTAGAGGTAAATGTTTATCTCTAGACCCCCCACCCCCCTTTAATCCTCAGATAATTTGATTAGATGCCATAAATTGGAATGTTAATTTATGGATAACTTCATCAATTTCTATGAAAATGAATGTTAATTATATACAAGATTATCCAATTGTCAGAGAAGAATATCAAGATAGTGAAATGTTACTTAATTCTTCTATATTAAATGAAAATTGGGGAGCCGCGATAGCTCAGTGGTTAGTGAACTGGACTACAAAGGGCAAGAGGTAGGGTTCGATCCCAACCGACGGCTTCTGGTTCACCCAGCCTTTAATGGGTACCAGATTTTTTTCTGGGAAAGTAAAGCGGCATGGACATAATACCGACCACATTACCCCAAAAATCATGTGCCAAAGGTCTGTAAAATTTATGGTCACTAACACCATATTCCCTCTATGCCACTTGGCGTGACGGGTGTACTTTACTTTTTTTTTTAATGTGAAAATTGTATTTATTATTTATATGTCATGCAAAAAAAAAAATAAATAAATAAAAAAATAAAAAAAAAACAGATAAAGAAATTGATCTCGTTCATAGCTATAAAAGTTAACGTAAATTGAATAAAATTATCGATATTGACTATAAAGATAAATGTAAAACTAGAGATAATTTAATAAAAAAATTCATTTATACAATTCATAAATTTAATTGCTATGAAAATATTTATAGAAATAATAAAATTATGTGTGGATAAGGATTCTGATATAATTTTTGTTCTGACTCTATATATTTTAGTAACATCATATTCACACTGTAAACTTTCAATCCTGATTTATAATCAGGAAAAACACCAATATAATAACACCAACACTGTTTATTGAATCAGTTCCTTTTCTTGATGTAACGGAGTCAAATCAATCATTTAACTTTATGACTTAAACAAAATGT
This sequence comes from Megaustenia siamemsis, assembly GCA_032433765.1. NCBI lineage: Eukaryota > Metazoa > Mollusca > Gastropoda > Stylommatophora > Ariophantidae > Megaustenia > Megaustenia siamemsis. The sequence continues at coordinate 32,936,139 of JAVIAB010000041.1, read as the reverse complement.
CTGCATTAGATATTTCTTCTTCACTTCTTCTTGTATATATTTGTGTGTCGAAGGCTATACAAAGTTCTTGTTCCCATCCTTCTGGCAGCTTTAACCATTGCTGATTGATTTTGTAGCGTTTCTTTGATATTGTCAATTCATCTTTTTGCTCTATAAACCTTTATCTATTTTCAAATATGGTGCAAAATCTCACTGGGGACCATATCTTGAAATATCTTTTTTTAAAATCCATTTATTTGCTGAACAACTGACATACTTTCGGGGATATCTTTAAGATTCATCTTTGTTCAGATCATCTCTGATTATAAATTTCATAAACTGACTAGAGTCTATCTGTAACTATAATCTCCTTGATTGACCAGCTTCTCAACAAACACATACAGATAGTGGCACAGGACACACAAAGAACTATCTATAATATCTACACACATTTTTTGTGCAAAAAATTCAGAGGTAAACATCTATTATTTATTTATTATTACAAAGGTGACTGTGAATACTAAAAGTACTGTTGTAGAATAAACACTTATAGCAAAGCTACTCTACATGAGTGTAGATGAGTGACGTAAGGACAATAAGTAACATTTGTAATTATTCATGCATGAATACAATTAGCAGCTTAAGTGAAACATATGTTTCACTACATGTAAACTATTCCTAAAATTGGATAATTTCTATTAATAATTTTTTAAATTCAGGAAATAGCAATATAAAAGAACATGGAGAAATGTTACATTAAATCATGGTGGTATGAAATCAGTAAAAATAATGTATTTAAGAAATACATGATGATGACATGTACTGTAACAAATGCTTTGTTCAAATTTTTCTCATATAATCATATGTACTTGCGTAAACGTTAGATCCGTCTCTTGTGACAGAGTCATAGCAATTCAACTCAAACTAGATGTGAAAGAAAATTAGTCTGCTCAAAATTTTTGATTAAATCAATGACAAACATGGCACTTCTAGAACTTCAGAACCAAGAGCTAAATTGTCAACCATGAATTACAAGAGTAACTCCCCTTCAAATAATAATTTACCATGCATCCATTTCTTGTCAGTGTGTGTGTGCGTCAGCACAGTTTCTAAACCATAGTTAAATTTCCCCCAAGGCAACAGCTCTAACATCAAGCAAAGCCAGCAAATACAGACAATCATTACAGGCAACTTCATTTATCCACTGGGGATAAAAATAAGAAAAATTTCCTGGTGCATCCAAAACAGAGTGAATGGCTGTTGGGGTGTGTACAAACAGTTTCCAGAATTTGATAAAAGTTTTTGTTCTCTCTTGGTAAATTTAACTCTTAAAACATAATTATTTAATATAAAGACAGAAAAGTTAAAAAATTTCATGTCTCAAAAAAAAAAAACAGAGAATTTTAATATTTTTAGTAATCTTGGTGGCTGAATATAGCACTCATCAGAAGCAGTCCAGGTTTAATTGCCAAAAGTGGTATCATTTTTGTTTAGATAGACATGACTCTGGGTTCACCCAGCTTTTAAAATTAATCCCAGAGATTTTTTTGGGTAGTAAATGTGGTCTGGTGTGATACTGACCCCATGACCATTAATCATGACAATGGAACTTTCAAATGTGCTCAATACCACCATATTCCCCATGCACTTAGATAGGCCTGGAGAAAACTCTTACTTTTTAAAAATATTTGACTTTAATATCAGGAGTATCAATTTTCTGAATGATAAATATTTCAACTGAAATCTGCAAACTAATTGAGAACAAATATACTGGGGTCTCCTGAAATAGGGGGGAGTGGGAGGTGGGGGTGGGCAGAAGAGAGGTGAAGACATATAGGACAGGAGAATAGTGAATAAAGGCAGCATGTCATGAGCAGTGGCCATGAGGTGTTCAGGTCTGAGTTTATATTTAATTGTCACACAGCCAACTGTAACAACTACTAAAAACCATAAACCTCTATTGATTTATTGCATTATAAAATGGAACCTTCTTTTGGTACTTTATATGAGAGTTCACATCAAGGAATTGGTCAACATAAACAGAAAATAATTTCCAAGTGTCCTGCTGTAATGACTTTCTATATTTGAGAAAATGCTCTTAAAAAAATACACACTAAACAAATAATGAAAGACAACAAATATTATCATACTTTATTCACACTTGTGACAATGTTCTCGCTAGATCTGTCAATCTAAGCTTCTATAATATATGATGTAAACAAATTACAAATAATTTTTAAAATGTATACACGTTTATATAAACAAATGCAACTCATGTACATTACCAATATTTCATGTTAAACGTAAACTGTTATAAACAAGCAACTTATCCATTGATGTTTTAGCTCTCTCACAAACAGTGCAATCTTCAGGAACCAGAAACAGTCTTACTATAAGACAAAATCAAATTAAATTTGCATATGTAAAGTCAAATATAAAATGTGCACATATGTTTGAAATGTGTTTTGTCACAAACTACTACAGACTTTAACGATCTACTGTGACTTCCATACTGACATCTTGAGCCTGCATTAGCTACTTTTCTGAGTGTTTCTTCTTCCAACCAGAGAACATATTTTTTGGCAAACAGTCCAAGCATTGGACTGCATACTTTGAAATATGTAAACTTACCTATTTTACCATAAAATAATTAATTAATGCAAAATATAGCAGTCATATCTGTAAGTATGTCTGCACATATATGCTTTTAAATCTTAATTTACTTAGTTACATTTATTAAACACAAGTAATTTTGGGCAAATAGAACTATACTTCATGATATAACAATTACTGTTTAATTAAGCCAAAAAAACTACTAGGAAAATAAATGTGATGCATCTAAAATAAAAAAAAGCTATGGAAGCATATCCTAAATAAATATATGCAATTGACACTAGGAGAGTAAAATATACAGAAAGATAGAAAACAATTTTTTTTTTCCCTTCAAGTGTATAGACTGGTACATGAAATACACTTCATTGAATTATGAAATGTGCTGAAACTGAAGGTGATTTATGTGTGAGGGAGAGGTCTGTGTTTTGGAATTATTACAGAGAATAAAGTTATTTTAGTTTCATTAATTTGAAACAGAGTTAATAATTAGTAACGGTGTGCTTCACTTACATTAGATCATATTGAATAATGAAGGGGAATGTTAAACTCAAATTATTAAATGTGCTTTTTTTATTTTTGACTCTGTCAAGATCATCACATACCTCCTTCTTCTTCTGTCAAGATCATCACATACCTCCTTCTTCTTCTGTCAAGATCATCACATACCTCCTTCTTCTTCTGTCAAGATCATCACATACCTCCTTCTTCTTCTGTCAAGATCATCACATACCTCCTTCTTCTTCTGTCAAGATCATCACATACCTCCTTCTTCTTCTGTCAAGATCATCACATACCTCCTCCTTCTTCTGTCAAGATCATCACATACCTCCTTCTTCTTCTGTCAAGATCATCACATACCTCCTTCTTCTTCTGTCAAGATCATCACATACCTTCTTCTTCTTCTGTCAAGATCATCACATACCTCCTTCTTCTTCTGTCAAGATCATCACATACCTCCTTCTTCTTCTGTCAAGATCATCACATACCTTCTTCTTCTGTCAAGATCATCACATACCTCCTTCTTCTTCTTCTGTCAAGATCATCACATACCTCCTTCTTCTTCTGTCAAGATCATCACATACCTCTTTCTTCTTCTGTCAAGATCATCACATACCTCCTTCTTCTTCCGTCAAGATCATCACATACCTTCTTCTTCTTCTGTCAAGATCATCACATACCTCCTTCTTCCGTCAAGATCATCACATACCTTCTTCTTCTTCTGTCAAGATCATCACATACCTCCTTCTTCTTCTGTCAAGATCACCACATACCTCCTTCTTCTTCTGTCAAGATCATCACATACCTCTTTCTTCTTCTGTCAAGATCATCACATACCTCCTTCTTCTTCCGTCAAGATCATCACATACCTTCTTCTTCTTCTGTCAAGATCATCACATACCTCCTTCTTCTGTCAAGATCATCACATACCTTCTTCTTCTTCTGTCAAGATCATCACATACCTTCTTCTTCTTCTGTCAAGATCACCACATACCTTCTTCTTCTTCTGTCAAGATCATCACATACCTTCTTCTTCTTCTGTCAAGATCATCACATACCTCCTTCTTCTTCTGTCAAGATCATCACATACCTCCTTCTTCTTCTGTCAAGATCATCACATACCTCCTTCTTCTTCTGTCAAGATCATCACATACCTTCTTCTTCTTCTGTCAAGATCATCACATACCTCCTTCTTCTTCTGTCAAGATCACCACATACCTTCTTCTTTTTCTGTCAAGATCACCACATACCTCCTTCTTCTTCTGTCAAGATCATCACATACCTTCTTCTTCTTCTGTCAAGATCATCACATACCTCCTTCTTCTTCTGTCAAGATCATCACATACCTTCTTCTTTTTCTGTCAAGATCACCACATACCTTCTTCTTTTTCTGTCAAGATCACCACATACCTCCTTCTTCTTCTGTCAAGATCATCACATACCTTCTTCTTCTTCTGTCAAGATCATCACATACCTTATTTTCAGTAAAAAATGTTAACATTTAGAACAGTAACAGATTGTGATCCTTAACACTTGATTCAGGTGTGGGGGATGTCAAATATATATTCTGCAGTGTAAACTTTTGTTTAATTTTTTAAAATTTGTTTAAATTCAGCCCTTCTTGAATTCTTTGTGTTTTAAATTTCTGGATATTGTTTGCTTTCTATTATGCCTTTGATGTGTTAGATATGATCTTTTCTTACTATGGTGAACAATTTGTATAACAAAATTATATTAGACTTTACAGCCTGTTGTGTTAAAAATCTATGATTTAACCTGGCGACTAAGTTGTAGTTTATGTTTGTTTAATAATTTGCTTTTGATATCCTTAGACACTACTGTCTATGAAAATATGTTTTTGGCTAGACCAGGGTCTTACTCATTTCTTTGAATGTGTTCAAGGCAGAACAAAAATAATATCTTGTTCTGTTATCCCTATCTTGATGTTGCTTTAAACAACTGCTCAGTCAAATATATATATATATGTGAAAGTCAATATTATATTTGTTGTCAGTTCTAATGTCAAAGGTGAACCAACAGATCCAGCAGCTATTTTGTCTTATTCATCATTGTGGTGATCAAAGGAGGCTTACTAGTCTTTTACTAAAGTGAAATAATATTGTTTCAAGCACTCACAACATATTAAATACAGAGCAACAAAAATTATGGAAATTTTGTGTATTTTACTTTTCCTAATTGGAATCTCCAATTTTAGAAATTAGATGTTTTCAACTAAATTTTAGAAAAAAACTGAATTTGAACCATACAGGATGCAAGTAGACACACATATTTATTAACAATTCCTAAGTTAAAAGTCAAGTTTGTAAATAAAGCTGACCTAGCAGTGATGAGATTCTACATTTCCTTCCTATACTTTGATACCTTAACCTTTACTTTGATCTCAGAGTTCTGTCACTTACTTATCCACCCTCACTCTCAAACACAGATCGGAATAAGTCATTTCTTTATTATTTTTTGTGCGGTATTCTATATATAACATATTTGAATTATTACTATTTTAAGTCAGTGTGATTCAAGTCATAAGTGGTGTGTTAATGGAAAAAAAAATATGCTTAAACTTATTATTAGTTTATTGAACAATATCTTAACCAAATTAAATGAAGGAATATAAAAAAATAATTAACAATCTAATTAGTTAACACATGTTTTGTTCTGTTGTTGGCTTATTTAAACATCATCTTAATTAATATACTTAAATGAATGAATGTAAGATATGTTCATAAGTAATAATTATTATAAATATATTATTAGTAGCTTATATTAAGTTTGTTATGTTAATATCAAATTGTCTTCATTGAAAATTCCAGAATAATTTAAAGAGAGATCTATGTATTATTAATGTTACATTACTCTGCCAGCATCTTTCTTCATTTTGTTTGAAACTATTCATTCATTAATTTAATTTAATTTTAATTATTTTTTTTTTAAATTGCTCTTAAAGATAGTCACTCTCCAATATTTTGTTTTTTACAAAACTGACATAATTTTACTCTTTAATTATAATTTTATTAAAAATAATTGCAAATTATTTTTTTCTTGGTTACAAATTGGTATAGCAGTCAATGTACTTGTGTTTATATGCCTCACTTCCTTGGCCACTGACCAATATTGTTTATAATTGTGTAAAACAGTTCTTTCATATTTGCAAATAATCTGATATCAATTAACATACTAATTCATATTGTAATAATATATTGTACAGGCTTTAAAACCATCAACATTGTTTACACTGTCTAAAGTGCTGTAGAGTCCCTTCTTTATACATCCAATGGAAAAAAATGCAGTAAATATGAAAAGGAATATTTAGCTGTAGTGAAATGATAATAAAAGCAGTCTCTAAGAAACTTAATTCTACCCCTGGGCTAATGTAATGAGTCTCAATTGAATGTTCACTGTATAGACTCCAATAGAAGCGTCAAGTCTATTGCTTCATACAGTCACCAAACAAAGCACAGGCCAGCAATTGTTTACTTCTTTTTTCCCTCTTTGGAAGATTTAGAAGATTTTGGAGTCTGCTTGCTGGATGTTGATGATGAAGTAGATGATGATGTGGATGAGGAAGATGGTGCTTGCTTGGCACCAGCGCCCTTGAGGCCACCTTCAAGGCCACCCAGAAGTTTCTGGAATTCTGTCAGAATTTAAAAAAAATACATTTATCATAGTATTCATGAGTCTTAGCACCATGCCTCATGAAAATGAAACATTCACTCATCACATTCAACAATGACAACAGTATATGGTGAATTCATCATTCCATACAACACATTCAACAACGACAACAGCTTATGGTGAATTCATCATTCCATACAACACATTCAACAATAACAACAGCATATGGTGAATTCATCATTCCATAGAACACATTCAACGACGTCAACAGCTTATGGTTAATTCATCATTCTATACAACACATTCAACAAGGATCACAGCTTATGGTGAATTCATCATTCTATACAACACAGTCAACAACGACAGCTTATCATGAATTCATCATTCTATTCAACAATGACAACAGCTTATGATAAATTCATCATTCCATTCAACAATGACGACAGCTTATGATGAATTCATCATTCTATTCAACAATGACAACAGCTTATGGTAAATTCATCATTCTATTCAATACATTCAACAATGACAACAGCTTATGATGAATTCATCATTCCATTCAACAATGACAACAGCTTATGATGAATTCATCACTCCATTCAACAATGAAAACAGCTTATGATGAATTCATCATTCCATTCAACACAGTAAACAATGACAACAGCTTATGGTGAATTCATCATTCCATTCAACACAGTCAACAATGATGACAGCTTATGGTGAATTCATCATTCCATTCAACACAGTCAACAATGACAACAGCTTATGGTGAATTCATCATTCCATTCAACAATGACAATAGCTTATGGTGAATTCATCATTCCATTCAACACATTCAACAATGATGACAGCTTATAAAAATCTCATCAATGAAAATAAACTCATCAAGTACTTCAGTCCATGAGAGACTCACCAATCTCAATATTTTATTAAAAACCCAACATTCCAGAGACAAACTCCCAAAAAAACCTGTGTAATCTATCAACCCATCCAGAGACAAACTCCCAACAAACCTCCATAATCTATCAACCCATCCAGAGACAAACCCCCAACAAACCTCCATAATCTATCAACCCATCCAGAGACAAACCTCCATAATCTATCAACCCATCCAGAGACAAACCCCCAACAAACCTCCATAATCTATCAACCCACCTAGAGACAAACTCCCAACAAACCTCCATAATCTATCAACCCACCTAGAGACAAACTCCCAACAAACCTCCATAATCTATCAACCCACCTAGAGACAAACTCCCAACAAACCTCCATAATCTATCAACCCATCCAGAGACAAACTACCAAAAAACCTCCATAATCTATCAACCCACCTAGAGACAAACTCCCAACAAACCTCCATAATCTATCAACCCACCTAGAGACAAACTCCCAACAAACCTCCATAATCTATCAACCCATCTATAGACAAACTCCCAACAAACCTCCATAATCTATCAACCCATATAGAGACAAACTCCCAACAAACCTCCATAATCTATCAACCCATCTATAGACAAACTCCCAACAAACCTCCATAATCTATCAGCCCATCCAGAGACAAACCCCCAACAAACCTTCGTAATCTATCAACCCATCCATAGACGAACCTCCCAACAAACCTCCATAATCTATCAACACATCCAGAGACAAACCCCCAACAAACCTCCATAATCTATCAACCCATCCAGAGACAAACCCCCAGCAAACCGTAATCTATCAACCCATCCAGAGACAAACCCCCAACAAACCTCCATAATCTATCAACCCATCCATAGACAAACCCACAACAAACCTCCATAATCTATCAACCCATCCAGAGACAAACCCCCAACAAACCTTCATAATCTATCAACCCATCCAGAGACAAACCCCCAACAAACCTTCGTAATCTATCAACCCATCCAGAGACAAACCCCCAACAAACCTTCGTAATCTATCAACCCATCCAGAGACAAACCCCCAACAAACCTTCGTAATCTATCAAGCCATCTCCATTGAGGTCAGCAAGTTGGAACATCTCCTTGACATCCTCCTCTTCAAGATTCTCGCCCAGCCTCTTCATGATGTACCTCAGCTCGTGCTGGTCAATGTATCCGTTCCCATCTATGTCAAAAACCTGGTTGCAACAACAAGAACAAGTTACTAAAAATGTGTTCTAAAAATAAGATTAGTGAAGTACTTATTATCAGTTGAGTTTAGTTTTGAGCCATGATAGCTCAGTGGTTGTTGAACTTTGCAACTAAAGACAAGAGGTTGGGTTTGATCGTGATCGGCGGCTTCCAGGCTCACCCAACCTTAAATGAGTGCCAGATTTTTCTGGGAAAGTTAAAGTGCACGGGCGTCATACCGACATTACCCTAAAACATCATGTGCCTATAGAAGTCTATAACAAAAATATGTGCACTAGTATAATATTCCATAAATGCCACGTCACGTGACTCTTTAATTTTAATATTACTTTAGATCATCGTCAATGCACTCTGGACAAACCCATAAGTGGTCAGATCTCATTCTAGTGTCTCTCGAAGTGTTGGTTGGCATGTGTCACCATCATCTCCAACCTTGACATGACAGTAATGCAGTCTCTCTTGCATGGTTCAATGTTCAATGACATTCCTTTAGTTGGGTCTTTTGTCCAGAAACCTGGGGGCATTCAGTGCGGTCAATTGTTCTGCACAAGCACATCATACAAACAGGCAAGCCTGTCAGATCATTAAAATAAGCTTGCTCCGGCACAAAAATGAAACAAACCGTTGCTAGAAGTGCTCCCCAGAGATTCTAACCATTGCCGACGAGCCCTGTCAGTTGCTATCTTCTTGAGCATTCTCATGAGTCATTGAGGAAACACACATTTGTATAAGTCTGTGTCTCAAGCCATGTCAATGCTTTTGTCACCGCAACTTCCAAGGTTAACCTCCTTGTAGTCAGCGCTAAAGCACCGCTGCCTTCCTCCAGTTAAACGTGTACAAACCCATGAGATGGGTTTGTTATTCCGCGGGTAGGAATCTCATGGGTTTCCATGATTTTCCGCGGAGATTCCTACCCGCGGAATAACATACCCATCTGTGGAAATTATTGCGTCACTCTCAGCATGATTGTGAAAGACAAACATAATGATTGTGAAAGTCGGAAACTAATTATTGTGAAAGACAGAAATATAATGATTGTGAAAGACATACTAATGATTGTGAAAGACAGAAACATGATTGTGAAATACAGAAATTAATTATTGTGAAAGACAGAAACTAATGATTGTAAAAGACAGAAAAAATATAGAAAATTATTATAGAACAACATGAGAAGATCTGTAGCAGAGGCCTACTTTGAATGTTTCCTTGGTTTTGTCGAGCTCTTCTGTGGTCTCTTCAGCGGGCTCCTCTACTGTCTTTGTGGACCACCTGTTCATGAGAAGCAGGAACTCGTCATATTCCACGTAGCCGTTCTCTGTTTAATGGACAAGGCAACCTTCAATTGTGTGCTTTGGTATAACTTACAATACTGGGGGTGGGGCTACCTGTCAACACCAGACTTGAAAGCTGTCAGCGACTCGTAGCTGATCGTGCGCAGATTTCAGTGAACCAGAAGCATCCAATATCTCCACGTGGTGCCTCCAGCAACAGATCCACCGGTCCAGCCTAGGAGATAGGGCTTCAGAGGAAAGGCAACTCGGTAATCACATTGAAAACGGATGAGCTTGGCCGAAATGTGCAAATATTGGCTTGTTACCACAACTCAATGCAACAACGGCCACTTAGCGTCCATTTTAATGGCGGACGATGGATAGAAGTAGTCAGGTTCACAAAAAAGTAGATATTTCTTTTAATGTTTTGTTAACGCGCATTTATGTTTCTTCTAAAACCCGTTAATGTTCCTCTACAAACTAGTGAATGAATCACTCAAACCTAAAACCCGTTAATGTTCCTCTACAAAACTAGTGAATGAATCACTCAAACCTAAAACCCGTTAATGTTCCTCTACAAAACTAGTGAATGAATCACTCAAACCTAAAACCCGTTAATGTTCCTCTACAAAACTAGTGAATGAATCACTCAAACCTAAAACCCGTTAATGTTCCTCTACAAAACTAGTGAATGAATCATCAAACCTAAAACCCGTTAATGTTCCTCTACAAAACTAGTGAATGAATCACTCAAACCTAATTAATGTTCCTCTACAAAACTAGTGAATGAATCACTCAATTATGTGTTTTATCCTCAAATAGATTGTCTTCTTCAAACCAAATATTGTTTCTCGAATCAATTCATGTTTTCTTTTTATCTTAATGTTTAACAATCTTGGATAATATTTTTTGTTGACAGCAATAATGTCCGTAGCTACACAAATTAATATTCTTGCTAGCGTCCATTAACCCTTCGCTCCTGTCCATTAATATTTGTTTCTTTCATTCATTTAATGTTCTTTACGCTTATTAATTTTCCATAACCGGTGGGTTTGATGAAAAGTGCAAATCTACCTCCTTAAACTCATTGCCAATGCAATCAATAGCTCTAGTCAAGTGTTCTTCAGTTAATGTTAGGCGTGTTCCTTGCTATAGGGAGCCAATAATAACACAATATATAACACACTCCTGTATTACAACAAAGATATAAATTTGCTTTAATAAACAAACCTCTATTTCGTGAATTATGGTAAACTTACATACGTCAGCATGTCATTGCGCTATTGAACGCGTGGGAAAATGGCGGTTTGTTTTTGCCCGTTCTTTTGTTAAGGACGCCTAATTCATTAGCGATTAAGACTGTATCATCAGCATACCTTAGATTATTTATATTATTACCTCCAATTGTTATTCCAGGCATGCCCCTTTATGGATCTTAAAATAATCTCGCTCTACATATTAATCAAATCTGGTGACAGCACACAACATTGCCTAAAACCCTGTTTTATTTGTTGAAACATTCCCATTGGTTTCTAGTACATGTTCTTTATTATTCTTAGATCTTTGCTGTCTACATTTATGCCTTCTAAAATTTTGATTACTTCTTGGTGCTTTACTTTGTCAAATGCTTTGGCATAATCTATGCAACATTGGTATAGATCTGTTTTCACCTCAATAGCTCTTTCAACTAAAGATCTTATGATATATATGGCATTGCTCGTTCCTTTGCCTCCAACAAAACCACACTGTTCATCGTTAATTTCAGGACCGATTTTGTTTTGCACTCTTCGCATGATGATTCTTAGTAATATTTTAGTCAAAGTAAGTAAAGTACCCCCGTCACGCCAAGTGGCGTATAGGTAATATGGTGTTAGTGACCATAAATTTTACAGACCTTCGGCACATGATTTTTGGGGTAATGAGGTCAGTATTACGCCCGTGCCGCTTTACTTTCCCAGAAAAAAATCCGGTGCCCATTAAAGGCTGGGTGAACCCGGAAGCCGTCGGTTGGGATCGAACCCTACTTGTCCTTTGTAGTCCAATTCACTAACCACTGAGCTATCGCGGCTCCCTAATATCTTAGTCGTGCGACTCATAAATACTTATTGTGCGATGATTATCGCATTCAATTGCAACAGATTTCATTGGTAGGTCTATGAATATTGATTTGAGCAGGTCGTCTGGTGTATATCCGCTGTTGTAGATATCATTCAACAATTTTGTTATTATTTCTATTCCAAAATCATCCATGGCATCAATCTCTTCTTTAGTTATATTATCTGGTCCAGGAGCTTTTCCTGCTTTCATTTATATTGCGGAAGGCGCCTTTCTACTCTTCTTTGAGTGTTTCTGGTCCTATTAACCTTAATATTTACTTCTGGACGTCCATCATCATAAAGATCTTTAATGTATTTTGTCCATCGTTCCCTTAGGCGTTCTTGTTCAATTGACAATTCTCCTTCCTTTGATCTTAAAATCCAGTTTTTGATTACGTTTTTTCTTCCTGTTAATTCTTCAATTTGCTTGTATATAGCTTTGGCATCTCTTTTTTGTTGCATTTCAATCTCTTTGCATATCTGTTTTAGCCATGCTTCTTTTGCTTCACTGCATTTTTTTCTTTACAATATTTTTATTTAATCTCTTATACTCATCTTTGTTATCCTTATTCCTTCTTCTTGTATCCATTAGCTGTAGAATGTCATCTGTCATACATTTCTTTCTTGAATTTGTCCTCACTAGTGGTATGAACTCTTGAACTCAAGTAAAGCATATGAGACGACAAAGTTAACCACAGTCAACACAATGTGATCTCGACCACTGAGGATTAGGAAGATAGTCGGCATTAGGATAGTCAGAATGAAGAACAGAGGCTGAGGGATTGCCTTTGTCAATGAAATAGATTGACAAGCTAATAAGAGAAGTCAGTTATATTAACTTACGCCGAGAGTCGCGATGGTTCGACAGATAAATCTTTTCTTTTTCTACCTCTCCCATATTATCCCTACTCTCTCATTCCTCTCCCCATATAATCCCTACCCTCATTCCTCTCCCCATATTATCCCTACTCTCTAATTCCTCTCCCCATATTATCCCTACCCTCTCATTCCTCTCCCCATATTATCCCTACCCTCTCATTCCTCTCCCAATATTATCCCTACCCTCTCATTCCTCTCCCCATATTATCCCTACTCTCTCATTCCTCTCCCCATATTATCTCTACCTTCTCATTCCTCTCCCAATATTATCCATACCCTCTCATTCCTCTCCCCATATTATCTCTACCTTCTCATTCCTCTCCCAATATTATCCCTACTCTCTCATTCCTCTCCCCATATTATCCCTACCCTCTCATTCCTCTCCCATATTACCCCTACCCTCTCATTCCTCTCCCCATATTACCCCTACCCTCTCATTCCTCTCCCAATATTATCCCTAACCTCTCATTCCTCTCCCAATATTATCCCTACTCTCTCATTCCTCTCCCCATATTATCCCTACCCTCTCATTCCTCTCCCCATATTACCCCTATCCTCTCATTCCTCTCCCCATATTACCCCTACCCTCTCATTCCTCTCCCCATATTATCTCTACCTTCTTATTCCTCTCCCCATATTATCCCTACTCTTTCATTCCTCTCCCCATATTATCCCTACTCTCTCATTCTTCAACAAACACTTTCAGCTCCCCGTGGAGCATAGGTCTTCAACAAAAAATTTCAATTCCGTGTGGGGCATAGGTCTTCAACAAAAAATTTCAATTCCGTGTGGGGCATAGGTCTTCAACAAACACTTTACAAGTCGTTGCCATGTTGTGTAATACTCTCAGTTGGCTTCCTCACAGTGTATCCTATCTAGCACCATCGTCATCATTGTATCTCTTTGTCCACTGTTACTTGACTGGTACTTATCCATAATTCTACGTTAAAGATTTTGTCCTGCCATTTCCATCCTGCTCAAGCATTCAATTAAAAAAATATCTGAATATCGTTATTTTCGTTGATATAGGTTTACATTATGTAAGGATGACTTAAACTTATTATTTGGGGACTGGTTGGTCTCGAGGCAAGACACCGGCCTCGAGACAGAGAGGTTGTGGGTTCAAATCCCAGCTGCACCAGTTGGGATTTTTATTTATGATTTCTCTATTCGGCAACCACCCCTGGTCTCAGCAGTGAGGTCCGGCTTGAAACGTCAATTACTCATGGGCGGAAAACATATGAGTAACCTCCGAAGACGGAGTTATCTGCATGTGCGGCGAGGGACACCTGTGCACACGGCTGCCAGGGAAAAACGGACTAACAAGAAAATTCAGTTCCTAGTCTCTAGGGACTTCGTCACAGGTCAAAGATGGCGAAAAAAACACCATTTATACGCGTCATCAATTTGATTCTTCGTTCTATGATCTGGTGACACCCATGTAGCTTTATGTATACTTTTATGTTGGAATATTGTTTATCCTAGGCTCATTTGATTAAAGTTACAGAATTTCACAAATATTTGTCCATTCTCATTTATTTCTCCAAATCCATGTTTTCCCATAGTCTCTTCGAAGCCTCGGTTGTCTTTTCCTACCTTTGCGTTTAGATTCCCCATCAAGATTAGAACCTCTTTGGCTCGTCTTTCCTCCATTTGATATTGCAACTTTTTAAAAAATAGAATTCATCTTTGTCTAAATCATCCTTATCATTGGTTGGTGCGTAGCAGTGGATGTGATTTGTTGTTGTTGCTACTTTAAATGTTGCTCTTATTAGTCTTGGCCGTACTTCTTCCAATTCTGTCAGTGTTTTCTGTGCTTCCCTTGATAACATTATAGCTAACCCTTCATTATGTTGTGCTCCAGGTTCCTGGTGTCCTGATGATAAAATCATCTCTCCTGTGTTTAATGTTATCCTTTCTGCTCTTAACTATCTTGTTTCAAACATTCCTAGAATATCTATTTTGTAGTTTACCGTTTCTGCTGCTACTTGTGCATCTTTTCCTTGCTCATTTCAAGTACGAACATTCCAGGTGACAACTCTGGCGGTTTTCCTGGTAGACAAAAGGTGAGCCGGCTGCTACTCGAACTCCTTGCGCCTTTCTACGGAGAGCATCAGACATCTCTTAGGCAGAGAGCACTTATCTTTCCCGGATGGCGGATTTACTTTCTTTATTTTCTTTGGCCCGTCCATGTTTGTGAAGTTTTTGCGATTGCTTTTTTTTATTACAGTACAGGATAGTACTCATCATGTGATGAGAAGAGATAATAACCGAATAGCAAAGCAAGCCCTCACATGGGAAACAACAGGTAAGAGGAAAAGAGGAAGACCCAGAGAGACACTGAGAAGAACATTGATGAGAGAGGCAAGAGCACCAGGAGTCGGCTCCCTCAATGAGATAGAGCTGCTTGTAATCAACAGAGACAAATGGCAAGATTTGATAAAATATCTTTAAAAGAGCTGAAAATTGCTAGAATAAAAATGTAGATAAGAGAAGGAGTATCGTGGTCCACGCCCTATGGGCCGGCTACGGCTCGAAAGGTCAATAGATATATAGTCAGTTCCACGCCAAAACCTCCTTACTCGCCTCTTACGAATATGCCTGGTAAGGGAACAGCGCTACAATTCTTTACTTCCCTTTTGAGCCCCCCTTTCTACGTCTCCCTACATTTTCATATTCTAATTAACTGTGAATTTAACTCTCCCTACATTTTCCTATTCTAGTTAACTGTGAAGTTAACTCTCCCTACATTTTCCTATTCTAGTTAACTGTGAAGTTAACTCTCCCTACATTTTCCTATTCTAGTTAACTGTGAAGTTAACTCTCCCTACATTTTCCTATTCTAATAACTCCCTCCTACCTCTTCCTATATTTCTTCTACAACCTTCTATCTATCCTTACATTTTCCCTACTCCCTCTCCAACATAGATTTTTTTCCTGCCGCCCCTCTACATCACCCAAAGTTTACGATCTTTCACTCCTTCCTACTCCCCTACAAAATTACAATTGTCCACTTTCTCCTACTTCTCCTTACATTCTGCCTACTGTGTACTACCCTCCTTTGATTATTCCAACTTCCTACACCCGTTTAGTATCCCCGCATCTCACTCAGATTTTACTCTCTCCTGCCCCCTTCTAAATCTCCTTACATGTTTACTACTTCCTTCTACCTATGCCTACATCTTCCTAGTCCCACCATACCACTGACGTTGCACTGAATGCAGATTTCTCCTTAGCAAAAAGAAAAGAAAGAAATCACGCCACATCCTCCTATAGGTTGCCGTTAATTAAAACACTGCCCCAGTTTGAGTCATGTTGTCGACAATATATCAATGCTTGTCTGTAATCTCCCATTCCCATCTTAACCTGTTCACACACAATCTCCCATTCCCATCTTACACTCCCTACAATCTCTCATTCCCATCCTACCCTCCCTACAATCTCCCATTCCCATCCTACCCTCCCTACAGTCTCCCATTCCTATCCTACCCTCCCTACAACCTCCCATTCCCATCCTACCCTCCCTACAATCTCCCATTCTACCCTCCCTACAGTCTTCCATTCCCATCCTACCCTCCCTACAATCTCCCATTCCCATCCTACCCTCCCTACAGTCTCCCATTCCTATCCTACCCTCCCTACAACCTCCCATTCCCATCCTACCCTCCCTACAATCTCCCATTCTACCCTCCCTACAGTCTTCCATTCCCATCCTACCCTCCCTACAATCTCCCATTCCCATCTTACCCTCCATACAATCGCCCATTTCCACCCAGCTCTCTCCACAATCTCGTATTCCGACCCTACCCTCCCTACAATCTCCCATTCCCATCCTACCTCCCCTCCACCTACAATCTCCCATTCCCATCACCCCCCCCCCCACAATCTCCCATTCTCATCTTACCCTTCCTACAATCTTCCATTCCCATCTTACCCTCCCAACAATCTCCCATTCCCATCCTACCCGCCCCCCTCCCGACAATCTCCCATTCCCATCTTACCCTCCCAACAATCTCCCATTCCCATACTACCCCCACCCTCCGTACAATCTCCCACTCCCATCTTACCCTCACTACAATCTCCCATTCCCATTTAAACTCCCTACAATCTCCAATTTCTACTCAGTTCTCCCTACAATCTCCAATTTCACCCGTCCGCACATACAATCTGATTTCCTCGTTGTCTTCCCTATAATTTCCAACTTTTACCTGGCCCTCCCTATAATCTCCAACTTTAACCTGGCCCTCCGTGTAATATCCAACTTTAACCCGGCCCTCTCAATAATATCGCACTTCCTTCTTATATTCTCATATTTCATGCGAGTCCTCAGTCCCTCACACATTCTACCCTCATCCATCGTCGTCATACCTTTATCTCCTATCCAAACTGTTCTATCTGTCCACTCCTCTAACATAACTCACTTATCCTCTACATACCGTTAATGTCGGCGTGTTTGATCATGTCCTCCACCTCCACTTGCGTGTAGTCGTGGCCCAGCGTACGGAGAACACACCCAAGTTCCTCACAGGAAATCTTGCCGTCGTTGTTCTTGTCAAACAGCTCGAATGCTTGCTTCATCTCTGAGGAGCGTTATAGAATTTGTGCTAATAGTAAATGTGATAGCAGTAAATGTGATAGCAGTAAATGTGATAGCAGTAAATGTGATAGCAGTAAATGTGATAGCAGTAAATGTGATAGTAGTAAATGTGATAGCAGTAAATGTGATAGTAGTAAATGTGATAGCAGTAAATGTGATAGCAGTAAATGTGATAGCAGTAAATGTGATAGTAGTAAATGTGATAGCAGTAAATGTGATAGTAGTAAATGTGATAGCAGTAAATGTGATAGCAGTAAACGTGATAGTAGTAATGTGATAGTAGTAAATGTGATAGCAGTAAATGTGATAGCAGTAAACGTGATAGCAGTAAATGTGATAGCAGTAAATGTGATAGTAGTAAATGTGATAGCAGTAAATGTGATAGCAGTAAACGTGATAGCAGTAAATGTGATAGCAGTAAATGTGATAGCAGTAAATGTGGTAGCAATAACTGTAAGTAAGTAAAGTAAAGAGCCCCGTCACGCCAACCGGCTTATAGGGAATATGGTGTTAGTGACCATAAATGTTACAGACCTTCAGCACATGATTTTTGGGGTAATGTGGTCGGTATTACGCCCGTACCGCTTTACTTTCCGATAAAAAAAATGTGGTTTCCATTTAAGGCTGGGTGAACCCGGAAGCCGTCGGTTGGGATCGACCCTACCTCTTGTCCAGTGTAGTCCAGTTCACTAACCACTGAGCCATCTCGGCTCCCTAGCAATAGATATGGTATCAGTAAATGTGCTAGTTGTAAATGTGGTATCAGTAAATGTGCTAGTTGTAAATGTGGTAGCAGTAAATGTGCTAGTTGTAAATGTGGTAGCAGTAAATGTGCTAGTTGTAAATGTGGTAGCAGTAAATGTGCTAGTTGTAAATGTGGTAGCAGTAAATGTGCTAATTGTAAGTGTGGTAGCAGTAAATGTGCTAGTTATAAATGCGGTAGCAGTAAATGTGCTAGTTGTAAATGTAAGTAAAAGTAAAGCCCCGTCACGCCAAATGACGTGTAGGGAATATGGTGTTATAGACCTTCGGCACATGATTTTTTGGGGTAATATTGTCGATATTACGCCCGTGCAGCTTTACTTTCCCAGAAATAATCCGGTGCCCATTTAAGGCAAGGTGACTCGGAAGCCGTTGAACAGGATCGAACGCGACCTCTTGTCCATTGTAGTCCAGTTCACTAACAACTGAACTATCGCGGCTCCCAGTAGTAAATGTGCTAGCAGTAAATGTGCTACTAAAGTAATGATAAAGGTAGTTCGATAGCAACGGCCGTTGGGTAATGGAGTATTAGTGACGTTATTGTACTGTGTCACAGCTTCATGAGGTGGCTGTTCACTTCCTTGCTGACGTCCCTTCCTACTCTGGCACCTATGTCGAGAAGTTAGCATCCCAAGAGTGATTTTGGGTTGAAAGAAAGGGTCTCAGTTTGTATTTGAATCATGTACCTTCAGATCAGCAAGCGAGTGCATTAACCACAACACCACCGGGCTCTCTGGTTGTGCTAGTTCGTGCTAGTGGTAATGGTGGTAGTTGCGGAAATAACAGATGTGTACTAAACAATGGCAGTAGTCGTTTTTGACTAGTTTCTGAGTTCAAGAGGTAAGATTTCACTGCAGTCAAGACATCACCATGTCCGCTCCGCTGATCTTTCCAATGCCACGCAAGTGTGTACATTTGTCGTTCTTTAAAGTTGTAGCAAGAGCCTAGAAGATGATAATGATTATAGGTTGGAATGCAGTAGTAGCACTAGTACGAGTTGCAGAGAAGTTAATGGTGGTGGTAGTAGTGGCTGTATAATGTTTGTAAACATGGTAGTAACAAAGATATTCAACATGGTAGTAACAAAGATATTCAACATGGTAGTAACAAAGATATTCAACATGGTAGTAACAAAGATATTCAACATGGTAGTAACAAAGATATTCAACATGGTAGTAACAAAGATATTCAACATGGTAGTAACAAAGATATTCAACATGGTAGTAACAAAGATATTCATAGTGGCAGTAATTGCAAGACATTAATGATGGAGACAGTAAAAAAAAAAAATAGTGTAATACTAACGGTAGCAGATGTTAGTGGTAATAGTGGTATATAATTAGTAATAGTGGTATATAATTAGTAATAGTGGTATATAATTAGTAATAGTGGTATATAATTAGTAATAGTGGTATATAATTAGTAATAGTGGTATATTTGATGCCATTTGTAGCATATGAGAGAAATAATCAATAAATAGTAGTTTCTATTGTGGCTTTAAGTTAAGGAGAAAATTCAGAGCAAACCATTTATCGACCTTCACATTTAAAAAAAAATCATTTATCGACCATCACATTCAAACAAATCATTTATCGACCATCACATTCAAAACAAATCATTTATCGACCATCACATTCAAAACAAATCATTTATCGACCATCACATTCAAAACAAATCATTTATCGACCATCACATTCAGAACAAATCATTTATCGACCATCACATTCAAAACATATCATTTATCGACCATCACATTCAAAAACAAATCATTTATCGACCATCACATTCAAAAACAAATCATTTATCGACCATCACATTCAGAACAAATCATTTATCGACCATCACATTCAAAACAAACAATTTATCGACCATCACATTCAAAACAAATCATTTATCGACCATCACATTCAAAACATATCATTTATCGACCATCACATTCAAAACAAATCATTTATCGACCATCACATTAGGGATATATCTTCACAGACGACCATTACACTCAAAATCAATCTTAATTCATGACTATTACACTTTCAGTTTTCATTGACCTTCATTACATATTGTGATACAATGTGTTGGGTACGTATATAATGTATTTAGGCTAATCTAACTAGGAACTATTACTTTTGTTTACTGTTATAAGATTTCTCGTCCTCACTTCTTGTTGGTGTATATAACGGGAGACAAACAAGCATTAGCTATATCGGCCGGCAAAAGGAAGAATAGCAGTAGTTACAGGCAGACATTCTGACAGACATCGTTACAGGCAGACATTCTGACAGACATCATACGTAGATCGTCAGACTAGCAAATATCGATTAGGCAAGTTAAGTGCTTTGGCAGAATAGAGAGTTACATAAGCGCAAGCATTCAGTGAATAAGATGAGGCCCGTGCAGAGAGGAGAAAATGTAATTTAAAACGGAATCATTGATAAAGGAGAGAATACGTCGTGAGAGCACAGGGAAGGAACCAGTCGTGTGAGAATACGTCGTGAGAGCACAGGGAAGGAACCAGTCGTGTGAGAATGCTCGTGACAGATCTCCTGTGATTGGTCAATGGGCGAAAATAAGTTATTTCCACTCCCTTTCACACACAATTTCTAGTTCCTTTAAGAAACCATCTTTACTCCCTTTATCACGTCACTTCTACTCCCCTTAAAACATCTACTTCCTTTAAAATATCAGATCGACTCCCTTTAACAAACCATTTCTACTCCCTTTATCACGCCACTTCTACTCCCCTTAAAACACCTACTTCCTTTAAAACATCAGATCTACTCCCTTTAATAAACATTTCAACTAACTCTAAAACACCATTCCTACTCCCTTCAACACACAATGTCTACTTCCTTTAACACAATTAATTGTACTTCCTTTAACACAATTAATTGTACTTGCTTTTAACACAATTAATTGTACTTCCTTTTAACACACAATGTGTACTATCTGTAAGGAGATAAGCATAGATATCAAATATAGCAAATATAAAACACTATGGGGGCTGCGTGTATAGATGCAGAAAACAAACAAAATGGTATTGAGCAGCTATACTTAAAGAAAGACAAGACAACCTACAACGTTTCGGCAAAAGTCTGTATCACAAACCAATTATACACACAATTTCCAGTTAGAGAGCACAACTGCTACACAGCTGTAACAATGTTCAATACCATTTTATGTTGACTTTCTTTGTTTTCTTATATTCTCTTTAATAAACAATTTTAACTTCCTGTAACTCACTATTTCTACTGCCTTAAACTCGCCATTTCTACTGCCTTAAACTCGCCATTTCTACTGCCTTTAACTCACTAGTTTTCTTAATATCACGTTCGCCTCAACCAGATACCCCATACACCTACTACACACGAGAAGTGTTTGTGTCTAGACGTTGGATGCCACAGTCGCTAAATCTTTACAGGGACTGGATGTTCAAATCAAAACAAAGAAAATGTTTTTTGTTTACAAAAACTGAATACTGCACGTCAACAGATAAAAGGTTGGGTTTATTTCAGCACTGACCTTAAACCTATGAGAAGATCTCAAAGACAAGGTCAGCGGTAACACTTCATGAGAATTGTCAAGGAAGACAGTGGTGCATACGTCATGATCACGAGTGGCATGACGATGGAGGTGATGGTAGCGACCAGGGCATTCAACTGGTTAGAGTCACAAGACTACACCCACGCATGTATACTGAGTGATTCGATGAGCATGATAAGAAAAAGTCAAAAATACACAAGGTCTCTTTTGTCTACGTCCCAGGACATGCGGGAGTACGGGGAAATGAAAGAGCGGACAGGTTGGCTAACTGTGCTGTCGTTGAGGACGGGCAACCGATGGATCGGGCGGACATCATCAATGCCCTCCGAGATGTGGGAAGAGCACAGGACTTCGACAACCACGTGACTCCTTCGGATGAAAGATGTGGGAAAGCACAGGACTTCGACAACCACGTTACTCCTTCGGATGAAAGATGTGGGGGTTAAGATGGGCACTGTCAGAAGCGAGAAACTTAGAAAACGTATAAGAAGACTAATTAACCAACACAGAACTGGAGTCGTCAGTTGCTGGACACTGCGTGACTTGTTGAGAAGGGATTCTGGGCTTCTATGGACATGTTCCGAGTGCAATGACGATGACCCGCAAATAACTCAATAACTTCGTGAGAAATGTACCACACACAGCAATACATTACAGTATTAGTTATTAGTTACAGTAGTAAGATCCTGGCACAGAATTATGAGATAGTTGTGGTCATGATAGAGTTGAGACAGCATTACAGGAAACCGATGTGATAGTTTCAGTGAGGATGTGTTGTGACTGTATTGTGAGTGTAGTCAACTACAAGAATAGCTTAGACATGAGTGGACAATGAACGATATTTAAACTACTTCCTTTAACTCGCAAGATCACGTATGAGATACATGGATAACTCCATTCACACGTGAATTAACGGGATGTTTCTATTTCTGTTATGAGAGTCATGGTCACGATCATCGACTGTCCAGCACAACATGTATCAACGAGTAGCACAGACAGGATCACATGTATCCACGAGTAGCACAGACAGGATCACATGTATCAACGAGTAGCACAGAGAGGATCACATGTATCAACGAGTAGCACAGACAGGATCACATGTATCAACGAGTAGCACAGACAGGATCACATGTATCAACGAGTAGCACAGACAGGATCACAACATGTATCAACGAGTAGCACAGAGAGGATCACAACATGTATCAACGAGTAGTACAGAGAGGATCACATGTATCAACGAGTAGCACAGACAGGATCACAACATGTATCAACGAGTAGCACAGACAGGATCACAACATGTATCAACGAGTAGCACAGACAGGATCACAACATGTATCAACGAGTAGCACAGACAGGATCACATGTATCAACGAGTAGCACAGACAGGATCACAACATGTATCAACGAGTAGCACAGACAGGATCACATGTATCAACGAGTAGCACAGACAGGATCACAACATGTATCAACGAGTAGCACAGACAGGATCACAACATGTATCAACGAGTAGCACAGACAGGATCACAACATGTATCAACGAGTAGCACAGACAGGATCACAACATGTATCAACGAGTAGCACAGACAGGATCACAACATGTATCAACGAGTAGCACAGACAGGATCGCAACATGTATCAACGAGTAGCACAGACAGGATCACAACAAGTATCAACGAGTAGCACAGAGAGGATCACAACATGTATCAACGAGTAGCACAGACAGGATCACAACATGTATCAACGAGTAGCACAGACAGGATCACAACATGTATCAACGAGTAGCACAGACAGGATCGCAACATGTATCAACGAGTAGCACAGAGAGGATCACAACATGTATCAACGAGTAGCACAGACAGGATCACAACATGTATCAACGAGTAGCACAGACAGGATCACAACATGTATCAACGAGTAGCACAGAGAGGATCACAACATGTATCAACGAGTAGCACAGGCAGGATCACAACAAGTATCAACGAGTAGCACAGACAGGATCGCAACATGTATCAACGAGTAGCACAGACAGGATCACATGTATCAACGAGTAGCACAGACAGGATCACAACATGTATCAACGAGTAGCACAGACAGGATCACATGTATCAACGAGTAGCACAGACAGGATCACATGTATCAACGAGTAGCACAGACAGGATCACATGTATGAACGAGTAGCACAGACAGGATCACAACAAGTATCAACGAGTAGCACAGACAGGATCACAACATGTATCAACGAGTAGCACAGACAGGATCACATGTATCAACGAGTAGCACAGACAGGATCACAACAAGTATCAACGAGTAGCACAGACAGGATCGCAACATGTATCAACGAGTAGCACAGACAGGATCACAACATGTATCAACGAGTAGCACAGACAGGATCACAACATGTATCAACGAGTAGCACAGACAGGATCACAACATGTATCAACGAGTAGCACAGAGAGGATCACAACATGTATCAACGAGTAGCACAGACAGGATCACAACATGTATCAACGAGTAGCACAGACAGGATCACAACATGTATCAACGAGTAGCACAGAGAGGATCACAACATGTACCAACGAGTAGCACAGGCAGGATCACAACAAGTATCAACGAGTAGCACAGACAGGATCACATGTATCAACGAGTAGCACAGACATGATCACATGTATCAACGAGTAGCACAGACAGGATCACATGTATCAACGAGTAGCACAGGCAGGATCACATGTATCAACGAGTAGCACAGAGAGGATCACAACATGTATCAACGAGTAGCACAGAGAGGATCACAACATGTATCAACGAGTAGCACAGAGAGGATCACAACATGTATCAACGAGTAGCACAGGCAGGATCACAACAAGTATCAACGAGTAGCACAGAGAGGATCACAACATGTATCAACGAGTAGCACAGACATGATCGCAACATGTATCAACGAGTAGCACAGACAGGATCGCAACATGTATCAACGAGTAGCACAGACAGGATCGCAACATGTATCAACGAGTAGCACAGACAGGATCACAACTAAGCAAATCTCAAGACGGCGGTAGTGCGCCTGGCATGCCAGTTAACTGCTCTTTTATCCAACGCATTGATTGTTGTCTCCGCTACCGGGTATTACAGAGCGCCAGCATTTCTCATGCCTTCAGACACTTTAGGCCTTCTGGCAAAATACGCTACAAATGGGTTCCCCAGGAGAGTGTCAATAACTTGCCATCAATGTATATCATCAATTAGATAAGGGCTGACCAAACAATAAAGTGCATTTTGTGAACAGAAAAAAACGAGCAAAAGAAGCCATGGATAAGGAGAGTCAGATTGACGTAAATAGAAATATATATCTATAGTTCGTTCATAGATTCGTGAACAGTGTCCATTTTCTCGTAAAATATTTGATGAACTGCATGGAATTCTCGCGTGCAGTCTCAGATTTCCACCGACTGATTTTATAGTATTTCCAAAGGCAGCCTGGATTTTGCACAAATCGTTTAGTTTAGAATATAGATTAAGGAAAATTTTTTTTAAATGGTGCCCTAAACAGCTGATAATTTTAACAGCAAATTATGTTTTTCGTTTTTTTTAAAAAGCGAATTATATAGAGGCCTAAACAATATACGTCATTGATGGCACGGATGTTACAGCATTGACTAGACTGTACAGATTAGTTCTGGTAGAAATAAAGCTTTCTTTGATATGTTCAAGCTTTTCATTGAAAGTGATGACCATTAACTGAACGCAAGAGTTGGCGCTAAAACTGTCTGTCTCGGCAGCCACGAGCATTTGTTTTTTGTTTTTTTACACAAATTAAGTAAGAAAAATAATACAGGAGGTTAGTTTTCTCAGGGCAAACAATCATTTATCATGTTCGGAGTTAGCAGCAGTTACCGTAGCAAATTTTAATCCATTCAGGCTGTGAATCTTTGATTTGTGTAAGATGTTCACAGAAATGAGGAAGATATTATGCACTCCATTTTGGACAATAGAAACAAGAAAATGAGTTCTTAAAAGTTATGTAGAACCAGTCTTAACATATGGATGTGAATCATGGACAATAGGACAACAGACAAGAAAATCACTGGAGACTATATAAATGTGTTTTTACAGAAGAGTGTTGAGAATACCATGGACAGCTAAGAAGAGTAATGAAGATGTTCTGAGAGAGGTCAAAACAAATAGAGAGCTAATTTCCAATATTAGGAAGAAACAATCATCATTTTTTGGCCATGTAATGAGAAGAGAACAACTGGAATATATTGTAACAACTGGAAAAATTGAGGGACGAAGAAATAGAGGGAAGCAAAGAGAAAAAATACCAGACAGCTTAAGAGAATGGCTTGGCAGAGGGTCAACAACAGAAATGATAAATAACTGTCGAGATAGAAAGTTGTGGAGAGACATGATCACCTACGCCAGTAGGCCCGGTACTTGATGATGTTCACAGAAAGGACAATAACAATGTTTCATTGGCTCAGGCAGCCGTAGCTTTTGTTCAACCTAGAAGAGGCCGTGTTAATGTAATAAAGCGTTTATCATGATGTGTTGAACCATATCAAGTTATTAACTAAATTACAGGCCGATTACTATTATCAAATATCAGGAAAAAATAGTGCAGAATTAAACAATTAATTGTTAATAACTTGCTTTTTAAATGAGGTATGTGAGTCATTAATTAGTATTTTTCTTCTTACTTTTTGTTGTTGAAAAGTCTGGGTTGAAGCATTCAGTTATTTGTACTGCATCTAACATTGAGTTGTTTGTGCTGGAAGTACAGCTTGTTCATGCTCGGGCTGTGAGGGGGACGTTTGTGTGTGTGTACATGCTCGGGCTGTGAGGGGGACGTTTGTGTGTGTTCATGCTAGGGCTGTGAGGGGGACGTTTGTGTGTGTTCATGCTCGGGCTGTGAGGGGGACGTTTGAGTGTGTTCATGCTCGGGCTGAGAGGGGGACGTTTGTGTGTGTTCATGCTCGGGCTGTGAGGGGGACGTTTGTGTGTGTTCATGCTCGGGCTGTGAGGGGGACGTTTGTGTGTGTTCATGTTAGGGGTGTGAGGGGGACGTTTGTGTGTGTTCATGTTAGGGGTGTGAGGGGAACGTTTGTGTGTGTTCATGTTAGGGCTGTGAGGGGGACGTTTGTGTGTGTTCATGCTCGGGCTGTGAGGGGGACGTTGGTGTGTGTTCATGGTAGGGTGTGAGGGGAAAGTTGGGTGTGCTCATGTTAGGGGTGCGAGGGGAGGTTTGTGTGTTCATTTTCAGTGTGTGAGGGGCTGTTTGGTGTGTTTATGTTACGAGTGTGAGGGAGAAGTTTGGTTTTGTTTAATTCAGGTAGTTGGTTGTACTCATGTATGTTCAGTTTGTTGGTTGTACTCATGTATGTTCAGTTTGTTGGTTGTACTCATGTTGTATGTTCAGTTTGTTGGTTGTACTCATGTTGTATGTTCAGTTTGTTGGTTGTACTCATGTATGTTCAGTTTGTTGGTTGTACTCATGTTGTATGTTCAGTTTGTTGGTTGTACTCATGTTGTATGTTCAGTTTGTTGGTTGTACTCATGTTGTATGTTCAGTTTGTTGGTTGTACTCATGTATGTTCAGTTTGTTGGTTGTACTCATGTTGTATGTTCAGTTTGTTGGTTGTACTCAAGTTGTATGTTCAGTTTGTTGGTTGTACTCATGTTGTATGTTCAGTTTGTTGGTTGTACTCATGTTTTATGTTCAGTTTTTTGTTGTTGTAATCATTTTGAATGAATAATTCAGGTGCCTTGGTTAATCCTAATGATAGGATGCATCTATGTATTAACCAGTACTGGCGTTTGATTAATTTCGGCTGTGTGATCCAATTTTCTGTGTTGAAATCAAAATGATGTTCTAGGGACTGAACCTGGTCGTGATTAACCAGACTGGATGTATACTCATGTTGTACCTTGTACATCCAAAGAAATGAGGCTGTAAGAATGAGGTTACGGAGTAATCATACATATGTATGATTATGTATGAGTATTCTTCCAGAAATGTCCTCCGAGGTGTGGGAAGACATAAGGAAGGGGCGCAACCGCCAGTTTGAGGAGCATATGCTTGAGGTATTCAAACGGCACTCTGTTGTATGCATCCTCCAGATCTATAGCAGCAGCACATGTCTCCTCTCGTCTGTGGAAACCTTCGAAGACGTCATAGGCAAATACTGTCGCATTGAGCCATGTCTCTTTGTTATATCTATAACCTCCGAGTGTGGGTGGGAATGCGCGTTTCTGTTCAAGGTGACAGGTGAGGGCACGGGCAACTATTTTCTCCAGCAGCTTGCCCGCATTGTTCTGCATTGTGATGATTCTGTAGGCACTGATCTGAGAATGGTCCTTGTTTGGCTTCGGTAGCGGTAGTAAGTAGCTGTGTAGCACCTCCTCCTTAATCTGGCCACTCCGAATGCAGGCATTAAACTCATTGGCCAGTTTTGTCAAGTCGTCATCAGCTAAATCGCCTATGTCATCGTACCGAACATCATCTGGACAGGAGCAGTGTTGTGTGACATTTTAAGTGTCGTGCAAATGGTATCGGTTGTGATTGTGAGATCTTCTTCCAGCCCTACACCCTTACACAATTTTGACAGAGATCCCCGTATCCTCATTCTTACAGCCTCATTTCTTTGGTCCGTCTGCTCAATGTAGCGGGCAAGCAGTGCCTTCAATTTGCTCTCATCAGATTTGTGCCATATCCGGCCTGTGCTCTGAAAGTCTGGTATTCCTCTGTGTCATTCATGCTCCGATGAAGGCGCCAGAATGTGGCGAGCGATTTTTCTGAGCACACTTTTCTACAGAAGTCAACCCATTTGGCATCCTTAGCCTGCTTAGCACACCGTTTAAAGTGCATCATTTTTTGGTCGACCTCTTCTTTCAGACGCTTCAAGAGCTCAGGTTGTGTTCTTCCATTCTTTCTGGCTTTCTGCCGTGTCTTGACCGTTTGTCTCTTTCTCCGCCAAGCTTCCTCGACTTCTACGTTCCACCAGGGTGGCTGCGTCCATCTCTCCTGCCTCCTACGAGGGGCGCTCTGTTTCCTGTGTCTGATTTTGCTAGTGACGTCCTGGTCTGTTTTCTCGTAATGGAATGTGTGTAGCTTTCTTTTCTGGCTTCTATTTCTGCTTTTCTCAATTAAAAGGACACATGGATAGTGATCACTTCCGTGGAACCCCAGTGCGCTCCACCTGCAAACCGGTGTGAAGGTGGAAGACAGCAGTGCCAGGTCTATGACACTATCAGAGTTCCCTGTTTGAGTGGCCATTCTTGTTGCCCTTCCATCATTCAAGCACACTAAATCGGCCGACACCAGTGCTTTCTCTAGGTCTTCTCCCTGCTTGTTGGTTATGACGTTACCCCACTGGTTTCCTCTAGCATTAAAGTCTCCGTAGAAAATGACGTTCTCTTCATCGAACTCGAAGAGATTCTGTCATTGTTGTGTGTTCACCTGCCCACTACAGGCATACACATTTACAATCACGAAATGAACTGGGGTCTGCACCCTAACCGCATGTACCTGCAATTCTGCATTGTTCCACGCAGACATATCAACCTCAGCTGCCGCCATATTGTTGCGCACAAGGATGGCCTGTCCAAGGTGTCGCATACTGTAGAAACAATTAAAACCAGGAGTACTTACTGTCCTGTCACCAAGAAGAGTTTCTTGTAAAACCATTATATCGGCGCCGCACAGTAGCTTATCAAGAATGGGCCGTCGTTGATTAATGGAACCACATTTCTAATATGTAACGCGCACATACTGTAGGCCTAGCCTCTCACACTTCGACAGTTTAATGCCACCACGTTTACCTTGTCGTGTTTTCCTTCTTCGATGTTGTCGTTTGGGCTGCATCTGAATACTTACCGTCGTCATAGTATCATAAATGATTTAGTCGCTGAACGTCGATGCTGTGGATGGTCTAGACTCACGTGCACTTACTCAGACGCACGGTCCCAAACCCGTTTCCACGTTATAAACTGGCCAACTCCAGTAAATAGCTCTGTAGCACGCGGATACACTGTGAGCCTTTTACAAATTAACTGAATTACGCGTCCTTGACGACAGACCCGCGTAAACAAACCACCATTTTTGACGCGTTCAATAAACAACAAAGATGAGTATAAGTGATCAAATAAAGATTTTCAGTGATTTACATCAAATAGAAAGCGCGTACAATCACATGATCCCTTCAAATATCAATAAAAAAAAACACAAATAAACAGAAAAGTTCACTGGAAATCAGCACTTATCTGTGAGTCCACTGAAGAAGCCAGTGAACAGGGCGCCTTATTCCCCGGAAGTTTCGGATAGTTGGTTGCACTCATATCGGATGTTCGGATAGTTGGTTGCACTCATATCGGATGTTCGGATAGTTGGTTGTACTCATGACATGCTCATGTAGTTGGTTGCACTCATATCGGATGTTCGGATAGTTGGTTGTACTTATGTGGCATGTTCAGGTAGTTGGTTGTACTTATGTGGCATGTTCAGGTAGTTGATTGTACTTATGTGGCATGTTCAGGTAGTTGATTGTACTTATGTGACATGTTCAGGTAGTTGGTTGTACTTATGTGGCATGTTCAGGTAGTTGATTGTACTCATATCGGATGTTCGGATAGTTGGTTGTACTTATGTGGCATGTTCAGGTAGTTGATTGTACTTATGTGACATGTTCATGTAGTTGGTTGCACTCATATCGGATGTTCGGATAGTTGGTTGTACTTATGTGACATGTTTAGGTAGTTGGTTGTACTTATGTGGCATGTTCATGTAGTTGGTTGCACTCATATCGGATGTTCGGATAGTTGGTTGTACTTATGTGACATGTTTAGGTAGTTGGTTGTACTTATGTGACATGTTCATGTAGTTGGTTGCACTCATATCGGATGTTCGGATAGTTGATTGTACTTATGTGACATGTTTAGGTAGTTGGTTGTACTTATGTGGCATGTTCAGGTAGTTGATTGTACTCATATCGGATGTTCGGATAGTTGGTTGTACTTATGTGGCATGTTCAGGTAATTGGTTGTACTTATGTTGCATGTTCAGGTAGTTGGTTGTACTCATTTATGTTCAGGTAGTTGGTTGTACTTATGTGACATGTTTAGGTAGTTGGTTGTACTTATGTGACATGTTTAGGTAGTTGGTTGTACTCATGTATGTTCAGGTAGTTGGTTGTACTTATGTGACATGTTTAGGTAGTTGGTTGTACTTATGTGACATGTTTAGGTAGTTGGTTGTACTCATGTATGTTCAGGTAGTTGGTTGTACTTATGTGACATGTTTAGGTAGTTGGTTGTACTCATGTATGTTCAGGTAGTTGGTTGTACTTATGTGACATGTTTAGGTAGTTGGTTGTACTCATGTATGTTCAGGTAGTTGGTTGTACTTATGTGACATGTTTAGGTAGTTGGTTGTACTTATGTGGCACGTTTAGGTAGTTGGTTGTACTCATGTATGTTCAGGTAGTTGGTTGTAATTATGTGACATGTTTAGGTAGTTGGTTGTACTCATGTATGTTCAGGTAGTTGGTTGTACTTATGTGGCATGTTCAGGTAATTCGTTGTACTTATGTGGCATGTTCAGGTAGTTGGTTGTACTCATGTATGTTCAGGTAATTGGTTGTACTCATGTATGTTCAGGTAATTGGTTGTACTTATGTGGCATATTCAGGTAATTGGTTGTACTTATGTTGCATGTTCAGGTAGTTGGTTGTACTCATGTATGTTCAGGTAGTTGGTTGTACTTATGTGACATGTTTAGGTAGTTGGTTGTACTTATGTGGCACGTTTAGGTAGTTGGTTGTACTCATGTATGTTCAGGTAGTTGGTTGTACTTATGTGACATGTTTAGGTAGTTGGTTGTACTCATGTATGTTCAGGTAGTTGGTTGTACTTATGTGGCATGTTCAGGTAGTTGATTGTACTTATGTGACATGTTTAGGTAGTTGGTTGTACTTATGTGGCATGTTCAGGTAGTTGATTGTACTTATGTGACATGTTTAGGTAGTTGGTTGTACTCATGTATGTTCAGGTAGTTGGTTGTAATTATGTGACATGTTTAGGTAGTTGGTTGTACTCATGTATGTTCAGGTAGTTGGTTGTACTTATGTGGCATGTTCAGGTAATTGGTTGTACTTATGTTGCATGTTCAGGTAGTTGGTTGTACTCATTTATGTTCAGGTAGTTGGTTGTACTTATGTGACATGTTTAGGTAGTTGGTTGTACTTATGTGGCACGTTCAGGTAGTTGGTTGTACTCATGTATGTTCAGGTAATTGGTTGTACTCATGTATGTTCAGGTAATTGGTTGTACTTATGTGGCATGTTCAGGTAATTGGTTGTACTTATGTTGCATGTTCAGGTAGTTGGTTGTACTCATTTATGTTCAGGTAGTTGGTTGTACTCATGTATGTTCAGGTAGTTGGTTGTACTTATGTGACATGTTCAGGTAATTGGTTGTACTTATGTGGCATGTTCAGGTAGTTGGTTGTACTTATGTGGCATGTTCAGGTAGTTGGTTGTACTTATGTGGCATGCTCAGGTAGTTGGTTGTACTTATGTGGCATGTTTAGTTAGTTGGTTGTACTCATGTTGCTGGTTCAATAATGAGTCAATAAATGGATTTATGAAAGGGAGATTAGTAAGAAAACAAGAAAAAAAAAGCCATTTTAAAAGAATAAGTCAAGATACAAATAGGAGAAAGGGATTTAGATGCAGTGAAAAGAGAGAAGATAAAGAATGGTAACAACTAATAGAAGATTTGATGAGGCAAAAAAAAACGGCGATGTATTATTAGGTCACAAACATAAAAAATGGGAGAATGCATAGAGGAAAAAACACAAGAACATATATATTAGATACAGGAGAACAGATATAAGGAACTAAAATGAAACAGAAAATGCTGGAAACATTTTGAATATAACACTTTCCCTAGAAGTGCTGAATCGGTGAAATAATCCGTAGTTGAAGAAGGCAAACCCGTGCAATTGGGCAGGGGTCCAGCAAAAGAATAGAAAGAGTTAGAGATTTTATTGCACGGACAGGAGATATAAGATACAAGCTGATGTTTTAAGTACGGCGACATGCACAACTAATACCAAGAATATGGACAAACATTTCAAATTTGGAACAAACTAACGCAAATAAACGTAGATGTGTTGCAGCGATGACAAAGGATCATGATCAAGTTTTCTGCTCAACTTGACATCAACAGAAATGTCCCGCTGAGATGCGCTAGATATCAATTCTGTATGTCTTTGCTCGATCCTTCTAGAGTGATTTTAGTTGTGGACACCAAGGGACCTGTTTTGCTACACGCTAAGTGGGATATGAACAGCTGCTCGCTAATGAGAGAAGAGTATAACTGCCGCTAAATGTTAAGTGGGATATCAGCTGTTGTGTCACTACACGCTAGGTGAAAGATGAGTATATCTACCGCTAAATGTTAAGTGAGATATCGGCTGTTGTGTCACTACACGCTAGGTGAAAGATGAGTGTATGTGCCGCTAAATGTTAAGTGAGATATCAACTGTTGTGTCACTACACGCTAGGTGAAAGATGAGTGTATGTGCCGCTAAATGTTAAGTGAGATATCAACTGTTGTGTCACTACACGCTAGGTGAAAGATGAGTGTATGTGCCGCTAAATGTTAAGTGAGATATCAACTGTTGTGTCACTACACGCTAGGTGAAAGATGAGTATATCTGCCGCTAAATGTTAAGTGAGATATCAGCTGTTGTGTCACTACACGCTAGGTGAAAGATGAGTGTATGTGCCGCTAAATTTAAGTGAGATATCAGCTGTTGTGTCACTACACGCTAGGTGAAAGATGAGTGTATGTGCCGCTAAATTTAAGTGAGATATCAACTATTGTGTCACTCACTACACGCTAGGTGAAAGATGAGTGTATGTGTCACTAAATGTTAAGTGATGTATCAGCTGTTGTGTCACTATATGCTAAAGAAAAGTTATGTGTTGCTACCCGCTAAATAAGAAACATGTTTCGCTATATTCATGGTGAGAGATATGCGAATTTGTCGCTGCACGATTAAATGGCGAATTCTGACAGTAAACTCTGAATGAAGGATTGTGGATACGTTAAGCGAGCTATGGGGAAGTGACAGTAACGCTTAAAAAAAGAGGAAGAGAATTTATGTTGGCACATGCTAAAAAAGACTCATTGTAGTACACTCGGAAAGAGAGAAGAGGACTCATTTTAGTACACTCGAAAAGCGAGAAGAGGACTCATTTTAGTACACTCAAAAAGAGCACTCAATTTATTACACTAGAAAAGAGAGAAGAGGACTCATTTTAGTACATGGGAAAAGAGAGAAGAGGACTCATTTTAGTACATGGGAAAAGAGAGAAGAGGACTCATTTTAGTACATGGGAAAAGAGAGAAGAGGACTCATTTTAGTACATGGGAAAAGAGAGAAGAGGACTCATTTTAGTACATGGGAAAAGAGAGAAGAGGACTCATTTTAGTACATGGGAAAAGAGAGAAGAGGACTCATTTTAGTACATGGGAAAAGAGAGAAGAGGACTCATTTTAGTACATGGGAAAAGAGAGAAGAGGACTCATTTTAGTACATGGGAAAAGAGAGAAGAGGACTCATTTTAGTACATGGGAAAAGAGAGAAGAGGACTCATTTTAGTACATGGGAAAAGAGAGAAGAGGACTCATTTTAGTACATGGGAAAAGAGAGAAGAGGACTCATTTTAGTACATGGGAAAAGAGAGAAGAGGACTCATTTTAGTACATGGGAAAAGAGAGAAGAGGACTCATTTTAGTACATGGGAAAAGAGAGAAGAGGACTCATTTTAGTACACTCAAAAAGAGCACTCAATTTATTACACTCGAAAAGAGAGAAGAGGACTCATTTTAGTACACTCGAAAAGAGCACTCAATTTATTACACTCGAAAAGAGAGAAGAGGACTCATTTTTGTACACTCGAAAAGAGAGAAGATGACTCATTTTAGTACATGGGAAAAGAGAGAAGAGGACTCATTTTAGTACACTCGAAAAGATAGAAGAGGACTCATTTTAATACATGTGAAAAGAGAGAAGAGGACTCATTTTAGTACACTCGAAAAGAGAGAAGAGGACTCATTTTTGTACACTCGAAAAGAGAGAAGAGGACTCATTTTAGTACATGGGAAAAGAGAGAAGAGGACTCATTTTAGTACATGGAAAAGAGAGAAGAGGAATCATTTTAGTACACTCAAAAAGAGAGAAGAGGACTCATTTTGGTACATGGGAAAAGAGAGAAGAGGACTCATTTTAGTACATGGGAAAAGAGAGAAGAGGACTCATTTTAGTACACTCGAAAAGAGAGAAGAGGACTCATTTTAGTACATGGGAAAAGAGAGAAGAGGACTCATTTTAGTACATGGAAAAAGAGAGAAGAGGAATCATTTTAGTACACTCAAAAAGAGAGAAGAGGACTCATTTTAGTACATGGGAAAAGAGAGAAGAGGACTCATTTTGGTACATGGGAAAGAGAGAAGAGGACTCATTTTAGTACATGGGAAAAGAGAGAAGATGACTCATTTTAGTACATGGGAAAAAAGAGAAGAGGACTCATTTTAGTACATGGGAAAAGAGAGAAGAGGACTCATTTTAGTACACTCAAAAAGAGCACTCAATTTATTACACTGGAAAAGAGAGAAGAGGACTCATTTTAGTACACTCGAAAAGAGCACTCAATTTATTACACTCGAAAAGAGAGAAGAGGACTCATTTTAGTACATGGGAAAAGAGAGAAGAGGACTCATTTTAGTACATGGGAAAAGAGAGAAGAGGACTCATTTTAGTACATGGGAAAAGAGAGAAGAGGACTCATTTTAGTACACTCAAAAAGAGCACTGAATTTATTACACTCGAAAAGAGAGAAGAGGACTCATTTTAGTACATGGGAAAGAGAGAAGAGGACTCATTTTAGTACACTCGAAAAGAGAGAAGAGGACTCATTTTAGTACATGGGAAAAGAGAGAAGAGGACTCATTTTAGTACACTCGAAAAGAGAGAAGAGGACTCATTTTAGTACACTCGAAAAGAGCACTCAATTTATTACACTCGAAAAGAGAGAAGAGGACTCATTTTAGTACATGGGAAAAGAGAGAAGAGGACTCATTTTAGTACATGGGAAAAGAGAGAAGAGGACTCATTTTAGTACATGGGAAAAGAGAGAAGAGGACTCATTTTAGTACACTCAAAAAGAGCACTGAATTTATTACACTCGAAAAGAGAGAAGAGGACTCATTTTAGTACATGGGAAAAGAGAGAAGAGGACTCATTTTAGTACACTCGAAAAGAGAGAAGAGGACTCATTTTAGTACACTCGAAAAGAGAGAAGAGGACTCATTTTAGTACATCCGAAAAGAGAGAAGAGGACTCATTTTAGTACACTCGAAAAGAGAGAAGAGGACTCATTTTAGTACACTCAAAAAGAGCACTGAATTTATTACACTCGAAAAGAGAGAAGAGGACTCATTTTAGTACATGGGAAAAGAGAGAAGAGGACTCATTTTAGTACACTCGAAAAGAGAGAAGAGGACTCATTTTAGTACACTCGAAAAGAGAGAAGAGGACTCATTTTAGTACACTCAAAAAGAGCACTGAATTTATTACACTCGAAAAGAGAGAAGAGGACTCATTTTAGTACATGGGAAAAGAGAGAAGAGGACTCATTTTAGTACACTCGAAAAGAGAGAAGAGGACTCATTTTAGTACACTCGAAAAGAGAGAAGAGGACTCATTTTAGTACACTCGAAAAGAGAGAAGAGGACTCATTTTAGTACACTCGAAAAGAGAGAAGAGGACTCATTTTAGTACACTCGAAAAGAGGACTCATTTTAGTACACTCAAAAAGAGCACTGAATTTATTACACTCGAAAAGAGAGAAAGGACTCATTTTAGAACATGGGAAAAGAGAGAAGAGGACTCATTTTAGTACACTCGAAAAGAGAGAAGAGGACTCATTTTAGTACACTCGAAAAGAGAGAAGAGGACTCATTTTAGTACACTCGAAAAGAGAGAAGAGGACTCATTTTAGTACACTCGAAAAGAGAGAAGAGGACTCATTTTAGTACACTCGAAAAGAGAGAAGAGGACTCATTTTAGTACACTCGGAAAGAGAGAAGAGGACTCATTTTATTACACTCGAAAAGCGAGAAGAGGACTCATTTTAGTACACTCAAAAAGAGCACTCAATTTATTACACTCGAAAAGAGAGAAGAGGACTCATTTTAGAACATGGGAAAAGAGAGAAGAGGACTCATTTTAGTACACTCGAAAAGAGAGAACAGGACTCATTTTATTACACTCGAAAAGAGAGATGAGGACTCATTTTAGTACATGGGAAAAGAGAGAAGAGGACTCATTTTAGTACATGGGAAAAGAGAGAAGAGGACTCATTTTAGTACACTCGAAAAGATAGAAGAGGACTCATTTTATTACACTCGAAAAGAGAGAAGAGGACTCATTTTAGTACATGGGAAAAGAGAGAAGAGGACTCATTTTAGTACACTCAAAAAAAGGACTCATTTTATTACACTCGAAAAGAGAGAAGAGGACTCATTTTAGTACATGGGAAAAGAGAGAAGATGACTCATTTTAGTACTGGGAAAAGAGAGAAGAGGACTCATTTTAGTACACTCAAAAAGAGAGAAGAGGACTCATTTTAGTACACTCGAAAAGAGGACTCATTTTATTACACTCGAAAAGAGAGAAGAGGACTCATTTTAGTACACTCAAAAAGAGGACTCATTTTATTACACTCGAAAAGAGAGAAGAGGACTCATTTTAGTACACTCGAAAAGAGGACTCATTTTATTACACTCAAAAAGAGAGAAGAGGACTCATTTTAGTACACTCAAAAAGAGGACTCATTTTATTACACTCGAAAAGAGAGAAGAGGACTCATTTTAGTACATGGGAAAAGAGAGAAGATGACTCATTTTAGTACATGGGAAAAGAGAGAAGAGGAATCATTTTAGTACACTCAAAAAGAGAGAAGAGGACTCATTTTAGTACACTCGAAAAGAGAGAAGAGGACTCATTTTAGTACATGGGAAAAGAGAGAAGAGGACTCATTTTAGTACATGGGAAAAGAGAGAAGAGGACTCATTTTAGTACACTCGAAAAGAGAGAAGAGGACTCATTTTAGTACACTCGAAAAGAGAGAAGAGGACTCATTTTAGTACACTCGAAAAGAGAGAAGAGGACTCATTTTAGTACACTCGAAAAGAGAGAAGAGGACTCATTTTAGTACACTCGAAAAGAGCACTCAATTTATTACACTCGAAAAGAGAGAAGAGGACTCATTTTAGTACATGGGAAAAGAGAGAAGAGGACTCATTTTAGTACATGGGAAAAGAGAGAAGAGGACTCATTTTAGTACATGGGAAAAGAGAGAAGAGGACTCATTTTAGTACACTCAAAAAGAGCACTGAATTTATTACACTCGAAAAGAGAGAAGAGGACTCATTTTAGTACATGGGAAAAGAGAGAAGAGGACTCATTTTAGTACACTCGAAAAGAGAGAAGAAGACTCATTTTAGTACACTCGAAAAGAGAGAAGAGGACTCATTTTAGTACACTCGAAAAGAGAGAAGAGGACTCATTTTAGTACACTCAAAAAGAGCACTGAATTTATTACACTCGAAAAGAGAGAAGAGGACTCATTTTAGTACATGGGAAAAGAGAGAAGAGGACTCATTTTAGTACACTCGAAAAGAGGACTCATTTTAGTACACTCGAAAAGAGAGAAGAGGACTCATTTTAGTACACTCAAAAAGAGCACTGAATTTATTACACTCGAAAAGAGAGAAGAGGACTCATTTTAGTACATGGGAAAAGAGAGAAGAGGACTCATTTTAGTACACTCGAAAAGAGAGAAGAGGACTCATTTTAGTACACTCGAAAAGAGAGAAGAGGACTCATTTTAGTACACTCGAAAAGAGAGAAGAGGACTCATTTTAGTACACTCGAAAAGAGAGAAGAGGACTCATTTTAGTACACTCGAAAAGAGGACTCATTTTAGTACACTCAAAAAGAGCACTGAATTTATTACACTCGAAAAGAGAGAAGAGGACTCATTTTAGTACACTCGAAAAGAGCACTCAATTTATTACACTCGAAAAGAGAGAAGAGGACTCATTTTAGTACATGGGAAAAGAGAGAAGAGGACTCATTTTAGTACATGGGAAAAGAGAGAAGAGGACTCATTTTAGTACATGGGAAAAGAGAGAAGAGGACTCATTTTAGTACACTCAAAAAGAGCACTGAATTTATTACACTCGAAAAGAGAGAAGAGGACTCATTTTAGTACATGGGAAAAGAGAGAAGAGGACTCATTTTAGTACACTCGAAAAGAGAGAAGAGGACTCATTTTAGTACATGGGAAAAGAGAGAAGAGGACTCATTTTAGTACACTCGAAAAGAGAGAAGAGGACTCATTTTAGTACACTCGAAAAGAGCACTCAATTTATTACACTCGAAAAGAGAGAAGAGGACTCATTTTAGTACATGGGAAAAGAGAGAAGAGGACTCATTTTAGTACATGGGAAAAGAGAGAAGAGGACTCATTTTAGTACATGGGAAAAGAGAGAAGAGGACTCATTTTAGTACACTCAAAAAGAGCACTGAATTTATTACACTCGAAAAGAGAGAAGAGGACTCATTTTAGTACATGGGAAAAGAGAGAAGAGGACTCATTTTAGTACACTCGAAAAGAGAGAAGAGGACTCATTTTAGTACACTCGAAAAGAGAGAAGAGGACTCATTTTAGTACATCCGAAAAGAGAGAAGAGGACTCATTTTAGTACACTCGAAAAGAGAGAAGAGGACTCATTTTAGTACACTCAAAAAGAGCACTGAATTTATTACACTCGAAAAGAGAGAAGAGGACTCATTTTAGTACATGGGAAAAGAGAGAAGAGGACTCATTTTAGTACACTCGAAAAGAGAGAAGAGGACTCATTTTAGTACACTCGAAAAGAGAGAAGAGGACTCATTTTAGTACACTCAAAAAGAGCACTGAATTTATTACACTCGAAAAGAGAGAAGAGGACTCATTTTAGTACATGGGAAAAGAGAGAAGAGGACTCATTTTAGTACACTCGAAAAGAGAGAAGAGGACTCATTTTAGTACACTCGAAAAGAGAGAAGAGGACTCATTTTAGTACACTCGAAAAGAGAGAAGAGGACTCATTTTAGTACACTCGAAAAGAGAGAAGAGGACTCATTTTAGTACACTCGAAAAGAGGACTCATTTTAGTACACTCAAAAAGAGCACTGAATTTATTACACTCGAAAAGAGAGAAGAGGACTCATTTTAGTACATGGGAAAAGAGAGAAGAGGACTCATTTTAGTACACTCGAAAAGAGAGAAGAGGACTCATTTTAGTACACTCGAAAAGAGAGAAGAGGACTCATTTTAGTACACTCGAAAAGAGAGAAGAGGACTCATTTTAGTACACTCGAAAAGAGAGAAGAGGACTCATTTTAGTACACTCGAAAAGAGAGAAGAGGACTCATTTTAGTACACTCGGAAAGAGAGAAGAGGACTCATTTTATTACACTCGAAAAGCGAGAAGAGGACTCATTTTAGTACACTCAAAAAGAGCACTCAATTTATTACACTCGAAAAGAGAGAAGAGGACTCATTTTAGTACACTCGAAAAGAGAGAACAGGACTCATTTTATTACACTCGAAAAGAGAGATGAGGACTCATTTTAGTACATGGGAAAAGAGAGAAGAGGACTCATTTTAGTACATGGGAAAAGAGAGAAGAGGACTCATTTTAGTACACTCGAAAAGATAGAAGAGGACTCATTTTATTACACTCGAAAAGAGAGAAGAGGACTCATTTTAGTACATGGGAAAAGAGAGAAGAGGACTCATTTTAGTACACTCAAAAAGAGGACTCATTTTATTACACTCGAAAAGAGAGAAGAGGACTCATTTTAGTACATGGGAAAAGAGAGAAGATGACTC
The DNA here is from genome assembly GCA_032433765.1 of Megaustenia siamemsis. NCBI lineage: Eukaryota > Metazoa > Mollusca > Gastropoda > Stylommatophora > Ariophantidae > Megaustenia > Megaustenia siamemsis. Next base: position 32,895,138 of record JAVIAB010000041.1, on the reverse strand, counting down.
ATTTTAGTACTGGGAAAAGAGAGAAGAGGACTCATTTTAGTACACTCAAAAAGAGAGAAGAGGACTCATTTTAGTACACTCGAAAAGAGGACTCATTTTATTACACTCGAAAAGAGAGAAGAGGACTCATTTTAGTACACTCAAAAAGAGGACTCATTTTATTACACTCGAAAAGAGAGAAGAGGACTCATTTTAGTACACTCGAAAAGAGGACTCATTTTATTACACTCAAAAAGAGAGAAGAGGACTCATTTTAGTACACTCAAAAAGAGGACTCATTTTATTACACTCGAAAAGAGAGAAGAGGACTCATTTTAGTACATGGGAAAAGAGAGAAGATGACTCATTTTAGTACATGGGAAAAGAGAGAAGAGGAATCATTTTAGTACACTCAAAAAGAGAGAAGAGGACTCATTTTAGTACACTCGAAAAGAGAGAAGAGGACTCATTTTAGTACATGGGAAAAGAGAGAAGAGGACTCATTTTAGTACATGGGAAAAGAGAGAAGAGGACTCATTTTAGTACACTCGAAAAGAGAGAAGAGGACTCATTTTAGTACACTCGAAAAGAGAGAAGAGGACTCATTTTAGTACACTCGAAAAGAGAGAAGAGGACTCATTTTAGTACACTCGAAAAGAGAGAAGAGGACTCATTTTAGTACACTCGAAAAGAGCACTCAATTTATTACACTCGAAAAGAGAGAAGAGGACTCATTTTAGTACATGGGAAAAGAGAGAAGAGGACTCATTTTAGTACATGGGAAAAGAGAGAAGAGGACTCATTTTAGTACATGGGAAAAGAGAGAAGAGGACTCATTTTAGTACACTCAAAAAGAGCACTGAATTTATTACACTCGAAAAGAGAGAAGAGGACTCATTTTAGTACATGGGAAAAGAGAGAAGAGGACTCATTTTAGTACACTCGAAAAGAGAGAAGAAGACTCATTTTAGTACACTCGAAAAGAGAGAAGAGGACTCATTTTAGTACACTCGAAAAGAGAGAAGAGGACTCATTTTAGTACACTCAAAAAGAGCACTGAATTTATTACACTCGAAAAGAGAGAAGAGGACTCATTTTAGTACATGGGAAAAGAGAGAAGAGGACTCATTTTAGTACACTCGAAAAGAGAGAAGAGGACTCATTTTAGTACACTCGAAAAGAGAGAAGAGGACTCATTTTAGTACACTCAAAAAGAGCACTGAATTTATTACACTCGAAAAGAGAGAAGAGGACTCATTTTAGTACATGGGAAAAGAGAGAAGAGGACTCATTTTAGTACACTCGAAAAGAGAGAAGAGGACTCATTTTAGTACACTCGAAAAGAGAGAAGAGGACTCATTTTAGTACACTCGAAAAGAGAGAAGAGGACTCATTTTAGTACACTCGAAAAGAGAGAAGAGGACTCATTTTAGTACACTCGAAAAGAGGACTCATTTTAGTACACTCAAAAAGAGCACTGAATTTATTACACTCGAAAAGAGAGAAGAGGACTCATTTTAGTACACTCGAAAAGAGAGAAGAGGACTCATTTTAGTACACTCGAAAAGAGAGAAGAGGACTCATTTTAGTACACTCAAAAAGAGCACTGAATTTATTACACTCGAAAAGAGAGAAGAGGACTCATTTTAGTACATAGGAAAAGAGAGAAGAGGACTCATTTTAGTACACTCGAAAAGAGAGAAGAAGACTCATTTTAGTACACTCGAAAAGAGAGAAGAGGACTCATTTTAGTACACTCGAAAAGAGAGAAGAGGACTCATTTTAGTACACTCAAAAAGAGCACTGAATTTATTACACTCGAAAAGAGAGAAGAGGACTCATTTTAGTACATGGGAAAAGAGAGAAGAGGACTCATTTTAGTACACTCGAAAAGAGAGAAGAGGACTCATTTTAGTACACTCGAAAAGAGAGAAGAGGACTCATTTTAGTACACTCAAAAAGAGCACTGAATTTATTACACTCGAAAAGAGAGAAGAGGACTCATTTTAGTACATGGGAAAAGAGAGAAGAGGACTCATTTTAGTACACTCGAAAAGAGAGAAGAGGACTCATTTTAGTACACTCGAAAAGAGAGAAGAGGACTCATTTTAGTACACTCGAAAAGAGAGAAGAGGACTCATTTTAGTACACTCGAAAAGAGAGAAGAGGACTCATTTTAGTACACTCGAAAAGAGGACTCATTTTAGTACACTCAAAAAGAGCACTGAATTTATTACACTCGAAAAGAGAGAAGAGGACTCATTTTAGTACACTCGAAAAGAGAGAAGAGGACTCATTTTAGTACACTCGAAAAGAGAGAAGAGGACTCATTTTAGTACACTCGAAAAGAGAGAAGAGGACTCATTTTAGTACACTCGAAAAGAGAGAAGAGGACTCATTTTAGTACACTCGAAAAGAGAGAAGAGGACTCATTTTAGTACACTCGAAAAGAGAGAAGAGGACTCATTTTAGTACACTCGGAAAGAGAGAAGAGGACTCATTTTATTACACTCGAAAAGCGAGAAGAGGACTCATTTTAGTACACTCAAAAAGAGCACTCAATTTATTACACTCGAAAAGAGAGAAGAGGACTCATTTTAGAACATGGGAAAAGAGAGAAGAGGACTCATTTTAGTACACTCGAAAAGAGAGAACAGGACTCATTTTATTACACTCGAAAAGAGAGATGAGGACTCATTTTAGTACATGGGAAAAGAGAGAAGAGGACTCATTTTAGTACATGGGAAAAGAGAGAAGAGGACTCATTTTAGTACACTCGAAAAGATAGAAGAGGACTCATTTTATTACACTCGAAAAGAGAGAAGAGGAATCATTTTAGTACATGGGAAAAGAGAGAAGAGGACTCATTTTAGTACACTCAAAAAGAGGACTCATTTTATTACACTCGAAAAGAGAGAAGAGGACTCATTTTAGTACATGGGAAAAGAGAGAAGATGACTCATTTTAGTACTGGGAAAAGAGAGAAGAGGACTCATTTTAGTACACTCAAAAAGAGAGAAGAGGACTCATTTTAGTACACTCGAAAAGAGGACTCATTTTATTACACTCGAAAAGAGAGAAGAGGACTCATTTTAGTACACTCAAAAAGAGGACTCATTTTATTACACTCGAAAAGAGAGAAGAGGACTCATTTTAGTACACTCGAAAAGAGGACTCATTTTATTACACTCAAAAAGAGAGAAGAGGACTCATTTTAGTACACTCAAAAAGAGGACTCATTTTATTACACTCGAAAAGAGAGAAGAGGACTCATTTTAGTACATGGGAAAAGAGAGAAGATGACTAATTTTAGTACATGGGAAAAGAGAAGAGGAATCATTTTAGTACACTCAAAAGAGAGAAGAGGACTCATTTTAGTACACTCGAAAAGAGAGAAGAGGACTCATTTTAGTACATGGGAAAAGAGAGAAGAGGACTCATTTTAGTACATGGGAAAAGAGAGAAGAGGACTCATTTTAGTACATGGGAAAAGAGAGAGAGGACTCATTTTAGTACACTCGAAAAGAGAGAAGAGGACTCATTTTAGTACATGGGAAAGAGAGAAGAGGACTCATTTTAGTACACTCGAAAAGAGAGAAGAGGACTCATTTTAGTACACTCAAAAAGAGCACTCAATTTATTACACTCGAAAAGAGAGAAGAGGACTCATTTTAGTACATGGGAAAAGAGAGAAGAGGACTCATTTTAGTACATGGGAAAAGAGAGAAGAGGACTCATTTTAGTACATGGGAAAAGAGAGAAGAGGACTCATTTTAGTACACTCAAAAGAGCACTGAATTTATTACACTCGAAAAGAGAGAAGAGGACTCATTTTAGTACATGGGAAAAGAGAGAAGAGGACTCATTTTAGTACACTCGAAAAGAGAGAAGAGGACTCATTTTAGTACACTCGAAAAGAGAGAAGAGGACTCATTTTAGTACACTCGAAAAGAGAGAAGAGGACTCATTTTAGTACACTCGAAAAGAGAGAAGAGGACTCATTTTAGTACACTCAAAAAGAGCACTGAATTTATTACACTCGAAAAGAGAGAAGAGGACTCATTTTAGTACATGGGAAAAGAGAGAAGAGGACTCATTTTAGTACACTCGAAAAGAGAGAAGAGGACTCATTTTAGTACACTCGAAAAGAGAGAAGAGGACTCATTTTAGTACACTCAAAAAGAGCACTGAATTTATTACACTCGAAAAGAGAGAAGAGGACTCATTTTAGTACATGGGAAAAGAGAGAAGAGGACTCATTTTAGTACACTCGAAAAGAGAGAAGAGGACTCATTTTAGTACACTCGAAAAGAGAGAAGAGGACTCATTTTAGTACACTCGAAAAGAGAGAAGAGGACTCATTTTAGTACACTCGAAAAGAGAGAAGAGGACTCATTTTAGTACACTCGAAAAGAGGACTCATTTTAGTACACTCAAAAAGAGCACTGAATTTATTACACTCGAAAAGAGAGAAGAGGACTCATTTTAGTACATGGGAAAAGAGAGAAGAGGACTCATTTTAGTACACTCGAAAAGAGAGAAGAGGACTCATTTTAGTACACTCGAAAAGAGAGAAGAGGACTCATTTTAGTACACTCGAAAAGAGAGAAGAGGACTCATTTTAGTACACTCGAAAAGAGAGAAGAGGACTCATTTTAGTACACTCGAAAAGAGAGAAGAGGACTCATTTTAGTACATGGGAAAAGAGAGAAGAGGACTCATTTTATTACACTCGAAAAGAGAGAAGAGGACTCATTTTAGTACATGGGAAAAGAGAGAAGAGGACTCATTTTAGTACACTCGAAAAGAGAGAAGAGGACTCATTTTAGTACACTCGAAAAGAGCACTCAATTTATTACACTCGAAAAGAGAGAAGAGGACTCATTTTAGTACATGGGAAAAGAGAGGACTCATTTTAGTACATGGGAAAAGAGAGGACTCATTTTAGTACATGGGAAAAGAGAGAAGAGGACTCATTTTAGTACATGGGAAAAGAGAGAAGAGGACTCATTTTAGTACACTCAAAAAGAGCACTGAATTTATTACACTCGAAAAGAGAGAAGAGGACTCATTTTAGTACATGGGAAAAGAGAGAAGAGGACTCATTTTAGTACACTCGAAAAGAGAGAAGAGGACTCATTTTAGTACACTCGAAAAGAGAGAAGAGGACTCATTTTAGTACACTCGAAAAGAGAGAAGAGGACTCATTTTAGTACACTCAAAAAGAGCACTGAATTTATTACACTCGAAAAGAGAGAAGAGGACTCATTTTAGTACATGGGAAAAGAGAGAAGAGGACTCATTTTAGTACACTCGAAAAGAGAGAAGAGGACTCATTTTAGTACACTCGAAAAGAGAGAAGAGGACTCATTTTAGTACACTCAAAAAGAGCACTGAATTTATTACACTCGAAAAGAGAGAAGAGGACTCATTTTAGTACATGGGAAAAGAGAGAAGAGGACTCATTTTAGTACACTCGAAAAGAGAGAAGAGGACTCATTTTAGTACACTCGAAAAGAGAGAAGAGGACTCATTTTAGTACACTCGAAAAGAGAGAAGAGGACTCATTTTAGTACACTCGAAAAGAGAGAAGAGGACTCATTTTAGTACACTCGAAAAGAGGACTCATTTTAGTACACTCAAAAAGAGCACTGAATTTATTACACTCGAAAAGAGAGAAGAGGACTCATTTTAGTACATGGGAAAAGAGAGAAGAGGACTCATTTTAGTACACTCGAAAAGAGAGAAGAGGACTCATTTTAGTACACTCGAAAAGAGAGAAGAGGACTCATTTTAGTACACTCGAAAAGAGAGAAGAGGACTCATTTTAGTACACTCGAAAAGAGAGAAGAGGACTCATTTTAGTACACTCGAAAAGAGAGAAGAGGACTCATTTTAGTACACTCGGAAAGAGAGAAGAGGACTCATTTTATTACACTCGAAAAGCGAGAAGAGGACTCATTTTAGTACACTCAAAAAGAGCACTCAATTTATTACACTCGAAAAGAGAGAAGAGGACTCATTTTAGAACATGGGAAAAGAGAGAAGAGGACTCATTTTAGTACACTCGAAAAGAGAGAACAGGACTCATTTTATTACACTCGAAAAGAGAGATGAGGACTCATTTTAGTACATGGGAAAAGAGAGAAGAGGACTCATTTTAGTACATGGGAAAAGAGAGAAGAGGACTCATTTTAGTACACTCGAAAAGATAGGAGAGGACTCATTTTATTACACTCGAAAAGAGAGAAGAGGACTCATTTTAGTACATGGGAAAAGAAAGAAGAGGACTCATTTTAGTACACTCAAAAGAGGACTCATTTTATTACACTCGAAAAGAGAGAAGAGGACTCATTTTAGTACATGGGAAAAGAGAGAAGATGACTCATTTTAGTACTGGGAAAAGAGAGAAGAGGACTCATTTTAGTACACTCAAAAAGAGAGAAGAGGACTCATTTTAGTACACTCGAAAAGAGGACTCATTTTATTACACTCGAAAAGAGAGAAGAGGACTCATTTTAGTACACTCAAAAAGAGGACTCATTTTATTACACTCGAAAAGAGAGAAGAGGACTCATTTTAGTACACTCGAAAAGAGGACTCATTTTATTACACTCAAAAAGAGAGAAGAGGACTCATTTTAGTACACTCAAAAAGAGGACTCATTTTATTACACTCGAAAAGAGAGAAGAGGACTCATTTTAGTACATGGGAAAAGAGAGAAGATGACTCATTTTAGTACATGGGAAAAGAGAGAAGAGGAATCATTTTAGTACACTCAAAAAGAGAGAAGAGGACTCATTTTAGTACACTCGAAAAGAGAGAAGAGGACTCATTTTAGTACATGGGAAAAGAGAGAAGAGGACTCATTTTAGTACATGGGAAAAGAGAGAAGAGGACTCATTTTAGTACATGGGAAAAGATAGAAGAGGACTCATTTTAGTACATGGGAAAAGAGAGAAGAGGACTCATTTTAGTACATGGGAAAAGAGAGAAGAGGACTCATTTTAGTACATGGGAAAAGAGAGAAGAGGACTCATTTTAGTACATGGGAAAAGAGAGAAGAGGACTCATTTTAGTACATGGGAAAAGAGAGAAGAGGACTCATTTTAGTACACTCAAAAAGAGCACTCAATTTATTACACTCGAAAAGAGAGAAGAGGACTCATTTTAGTACACTCGAAAAGAGCACTCAATTTATTACACTCGAGAAGAGAGAAGAGGACTCATTTTAGTACATGGGAAAAGAGAGAAGAGGACTCATTTTAGTACATGGGAAAAGAGAGAAGAGGACTCATTTTAGTACATGGGAAAAGAGAGAAGAGGACTCATTTTAGTACACTCAAAAAGAGCACTGAATTTATTACACTCGAAAAGAGAGAAGAGGACTCATTTTAGTACATGGGAAAAGAGAGAAGAGGACTCATTTTAGTACACTCGAAAAGAGCACTCAATTTATTACACTCGAAAAGAGAGAAGAGGACTTATTTTAGTACACTCGAAAAGAGAGGAGGACTCATTTTAGTACACTCGAAAAGAGCACTCAATTATAACACTCGAAAAGAGAGAAGAGGACTCATCTTAGTACAATCGAAAAGAGAGAAGAGGACTCATCTTAGTACACTCGAAAAGAGAGAAGAGGACTCATCTTAATACATGGGAAAAGAGAGAAGAGGACTCATTTTAGTACATGGGAAAAGAGAAAAGAGGACTCATTTTAGTACATGGGAAAAGAGAGAAGAGGACTCATTTTAGTACATGGGAAAAGAGAAAAGAGGACTCATTTTAGTACATGGGAAAAGAGAGAAGAGGACTCATTTTAGTACATGGGAAAAGAGAAAAGAGGACTCATTTTAGTACATGGGAAAAGAGAGAAGAGGACTCATTTTAGTACATGGGAAAAGAGAGAAGAGGACTCATTTTAGTACATGGAAAAGAGAGATGAGGACTCATTTTAGTACATGGGAAAAGAGAGAAGAGGACTCATTTTAGTACACTCAAAAGAGAGAACAGGACTCATCTTAGTACACTCGAAAAGAGATGAAGAGGACTCATTTTAGTACATGGGAAAAGAGAGAAGAGGACTCATTTTAGTACATGGAAAAAGAGAGAAGAGGACTCATTTTAGTACATGGGAAAAGAGAGAAGAGGACTCATTTTAGTACATGGGAAAAGAGAGAAGAGGACTCATTTTAGTACATGGGAAAAGAGAGAAGAGGACTCATTTTAGTACACTCAAAAAGAGCACTCAATTTATTACACTCGAAAAGAGAGAAGAGGACTCATTTTAGTACACTCGAAAAGAGAGAAGAGGACTCATTTTAGTACACTCGAAAAGAGCACTCAATTTATTACACTCGAAAAGAGAGAAGAGGACTCATTTTAGTACACTCGAAAAGAGCACTCAATTTATTACACTCGGAAAGAGAGAAGAGGACTCATTTTAGTACACTCGAAAAGAGCACTCAATTTATTACACTCGAAAAGAGAGAAGAGGACTCATTTTAGATCATGGGAAAAGAGAGAAGAGGACTCATTTTAGTATTTTAGTACATGGGAAAAGAGAGAAGAGGACTCATTTTAGTACACTCAAAAAGAGCACTGAATTTATTACACTCGAAAAGAGAGAAGAGGACTCATTTTAGTACATGGGAAAAGAGAGAAGAGGACTCATTTTAGTACACTCGAAAAGAGCATTCAATTTATTACACTCGAAAAGAGAGAAGAGAACTCATTTTAGTACACTCGAAAAGAGCACTCAATTTATTACACTCGAAAAGAGAGAAGAGGACTCATTTTAGTACATGGGAAAAGAGAGAAGAGGACTCATCTTAGTACACTCGAAAAGAGTGAAGAGGACTCATTTTAGTACACTCGAAAAGAGAGAAGAGGACTCATCTTAGTACACTCGAAAAGAGAGAAGAGGACTCATCTTAGTACACTCGAAAAGAGAGAAGAGGACTCATTTTAGTACACTCGAAAAGAGAGAAGAGGACTCATCTTAGTACACTCGAAAAGAGAGAAGAGGACTCATTTTAGTACACTCGAAAAGAGCACTCAATTTATTACACTCGAGAAGAGAGAAGACTCATTTTAGTACATGGGAAAAGAGAGAAGAGGACTCATTTTAGTACATGGGAAAAGAGAGAAGAGGACTCATTTTAGTACATGGGAAAAGAGAGAAGAGGACTCATTTTAGTACATGGGAAAAAGAGAAGAGGACTCATTTTAGTACACTCAAAAAGAGCACTCAATTTATTACACTCGAAAAGAGAGAAGAGGACTCATTTTAGTACACTCGAAAAGAGCACTCAATTTATTACACTCGAGAAGAGAGAAGAGGACTCATTTTAGTACATGGGAAAAGAGAGAAGAGGACTCATTTTAGTACATGGGAAAAGAGAGAAGAGGACTCATTTTAGTACATGGGAAAAGAGAGAAGAGGACTCATTTTAGTACACTCAAAAAGAGCACTGAATTTATTACACTCGAAAAGAGAGAAGAGGACTCATTTTAGTACATGGGAAAAGAGAGAAGAGGACTCATTTTAGTACACTCGAAAAGAGCACTCAATTATAACACTCGAAAAGAGAGAAGAGGACTCATCTTAGTACACTCGAAAAGAGAGAAAAGGACTCATTTTAGTACACTCGAAAGAGAGAAGAGGACTCATCTTAGTACACTCGAAAAGAGAGAAGAGGACTCATTTTATTACACTCGAAAAGAGAGAAGAGGACTTATTTTATTACACTCGAAAAGAGAGAAGAGGACTCATTTTATTACACTCGAAAAGAGAGAAGAGGACTTATTTTAGTACACTCGAAAAGAGAGAAGAGGACTCATTTTATTACACTCGAAAAGAGAGAAGAGGACTTATTTTAGTACACTCGAAAAGAGAGGAGGACTCATTTTAGTACACTCGAAAAGAGCACTCAATTATAACACTCGAAAAGAGAGAAGAGGACTCATCTTAGTACACTCGAAAAGAGAGAAAAGGACTCATTTTAGTACACTCGAAAAGAGAGAAGAGGACTCATCTTAGTACACTCGAAAAGAGAGAAAAGGACTCATTTTAGTACACTCGAAAAGAGAGAAGAGGACTCATCTTAGTACACTCGAAAAGAGAGAAGAGGACTCATTTTAGTACATGGGAAAAGAGAAAAGAGGACTCATTTTAGTACATGGGAAAAGAGAAAAGAGGACTCATTTTAGTACATGGGAAAAGAGAAAAGAGGACTCATTTTAGTACATGGGAAAAGAGAAAAGAGGACTCATTTTAGTACATGGGAAAAGAGAGAAGAGGACTCATTTTAGTACATGGGAAAAGAGAAAAGAGGACTCATTTTAGTACATGGGAAAAGAGAGAAGAGGACTCATTTTAGTACATGGGAAAAGAGAGAAGAGGACTCATTTTAGTACATGGGAAAGAGAGATGAGGACTCATTTTAGTACATGGGAAAAGAGAGAAGAGGACTCATCTTAGTACATGGGAAAAGAGAGAAGAGGACTCATTTTAGTACATGGAAAAGAGAGAAGAGGACTCATTTTAGTACATGGGAAAAAAGAGAAGAGGGCTCATTTTAGTACATGGGAAAAGAGAGAAGAGGACTCATTTTAGTACATGGGAAAAGAGAGAAGAGGGCTCATTTTAGTACATGGGAAAAGAGAGAAGAGGACTCATTTTAGTACATGGGAAAAGAGAGAAGAGGACTCATTTTAGTACACTCAAAAAGAGCACTCAATTTATTACACTCGAAAAGAGAGAAGAGGACTCATTTTAGTACACTCGAAAAGAGAGAAGAGGACTCATTTTAGTACACTCGAAAAGAGCACTCAATTTATTACACTCGAAAAGAGAGAAGAGGACTCATTTTAGTACACTCGAAAAGAGCACTCAATTTATTACACTCGGAAAGAGAGAAGAGGACTCATTTTAGTACACTCGAAAAGAGCACTCAATTTATTACACTCGAAAAGAGAGAAGAGGACTCATTTTAGTACATGGGAAAAGAGAGAAGAGGACTCATTTTAGTATTTTAGTACATGGGAAAAGAGAGAAGAGGACTCATTTTAGTACACTCAAAAAGAGCACTGAATTTATTACACTCGAAAAGAGAGAAGAGGACTCATTTTAGTACATGGGAAAAGAGAGAAGAGGACTAATTTTAGTACACTCGAAAAGAGCATTCAATTTATTACACTCGAAAAGAGAGAAGAGAACTCATTTTAGTACACTCGAAAAGAGCACTCAATTTATTACACTCGAAAAGAGAGAAGAGGACTCATTTTAGTACATGGGAAAAGAGAGAAGAGGACTCATCTTTGTACACTCGAAAAGAGAGAAGAGGACTCATTTTAGTACATGGGAAAAGAGAGAAGAGGACTCATTTTAGTACATGGGAAAAGAGAGAAGAGGACTCATTTTAGTACACTCAAAAAGAGCACTGAATTTATTACACTCGAAAAGAGAGAAGAGGACTCATTTTAGTACATGGGAAAAGAGAGAAGAGGACTCATTTTAGTACACTCGAAAAGAGCACTCAATTATAACACTCGAAAAGAGAGAAGAGGACTCATCTTAGTACACTCGAAAAGAGAGAAAAGGACTCATTTTAGTACACTCGAAAAGAGAGAAGAGGACTCATCTTAGTACACTCGAAAAGAGAGAAGAGGACTCATTTTATTACACTCGAAAAGAGAGAAGAGGACTTATTTTATTACACTCGAAAAGAGAGAAGAGGACTCATTTTATTACACTCGAAAAGAGAGAAGAGGACTTATTTTAGTACACTCGAAAAGAGAGAAGAGGACTCATTTTATTACACTCGAAAAGAGAGAAGAGGACTTATTTTAGTACACTCGAAAAGAGAGGAGGACTCATTTTAGTACACTCGAAAAGAGCACTCAATTATAACACTCGAAAAGAGAGAAGAGGACTCATCTTAGTACACTCGAAAAGAGAGAAAAGGACTCATTTTAGTACACTCGAAAAGAGAGAAGAGGACTCATCTTAGTACACTCGAAAAGAGAGAAAAGGACTCATTTTAGTACACTCGAAAAGAGAGAAGAGGACTCATCTTAGTACACTCGAAAAGAGAGAAGAGGACTCATTTTAGTACATGGGAAAAGAGAAAAGAGGACTCATTTTAGTACATGGGAAAAGAGAAAAGAGGACTCATTTTAGTACATGGGAAAAGAGAAAAGAGGACTCATTTTAGTACATGGGAAAAGAGAAAAGAGGACTCATTTTAGTACATGGGAAAAGAGAGAAGAGGACTCATTTTAGTACATGGGAAAAGAGAAAAGAGGACTCATTTTAGTACATGGGAAAAGAGAGAAGATGACTCATTTTAGTACATGGGAAAAGAGAGAAGAGGACTCATTTTAGTACATGGGAAAAGAGAGATGAGGACTCATTTTAGTACATGGGAAAAGAGAGAAGAGGACTCATCTTAGTACATGGGAAAAGAGAGAAGAGGACTCATTTTAGTACATGGAAAAAGAGAGAAGAGGACTCATTTTAGTACATGGGAAAAAAGAGAAGAGGGCTCATTTTAGTACATGGGAAAAGAGAGAAGAGGACTCATTTTAGTACATGGGAAAAGAGAGAAGAGGGCTCATTTTAGTACATGGGAAAAGAGAGAAGAGGACTCATTTTAGTACATGGGAAAAGAGAGAAGAGGACTCATTTTAGTACACTCAAAAAGAGCACTCAATTTATTACACTCGAAAAGAGAAGAGGACTCATTTTAGTACACTCGAAAAGAGAGAAGAGGACTCATTTTAGTACACTCGAAAAGAGCACTCAATTTATTACACTCGAAAAGAGAGAAGAGGACTCATTTTAGTACACTCGAAAAGAGCACTCAATTTATTACACTCGGAAAGAGAGAAGAGGACTCATTTTAGTACACTCGAAAAGAGCACTCAATTTATTACACTCGAAAAGAGAGAAGAGGACTCATTTTAGTACATGGGAAAAGAGAGAAGAGGACTCATTTTAGTATTTTAGTACATGGGAAAAGAGAGAAGAGGACTCATTTTAGTACACTCAAAAAGAGCACTGAATTTATTACACTCGAAAAGAGAGAAGAGGACTCATTTTAGTACATGGGAAAAGAGAGAAGAGGACTAATTTTAGTACACTCGAAAAGAGCATTCAATTTATTACACTCGAAAAGAGAGAAGAGAACTCATTTTAGTACACTCGAAAAGAGCACTCAATTTATTACACTCGAAAAGAGAGAAGAGGACTCATTTTAGTACATGGGAAAAGAGAGAAGAGGACTCATCTTTGTACACTCGAAAAGAGTGAAGAGGACTCATTTTAGTACACTCGAAAAGAGAGAAGAGGACTCATTTTAGTACACTCGAAAAGAGAGAAGAGGACTCATTTTAGTACACTCGAAAAGAGAGAAGAGGACTCATTTTAGTACATGGGAAAAGAGAGAAGAGGACTCATTTTAGTACATGGGAAAAGAGAGAAGAGGACTCATTTTAGTACACTCGAAAAGAGAGAAGAGGACTCATTTTAGTACACTCGAAAAGAGAGAAGAGGACTCATTTTAGTACACTCGAAAAGAGAGAAGAGGACTCATTTTAGTACATGGGAAAAGAGAGAAGAGGACTCATTTTAGTACATGGGAAAAGAGAGAAGAGGACTCATTTTAGTACATGGGAAAAGAGAGAAGAGGACTCATTTTAGTACACTCAAAAAGAGCACTGAATTTATTACACTCGAAAAGAGAGAAGAGGACTCATTTTAGTACATGGGAAAAGAGAGAAGAGGACTCATTTTAGTACACTCGAAAAGAGAGGAGGACTCATTTTAGTACACTCGAAAAGAGAGAAGAGGACTCATCTTAGTACAATCGAAAAGAGAGAAGAGGACTAATTTTAGTACATGGGAAAAGAGAGAAGAGGACTAATTTTAGTACATGGGAAAAGAGAGAAGAGGACTAATTTTAGTACATGGGAAAAGATAGAAGAGGACTAATTTTAGTACACTCGAAAAGAGCATTCAATTTATTACACTCGAAAAGAGAGAAGAGGACTCATTTTTAGTACACTCGAAAAGAGAGGAGGACTCATTTTAGTACACTCGAAAAGAGAGAAGAGGACTCATCTTAGTACAATCGAAAAGAGAGAAGAGGACTAATTTTAGTACATGGGAAAAGAGAGAAGAGGACTAATTTTAGTACATGGGAAAAGAGAGAAGAGGACTAATTTTAGTACATGGGAAAAGATAGAAGAGGACTAATTTTAGTACACTCGAAAAGAGCATTCAATTTATTACACTCGAAAAGAGAGAAGAGGACTCATTTTTAGTACATGGGAAAAGAGATAAATTATATTGGTACATCGCTAAAAAGATCAATGACGTGTTTAACTGCTAAGGAGGAATATATTTTGTCGGCAAGAGGCTACTGAGTTGGAATGCTGTAGTATCGCATTTAAAACGTTTGGTAATTAAACCGGAGTACTACTTCCGCATCGCAGCCAAAATATTGTCTTGGCATAAACAGACCAAACGTTTTCTAATGAACGGTCCACGTTCCGTTTACAAGTGACATATTTGATATGGCTTTGTTGATATTGATGTGTCGCAAGGAAAGAATAACAACAGAGAATAACAACAGAGAATAACAACAGAGAATAACAATGTAGCGAATGATTTTGGGGTGTGATAAAATAAAAGGTTTTGTAAACTTGGAAGTTGTAACTTTCAGAGAGAATTGACCCAGAAAAATGTCTGGTGAAAGAATTATCCAGAAAGATGTCTAGTGAAAGAATTATCCAGAAAGATGTCTAGTGAAAGAATTATCCAGAAAGATGTCTAGTGAAAGAATTATCCAGAAAGATGTCTAGTGAAAGAATTATCCAGAAAGATGTCTAGTGAAAGAATTATCCAGAAAGATGTCTAATGAAAGAATTATCCAGAAAGATGTCTAGTGAAAGAATTATCCAGAAAGATGTCTAGTGAAAGAATTATCCAGAAAGATGTTTAGTGAAAGAATTATCCAGAAAGATGTCTAGTGAAAGAATTATCCAGAAAGATGTCTAGTGAAAGAATTATCGAGAAAGATGTCTAGTGAAAGAATTATCGAGAAAGATGTCTAGTGAAAGAATTATCCAGAAAGATGTCTAGTGAAAGAATTATCCAGAAAGATGTCTAGTGAAAGAATTATCCAGAAAGATGTCTAGTGAAAGAATTATCCAGAAATATTTGTTGCCAGTGATGACATATCAAAGAAAGGAAGTTTACGGGAGTGCACACATTATAGGGAAATTATGCTAATTTCAGTGCCGGAAAAAAAAGAGCTTTCATTGCACTGGGAAACATATGGAAATCCAAAGAAATTAGGTTAAATACTAAAATAAAAATTTTCAAATCAAATGTTAAGTCGGTCCTATTATATGGCTGTGAAACATGGAGAACAACAAATTTGACAATCACGAGGATACAGACTTTCATTAATGGATGATTACGCAGAATTAAAGGATGAAAATGCCAGGACAAAATTACTAAAATAGAATTATGGAATGTAGCAGTCAAATACCAGTGGATAAAGAGATACAGCGAAGACGATGTCGCTGAATAGGACACACACTGCAGAAGCCAACTCAGAGTATTACACAACAGGCCCTTTTTTGGAATCCTCAGGGAAAAAGACAAAGAGGAAGACCAAGGAATTCTTGGAGAAGACACATAGAAGCAGAGATGAAGATGATGGGGATGACATGGAATGATCTTAAAAGAATGGCAAAAAAACAGAACGACTTGGAAAGTGTTTGTTGAAGACCTATGCTCCACTGGTAGCTAAATAGGTAGAAGAGAGAGGGAAGCTGTAGACAAATAATTCAGGTCTTTAAAAATATCAATGTTTATTAAAGAAATGAAGCCGTGCAGTCTACAGATTTCATATGAGAAAATATTGATTCAAGTTACGCACTAAATTATTTTATCGTGTATGTGTGTATAATTGTGTGTTTAGTAAAGGAGGATATTTGGATTGAATTATAGAATCTGGTATGGTGTTCAACACCGGCGGTAGCCTTGGCTACATATATAGAATTTGCACTAGTGATATAATTTGAGACCTTTAGACGGTCTTCGGATGCAATGAGTTCCTTTTAACTTCAAAGGCAAGACAAGACCAGATTTGGGTCGGTTGTTTAGAGTTACATAACCTTTATCTAATCCAACTACAGAGAGATTATCTTGTCTGTTTACTTGTCTTTCATTTTCTGAATTATGAACATTTAATATCAATATTTGATTTATTAAAGCCCCGCCCAAAACGTGGTGTGGATAAGGAAAACGTTTAGATATATGTTTACTATCAAAATATGTCTGGTAATGGCAGGTAATAGTTTGTCGTAATTAACAATGGGATCGACAGGATAGTATTACACAATTGAGATCACATTTTTTTTTGCAAGTCGTGTACGCGCTATCATAGTTAGATAAATGCACACAGACATAAGTGATGTGAGACATAAATTATATAGACGTGAAAGACACAGACAAATTAAGTAAATAGACGTGAGACACAAAGACACATTGAGAGAGGCGTGGACTAAAGAGGACCTAGTGATGTCTTCCATTAGGAAAGAACATGCTCCATTGTGTCTTGCACAGAGTACATAGATTTAATCTTCCCTCATTTCACAAGATTGCAGGCTGATGGTAGAGCCTGATTATGCAGCTGACCCGAGACAGTGCCACACGTCATCCCATGTTAGTGTCCTCTGCAAGGTCTCATCTCATGTGGTTCATTGGCCTTGCTGCTCCTGTTGTGCTGCATTTTGCACACATTTGTTCTCCTCGACATCTCCGATCTCCCGGATTACCAAGTCCCTGTGTTGTCTGTTCGATGCTTTGGTGAAGCATAGGTCTTCAACAACATTTTCCAAATCGTTCTGTTTCTTGCCATTCTTTTAAGATCATTCCTGAAAGGAACATTTCTTCCCCATCATCTTCATCTCTGCTTCTATCTGTCTTCTCCAAGAATTCCTTGGTCTTCCTCTTTGTCTTTTCCTCTGGGGATTCCAAAAAGTACCTGTTGTGTAATACTCTTAGTTGGTTTCAGTAGTGTGTGTCCTATCCAGCGCCATCGTCTTCGCTGTATCTCTTTATCCACTGGTATTTGACTGGTACATTTCCATAATTCTATGTTAGTGATTTTGTCCTGCTTTTCCATCCTTTTATTCTGCGTAAGCATCCATTAATGAAAGTCTGTATCTTCATGATTGTCGATTTTGTGGTTCTCCATGTTTCACAGCCATATAACAGGACCGACTTAACATTTGAGTTAAATGCACATTCGCTTACACGGGATAAATGCACGTTCCCGTACACGGGATAAAGGAACACTCACGTAAACGGGATAAATGCACGAACACATAAGCACATATATATATATATATATATATATATATATATATATATATATATATATATATATATATATATATATAGTCTGTGTGTTCAATGCAAAAACAAACACTGTTGATCACTAAATGATTGTATAATTATAGGCACACGTAAACAGAAGTAATTCTGTCTCTATTTTCGCTAAATTGGATAATTTCCAACAATTCTGTGCAGCTAATTATGACCTTGAGAAATATCCATCACGAGAGATTTTTGGCTGATAACTCTCATGTAATTGTTGAAGTCATATAGACAAAGTTCGAATGTTTAATCATCTGGCCTCACAGTTTTGCAAACGAAATCGTTACAGCAAATTCTAAGGAAATCTTTCTGACTAGAAATGTATTTTTATAAAAATAAATGTTCCCTCCATGCCTTGCTGGACGTCTAATGGGGGCGGGAGGGGGGGGGTTTCACTTTTCTTCCCAGACAGAGCAAATTTGTGGATGTCTCCAGTATCATGCTAGACCGTCTTTACTTCCCAGACAGAGCAAATTTGTGGATGATGTCTTCGGTATCATGCTAGACCGTCTTTACTTCCCAGACAGAGCAAATTTGTGGATGATGTCTTCGGTATCATGCTAGACCGTCTTTACTTCCCAGACAGAGCAAATTTGTGGATGATGTCTCCAGTATCATGCTAGACCGTCTTTACTTCCCAGACAGAGCAAATTTGTGGATGATGTCTTCGGTATCATGCTAGACCGTCTTTACTTCCCAGACAGAGCAAATTTGTGGATGATGTCTCCAGTATCATGCTAGACCGTCTTTACTTCCCAGACAGAGCAAATTTGTGGATGATGTCTCCAGTATCATGCTAGACCGTCTTTTCTTCCCAGACAGAGCAAATTTGTGGATGTCTCCAGTATCATGCTAGACCGTCTTTACTTCCCAGACAGAGCAAATTTGTGGATGATGTCTCCAGTATCATGCTAGACCGTCTTTACTTCCCAGACAGAGCAAATTTGTGGATGATGTCTCCAGTATCATGCTAGACCGTCTTTTCTTCCCAGACAGAGCAAATTTGTGGATGTCTCCAGTATCATGCTAGACCGTCTTTACTTCCCAGACAGAGCAAATTTGTGGATGATGTCTTCAGTATCATGCTAGACCGTCTTTACTTCCTAGACAGAGCAAATTTGTGGATGATGTCTCCAGTAGTATGCTAGACCGTCGATACTTCTTTGAGTGAGCAAATTTGTGGATGATGTCTTCAGTATCATGCTAGACCGTCGTTACTTCTCAGACAGAGCAAATTTGTGGATGTCTCCAGTAGTATGCTAGACCGTCGTTACTTCCCAGACAAAGCAAATTTGTAGATGATGTCTTCATTATCATGCTAGACCGTCTTTACTTCCCAGACAGAGCAAATTTGTGGATGATGTCTTCAGTATCATGCTAGACCGACTTTACTTCCCAGAGTGAGCAAATTTGTGGATGTCGCCAGTAGTATGCTAGACCGTCGTTACTTCTCAGAGTGAGCAAATTTGTGGATGATGTCTCCAGTAGTATGCTAGACCGTCGATACTTCTTTGAGTGAGCAAATTTGTGGATGATGTCTTCGGTATCATGCTAGACCTCTCAGACTCAGAAAGAGCAAATTTGTGGATGTCTCCAGTCTCATGCTAGACAGTCTTTACTTCCCAGACAACTCATGGTAAAACAAGCTTTGCTACTAATCATATCTGTTATTGCTTCCCTTTATGCAAATTAAAAAAGCGGCAAAATCTTTTTCATAAGAAACTAATCTCATCTCTGGCAGCGGTCTTTTTCACTTCCATCTCCTCTGGCAGCGGTCTTCCACACTTCCATCTCCCCTGGCAGCGGTCTTCCGCACTTCCATCTCCTCTAGCAGCGGTTTTCCACGCTTCCAGCTTCTCTAGCAGCGGTCCTCCACACTTCCATCTCCCCTAGAAGCGGTCCTCCACACTTCCATCTCCCATAGAAGCGGTCCTCCACACTTCCATCTCCCCTAGAAGCGGTCCTCCACACTTCCATCTCCCCTAGAAGCGGACCTCCACACTTCCATCTCCTCTAGCATATGTCTTCTACACTCCCATCTCCTCTAGCAGCGGTCTTCTATACTTCCATCTCCTCTAGCAGCGGTCTTCTACACTTCCATCTCCTCTAGCAGCGGTCCTCCACCGCTTCCATCTCCTCTAGCAGCGGTCTTCGACGCTTCCATCTCCTCTAGCAGCGGTCTTCCACGTTTCCATCTCCTCTAGCAGCGGTCTTCCACGTTTCCATCTCCTCTAGCAGCGGACTTCTACACTTCCATCTCCTCTAGCAGCGGTCTTCTACACTTCCATCTCCTCTAGCAGCGGTCTTCCACACATCTCAAGCAGCGGTCTTCCACACATCTCCTCTAGCAGCGGTCTTCTACACTTACATCTCCTTTAGCAGCGACTTCTACACTTCCATCTCCTCTAGCAGCGGTCTTCCACACTTCCATCTCCTCTAGCAGCGGTCTTCTACACTTACATCTCCTTTAGCAGCGGACTTCTGCACTTCCATCTCCTCTAGCAGCGGTCTTCACACTTCCATCTCCTCTAGCAGCGGTCTTCTACACTTCCATCTCCTCTAGCAGCGGTCTTCTACACTTCCATCTCCTCTAGGAGCGGTCTTCTACACTTCCATCCCCCCTAGCAGCGGTCTTCCACATCTCCATCTCCTCTAGGAGCGGTCTTCTACACTTCCATCTCCTCTAGCAGCGGTCTTCTACACTTCCATCTCCTCTGGCAGCGGTCTTCCACACTTCCAAAGTTCTAATGGAATACCTCTCTTTTCTTATCGCTAAGATTATCAGTGAAGTAGTACAAGTATGAATGAAGATAAATATTTGTAATGCTATTCTACATGCAACATTCTCGTACGCTCGTTAACACAACATTGATTCTTTACTCCGAGACCTTTCGCCACAAAGAATAACAATGGCTGAAAACGCTAAGTGATAATGCCAAAACACCAGCAGTTTGCCTGCCAAACGGACATTGCTGCACCTTGTAATGAAGCTGTAATCATAGCGAACCTAGAAAATTACTGCGGGAAATGTTCATTAGTCCAGTCTTGTAAATCAGTGGTTGTGGCAGGAACTCTTTGGCTGCCAACATCACAAAACACAAGCCAAATGTGTAACGATAATTGAATTCATTTTCTGACATGGTTTTGTCATCTTTGTAAAGTTCGGTATCAGCCTCACTTGTCTCCGATCCAGCCATGTGTATATCATATATTTTGGATGTTTCATTACTAGTTAGTTATGTAGGATTAGTTTTATTTACTTACATATCTGTGTGTGTGTGTGTGTGTGTTGTTTGTTTGCTCCTGCTGAAGGCCTATTGAGCCGAAACGTTCAAATTTGTGTCGTTTATCAATCACGCTTTTACCCAACCATTATTTTTATGATTTTTTTTTTAAAATTCTCCCTCACATTTAGCTTTACTGCAGCTTCGCATTTGTATGCATTCATTTGCCTTTCTTTGCCGTAACCCCACGTGTATATCATCAACCATCGTTTTTCATGCTCTAGCAGGCCGTCCACGAAATTATCTATGCATATTAAACATTGGATATACAGTAGCATCGACAATGTTAGATTACACGCTGATCTAGGCTTACAGGTTCCGGTGCACATAATGAAACAACAGAACTAGGACAATTAAACAGAAAAACTGTGCAATAGAAGGATGAAGCCTAATTTTAGAAGTAAAATGTTAATCTTCATATAATAGTCAGTTGCAGAATATTGCTGTAATGAGAGCCGTATTGGCGAATGTCCATCTATCGTCAAGTTCAGGGTCTCTGCGATGAGTTGACACTTTCTTCTTAGTCTACACTAATCACATCTTCCTAGAACTAACCCTTTCGCTATTTGTTTGTCTTTCCCCACTACTGTATCCTATTTTAAATTCCTCTGCAAGATGTCAACATTAACGATAAAACAGAAGACAGCTGAGAGTACTCAATGAAATGTCTAAACAAAAAAGAAACATAAGAATAGATCGAAAAAACAAGAGTTAGGCTTAATCATAAATAGAAACAAGAAAAATTGCAAAACAAAAACGATGAAGGAAAATCCGTCTAGAGAGCGGATACTACCGTCTAGAGAGCGGATACTACCGTCTAGAGAGCGGATACTACCGTCTAGAGAGCGGATACTACCGTCTAGAGAGCGGGTACTACCGTCTAGAGAGCGGGTACTACCGTCTAGAGAGCGGGTACTACTGTCTAGAGAGCGGGTACTACTGTCTAGAGAGCGGATACTACTGTCTAGAGAGCGGATACTACTGTCTAGAGAGCAGGTATTACTGTCTTGAGAGCGGATATTACTGTCTAGAGAGCGGATATTACTGTCTAGAGAGAAGGTATTACTGTCTTGAGAGCGGATATTACTGTCTAGATAGCAGATATTACTGTCTAGAGAGCGGTACTACCGTCTAGAGAGCGGGTACTACCGTCTAGAGAGCGGATATTACCGTCTAGAGAGCGGATATTACCGTCTAGAGAGCGGGTACTACTGTCTAGAGAGCGGGTACTACTGTCTAGAGAGCGGGTACTACTGTCTAGAGAGCGGATACTACTGTCTAGAGAGCGGGTATTACTGTCTAGAGAGCGGATACTACTGTCTAGAGAGCGGATACTACTGTCTAGAGAGCGGATATTACTGTCTAGAGAGAAGGTATTACTGTCTTGAGAGCGGATATTACTGTCTAGATAGCAGATATTACTGTCTAGAGAGCGGATATTACTGTCTAGAGAGCAGATATTACTGTCTAGAGACCAGATATTACTGTCTAGAGACCAGATATTACTGTCTAGAGACCAGATATTACGATCATAGGGGCACTCTCTCAAAGGAAACTTTGATTCCAGGAATCTGTGAACAGGAAGGAAAACAAAAGTTCAACTCTGACCCATAAGAATTGTTGAGCTCAGTGCCTGGGGAATCATTAGGTCATCGTGACACTCAGCTGGTGACTGTCGGTCTCATAGATCGTCCACAGTGAGCTTTCTCCCAGGGCCTCGTGTCATGAACCGTCCTGTAGACTTGGGCGATCCACTTGCAGTCAATTGGTTGTTACATACAAGCTCCTTCAACGAGACTCATAAGAAATTATTTTCGAGGTCTGCTAATTTGTTACCATATACCAGTGGTTCGGATATCGAGACGAGCGAATCCGAGCTGGCCGTATTCCTAGTTCACGTTGTTTTTCAGAAGAAGGCTACTTATTCTTAAGTTAAAAGTAAAGATAGAAAAAGGAAATCAAAATCAGCAGCAACAGAAACAACACATTATGATATCTAGAGTGGTCAGATTGACACGTCACAAGATCTTTTCCTAGAACGATAATCGAGGATGGATAACAAACATCGCGTATAAAGAGCAACACTCGACAAAAGAAAATACAAGAAAACAAGAAATCTGAACAATTAATGAGCAACACTCGACAAAAGAAAATACAAGAAAACAAGAAATCTGAACAATTAATGAGCAACACTCGACAAAAGAAAATACAAGAAAACAAGAAATCTGAACAATTAATGAGCAACACTCGACAAAAGAAAATACAAGAAAACAAGAAATCTGAACAATTAATGAGCAACACTCGACAAAAGAAAATACAAGAAAACAAGAAATCTGAACAATTAATGAGCAACACTCGACAAAAGAAAATACAAGAAAACAAGAAATCTGAACAATTAATGAGCAACACTCGACAAAAGAAAATACAAGAAAACAAGAAATCTGAACAATTAATGAGCAACACTCGACAAAAGAAAATACAAGAAAACAAGAAATCTGAACAATTAATGAGCAACACTCGACAAAAGAAAATACAAGAAAACAAGAAATCTGAACAATTAATGAGCAACACTCGACAAAAGAAAATACAAGAAAACAAGAAATCTGAACAATTAATGAGCAACACTCGACAAAAGAAAATACAAGAAAACAAGAAATCTGAACAATTAATGAGCAACACTCGACTAAAGAAAATACAAGAAAACAAGAAATCTGAACAATTAATGAGCAACACTCGACAAAAGAAAATACAAGAAAACAAGAAATCTGAACAATTAATGAGCAACACTCGACAAAAGAAAATACAAGAAAACAAGAAATCTGAACAATTAATGAGCAACACTCGACAAAAGAAACAAGAAAACAAGAAATCTGAACAAGAAATCTGAACTGAATTAATGAGCAACACTCGACAAAAGAAAATACAAGAAACAAGAAATCTGAACAATTAATGAGCAACACTCGACAAAAGAAAATACAAGAAAACAAGAAATCTGAACAATTAATGAGCAACACTCGACAAAAGAAAATACAAGAAAACAAGAAATCTGAACAATTAATGAGCAACACTCGACAAAAGAAAATACAAGAAAACAAGAAATCTGAACAATTAATGAGCAACACTCGACAAAAGAAAATACAAGAAAACAAGAAATCTGAACAATTAATGAGCAACACTCGACAAAAGAAAATACAAGAAAACAAGAAATCTGAACAATTAATGAGCAACACTCGACAAAAGAAAATACAAGAAAACAAGAAATCTGAACAATTAATGAGCAACACTCGACAAAAGAAAATACAAGAAAACAATAAATCTGAACAATTAATGAGCAACACTCGACAAAAGAAAATACAAGAAAACAATAAATCTGAACAATTAATGAGCAACACTCGACAAAAGAAAATACAAGAAAACAAGAAATCTGAACAATTAATGAGCAACACTCGACAAAAGAAAATACAAGAAAACAAGAAATCTGAACAATTAATGAGCAACACTCGACAAAAGAAAATACAAGAAAACAAGAAATCTGAACAATTAATGAGCAACACTCGACAAAAGAAAATACAAGAAAACAAGAAATCTGAACAATTAATGAGCAACACTCGACAAAAGAAAATACAAGAAACAAGAAATCTGAACAATTAATGAGCAACACTCGACAAAAGAAAATACAAGAAAACAAGAAATCTGAACAATTAATGAGCAACACTCGACAAAAGAAAATACAAGAAAACAAGAAATCTGAACAATTAATGAGCAACACTCGACAAAAGAAAATACAAGAAAACAAGAAATCTGAACAATTAATGAGCAACACTCGACAAAAGAAAATACAAGAAAACAAGAAATCTGAACAATTAATGAGCAACACTCGACAAAAGAAAATACAAGAAAACAAGAAATCTGAACAATTAATGAGCAACACTCGACAAAAGAAAATACAAGAAAACAAGAAATCTGAACAATTAATGAGCAACACTCGACAAAAGAAAATACAAGAAAACAAGAAATCTGAACAATTAATGAGCAACACTCGACAAAAGAAAATACAAGAAAACAAGAAATCTGAACAATTAATGAGCAACACTCGACAAAAGAAAATACAAGAAAACAAGAAATCTGAACAATTAATGAGCAACACTCGACAAAAGAAAATACAAGAAAACAATAAATCTGAACAATTAATGAGCAACACTCGACTAAAAAGACAAGAGGTCGGGTTCGATCTTGATGGACGGCTTCCGGGTCACCCAGCCTTAAATGTGTACCGGATTTTTTTCTGGGAAAGTGAAGCGGCACGGGCGTAATACTGACAACATTACCCCAAAAATCATGTGCCGAAGGTCTGTAAAAATTAATGGTCACTAACACTATATTCTCTATACACCACTTGGCGTGACGGGCTCTTTACTTCACTTACTCAACTAAAAAAAAAAAAAACAAGAAATCTGAACAATTAATGAGCAACACTCCAAAATAATTGGAAATCCGCAATTTTAAAACGAATCCTGATATAAAGAAATAGTAAAGGACGCTCTGGATAATCCCTCAATCAATAAATAAACAAAAATGAATGGATGATAAAAAGTTGCACTCCAAAGCACTATTAGCTAATCGATACATTTCTAGTTGGTGTATCGATCTAGTGACGGGACTGGCGTAGTACAGGGGCGTAGTACAAGCTCGCAATGACTTGTGGTTAACGATCTCAAGCTGGGACATTATGAAATAGTGAAAGGGATTGATTTGGGGAGTTGGTTGATGGATGGACGGGTGGATAAGTGAAGACAGGCATACATACTCTATAGAGAGATAAGGAAGACAGGCATACATACTCTATAGAGAGATAAGGGAAGACAGGCATACATACTCTATAGAGAGATAAGTGAAGACAGACATACATACTCTATAGAGAGATAAGGGAAGACAGGCATACATACTCTATAGAGAGATAAGTGAAGACAGACATACATACTCTATAGAGAGATAAGTGAAGACAGACATACATACTCTTTAGAGAGATAAGTGAAGACAGACATACATACTCTATAGAGAGATAAGTGAAGACAGGCATACATACTCTATAGAGAGATAAGTGAAGACAGACATACATACTCTATAGAGAGATAAGTGAAGACAGGCATACATACTCTATAGAGAGATAAGGGAAGACAGACATACATACTCTATAGAGAGATAAGGGAAGCCAGACATACATACTCTATAGAGAGATAAGTGAAGACAGACATGCATACTCTATAGAGAGATAAGTGAAGACAGACATGCATACTCTATAGAGAGATAAGTGAAGACAGACATACATACTCTATAGAGAGATAAGGGAAGACAGACATACATACTCTACAGAGAGATAAGTGAAGACATGCATACATACTCTATAGAGAGATAAGGGAAGACAGGCATACATACTCTATAGAGAGATAAGGGAAGACAGGCATACATACTCTATAGAGAGATAAGGGAAGACAGACATACATACTCTATAGAGAGATAAGGGAAGACAGGCATACATACTCTATAGAGAGATAAGGGAAGACAGGCATACATACTCTATAGAGAGATAAGGGAAGACAGGCATACATACTCTATAGAGAGATAAGTGAAGACAGGCATACATACTCTATAGAGAGATAAGTGAAGACAGGCATACATACTCTATAGAGAGATAAGTGAAGACAGACATACATACTCTGTAGAGAGATAAGTGAAGATAGACATAAATACTCTATAGAGAGATAAGTGAAGACAGACATGCATACTCTATAGAGAGATAAGTGAAGATAGACATACATACTCTATAGAGAGATAAGTGAAGACAGACATAAATACTCTATAGAGAGATAAGTGAAGATAGACATACATACTCTATAGAGAGATAAGTGAAGACAAGACACAAACAGGTAGAACGTATGGTCACGTACGTAATTATGGTCACTAACAAGGTCTCCATAATGTTATAGGTCTCCGTGACGTTACAGGTCTCCGTGACGTTACAGGTCTCCATGACGTTACAGGTCCTCCGTGACGTTACAGGTCTCCGTGATGTCTTGAAACCACCATCTTAGTTTGCCCTTGATGTGTCACTAGGAACCATGCCTTCCATTGTTGTTCTTTCCAACCCGCTGTGTCTTTTGACGTGGCCATAGTATTTTTAATTTCCTCTGTAGAATGGTGTTTTTAAGCCACTTCCTTTTCACGTCTAGTATTTTAATGTGTGTGTCCTCCTTGCTCTATTTCATTATCCACCGTATCTTGAGGTTTTTCTGTATCATTTTGTCTCGAATGAATCAATTTACACACACACACACACACGCACGCACACACACACGCACACACACACACACGCACGCACGCACGCACACACACGCACACACACACACGCACACGCACGCGCACGCGCACACACACAAATAAAATATAATGGACGACAAGGCTCACTAATTGTCTTCCATTAAGCTGATATCATTCCTGCGTAGTAAAGAAAGTAGCTAGTCGACCTAATGTCGCATCGGCACGGCTCAACAACACAACAGTGAACAAGACCATTTAACTCCCAATGGTGCCTCCTGGAAACTGTCAGCAGAACTGACTGGCCAAGGAGATGATGGTCAATGCCGTGTCCACACAGGTGATGTTTGTTGATACAGAAGATCTAGTATTGTAGTAGCTCTAAAACGGACAGACTCCAACATCAAGAGAGCCTGGTGAATCAGGAAGTCATTGTAGACGTATACCATCTTCGTCGGTCTAGATAACTGCTCTACTTGACTTTGTGGAAATAGGTAAACACCATATGTACATAGTTACAGACTGTTAATCCTTCCACAGGTGCTCATTAGGCCAGTCTATAAACGTAAGTTTCCACAAACCGGACCTGGGTAATAAATTCAATTCTGCTCCCCCACCTCCCTAAGCTTGAGGGTGCTATGGTTATGGAAGGTCCCGGTATCACTGCAAACGAATTAAAATCCATAATTGCTCAACCGCCAGTACCAGTGGAATAATCCGAATTAATATCTTATGTCACGAAACAAAGAAAGGTAGCTGCAGTCCCCATCATAGCTGTCTCAACACACGCCAAAACACATAAGGAGAAACCACACAGGAAGTGAACATAGCCATGTGTTCCCCGTCATACGATATCATCATTCATCGAAAGCGATGGAATATCGAAACACGATCAAAACGGATGAAACGAACAGATTACGGTGTGCACAGAAAACTTAACTCAGTAGCTCCTGCGGCGAGCCGGATGCTATTGTACTCGTGCCGAACATTTCTTTCTGGATCTAAAACTTATACCAGGAGATCATTGCAACTAATGTGATTTCTACTGTTTAGGTTGCCACAACGCACCACATATAGGGCAATAAAGCGACATCATTGATAGATTAGAGTGGAGGGAAACTAGCGGATCATCAACTAACAGTTGTGTGAACGGGCAATAATAACGGTAGATGTAACTCAATAACGTTTATCATTGATGTGTATGTTTGTCAACGACCCACTGGTGGAAGTGCTGCCGCTGCTCGTTGTAGACCAGATGTCAAACTGTTGTAGGTGATGAGACAGAAGAACATGATCTGTCTCCACAACTAAAACTCTAACAAGACAAGATCTGTCTCCACAATTCAAAACTCCAAAAAGACAAGACTTGTCTCCCACAACTCAAAATCTAATGAGACAAGACTTGTCTCCACAAATCAAAATCTAATCGACAAGACCTGTCTCCACAACTCAAAATCTAATGAGACAAGACCTGTCTCCACAACTCAAAATCTAATGAGACAATACTTGTCTCCACAACTCATAATCTAATGAGACAAGACCTGTAAGTTGTCAACAGTTTCTCCTGGCAAGAAACGCTCGGATCGGTCCCATGAGACAACTCTGACACTGGTGGCAGTTTGGCCATCACATACCTTGATAAACGATGACAGTGAGCACAAGCTTGCTGTATTTGTTTGGTAAAAGTGTCTGTATATTCCTTCCATAATAATATAATTGCTTCTTTCTCATGATCACGCTCACAAGCACTATTTTCTAAAACATCTTTGCTTTATGATCACCATTGTTACACGGCAGAAAGGAAATGCTGTCCGAGTTTGAGAAAAGATGAAGCCACAGAGTCAAAGTGTGTCATGCATGGCATGGTGGGAGGTTCAACGATTGATTTCATACCACTAGTCTACGATAATGTGGACCAGAGATGTTTTTGGAGGAAGTAGAGCGGCTTGCTGTGGTGCTGACCATGCTACTTATATACGTGCCCTTGCATTATTTAACAACTCAGCAAAAATTTAAAGGAGTGTGATATGTTTTATTGTCGGGATCAAATCGATTCACAAGACTGACCATTCAGGCTATGAAATTAGCTGCAAAAATGAAAACTTTCAATATAACAAATATAACATAACCACAAAAACATAACTCGACAACAACATCAAAATAAAATATTTTCAACGCAGTGTCTAACAACATTTTCAACATCACAGAAGATCAACAAATGAAACCAGCAGAAGAAATAACAACAAAGGTTAACCAAAGCTTCTGTTGCCCAATATTCAGTTACTCCATTGGTTTGTGTCTTCCATAAACACTTATCAAGTTTGTGTCTTGCGTAAACACTTATCAAGTTTGTGTCTTGCGTAAACACTTATCAAGTTTGTGTCTTGCGTAAACACTTATCAAGTTTGTGTCTTGCATAAACACTTATCAAGTTTGTGTCTTGCATAAACACTTATCAAGTTTGTGTCTTGCATAAACACTTATCAAGTTTGTGTCTTGCATAAACACTTATCAAGTTTGTGTCTTGCATAAACACTTATCAATCAGAACTCACGTGACAACAGCGCAGCCCCCCCCCCCCTCCCGCAGCGTCTGTTTAGAAAGTCGGAGAAAGAGGAGGGGTGAGGGTTACGCAATAAGCCGGACTCGCTGGCCACAAAGATTGACTTTCACATCCGGAATGGTAGCAAAGAAAAGTCAGGAGAAAATGAAGAAATACAAATAAATGAAGTCGCAATCACTGCTTCCCACGCTGAGCCAGTTGGTGATGCTCATCGATCTGTTGTGCTTTCTAACGGCCGGTCTGTGCGTGCAGGTACTTCTAGTCAGAAGATGCCTTGGAAATCTATCCGGGAGTTTCTAACTGTAGGTAGTTTCTCACAGGTAGAGTGGAGGCTGCGCAGTGTACATGAGTTTGACCAGGAAACTGGGCAGGTGAGGAAAGTTTGGCCAGGAAACTGGGGAGGGGAGGTGAGTTTGGCCAGGAAACTGGGGAGATGACATGAGTTTGACCAGGAAACTGGGCAGGTGAGGTAAGTTTGGCCAGGAAACTGGGGAGGGGAGGTGAGTTTGGCCAGGAAACTGGGGAGGGGAGGTGAGTTTGGCCAGGAAACTGGGGAGGGGAGGTGAGTTTGGTCAGGAAAGTGGGGAGGGGAGGTAAGTTTGGCCAGGAAACTGGGGAGGGGAGGTGAGTTTGGCCAGGAAACTGGGGAGGGGAGGTGAGTTTGGCCAGGAAACTGGGGAGGGGAGGTGAGTTTGGCCAGGAAACTGGGGAGGGGAGGTGAGTTTGGCCAGGAAACTGGGGAGGAGAGGTGAGTTTGGCCAGGAAAGTGGGGAGGGGAGGTAAGTTTGGCCAGGAAACTGGGCAGGTGAGGTGAGTTTGGCCAGGAAACTGGGCAGGTGAGGTGAGTTTGGTGGTAAGCTTTACAGAAAAGTGTGTGTTAAAAAAAGTGGGGGGGGGGGCGCGTAAAATTAGGAAAGCTAAATGTTCTGACAGTTTGATTGAGAAAACTTGACTGGGAAGCAAGAGTTGTCGCCTTTGTCTTATATTCATAATTAGGGTAGCGATCGTAGATATTAAACTCATAGAACGGAAGGTTTATTTACTAGGAGCTGTGCCCAAGTAACAATTACACGTTCGCTATATCGATATTAGCCAATAGCCGAATGTGCTACACAACTTTCTACTGCCCACTTCAAGGTGTCATCTCTCACTCCCAGGGAAGTATGTGACTTCTAATATAAGTAGAAGTACACTGACATTTCGAAACATCGGCAACAAAATAACGGAAATCACTCAATCTGATATTTGTTCGGCATTGGTTTCATATAATAATAGAGGGTGTTAGGCAAGGTGTCTGTCACCAGATTTGTTTGATATTTATAGTGAGATTATTTTAAGATCCATAAGGGGCATGCCTGCAAGGAGGTCATAATATAAATAATCTAAGGTGTCCTGATGATACAGTCTTAATCGCTAAGAGTGAAATTGGGTTACAAGAAATGTATGACATTATAGTGAAAGAAAGCAAAAATAAAGGACTCAGCCTTAATATCAAAATGACAAAAGTAACGGTAACAACAAAGAAAAAGACATCACCTCAGTGCAAAATAAAGACAAGTGGAACAATATTAAAACAGGTAAATGAATTTAAAATATTTGGGAACTTTGTTAACCTCAGACGGAAGATGTACAAAAGAGGTGAGATGTAGAATGGTTCAGGCAAAAGCAGCTTTCCAAAAAAATGAGGAAGATACTATGCAATCCATTTTTGACAATAGAAACAAGACAAAATTCTTAAATGTTATGTACAGCCAGTCTTAACATATGGATGTAAATCATGGACAATAGGACAACAGACAAGAAAATCACTGGAGGTTGTAGGAATATGGTTTTGCAGAGGAATGTTGAGAATATCATGGACAGCTAAGAAGAGTAATGAAGATGTTCTGAGAGAGGTCAAAGCAAAAAGAGATAATTTCCAATATCAGGAAAAAACAATCATAATTTTTTGGCCATGTAATGAGAAAGGAACAGATGGAATATATTGTAACAACTGGGAAAATCGAGAGACGAAGAGATAGAGGGAAGCAACGAGAAAAGATACCAGACAGCTTAAGAGAATGGCTTGGCGGAAGGTCAACAACAAAAATGATAAATAACTGTCGAGATTGAAAGTTGTGGAGAGACATGATCACCTACGTCTGCAGGCATGGTACTTGATGAATGGTTTAATGTGCCGAAGACGGGTAGGAGAAAGTAGAAGACTTTTGACATGTGGATACATGGTAAATGGAATTATTATTTTCTTCCGTCCTTATTCTTCCTTTTTATTTAACTTCATCTACTTTCTCTTCTTCATGACTGTCTTCATCATAGAACAGCTTGTTACTACAAATCTAGAATACACAGGCCATGAACAGGGCGGGCCTTAATTCTTTGACACTCACCAAATATTAACAAAAACCTGCAATTTAGTTAGCAAATACGTAGGGAGGTCAAAAAGTAATGCACACCAATTTTTTTCTCGGAAACTATTCGGGCAAAATGTGTGAAATTTTCACAGATTGTAGCTGAACATCCCCTTTACACTACCTATTTTTCAACATAATCTCCGTCCAAGCGTATTGCCTTATGCCAACGCGAAACTAGGTCATGAATGCCTCGTTTGTACCAAGTTTTGTCCTGCTCGCGTAGCCATTTTTTAACTGCACGGATCACATCCTCATCATTGTCAAAGTGTGTCCCACGCAGGAATTTTTTGAGTGGTCCAAACAGATGGAAATCTGAGGGAGCCAGATCAGGGCTGTAAGGAGGATGGGGCAGTACAGTCCAACCAAATTTGTTGACTGCTTCCCATGCTACCAGACTTGTGTGAGGGCGTGCATTGTCATGTTGAAGCAACAAATCTGCAGATGGCTTATTAGGCCGAACTCTGTGGAACCGATTTTTGAGTTTTGTCAGTGTATTGATGTAAGCTGTCGAGTTGATTGTCTCACCTCTTGTCATTACATCAACAAGAATCACACCATCAATGTCCCAGAAGACAGTGATCATCACCTTTCCGGCTGATGGAGATGTTTTGAATTTTTTTCTTTTTGGTGACTGTGGATGATGCCATTCCATTGACTGCATTTTTGTTTCAGGCTCATAATGATGTGCCCACGTTTCGTCACCGGTAACAATTTTTGACAAAAACATTTCTCCTTCAACACCAAAACGCTCCAACAATTCAGAACAGAATGTTTTCCTTTGAACTCTGTGATCATTTGTTAGGCACCGAGGAACCCATCGAGCGCAAATCTTTGAATACCCGAGAGTTTTAAAAATTGCGATTGCACTTCCCTTGCTGACTGTAAGCTGCAATGCCAATTGCTGACTAGTGATACGCCTATCCTTACGAATAATGGCATCAGCCCGGTTTAACATGTCTGTGCTGGTAGCCGAGGCAACACGTCCAGAACGCGGTAAATCATGCAGCTCCACTCGTACACTTTCTGCAGCTTTAATTCTCTGAACCCAGCGACTAACTGTGCTCCTATCGACTGCAGAACATTTGTACACTGCACACAGTCGTTTATGAATGTTTGCCAGTTTCTTTTTCCGCAACCAGAAATTCTATGACAATTCGCTGTTTGTAACGGACATTGTTGACAAGCTCCATTTTAACAGTTCATAGATTGCGTAATATTTATCAGATTGCTGTGCAATTTGGTACACATAATTGGAACATGTCATATTCCAAGTGTGCAAAATGTCATATTCCTATCTTTATTATTAGCCGAGAAAAAAATTGGTGTGCATTACTTTTTGACCTCCCCTCATATATTTCAAGAAAACATGAGAAACAAGCAGTGAGAATGAGCTAGAGAGGAGGTTCGTACTTACCTAGTCGTTCTTTATCATTGAGACCATTTGGGACATGGCCTTGGTTGCTGCTTGCCATGGTCACACCATGGACGCCCTTTTCTGACTTCCGCTTGCGAAGTTTGGGACTAAAACGCAGCAACTTCCGGCTCTTGGAAGACTGTCGATGAAGATATTTATAGGGTTTACATTCATATGTTAGTTGCTCTCTTCTATTGTTAATTTGACTATGTCGAGTTTTACATTCATATGTTAGTTGCACTGTTCTATTGTAAAGGAGAGTATGTTGTATTCATATGTTTTGTTCTGTTTACTAATGTTCATTAACCAGTCTGAGTGTACACTAAAAGAAAACTATTGTTGCAGTAACCCTGCTATTTTGCAGTAACCTCTGCTATTTTGCAGTAACCTCTGCTATTTTGCAGTAACCTCTGCTATTTTGCAGTAACCTCTGTTATGTTGCAGTAACCTCTGCTATGTTGCGCTAAAACAAAAAGAGGACATTACGCTTCAACATAATTAACAAAAATGCACTGCAAATCTAATTAAACTAGAACATAATTTGCACAAATTAGAATCACCCAAAAAATATCGGATTTCAGAGAATAGAGAGATACATGAATGCAATGTCGGGAGCAAACGATGGCACAATTCTATCATGTATAAAAAGAAATGGGAAAGAATGTTGGTTATAGAGAGAGACTATGAGAACACTCGTCATTGTTATCAATAAAAGATGGGAGAACACTTCTGCAAATACTGGGGATTTCAAACGCACTTGGTAAGTATGAGTTGAGGGACTTTGTGAATTATTCAACGAGTCCTGCGTCACAAATGAGTAAATTATTGTGTACACAATGTAATAGCCTCCCTTAGTACGTCTAACACGCATCGCCGCAGGAATGATCATGTTTGGCTTACTCTCCTTGGAGGATGGTCTAACGTAGTTTTAGATTTCTTACAGTGTGTCAGCTGCTTTACCGTAATTCCTGTCATCTATTGCTTACTTCACTGACCATCATTTGTCCTATTATCTCTATTGTCGCTTAACTCTTGACTGATCAGTTCTACTTCCTTGTGACTCATGATTCGCCGCTTAGATTTGATAATTCTATTATATTTTTGATCAGTGGAGTCCACAGTTAACAGATGACGTAAGACACCTTAACTAACTTATTAACGCCCTCTACATTCGACCGACCATGACAGTATCCAATTTGATTCCTACTTCAAGTCCAATAACCAATCAGCCAAATCTATCCTTGCAATCACTCCCACTAAATCTATCCGTACAATCCACTCCAACTAAAGCTATCCGCCTTATAATCAGTCTCACCAAATCTATCCTTACAATCACTCCCACTAAATCTACCATCCTTACAATCACTCCCACTAAATCTACCATCCTTACAATCACTCCCACTAAATCTATCCTTACAATCACTCCCACTAAATCTATCCTTACAATCACTCCCACTAAATCTATCCTTACAATCACTCCCACTAAATCCATCCTCCTTACAATCATTCCCACTAAATCCATCCTCCTTACAATCACTCCCACTAAATCTATCCTCCTTACAATCACTCCAACTAAATCTATCCTCCTTACAATCACTCCCACTAAATCTATCCTCCTTACAATCACTCCCACTAAATCTATCCTCCTTACAATCATTCCCACTAAATCCATCCTCCTTACAATCACTCCCACTAAATCTATCCTTACAATCACTCCAACTAAATCTTTCCTCCTTACCACCACTCCCACTAACTGCATCCTCCCTACCATACTCACATTAAATGTATCCTTCCGAGAAAGACTCCCTCTAATTTACGCTCACTCCCTCTAATTGTATCATCCCACCTATCACTCCCTGTAATCAGCGAGCCGTCCACTCCACATACCAGACAATATTGCCAATTCTCGATCCGTAGATGAAAGTTGAGCAGACCAGTTCTGCCTAATGTTTACTTCCCCTGATGAAATGTTTGCTTCTGTTGATTTAGACCTGAGAACCAAGTCCAGCATTTCTGATGCGCTCACGAAAGGTCAATTGCTGTTTGCATGGAAGACAAGAAGCACTACCATTCAATACACCATCTTGGTAGGTCTCCAAGAGCAACATGTGCTTCGTATGTTTACAGTATTCTACTTGAGGCGCGCAGGTACGGGCGAATTTACTGTAAACATTGTTATGTTTAGGTAATGCCTGTGAGACGTTTCTATTTCGTCCGGAGAATTTGCTTACAAAGATTCAGAGTATGTTGAACCAACTGTCGAGGGGAAGCTGCGCAAGTCTGTAGATATGTTTGTATGTGTAGTTACTTGACAGGTCTAACATACAAAGACAGACGTAATTATGTGTTATCTCTATATACAATAGCAGACGTAATTATGTGTTATCTCTACATACAACAGATGTAATTATGTGTTATCTCTATCTACAATAGCAGATCTAATTATGTGTTATCTCTACATACAACAGACGTAAGTATGTGTCATCTCCACACCCATTAGCACATCCAATCTCCACATACATGAAGATATATATGTATGTGCCATTCATACATACATATATACACGTAAGCATGTGCCACCTCCACATACATCTATGCACGTAATTAAGTGCCACCTCCACATAGATGTATACACGTAATCATGTGCCACCCACACATACATCAATGCACGTAATTATATGCCATATGCTCATCATCTCTGAGCTTCTCTTCTTAGCTTTCACCAGTTAAATGAGCGTGCGATACGTTGTTCTTCTAGCAGTGATGTTTGTTACTTCAGGCCCAACACATCCGACTATTCTGGTATTGTAGACCTGCTTTCCGGCACGGATAGACCTCAACAATGTTTGCTTGTGCAGCGGTAATTTTTGGCCCTCCCAAAACTACTTTTAACTACTAAGGATCTTTAACGTGCGCGAAGTGCACACTTGGCTTCCTGTTTTTTTCTCTCTTTTTTTTTCGAGAGGACCAGACAACAGACGTAACTACTCAGAGACAAGAAGAGAGTAACGACAACAATAAATCACGTGGTCAACCGCAAGTGGTGAGATTTGAACTCTGGACTCCTGTGTCCAGAGGTCGATGTTGTACCACCCTAGTCCATCAAAACAAATGTTCATATACCACCCTAGTCTACCAACACAAATGTTCATGTACCACCCTAGTCTACCAACACAAATGTTCATGTACCACCCTAGTCTACCAACACAAATGTTCATATACCACCCTAGTCTACAAACACAAATGTTCATGTACCACCCTAGTCCATCAACACAAATGTTCATGTACCACCCTAGTCTACCAACACAAATGTTCATGTACCATCCTAGTCTACCAACACAAATTTTCATATACCACCCTAGTCCATCAACACAAATGTTCATATACCACCCTAGTCTACCAACACAAATGTTCATATACCACCCTAGTCTACTAACACAAATGTTCATGAACCACCCTAGTCTACCAACACAAATGTTCATGTACCACCCTAGTCTACCAACACAAATGTTCATATACCACCCTAGTCTACCAACACAAATGTTCATGTACCACCCTAGTCCATCAACACAAATGTTCATATACCACCCTAGTCTACCAACACAAATGTTCATATACCACCCTAGTCTACCAACACAAATGTTCATGTACCATCCTAGTCTACCAACACAAATGTTCATGTACCACCCTAGTCTACCAACACAAATGTTCATATACCACCCTAGTCTACAAACACAAATGTTCATATACCACCCTAGTCTACCAACACAAATGTTCATATACCACCCTAGTCTAACAACACAAATGTTCATGTACCACCTAGTCCATCAACACAAATGTTCATATACCACCCTAGTCTACCAACACAAATGTTCATGTACCACCCTAGTCCATCAACACAAATGTTCATGTACCACCCTAGTCTACCAACACAAATGTTCATGTACCATCCTAGTCTACCAACACAAATTTTCATATACCACCCTAGTCCATCAACACAAATGTTCATATACCACCCTAGTCTACCAACACAAATGTTCATATACCACCCTAGTCTACCAACACAAATGTTCATGAACCACCCTAGTCTACCAACACAAATGTTCATGTACCACCCTAGTCTACCAACACAAATGTTCATATACCACCCTAGTCTACCAACACAAATGTTCATGTACCACCCTAGTCCATCAACACAAATGTTCATATACCACCCCAGTCTACCAACACAAATGTTCATATACCACCCTAGTCTACCAACACAAATGTTCATGAACCATCCTAGTCCATCAACACAAATGTTCATGTACCACCCTAGTCTACCAACACAAATGTTCATGTACCACCCTAGTCCATCAACACAAATGTTCATGTACCACCCTAGTCCATCAACACAAATGTTCATGTACCACCCTAGTCTACCAACACAAATGTTCATGTACCACCCTAGTCTACCAACACAAATGTTCATGTACCACCCTAGTCCATCAACATAAATGTTCATGTACCACCCTAGTCTACCAACACAAATGTTCATGTACCATCCTAGTCCATCAACACAAATGTTCATGTACCACCCTAGTCTACCAACACAAATGTTCATATACCACCCTAGTCTACCAACACAAATGTTCATGTACCACCTAGTCCATCAACACAAATGTTCATATACCACCCTAGTCTACCAACACAAATGTTCATGAACCATCCTAGTCCATCAACACAAATGTTCATGTACCACCCTAGTCTACCAACACAAATGTTCATATACCACCCTAGTCTACCAACACAAATGTTCATGTACCACCCTAGTCCATCAACACAAATGTTCATGTACCACCCTAGTCTACCAACACAAATGTTCATATACCACCCTAGTCTACCAACACAAATGTTCATGTACCACCTAGTCCATCAACACAAATGTTCATATACCACCCTAGTCTACCAACATAAATGTTCATGTACCACCCTAGCCTACCAACACAAATGTTCATGTACCACCCTAGTCTACCAACATAAATGTTCATGTACCACCCTAGTCTACCAACACAAATGTTCATGTACCACCCTAGTCCATCAACACAAATGTTCATGTACCACCCTAGTCCATCAACACAAATGTTCATGTACCACACTAGTCCATCAACACAAATGTTCATGTACCACCCTAGTCTACCAAAACAAATGTTCATGTACCACCCTAGTCTACCAACACAAATGTTCATGTACCACCCTAGTCCATCAACACAAATGTTCATGTACAACCCTAGTCCATCAACACAAATGTTCATGTACCACCCTAGTCCATCAACACAAATGTTCATATACCACCCTAGTCCATCAACACAAATGTTCATATACCACCCTAGTCCAACAACGCAAATGTTCATGTACCACCCTAGTCCATCAACACAAATGCTCATATACCACCCTAGTCTGAAAACTGAAAACACTGTCTATATAATGACAAAAGCTCTGACAACACTATATAATGACAAAAACACTGACAGCACTGTCTATATAATGACAAGAAAACACCTACAACAGTGTCTATATAATGACAAAAGCACTGACAACACTCTATATAATGACAAAAACACTGACAGCACTGTCTATATAATGACAAGAAAACACCTACAACAGTGTCTATATAATGACAAGAACACTGAAAACACTGTCTATATAATGACAAAAGCACTGACAACACTCTATATAATGACAAAAACACTGACAACACTGTCTATATAATGACAAGAACACCTACAACACTGTCTATATAATGACAAGAACACCTACAACACTGTCTATATAATGACAAGAACACTGAAAACACTGTCTATATAATGACAAAAGCACTGACAACACTGTCTATATAATGACAAAAACACTGACAACACTGTCTATATAATGACAAGAAAAAACAGACAACACTGTCTATATAATGACAAAACACTGACAACACTGTCTATATAATGACAAGAACACTGACAACACTGTCTATATAATGACAAGAACACTGACAACACTGTCTATATAATGACAAGAACACCGGCAACAACACTGTCTATTTAATGACAAGAACACCGAAAACACTGTCTATATAATGACAAGAACACTGACAACACTGTCTATATAATGACAAGAACACCTACAACACTGTTTATATAATGACAAGAACACTGACAACACTGTCTATATAATGACAAAAACACTGACAACACTGTCTATATAATGACAAGAACACCGACAACACTGTCTATGTAATGACAAGAACACTGACAACACTGTCTATATAATGACAAGAACACTGACAACACTGTCTATATAATGACAAGAACACTGACAACACTGTTTATATAATGACAAAAACACTGACAACACTGTCTATATAATGTCAAGAACATTGACAACACTGTCTATATAATGACAAGAACACCTACAACACTGTCTATATAATGACAAGAACACCTACAACA
Source organism: Megaustenia siamemsis (assembly GCA_032433765.1). Classification (NCBI taxonomy): domain Eukaryota; kingdom Metazoa; phylum Mollusca; class Gastropoda; order Stylommatophora; family Ariophantidae; genus Megaustenia; species Megaustenia siamemsis. The sequence goes on along the minus strand of JAVIAB010000041.1, from coordinate 32,855,235 downwards.
TAGTCTGTATAATGACAAGAACACTGAAAACATTGTCTATATAATGACAAAAGCACTGACAACACTGTCTCTATAATGACAAAAACACTGACAACACTGTCTATATAATGACAAGAGAACACCGACAACACTGTCTATATAATGACAAGAACACCTACAACACTGAATAACAAGAAAACACTGACAACACTGTCTATATAATGACAAGAAAACACTGACAACACTGTCTATATAATGACAAGAACACCAACAACACTGTCTATATAATGACAAGAACACCTACAACACTTTCTATATAATGACAAGAACACTGAAAACATTGTCTATATAATGACAAAAGCACTGACAACACTGTCTATATAATGACAAAAACACTGACAACACTGTCTATATAATGACAAGAAAACACCGACAACACTGTCTATATAATGACAAGAACACCTACAACACTGAATAACAAGAAAACACTGACAACATTGTCTATATAATGACAAGAAAACACTGACAACACTGTCTATATAATGACAAGAACACCTACAACACTGTCTATATAATGACAAGAGCACTGACAACACTGTCTATATAATGACAAAAACACTACATATTGACAAGAACACTGACAACACTGTCTATATAATGACAAGAACACCTACAACACTGTCTATATAATGACAAGAACACCTACAACACTGTCTAAATAATGACAAGAAAACACTGACAACATTGTCTAATGACAAGAACATCGACAACACTGTCTATATAATGACAAAAAACACTGACAACACTGTCTATATAATGACAAAAAAACACTGACAACACTGTCTATATAATGACTAGAAAACACCAACAACACTATCTAAACGGCACAATTGGAAGGACTTCTGTTAATGAAAATAAGCATGTACTTACAATACCAGTGATGGAAAATGTAAAACTGAAATAAACAAAAGAATAGGTATGGCAAAAAGTAATTTTAATGCCATGAAAAATATACTAACAAAACAAATATCAGCAGGGCTGAAACTAAGAATGGCAACATATTACATCTTCTCAATATTCCTGTATGGTGCAGAAACATGGGCATTATGATGATGATTAGACAAGAAAACAGAACAGAAAATTGATATTCTACAGAATAAAGTACAAGGGGACGTTACTCCGAGCAGAAATAATTTGTGACACTGAACTAGGCTTTTGCCAATTTTATGTTTTTTCACACCACTAGCTTTTTTTTCTAATATAAACAACGTACTATCTTGCAAAACGATGTTGTCTCGAGATTCTCCGATCATCAATATCTGATAACTACAGAGTGACCTCATATATCTCCTTTATCAACACTCAACTATTATTTCCATCAAATATGATAAAAGAGAAGCTGAAGTTTGTCGACGTTCTCATTAATTACCCTCTTAATAAAATTAAAAGTCAAAGTTCCGAAAGATTTGAGACTAATGTTGATTCTGTCAATGGCAGGGAGATTAAATCAAAATAGAAAAATCAAAACGGTGATCAAATAAAAATGCTACTTCTCAAACACATCAAATAAGTTATAGTTACCTCAGCTGTTCCCGCGCTTAAGCAGTTCATGATGTGGTGGTGTTGAACGAATAAATATCTCAGAAGTCAATCTTCCAGAACAGAAGTCACCGATCGACGTTCACAATGAAGTCACACCCGACCTACATTTTACAGATCTTTGAGCACAGGTCACTTTTCAACTGACCAATCAAAACGCTATTCCAGTCTAGCCGACGTATTCATTGACCGTGAGTCAGTGCCTCAGTTCTCTATTAACTGAAAGGGTTGAATTTGAAAGACACAATAAAATGAAGAGCTACCCGAGGCTTCAACCTGCGTGTCAAGCGCTATTAACCCCTTAGGTACACGGTAGAATACAAAAGATGCCGAGGATGTAACATTGCGTGTTGGAGATAATGACTACCCTCACAGTGTGGCCTATTTCAAAGAGTGACCTTCACTTCTGGTGTGTCAGTCCTGGCCTGGACAGTAATTAAAGTATTTGGTCTTTCCCCACTCGCACATGAAACACACAAATCGTTACACTGAAATGGATAAAACCTCAACTATCTATGCTATTAGAATTTTTTTTTTCCAAATCGATTTCATTGAAACCTTGGAGAAACGTATACGGTCAGCGCGCTGGCTTTATTATCAAAAGACTCATCATCATCTAGTGCCTTCTCCGCAACGAAGGTTGGCTACCATGGATCGCCATTGTACTCTGTTTCTTGCTTTGATGGTGCAGGCTGTCATAGATTGACTTGTCCATTGTTTGATGTTACTCGTCCATGTTAGTCTTGGTCTGCCTCTGCCTCTTTTACCTTGTAATTTCCCTTCCAATATTACTTTTAGTAGGCTGTTGTGTCTTTTAACGTGCCCCAAAAATGTCATTTGTCTTGTCTTAATTGTATTTAGTAGTTCTCTTTTTATTTTCAGTTGTTTTAAAACTTCATCGTTTGTTATCTTTTCTTTCCATCCAATTCTACCTATTCTTCTATAAATCCACATTTCAAACGCTTCGATTTTCTGTTCTGTTTTCTTATCTAATGTCCATGTTTCTGCACCATACAGGAATATTGAGAAGATGTAACATTTTGCCATTCTTAGTTTCAGCCCTGCTGATATTTGTTTTGTTGTTAGTATATTTTTCATGGCATTAAAATTACTTTTTTGTCATACCTATTCTTTTGTTTATTTCAATTTTACATTTTCCATCATTGGTTATAGTATGTCCCAGGTAGTTGTAGCTCTGGACTGTCTCCAGAACAAAAGATTACGATTTCGTTTTCCACGGTACTCGTTGACACAAACAACATCAACACCATTGGATGGCAGGCTTCAAGTTACCTGACGGGTGGTTAACAGATTTAGACAACACACCTTTGCTGTAAATGATGCAACTAACACCGTAGGGAGTACGTCTCTGCGTGGATATTTCTCGTGGGCTAACACAGAAATCAAATATGTACCCAGTCCAGGCTGTCCATGACAGCAGTAGAAACCTCAAAACCACTCCTTTTCCAGAAAATGAACCTCACTCCTCATTCACTGAAACTGTTGAAAGCTTCTCCATCCATCTCCCACACAAAGGGCAGCGTGTGGGAGACCAGAGAGGTAGAGTTACATTTTCAATTGGCTGATTTATTGAACTTAATTGATTGGAAATCACTGTATCGATTTTTGCAGGTTTTGCCATCTTTCAGTTACCTGCTATTTTCTCTTCACTGTCGTCAGCATTTCGATGCGCATGAACCATTGATCTCTTATGCCAAGTGTTTACCCTTCGATCTCTTATGCCAAGTGTTTAATCAACGATCTCTTATGCCAAGTGTTTACCCTTCGATCTCTTATGCCAAGTGTTTAATCAACGATCTCTTATGCCAAGTGTTTAACCATCAATCTTTTATGCCAAGTGTTTAAACATCGATCACTTCCGTCAAGTGTTTAAGCATCAATCTATTATGCCAAGTGTTTAAGCATCGATCTCTTACGCCAAGTGTTTAAGCATCGATCTCTTACGCCAAGTGTTTACCCATCGATCTCGTGTGTCACCTGTTTAATCATTTTTATCTCTTGCAAAAAAATTTTAGCATTATTATTCCTTACCAACTCTTTAATCACCGATCTCTTGTAGTAACTATGTAATCATCGATCTCTTGTAGTAACTATGTAATCATCGATCTCTTGTAGTAACTATGTAATCATCGATCTCTTGTAGTAACTATGTAATCATCGATCTCTTGTAGTAACTGTGTAATCATCGATCTCTTGTTGTAACTATGTAATCATCGATCTCTTGTAGTAACTATATAATCATCGATCTCTTGTAGTAACTATGTAATCACCGATCTCTTGTAGCAACTATGTAATCATCGATCTCTTGTAGTAACTATGTAATCACCGATCTCTTGTATTAACTATGTAATCACCGATCTCTTGTAGTAACTATGTAATCACCGATCTCTTGTAGTAACTATGTAATCACCGATCTCTTGTAGTAACTATGTAATCACCGATCTCTTGTAGTAACTATGTAATCACCGATCTCTTGTAGTAACTATGTAATCACAGAACTCTTGTAGTAACTATGTAATCACCGATCTCTTGTAGTAACTATGTAATCACCGATCTTTTGTAGTAACTATGTAATCACCGATCTCTTGTAGTAGCTATGTAATCACCGATCTCTTGTATTAACTATGTAATCACCGATCTCTTGTAGTAACTATGTAATCACCGATCTCTTGTAGTAACTATTTAATCACCGATATCTTCTAGTAACTATGTAATCATTGTTTCTTGTGTCAGCTCTTTTACACAGCTGATTTCCTCGGTGTGCGGACTAATGTTTAATTCTAATAACCGAACATTACTGCCCTCAACTTTGCAGCAGCCAAGGCGGATCAGACACCAAATCAAACCAGACCTAACTGCATTTGCATGCCTCAGAAAACGCCCCTGACCTTCAAGACACCAGGCCTGATCACAATAGCGGACTCTCCAAACAACATACAAGTAGACCTTCTATAGTCCGTTCAGAAATTCATAACCACACTTGAATTAGCTTTACGTGATAACCGTTTGTTATTTTGCTTTCAACTTTTGCATGTAATCTTATAATATTGATGTCGTTATAGAAATATTTTTTGCTCTGAGAAATTTGATCTAGTTTAAAAGTTTTCTTCTTTAGGCTTTATTAAATTCACCCTGTTCGAATTTGACACCATTTTAGGATATATACATTAATTTGTTGCGGTCGTTCACGTAAAATAGTTTGGCTATTGCAGAAACACTAAGTTCAGGAAAATCCCGTGCACAAAACTGAATTGTTATTGAACAACATGACGCACCACGGCCTGGGCATTAATTACCTAAGTGAAGGCGTATCTTTATTAATTTTGTGAAGACTCAGTAGACAATTTGTTGACTTTAAATACCAACATTTATATCTAAATTACAATGAGTTTGAAATGCAAATTTATAACTATGCAAAAGGTTACTGTTTTACTATATCAGCACTTCCTTAGGGAATTCAAGATGGGACAAAGTGCCTACTGCATCAAATACAAAAGAGCAAATTAGGACATGGCTTGCGAATGAAAATGTCAAATTTGACGACACATATTTAAAACCCGAATTGTTACAACTTGTGAAGAATACGAATAAGAAAAAGGTGTACCATGTTGACAAAATCATTGAGAAATACGGCCACACTAATTGTAACCAATTGAATTCATGTTTGCAAATACACATAACGAACAACACCCACAATTAAGCACTATGTAGATACGCTTCTATAGAGGAAACGTGCTATAGTTTGTTTTAGATTGTTTGCCTCCCTAATTCCAGTAATATCTCGAAAACCGTCTGATAGAATACCATGATTTTTTGCATGCGACCTTAGATTTTCAATGACGTAACGAATTTATCATTTAAATTATCGTATGTGTTACCGTTTCCTCAAAGCGGCAACTTCCTTTGATCTCCTTCATATTTGTATTTATTTTGACACAAAAAACAGAATGTACGGTAAATGAAGATCTTTTACACTTTTTAGAGGAAAAGGCGTAACTTTTATTTTTATATAAGGGACATTATTACTTTATAATAAGAGAGTAAGTAAGTAAGTGTTCCTGTCATGCCTGAAGGTGTATAGGGGAATAAACCGCCACAATTGCACTTTTTCACAACATGCTACCCATTTGGATTGGGCTCTTTTAATTATACAACTAATATTGAATCAAATCAAAATAGGCCGAACATTCACCGAATAGAAATTATTTATTTTAAGAACACAGAATACATCGTCAACTCACTAAAAAAACAGTTCCTGAAGTGGTCCGTATCCAGAGTTTCCAACTCCAACAAAGTCACTTCAGTAAGTTCAAACAAATGAGTTTTATTCAGAATCTGCCGAATCTAATAGACGTATTACCATTTTTGGTTGAATAACCCACAGACCATCGTTTCTCCAATACTTATCTTCCTCAACCATAACATGGTCTTCACAACTAGCCCAATAATCTTTGTCTATGTTTGAAATAGCAACATTGGTAAGCTCTTTAACATCAGATAATTTGAAAGTTTTATTTTCGGATGCTACTTGCCCTTTGATCTTTGCCCAAACTAATTCAATAGGATTTAGGTGTGAGTGATATGGAGGCAGCCTCAAACATCTATGACCATGTTCTTCAATTAATTTATCTATTTGAAATATCTTTGGCCGTTGTATCTGTTTTACAAGTGAAAGTAATTCAGGCTTGAGATACATATCGTTAAATGGTATTTGTTCCCTTGTCAGCCATGTCTTTATTTCAGCTTTAGTGCTTGATGATGTTGGAACTTTATCTTCTTGTGCCACTTTGTTATGGTAAGATGCATTATCCATCAAACAAGATGGTCGATCTAATAAAGGCAAAAGAGTGTCTTTAATCCAATCTCTGAACATATGACTGTTCATCTCTGAATGATAATCCTGGTTATCAGTTGACTTTGCAATAAAAACAAGTTCAGCATTCTCCACCAGGCCATTATTTTTGCTCCCAGCATGTGCCACTATAAGGCGCTTTCCTTTGCTGCTAGGTACATACCTTTTAATAGTCCCATCTAATGACTGCCATTCTTTTTCATTTGTGTGGTGGGCATTAATCCATGTTTCGTCCAAGTACACAATGTCATAATCTTCATTACGCATTTGTCTAACTTCACGTAAATATTTGCTTCTTGCAGCTACTAAATGAGGTTTCTCGCAAATGATGTTTCTTCCACAAGAATATTTTCTAAAAGTGAAGCCTAAACTCCGCACACTTCTCCATAGTGTAGTTTTTGATACATCAATACTGGTGTTCTTTTTAAGCCAAATCTTAAGTTTCCTTATGGTAACTTCTTCCCCTAAGTCAAACATTTTACAAATCTCTCTGCGGACAAGTTCTCTGTCAAAACTGTCTAACAAATGTTTTCTTCCTCGACTTCTTTCTTTCCTTGAACATTCACATTGAACATTTTTCACTGATCTATGAAACGACCGTTTACTTAAACCTAACACGTGCATCGTTCTCTTTTCAGGATTTGATATGCTGTGATATAGACTCCCTCGTTTTGCCTCTCTACAAAAATATAAATATAATTTCTTTGTAATATTTTGTTCAGTAACAAATTTCAACTTTAAACTCATTGTTAAGGGCACAACTCACAAAACACGCCTATGTAAATAATTTGATTTTGTATTTTTGGTGACGTTATACTAATGACGTGATACAAAAAGTTGACAATTTTAATCCAGTAAGTGCAAAACCAGAATTGCGCACCGAATATAAGAGAAATTTGCTACACATATGTGCAAATACTGACAAAAATCTGACATTTGCAATTCAATAGTGTAAACCGGTGCCTTTACCCACCAACATATAAAGGAAATTCCCAAATGAAGATGTTTAAATCATTCTTGAAGTGATATGGAAGGGGTAAATACTCTTAAATTTTGATTCAAATGTGCCCAAGTTTAATCATACTTTTATCCTCCTGGTAAGCAAGCGCACAAGAAAAACCAGCAGTTTGTTTGCAATGAATTTATTTTTTCTATTACGTTATGAGATTCAGTAGGTTACATGCAAAATATCAGCACTGTAGCACAAATGGTTGCTGAGCTGTGGTTTTTTGAAGTGAGGCAAAAAATCTGAAGCGAACAATAGAACCTTCGCGCTAATAGGTCGCAGACTTTGATTGTTTCAGTACAAAGTAGTCTATACTCCTTCTTTTTCTTCTTTCCTTCCTCATCTGCCTTTCAGCGTCGAGGGGAGATATAATTTGCGGTCTTTTGCTCTTTTGTTCGCTTCTGCTGCTGTTATGTTTCCTAGTAAGTAAAGTAAAGTACCCCCGTCACGCCAAGTGGCGTATAGGGAAATATGGTGTTAGTGACCCTATATTTTACAGACCTTCAGCACATGATTTTTGGGGTAATGTGGTCGGTATTACGCCCGTGCTGGTTTACTTTCCCAGAAAAAAATCCGGTACCCATTTAAGGCTGGGTAAACCCGGAAGCCGTCGGTTGGGATCGAACCCTACCCCTTGTCCGTGGTAGTCCAGTTCACTAACCACTGAGCTATCGCGGCTCCCATGTTTCCTAGTGCTTCTAATATTCCATCGATCCATCTTTTTCGTGGACGACCTTTGGGTCTGGTGTTCTCACAACGTTTGTTGAAGGCTCGTTGTGTTGTGTTTTGTTCTTTCTGCCTTGTCACGTGGCCAAACCATTTTATCTGTTGTTTCCTTATATATACTATGGCGGGGGCTATTCCTAGCTTTTTTCTCAGTTCTTCATTTCTGATCTTATCTCTCAGACTGTTTCCTGCCATTCGTCTAACACATTTCAACTCTGTAGAGGTTATTGTTCTTATTGTTCTTGCATCTAGGGTCCAGGTCTGGCATTGGCAGCACAACGTTGGGATGAAGATTGTAGTCTATACATTTAATATAATACAGATTGACGAACGTTTTACGACCCATTTGTGTAAATGGTAATGAGTACAAATAGTTCTTCAATGATACCTGGGATCCGGTCGTGACGTATGGAGGCGAACATTGGACAATCAGACAAAAAAACCAAGCAATAGTTGAAGGTCATAGAAATGGAGTTTTACAGAAGAATGTTGAAAATACATGGGCAGCTATGAAGTGTAACAAAGACGTTGTCAACGAAGAAATGTATTTCCAAAACCCGGAGTAAACAATTACCACGTTATAGGACAACTGGAATATAAAGTGACAAGTGAAAACAAAAATGAAGCAGATAGAACTGATGCAAGACAGTTGAAGTGAGTGATTGTAGTGAGTGATTGTATAAGAAGTGAATGATTGCATAGGAAGTGAGTGATTGTATAGGAAGTGAATGATTGTATAGGAAGTGAGTGATTGTATAGGAAGTGAATGATTGCATAGGAAGTGAGTGATTGTATAGGAAGTGAATGATTGTACAAGGAAGTGAATCATTATATAGGAAGTGAGTGATTGTATAGGAAGTGAGTGATTGTATAGGAATTGAGTGACTGTATAGGAAGTGATTGATTGTATAGGATGTGAGTGATTGTATAGGAAGTGAGTGATTCTATGGGAAGTGAATGATTGTATAGGAAGTGAGTGATTGTATAGGAAATTAGTGATTGTATATGAAGTGGCAGCTATACGAATTAACAAACCAAACAGGACAATTCCAATATATAAATCAAGGAGTTAGACAAGGCTGTGTTCTGTCACTGATTTGTTTTCACTTTACAACGAATATATTATAAGTTCAATAGTTGACAAAAAAGGAATTGAAGTCAACAGTCACAACATAAATAATTTACGATATGCGGATGACACAGTCTTAATAGCAGAGACAGAGAATGAACTACAAGAAATGATAGACATAATAGTAAAAGAAAGCTTCAAGAAAGGTCTCAGTCTGAATAGTAAGAAAACAGAAGTAATGGTTATATCGAAGAAACAATCATCACCATCATGCAGCATAAAAATAAACGAGACAAACCTGAAACAAGTACAACGTTTCAAATACTTGGGCACAATAATAACATCAGATGGGAGATGCACCACAGAAATAAAAAGCAGAATAGCTCAGGCCAAAATAGCATTTCAGAAAATGAAAAATATCTTATGCAACAAATCTATGTCAATAAACATGAGAAAGAGAGTTCATCTGTGCTATATAGAACCAATTCTGACCTATGGAAGCGAATCATGGACAATAACCGCACCCATCACACAGGACTTGTGTTTTATGTGTCGCTTCTCCACACACCTATCACACAGGACTTGTGTTTTATGTGTCGCTTCCCCACACACCCATCACACAGGACTTGTGTTTTATGTGTCGCTTCCCCACACACCTATCACACAGGACTTGTGTTTTATGTGTCGCTTCCCCACACACCCATCACACAGAACTTGTGTTTTCTGTTACACGAGGGATGAATAGATCGAAGAGTGATTTACATGTTTTGTTGCATAAAAGTGAGTGTAACAGACTCGTACATGAACGAATTATTCAATAATATTTGAAATAAAGAAGGGTTGAATAATTCAGTTTCTCCCCTGATACTTCAGTGCGGCAAGGCAAGTCGCCTGGAGATGGACTCTGGTGCAGTGGTTTACCAAAACATCCTAATGCTATCCATCATTACGCTAAATGTAGCCCATGATGTATTTACATATCCTCAGTAATGCAATGTATGGTGCAAGGCGTGTCATCAACAGACGCCGCTACAATAAGTATTTGTGGATATATAGTAGCCATGCAGCTACAGTAAGTATTTGTGGACATATAGTAGCCATGCAGCTACAGTAAGTATTTGTGGACATATAGTAGCCATGCAGCTACAGTAAGTATTTGTGGACATATAGTAGCCATGCAGCTACAGTAAGTATTTGTGGACATATAGTAGCCACGCAGCTACAGTAAGTATTTGTGGACATATAGTAGCCACGCAGCTACAGTAAGTATTTGTGGACATATAGTAACCACAGAGCAACAGTAAGTATATGTGGACAGATAGTAACCACAGAGCAACAGTAAGTATTTGTGGACATATAGTAGCCATGCAGCTACAGTAAGTATTTGTGGACATATAGTAGCCACGCAGCTACAGTAAGTATTTGTGGACATATAGTAGCCACGCAGCTACAGTAAGTATTTGTGGACATATAGTAGCCACGCAGCTACAGTAAGTATTTGTGGACATATAGTAGCCATGCAGCTACAGTAAGTATTTGTGGACATATAGTAGCCACGCAGCTACAGTAAGTATTTGTGGACATATAGTAGCCACGCAGCTACAGTAAGTATTTGTGGACATATAGTAGCCACGCAGCTACAGTAAGTATTTGTGGACATATAGTAACCACAGAGCAACAGTAAGTATATGTGGACAGATAGTAACCACAGAGCAACAGTAAGTATATGTGGACAGATAGTAACCACAGAGCAACAGTAAGTATATGTGGACAGATAGTAGCCACGCAGCTACAGTAAGTATATGCGGACATATAGTAACCACGCAGCTACAGTATGTATATGTGGACTGATAGTAACCAGATGGCTACAGTAAGTATATGTGAACAGATAGTAACCAGATGGCTACAGTAAGTATACGATGACAGATAATAACCAGATGGCTACAGTAAGTATATGAGGACAGATAGTAACAAGATGGCTACAGTAAGTATATGAGGGCAGATAGTAACCAGATGGCTACAGTAAGTATATGAGGACAGATAGTAACCAGATGGCTACAGTAAGTATATGAGGACAGATAGTAATCAGATGGCTACAGTAAGTATATGAGGACAGATAGTAGCCAGATGGCTACAATAGGTATATGGGGATAGGTAGTAATCAGATGGCTACAGTAAGTATATGAGGACAGATAGTAACCAGATGGCTACAGTAAGTATATGTGGACAGATAGTAACCAGATGGCTACAGTAAGTATATGTGAACAGATAGTAACCTGATGGCTACAGTATGTATATGTGGACATATAGTAGCCAGATGGCTACAGTAAGTAAATGTGGACAGATAGTAGCCAGAAGGCTACAGTGAGTATATGTGGACAGATAGTAGCCAGAAGGCTACAGTAAGTAAATGTGGACAGATAGACATTGTGGGAAAGTTAACACTACAGAAATGAAAGAAAGCACTAATGATTTGTACATAATTGACTGCTGCAACCGGCATGGCTCATGATGATTCCAGAGCACAAACATAAACACGTAATGTTGGGCTGTTGGGGGCACAGACGGTGACCTTTCCCATAGTGGGTGAATTATTTCCTGTCAGGAAGTCACTGTTTGTGGGTTCTTCCGGGATGTGTACACGTTTGGCTGTGACATTTGCATTCTGGAATAATTTCAGCGGTTAGAATATTGTTCTTGGTTAATTACGACAGCAATATAGATAGAATATGTAATTTGTACTGGGAGCAAACAGCAATAATAAGATATAACAAGGAGAACTCTACACCCATGGACATAAAAAGAGGAGTAAGACAAGGATGCATCCTATCACCAAGCTTGTTCAATCTATACACTGAGCGAATCTTTAAAAACATCTCAGAGATACCAGGCCTAAACATTAATGGAAAGATAATCAATAACCTAAGATATGCTGATGATACTGTTCTACTAGCAGAAAATCCTAAAGACCTACAACAATTGATTAATGTGATAAACATAGCAAGCAAAAAATATGAACTAGAAATGAATATCAAAAAGACTAAAACTATGATCATAAACAAAGAAAATTCTCAAGACCTACAATTAAATATCAAAGTTGAAGGAATACATCTGGAGACAGTCCAGAGTTACAACTACCTAGGACATACTATAACCAATGATGGAAAATGTAAAATTGAAATAAACAAAAGAATAGGTATGGCAAAAAGTAATTTAATGCCATGAAAAATATACTAACAACAAAACAAATATCAACAGGGCTGAAACTAAGAATGGCAAAATGTCACATCTTCTCAATATTCCTGTATGGTGCAGAAACATGGACATTAGACCAGAAAACAGAACAGAAAATTGAAGCCTTTGAAATGTGGATTTATAGAAGAATAGGTAGAATTGGATGGAAAGAAAAGATAACAAACGATGAAGTTTTAAAACAACTGAAAATAAAAGAGAACTACTAAAAGCAATTAAGACAAGACAAATGAAATTTTTGGGGCATGTTAAAAGACACAACAGCTTACTGAAATTAATATTGGAAGGGAAAATACAAGGTAAAAGAGGCAGAGGTAGACCAAGACTAACATGGACGAGTAACATCAAAAGATGGACAAGTCAATCTATGACAACCTGCACCATCAAAACAAGAAACAGAGTCGAATGGCGATCCATGGTAGCCAACCTTCGTTGCGGAGAAGGCACTCAATGATGATGAATGACGATAGCAAATGTTCTTAACGTGTTAGTTGGTGACACTATCAAGAAGCTGCCTAGAAATGTAGATAGATAGTCCCGGTGCTAGAAGCCGCAAGGAGAATAAGATAATGGTAGCTGAGAGCATAAGAGAATGGTTATTTGATTATTTGGTTATGGAAGGTCTCGGTATCTCTGCAAACGAATTAAAATCCATAATTGCTCAACCGCCCGTGCCAGCGTAATCATCCGAATCTCATCTCCCAAACAAAGAAAAGTAACTGTACTCCCCATCATAGCAGTCTCAGCACACGCTAAAAGACATAAGGCGAAACCGCGCAGAAAGTGAACACAGCCAACTGTTCCCTGTCATACGATATCATCATTCATCGAAAGCAATTGGAATATCGAAACATGATCAAAACGGATGAGACACACAGCTCACGGTGTACACAGAGCACATAACTCATGAGCTCCTGCAACAAGCCGGACTTGGAATATGAGGAAACTGCAACAAGGAACACTTTTCATGCATAGCCTTCAATTGTTCCCGCCGCCTATCCATCATATACCGGGAGTTCACGTCCTCTTGAAAATGATGATCTTCTTATTTTTAAAAAAATGTAGAGCGCTTGATGATGTTAGGCCATCGTTGTTAACTCCAATTCCGAACATATAGACACACAGTTAGTCGTCAGATTATCCCCGTCGTACATCAAACAACCGACCGTAAGATTAGCGTACGGTCGGTCTAGAGTCAAGGGATGTACCATTACGATGACGTAGCACACAAAAAATATCTTTTAGGGGACCTCGGTAGCCTAGTTGGGAAAACCACCCGACTGGACTACCGACGTTCGGACAACCCGTGTTCGATTCCCGCTGGGAGCAGTGTGAGTTGTGCTCGTGGTTGGAAAAAAAAATACCCCCACGGTCGACCCAGCCGTTGGCAGAAATGGGTACCAGGGTATTACCCTGGGAAGGTGAGGAATGTCGCTTCGCATCTGAGTTTCGATGCTTGAGGTGACACTATACAGAAATATCCGAACATTTCTGGATAGGCGGCCGAGCACATATGGGTGTAAACTCGCGTGCTAAGACGCCGGTTCAAGTCTCGTACTTGACCTTACCTTTACCTTTATGTGTTTTCTGTTGTTTGTTTGTGATTTGTTCCGAGTGCTGTAAACATGCCATTGTCCCTAGGTCATCTCTCGCCACGCAAGTTTCCATTCGCAGTCAATATCTATTGTCATCTGATGTCAAATGCGTATGGTGCAGAAACATGGACATTAGGCAAGAAGACATAACAGAAACATGGACATTAGACAAGAAGACATAACAGAAACATGGACATTAGACAAGAAGACATAACAGAAACATGGACATTAGACAAGAAGACATAACAGAAACATGGTCATTAGACAAGAAGACATAACAGAAACATGGACATTAGACAAGAAGACATAACAGAAACATGGACATTAGACCAAAAAAAAAACAGAACCAAAAATTGAAGCCTTTGAAATGTGGATTTATAGAAGAATAGGAGGAATTGGATTGGAAGAAAATATAACAAATGATGAAGGCTTTTGAGACTAAAAATGAAAAGTGAACCACTAAACACAATTCAAACAAGACAAATGCGATTTTGGAGCATGTAAAAAGATACAGCAGCCTTCTAAAAGTAATCTTGGAAGGGAAAATACAAGGTAAAAGAGGCAGAGGCAGAACAAGACTAACATGGACGAGTAACGTCAAAATATGTTCAAGTCAGACTATGACAAACCTGCACCATCAAAGCAAGAAACAGAGAGGAAAGGCGTTCCATGGTAGCCAACCTTAGATGCGGAGACGGCACTGATCATAGAAAATACCCAAATGTAAGGAATTCACTAATAAAACGTGACAAGTTAACGTAACATGCAAGTGTTACATAAAATCTCAGTTGTAAGACTTAACACAAACTGTGCAAATAGAATTCATCTTAACGGAACGAAGACAATCTGGCTCACAAAGTCCACGGAATTGTTCACGATGGCTTCATGTTTGACCCTACAAATATGCCTATAACATCCATAATCTACTCTATTAAAACACAAGATGAATACATATCTTTAACATATATAATATATGAACCAAAGAAATAGAATTAGAATCTGTATATAAACGAGGTCAACAGATTGTAAACAACTGTCATCCATGTATCTCGTTGAAACTAAATTCTTATTCTTACCCAGAACGTGAAGTCTGATGTGTCCGAAGTGAAGTGTCGATTCTGAATACAAGAATAAGGTAACAAGGGTCAGAGACACTGACACAAGATAAGTCACGTGCTATTCTAGCTTCTCAATGTTCAAGTTGGACACGGCC